>CM046350.1:18748132-19480480 GCA_025403435.1 Artocarpus heterophyllus
CTATTTGAAGGTGTGTGAGAAATTTCTCTTGTAATCTGTAACCTCCTTCATCATAGTGGAATCTGCAGCGGGTAGAAACATGACGTAGTCTCAAATTTGAACGACTCTGTATAAAAATTTGGTGTCTCTCTTTTCTTCTTTTCTCCAATTTCTTTTATGCAATTATTCATTTTTGCGATTCTTAGAATTAAGAAGTGCCTAATTCCCTAACAGGCAGAGATCTCAGAGAAGAGAGAAACAAAATTTCAAAGAATTAGGTTTTGTTTTTTGATTTTGTAGGAGGAGCAAATATGTCAATTACAAAATAAATTAAAAAGAATAATTATAAAAAAGGGGCACCGTTGAAAAGTGAAAAACAAGCTGATAGCCTGGATAACTATTGTTCATTGAGGGGAATTCTTTGCAAATTTCTCAAACCCAAATGCTGACAAAATGCTCAATACCCAAATGCTGAGAAGCGGAGGTCCATTATCAACATCCTACAACCGCTCCTTCGCCCAGCTTGGAAGGAGCCCATCGTTACATTTATACCGAGAACTGCCAAAACCAAGAAAAAAGCTCGCATACTTCGGATTATGCCAGTCGCTAAATTCGTATTTACACGCTGGTAAATCCTCTTTATCTACAGTTCCTATGAAAATGCATTTGCTTTAGTTTTTTATATTATATGCTTGAAATTTGTGTTTTGAACGACGGTGAGAGAGATATTCCAAGAATATACCATTATTATTATTATTATAATTATATTATTATTTTCCTCCAAAAGGCATGGAAAATAAATGGAACTTTCGCTCCCACTAGCTGCGCTTGAGCATAAGGCTTTCCACGCGTAATGGCCATAATTAACTCCAGAGAATCTTCCATCTTTATTTCGAAGACACCTCAAATTTCTAATCTTTACACTCAATTAGCCATTATTTTAAACCAAACCCAATAAAATATTTCTCGGTTGATTGATTAATCCACAAAAATCTACAAAATAGAAATGGATCTTCCCAACTCCTCAGCTTGCATGAATGTTTGTGTTCCGCAATCTTTACTTGATTAAATCCTTGGCCTTTCTTGGACTCTTGGGCTTCTCTCTCTTCCTCGTCTTCGTTTTCATGGCGACGCCAGAAACGGTATCGGACCAACAAGTGGAGAAGGAAGTTTATTCGGTGTGGGCGATTCCACCGGATAAAGTTGGCGCCAGGCTGAAGAAGCTGATGGAAGGTCTTCGAGAAGAGTTCGGCGGGCCCCAGTTCGAGCCCCACATCACCGTAGTTGGGGCCATTAGATTGACTCCTAACGATGCGCTCGCCAAGTTCAGATCGGCCTGCGAGGGACTCAAGTCTTATAACGCTAGCGTGGATCGTGTGGCCACGGGGACTTTCTTTTACCAGTGCGTTTACCTTCTCCTTCATCCAACGGCTGAGGTAAAAATTTCCCATTTCTTTGTTAAGTGACTGATTAGTTATTATGTTCTTGTTTTCCTGATGATAGATCGGATGAATCATGGGCTAAAAATTAGATGCATTTATTCTTTGTTATTGGGTCAATAAAATTATAGCAGTTCACACGCAATACATGGGTTACGTTTACTTTCAGCCGTGACCGAATTTGGCTATGATGATAGAAAATAATTAGGATCCACACACTCAATGGCATGAATATTGTCTTCAAATAGAAAATAGTAACTACAAACAAGTTTATGACATCTTTGGTTGTGTGAAAACAAATAGAATATAGCATGTGCCTATCTATGGACTCTTTATGAGAATGTGGATTTGGTGTAGCAGACAGTTTGCACGCTAAAGGAGCAGTGTTTAGTTCTGTCTTTGTTCTATTAATTGTGTTGTGCATCAAATGACGGATTGTAGGGGGAAAAGGACAAAAAAAATGAGACATGGTATAATTTGAATGAGAAATCTATGATTTTGAGGCTCACCATGCTTTGAAAAGCATGTGAATTGGTGCCCTTCATCGTTGTTGAGGATGGAGACATTGTCTCCTTTTGAATTACTCCTTTTTGTTTGTTGGATATTCACTTTTTTATAATCTCGCATGAATCCAGTTGTTGTTATGTAAACGTAATCTCCCATTATTCGTTTTGTTGTGGGAATATTTCGTGATACCGACGTTATGGCTTTGTGGAAATTTGTGAAATCTTGATTCTGACCTTTGTTTTTTGTCAAAGATCAAAGTATGCTAAGGTGAATTGAATTCTTCTTTTACCAATGCAAAGTGACCATATAATTTTCAAAAGCATTAATGTCATGTATGTTATGTTGGGCCGTTGTGCAATACAAAATTTCCTTTTGATTTTTCTTTCCTTTTCCAGGTAGTGGAGGCTAGTTCACATTGCACCGGACATTTTGGTTACAAGAGCTCAAAACGTAAGTCATGTTGGCAATTGTCTTTTTTTGAAAAAAGAAAGGATTTTGATATATTTGGAAAGGAAGAAACTAGGCTGTAATAGTTAATTTGAAGGAAAATGGGAAAAGGAAAAATAAATTGAACGAGAGATGTCAGCTGATTATGCAGCAGGCTATCGTTATCAGGATAAACTCTAAAATTTGTACACTCTGTTGGTGGATAAAGATTAAAGAGAGAGAATCCATTACTTGGTACGCCCCTGTAGACTAAGACCTTGGAGTCACTAAATCTTGGTATTGTGGTCTGCAGAATTGGTTAGTTGCTTAAGGTTAGTTCTGTAGTTTTTCATCTATTAGTGAAGGCAAATTGGATGGTGTTAAAAAAGTATGGTCAAGAAGTTTTTTCTCATCTCCAAAACAAGGACAAAGTATGTTTTTAAACCTTTGGAATTTGTGTGTTGTTAGCCCTTTTATTACCTACCCTGAACCTGAAAATGGAAGGGCTTTACTATCAAATCTGATCCAAAGCTCCTTTATTTAAAACATTAACGTGTATAGTTTTCATTATAACTAGCTAATTAGATCCATGGCTTTCTTCTCAATTGTTTGTTTAATAGAACTAAACAAGTCTAGGATTAGGGTGCTTGTTTATGTTGAAAGAGGAATTGTTACGTCTTCTTATTTCCTTATGTAAACGCCGACTTCTTCTAATTTGAAATTTTTTGTAGCATACATGCCCCATTTGAGCCTTCTCTACGGGGATTTGACGGAAGATGAGAAGAGAACGGCTCAAGAAAAAGCTAACTCTCTTGATGACAGCATTAGTAGCCTGAGCTTCCCAATAACTCGTCTGGCATTGTACAAAACGAACACAGAAGACAAAAGCCTCAAATCGTGGGAAAAGATCGCTGAATGCAGCCTGGAACCCTAGTAGCTTTTTCATCTTGTGATTCTCATTAGCTTGCAACAAGTTGTAATAACTAATAACTTTACCTTGTGATCTGTTTGCCAAGTTACTAAACAATGCCTGTCATGACTTATAGTGTGTTTTTGATCATGAATTTGCTTTAAGAACCCATGTCATCAACATGTTACTTGATTCATTGGGCTAGGCCCGTATGTGGGTTCTTTGTGGTAGGGCCTACCTTTTCTTAGTGTGTGGCACTCACCACCACTGGTGTTCCACATTGTTCTAGTTTCTTGGATATATTAGTTTCACAAACTTTGTTGTGTGTCATAAAACTAAGAGGGAAACAATTCTCACCATGATTCTTTACCATTACGAACTTAACCATTCAAACATAATTTAGTTGTTTAGGATCACCACGGTTTTGGTTAACTATAACACGTTCATGTTATATCTTCTGAAGGTTCAACAGAATGAGGGTGGCAAGAGCAGAAGAATCGGGAATTTGTTCTGTTTGATCTGGCTGTTGGCTTGCTATCAAACAAAAGGTAGAAAAAGGTGACTAATGATATGCAGAGCTCTTGGTGGGAGAAAATTTGGAGTCTAAAACTGCCTAATATAGTGAAGATCTTCATGTGGAGGGCCTTACTTGCTGTAGTCAACTAGCCAAGAGAGGCGTGCTATGCCTTTCAACTTTCCTCGGTGTTCCAGTGGGGTGGAAACTGTGTGGCATTGTCTGTGGGAGTGTTCGAAAGCTAGAGAAGCACACATTGTCTGTTAAGAGTGCTTGGAAGCTAGAGAAGTGGCGGATGCTTCAGTGTTACAGGATAAGCTAAGGACAAAAATGTTGATATCCCTGAGATTGTTGGGGTTTTGATTTATGGGTATTGTTGTGAATATTGTTGATGTTGATAAATATTTAGCAAAAAATAAATATCTTAAAAAAAAACATGTAATTTTTTTTTTCTAACTTTGCACAATACTAAAACAATCAATATTACTTAATTTGAATCAAGTTAAAAACATAAATAATACAATTTTCCTCTAATATGAGAGTTATATTGCTTATGATGAAATGATATTATCATTCTATATATTGGTTATGATCTTAATATTATTTTACACAGTCATTGCAAACTAGGTACAATAATAGTACATAAAAAACTACCATCAAACATAATAAAGTGCACACAAACTTCAAGTTCTTCGATACAAAAAGTGGTTTCTAATCAGTTGGAAAGCATTATATAGGTTCTGACTTTGATCTAACTGTACATCTGTTAGGATATTACCCTTGAATAGTTTTGGAGATAATTGTTGATGTGTTACATTTATGTTTCTTGATCTTTTCCTACTCTTAACCCATAAATTAGATATTGTTGATTTATCTAACTTGATTAGTAGTCTTTATAAAGTTGTAGTGACATTTCAACACTAATTTGTGGTGGAGGATATACAAGTACATCAAAGAAACTATCTTGGTTTTGTACTTTTGAACTTGATCCCATTTGAGAACTATAATGAACATCATAAACATAAGAACTTTGGTTAGTTTCTAAGCTTATAGAATTAAAACTTAAGACAACAAAATCCTCATCAGTTTAACTCATTTGGGTTGCATTACATCTTCTTATAAATTGCTTTCTAATTACACCAATACCCTCACCTGCTGTCCAACAACCATGATCTTCATCTTATGTAGCATACGTAAATTCTCTAGTTTAACCCATTTGACCTGACATTATACTGCCTCTTCTCTCATAGTTCCCATCATCATTAATTATCATCACCACCCCCACCATAGTCATCGTCATCATCATTATCATTAGTGTCGTTGGTACTATCATCATCATCATCATCTCCATGGCGTATAGGCGCTCGCATAACTACTTCGAATGAGCCAATGCTACTACTAGAAGTTACTACTTCTTCATATAGTTTTCTATCAACATCAATACCATATTCTTAAGCATGTTTTATAATTCGTAGATCAGGATTGCCATTTTCTTCATCTACATATGCTGGCCTAATCCACTGAATAAAGGGATCATCATCATCTTCACCTAGCTCAGCTGCTACTTTGAGCAAATTTGAATAATCAATTTCTGTCATTTTATCACGCTCTGCCTTTGTATCCCTTATTTTTAATTTCATATTATAATAGCAAAAAACCAATTGTGTGTAACATGACAAAAAAGTAGACAAAAAGTAAAAATATACTACACATATCAATATGCAACATGACATAGAGCATTGCAAAAGAGTTATGTTTTATTCATTTTAAAAGAAAAATTTATTTAGAGACAAAATAAGTCTTCGTAAATACATTTTTTTATTGTTTTTAAGTTCAAAATTTTAGTCACATTTTATTAAAAAATAATTTTAAAAAATCCTAGAAGATTAATTTGAGCCAAAAAAATTTTCCATCTTTCTTAGATATTTTATGGAAATTTTTAGAAATATCTTAGATTTTCATGAATATTTATAGATATTATAGATATTTGCGGATATTGTGGATGTTTTATGGATATCCTGAAAGAAAAATCTTTCCCCTATATACATGTAAGACTTCAAAATATAGATATTGTTGTGTAAATATCGATAGTATCATGCACATTTTCATCAAGTCCAAGGTTATTTAGTTTGGAGGGTTGTTATTTGGAGTTTGACAATATTGGAGTGGCTGAGGAGTTAAAGATTCTTGAGGTAATTGCTTGGGAAATTCGGCAGACCCGAAACGTTTTAATCCATTAGAAGAGATCTGATACGGCCTTTGATGTTTTGGGTATGGTTGGGGGTTGCTTGGCTGATTTTCAATTCTCCTCTAAGGCCTGAAAGTTGGACCTTAGCCGAAGTAGAAGTGTCCTATTAATAAGATTGTGTGAAAATGTTTTAAACCTCATATGGCAGAATGCTTGGCTGCTCGCGAGGGACTCCTTCCGGCGTGCAAATTGGAGCTGCATATTGATGCTATCGAGACTGATGATATTCCTCTCTCATAAAAGGTCCAATCTTTATGCTCCCGTGGTGTGGATAGTATACTAATTGAAGGTGTCCTGGGGCTCAGGAGAGCCAATGCGTTTGTAATCATGTGTTTATGTTCCTAGGAAAACTAATGAGGTGGTTTGGTTTCAAGTGATGACATTACTAGCTAGTTTTGGTTTCAATTGCTCTGTGAACTGTATTTTCTCTGAGGCTATTTCATTATCTATTGCCTCTACTGTGTTAGCCGATTTGGCTTGATAATGAATTACGGTCTTTAACTGAAGAAGAAAAAATAAAAAGAATAAAGGAGTCTCTTTTTTTTTATTATTTTTTTTATCTATAAAAAAGAAAACTTTACTTTTGAATCATGCGGTTTGATATATAACTTATTGTTATATAACCTCGAAAGCTTAATAAGCTCAGCTCAACAAGACTCTAGGCCCAACATGAAGAGGTGGCCTCGATGGCCTAATAATAATCAAAATGTGCAAGTCATGTGGGCGAGACACTTGAAGGCACAAGACCAGCATTAATTCCCACTTTTCAAACTATGAAGGTCAACATGACAAAGGAAAACAACTCACAGTTGAAAGGTTTAGAGATAATCCCTTGATTTTATTTTTATTTATTTAAATTCATTTGAGTTAATTGCAAAGGGTTATAAATAGGAGACTAAAACTAAAAAAAATAAAAAGCACAAAATCTCTCTCTTATTAAAGCGTGTAACCATTCGAAAGTTTCCCTTTTTTTTTTATAGACATAGTTTTTCAAAAAATGAACCACTATAAATCTACTATGTCTCATTTATTTTTCTGTAATTGTTTTTTATTAAATTCATAAATGTATTATTATAACGAGATCAATTTTTCTGAGAATACGGTTGACCAATATTCACCGGGAACACATGGTTATGCAAATCTTGAAATCACCAACGACACTATTAGCTGTCTCTGAAGAAAAGTTATATTCACATTTGGTTGTGCTTTTTTAGAGAAGTGTCCCAACTTTGAACCGACAGAGTATTGTGAAATACTTATTTGGGAGGGAGAAGCACAACAAAGTTAGGACAAACAGTTTTGGCTAGACGCGCTTAGGAAGATAAAATATAACATGCACGCATACAAGACGCCTACATATATATATAAAAAAATATTATCTGTATCTAGAATGCCACAATTCAGATAAGATACTTTTGAAATGGCACTACTTTTCTCACTTAGATAGGCATTAAGAGGCATAAGAAAAATGTGAGCTTTTTGGAGCTGAAATAATTCAATATGTCAACTTGAAAATTTTTTCCCGACAGAAAAATGTCAAATTTAACGCCAAGGAAGGTGTCAAACCTTTTTATTTTGGGCTAAAAAGATATATATTGAATCAATTGGTTTATTACTTTTCGAAAACTTTATTGACCACTTTCTATATTCAAAGGATTAATAAATACGTTCTTCCAAGCATTTATTTATATGCATTAAATACGTTCTTGGAAAATCCTTTTAGCCTTTTTTTTTTTAATATACAAACCTGTCTTTTTTCGCCCTTTCTTCATGGAAAAATAGAGGAAGTTATAACATACGAAGACTGATTTCTTCAAACGAATGAGAGAATGAATTGTTGAATGATGAGCGTGTTCTTATCGACAAAACCGAGGCTGCGAGTGAGATACATGATAAACGTAGAGAAATTCATACATTCTATAGTAACAATAAAAAAAATCGTTACAGTGTAAAACTCTCACATGCTACAGTAAAAATAGTTCTAACCAACGGTTCTCACCACACTTTCAAACACTCTATTAAAGTCCCACGATAATCATTTATGAGCCTCATCGTGTAGGCCCCACTTGTTTTTTGTCAAAACCACGTCACAAAAATCATTATTTATTACCATCGTCCTGTCCTAAGTCCCCAAAGCAATACTTTTTCACATTATCCACAAAAATAAAAGAATATACAATTATTCCTAGGGTAGATCCTTTATTTATTGATTTATTTATTTCTCTATTTATTTATTTTTACATATCTATTTTGTTTTTCTCAGTAATATTCTTAATTTCCTATTGTTAGTTCATTGAATTGGGAGGTTTGGCTTTGCCTTTGTCGCATTCAGGTGTTGATAACCCACTTGCCAAACGTCATGGCCTTGTATTTTGACAAATGAGAATCAAATTAGAAAATGGGCCAACTTTCATTTTGTGCTTACCAAACTAGCTTTAATTTAATTAACTCTTCAAAAAAAAAAAAAGACTTTGCTTTTAATTAAGACAATGCATACTTTAATCCATCTATTACCCTAAATTCAGAAAAATAAATAAATAAATCCATCAACTACCCTCCAAAATAATCAATTATGAGACTGATTTTGAAGTTTATCTTATTTGTTTGATATACTTGATTCCACAAGCATAAAAATCATAGAATGCAGGTCCAGATTAAGTGTCATAAATTTTGTGAAAAATTTGATTCAATACTTGATAAATGTTAGTTCATGTTCAAGTTCAAGTTTACTAGAAAATATAAAGAAAACAGTGAAAAAAAGAAGGAGAATAAGGGCGACCACGAAAAAAGTTAGAACTACTTACAAAGAGCGATTTATTTATTTATTTTTTAAGCAAGACCTGTACAACTATTCTTCGTCTTGGAATAAATTATATTAGGGACAAAAGGCTAATTGTTCCCCATAACGGGCTATGTCAACATTACTTGATTGTCTCATTAGTTATAAAAAAGTGATATTGTCTGTCACTTAATTATGACTCCATATAGACATTACTTAGGGCATTTTCGACCCATTTTATTATTTTCGTGTTGTTTTTGTACAAAAATAATACAATTTTAGCATCGAACTTAAAGTTTATCTACAACTCAATAATATCAAAAGTTGCACCCAAAGAAATATTCCCTGTATATTCTTTCCTTTTAATTACCAACAATTAATCTATTTAACCAATTATTAAGAAAGAATTATTTATCCATAATTATAATGTTTAAAGTTATAATTTTAAATTATAATGTTTAAGTATTATTACAAATAATAACAAATAGTTAAATTACATAAAAATATTCTACTTAAACATTATAATTTCAAATTAAATTATATTAACTCGAATAAGTAAACAACACTATATTAGTAGTGTTATCTATGCAATATGAGATGCATGTTTTTTTTTTTTTTTTTTTTTTTTTTCTGTGGTGTTTTATTTCTATATAATTCTTGTTAATGTATGTATTTTAAATGGTGATGTTTTCATTTTTTTATTGCATATTAAGCATAATTTTTGAATAATTTAAAAAAGATTAGGGAAAACAATAATTTGCATTTTCGAGGGAAATTAAAAATAATATAAATTTTTGGATAAATTTTAAAACCCGAAATAAAAGGAAATCAAATGGTTTGCCTCATCTGAACAATGTTGCAGAAAATAAGGTGCAATACTATACCAAATGCCAAATAATGTTGGCATTTAGCGTAAGCTTGGAGCTTATTTTTGTTCAGGCTTGTACTATCAATTAAGATGTTTAAAAGAATAATTAAAAATATTAATTTAAATTATAAATAATATAACATTTTTATATATTATAATAAAAAATTATAATATAAAATTTTTATATATTATAATTTTTTAAACTCAAGCTGGTCATTTAAACATGACACCTAAAAGAGTCACCACATGACATATGTAGTCTCTTTTTTTTAACTGATTTGACCATTTTTCACGTGTTACCTGTTAAGTAGTGCTCGTTAACGATAAACTTAGCAGTTCACAATCCCAGATAAAAGGGGAAAGAAGAGGAAAAAAAGAAAAAAAGAAAAAAGAAAAAAAGGGGAAAATCCATTAACTGTAAATTTTTAACGGCGTCGTTTGTCGGCCGTTTCACTTTCTTCTTTCCAGCCTTGCAGGGAATGGCGTCGGTCAAATTACAGTGTTATTACAGGCTGTCCTGGGCCAAAAAAAAAAACCAAAACTCTATCTACAGTCACCGCAAGAACCGTACCAACTGTTCACGTTCCCTCCGTTTCCTTCCTTCCACTCACAATCCAATTAGAGAATAGAAGGGAGCCGCTACCAGATACAGAGAATCTCAGCCTCAGGTGACGTTAAGTCACGGTTCCACGTTAGTCAAAAGTCAACAAAACCCCTTCTTCCTCTTTAAGTCTTTATTACCTCCACGTGCTTCGTTGGCCTGCCCCGAAACTTATTCCTACGCGCCTTCCAAACTCCGAGGGTGGACCACACTCACCTCACATTTTCTCCTGCGTAGCCATATAATATTAGTACAACTATTTATCAACGGAAAATCAAAACATACTTTTCCCAACGAAACCGTTGCGAGGATATAGCAATTTTCAAGCAAAAAGTCATTATTATTCTTATTATATTTATCTTTTTTTCTCGATCTGTCTGAAACTGAAAGGAAGGGAAAATGGAGGCCACGAAAACGGCGCCGTTGAGGTTCACTCTTGGGAAGCAGTCGTCGATGGCGCCGGGGCGGGAGTTTGAGCAGCCGCCCCAGCCTGCGCCAGAAGAGGATGACTCGGTGGAGGTGGATCCAGGAGTGAGGCTGATGTACTTGGCCAACGAAGGCGATTTGGCGGGAATCAAGGAGCTCCTGGACTCCGGGATCGACGTTAATTTTCGCGACATCGACGATCGGACGGCTCTGCATGTCGCCGCCTGCCAGGGCCTCAGCGACGTCGTCGAGCTACTTCTCCAGCGCGGCGCCAAGGTCGACACAGAGGACCGGTGGGGCAGCACTGTAAGTATCGCCGATGCTTGATTTTTACTCTCTTTCTCTTCTTTTTTTTTTTTCTTTTTTTTGGGGGGCGGGGGAAGAAAAAGATTCGATTTTGTGGAGGAATTGTTTAATGTTAATAATGTCGTATGATGAACAGCCTCTTGCAGATGCGGTTCATTACAATAACCACGATGTCATCAAAATTCTTGAAAAACATGGCGCGAAACCTCTGGTGGGTAATATATATATAAATTTTTTTTCAATTTTTTGGGTTTTTTTTTTTGCTATTTATAATTCCCATTTTTTTTTTCATGTATGTTTTCTTGTATGATTTTCAGATGGCGCCTAATCCGATGCATGTTAGATATGCCCGTGAGGTTCCCGAATATGAGATTGACCCAAAGGAGCTTGATTTCACCAATAGTGTTGAGATTGATAAGGTAAATTTAACAATTTGATGTTTTTCCACATTGTTTCAAGTCAATGTCTCGTTATTTGATAGATTAATTATCAACGAAAAAAAAACTTTGGATTGATGTTTCTGCAATTAGTGCCTCCTTTACACTCTGCTGAATTTTTCTTATTTAATAAAGGAATCAAAGAAATCTTCCCAGTGGGTATTGATTATTCGACCTTCACTTCATCTTCATAGGGAGAAGACATTTGATTTGAATGAAAATTAAATTCTATTTAAATTTCAATTGCAATTTCCTTGTGGGCTAGGGCATAATACTATAATACTAAATCAATTCCTTGCTCATTTAGCAAAAAAAAAAAAAAAAAGGGTGCGAAGTGAATTCCTTGCTCAACTTGCATTTATATCCTGTTTGACTTAACAATTGCCTTTTATTTCTCTTTCATTCTGAAAATGCAACGTTGTGGGATGCCTCAGGGGACCTTCCATATTGCGTCATGGCGTGGGATAGAGGTTGCTGTGAAGAAACTTGGGGAGGGATTGATTGCTGACGAGGATAAAGTGTGGGTTGTCTGTAAACTGCTGCTGATTTGGCATTTTTAGTTACTATTATGGTCTTTAAAACATTTTTCTTTTTCCTTGCAGGAGGGCATTTAGAGATGAACTCGCACTGTTTCAGAAAATACGGCATCCAAATGTAGTCCAGTTTTTGGGTGCTGTGACTCAAAGTAGCCCCATTATGATTGTGACAGAATATTTGCCCAAGGTTTTTTCTCATACTTTTGATTAGTGACTTGTATACTTCTGGAAAATCAATTAATATGTGAGGTTCTTTAGTATTAATTGTGTACATTTTAGGTTTGTGCTTCTGCAATGATAATTTTCCCCTCATATTTTTATCCACTTTTTGTTTTTTCTCCCGATCTTAGGGAAATTGAATAGGAGTTTTGGTTGTAAACGTAATCTATTGTACCTATTTAGTCTTCTACTTTGTTTTGTTGGTTTTCCTAGGTCTTTCAGCATGTAGAGTGGAGAGAACTGTCAGGGTAGTATATGTTAGATTGATTAATACCATTTATTTGCTGTATTTTTATGGTGCAGGGAGACCTTCGTGCGTTTTTAAATAGAAAAGGAGCACTAAAACCATCAACAGCTGTTAAATTTGCACTTGATATTGCAAGGTCTCTTACTCTTTCAAACCACACTGACCTATCAATTTGGAGAAGTCTTATGCCAATAACAGCAAAATATTTTGGATGTTTGCAGGGGAATGAGCTATTTGCATGAAAATAAGCCAGAACCAATAATTCACCGCGATCTTGAGCCTTCGTGAGTTCTATTAGGAATACATATTGTAATTGTCTGCACCTTTCATATAGTCTAAAAGATTGGAGTTTTATTTTATTTTATTTCTTTGCTTACCTGCAAGAGAACAGAAATATACTAAGGGATGATTGTGGACGCCTAAAAGTAGCAGATTTTGGAGTTAGCAAGTTGCTCACAGTTAAGGAGGATAGACCTCTTACCTGTCAAGAAACTTCTTGTGAGTGTTGCTTCTAGTTGTTTCCGTTATAGTTAAATGTTGCAAGGAGTAATGTATTTTAATTTTTATTGAAGGGAATATCTAATTGTATAATTTCCATACCATGATTGATGTTTTGCTTAAATTTCTTTTATTTAAATCTGCTTAATAGGTTACTAATCTGTAGTTTCTAAGTGGAATTTTTAAATTGTCACTGGCAGGCAGATATGTGGCTCCAGAGGTTTTTAGAAATGAGGAATATGATACCAAAGTGGATGTATTCTCTTTTGCTTTAATTCTGCAAGAGGTAAATGTGTCTCATTCTTTTCTTTTACATGCAATTGTTTGTGCACGAGCAAATTTTCTCTCCTATCTACGTATGTGTATATCCACGTCACAATTACCTTTCTTTTTAACATCTATTGCTCGAAGGAGGTCATGAATACAGGATTCTTCTATCAACGTGTCACTTTCAACATTCAACTACGTTGACATTTACAAAAACATTACAAAAGTTTTAGTATCCATTTTCAATTGATAGTTTCTTTGTTCTTACTAATGGCATGAATTTGAGGTCCATGCTCACTTTTTTGGATGGTCTGATAAAGTAGATGTTCCAACATCAGATTTATTGTCTTTTCTCTAAAAAAAATAAAAATAATAAATAAATAAATCCAATTTATTGCCTTCATAGAAAGCTCACTTGATTGTATTAGGCTTGACAGATTGATGACTACTGTATTGCAGATGATTGAAGGTTGTCGACCATTTTCTGCTAAGCAAGATAGTGAAGTTCATAAAGCATATGCTGCAAGTGAACGCCCACCTTTCAGGGCTCCTGCAAAGCGTTATGCGCATGGTCTTAAAGAGTAAGTGCTTAAAGGTTTTTTTTTTTTTAAGAATTTTTCTTATTTGATTTTTTTTTTTCATTAGTTCTTTGTCTCTCTCTCTCTCTCTTTTCTTGTTTTTAAGAATTTTTCTTATTTGATTTTTTTTTTATTTCTTCCTGTTTTTCATTATTTCTTCTTCTTCTTCTTCTTCCTCTTCTTCTTCTTCTTCTTCTTCGATAGTTTAGTTAAACTAAAATGTTCATTTTTTTAAGCTAGAACTGGAAAATAAGAATGTCATGCAATTTTCATAACATTGTTAGCTCTTTTCTGGAGAATGCAACTCATGCTATTGTATTATCGTTGGACCACCTTTGTTTGATTGTTTTCTAAGGAAGCAAATAGCTTATAAGATGCTACTGAAGTTGTTCGTCTCATGCCACTCTTTATGTGCATCTAGAAATGTCAAAGTTTGGCTGATCTGTCAGTATTATTCCTCCTTGTAGGTTGATTACGGAGTGCTGGAACGATAAGCCAGCCAAGAGACCAACATTCAGGCAAATAATAACAAGGCTTGAATCCATATACAACAGTCTTGGTCATAAGAGACGTTGGAAGGTTTGTACTTAATTTGCTCTTAGTTGTTCATTTTCTACATTTGTAGTACTTCAAACTCCTGCGATTTTTGAGATTGATTATTCGATTCCAGTTACAATTAATTACAAATGTTAGTATATCAAAACGTTCACTTTTGCCTATACACTGGATCAAACTAATAAAATTTCAAGTTCTGGATAGTAGTTTTAGAATAGAGTCATAAGATACCCTGCATTCACCCGGAAGTTGTGCATGCTACATATTTGGTAAATATACTATTGATGAATGGCTTTTTTAAGCCTTTGTATAAGTTCATATTAATGTCCAGTTTTTTTCAAATAGACACATCTTGGAATTTTGTTTTTGTTTTCTTTCTGATGCCTGTGCGTATTACTTGTTCTTCATTTAGCTAACGACCTCCTCTTCTCCCTGGTTTCATTTAATATGTGCAGGTTAGACCATTGAAATGCTTTCAGAATCTGGAAGCCATGTTAAGGAAGGATCATTCCAATCCAAGCAGCCGCAGCCGTTCATCACGATCTTCTGCCAGCAGCATATAGGATAGCATTTTTTCTCTATTTAATGCCACAATTAACACAAATTTTCCCTTTTTATCCTTTTTTTTTTTAAAATAAAAATAAAACGAAATTTCTTACCAGCTCTAAACCAAAAGCTTGTTTCCCAAAATGGTTACCAAGTTTTCTTCTCTGTTAATGGTTCAGGTTGAAAAATAATTAGTTCACTTTTCTTCCTTTACTCTTCCTTTGATTTGGAATCACTTGTAGCATACCCTGTTTATGTACATTACGCGTGTAATTATAACATTTATTTTGTCTTAAAATTTTTCCTGTCGTGGCTTTAGATATGGAAATTTGATCATACGTCTAATGATAAACGTGTGGTTATTTGTGAGATGGATTATTATAAATGAATCTATGAGTAAATTGCATTATTTTGACATGCTCAGGCACATTCTCATAGTTAATATTCTACCAAACAATTTGTAGTGGGATGTGTGCTTGTATACCTTCAATAGACCGGGTGCACCACATCATTATGTTTATGGTTATTCAATATTCGACATCATTATGTTTATGGTTATTCAATATTCGACATTTGGAGTGTCTTATTAATGTTATTTTGTTTAGTCATTTTTCTCTGTTCTAATCACAACCATCGTTAATATTTCGCCTAAATCTTCTACATTAATATTCTTAATATTATTTTTTTACACATAAAATCAACATACAAACTTAGAAACAAAAAAAAGCTAACTTGTTTTAATTTTTTTCAACATATATATGTACACACACTAGAAATCGAAAATGTCTATTATTCAGCAAAAGTTTTAGTTTATACATAGACGGATATACGACATATTTGTTTTGGTTAATATATTGGTTTTGGTTTATTGGAATTTTTATAGAACGAATATGCGATATATTTGTTAATATTTTGTTAACGTATACAGCGAAAAATCATTAAGAATATTCAATTTTTTTTTTTTTTTTTTTTTTTGTCTTAAGTGCCTCTTATACATGATATATTATATATATATATATTGAAATAAATTAAAACCGGTTGTTAACGTTTCTTTGCCAAGTTTTGTAAACTAATTTAAGTGTAGAAAAAAAATTAAGAATATTAATATTTAAAGTAATTAATGTATGAGATTTATGTGGAATAATTATGATAGTTGTGATTAGAAGAGAAAAAAATGACTAGAAAAATAACATTAATAAAATAGTCCAAATGTCAAGCATTTATGACCAATTAAGCATGATGACATAGTACATTCAGTCTATTGAATAATTCCTCCAAAGAAAGAGGGTTGGGAAATTTTTTTGGTTAAATCTATGGCAGTTTTTATGGTGAAGGTAATTTTGTTTCATTGGTAGAGCATGAGTGCTTTAGCTGTTGGAGTAATTTTAATGATTTGATCTGTAATTCGTAATAATTCTATGCGTTGCAAAGTTTTAACGTAGCGATCGCAAATCAGACCGTTAAAATCTTATTCTAATGGCTAAAACATTTTACTCTACCAAATGAAGCAAAATTATCTTTTCTTTCTTAAGAATTCCCTAAATCCATTTCTTAAATTTTTGAAACATTCTAAAACCTTTTTCAATCAATCAATTTGTAGCAAGTTAATCTCTCCGTCTGTCCAAGACCATTCGGCGTAACAGCGTAGGGAGCTTAGTGTGGGGTTTTGGGCGAAGGGTTGGGGACGCTTGTAAGCCTTATGTCTTATTTATAGATGTGAAATGCTATATGTTTCTCCCACTCTATGAAATGGTTAAAAAATTGGATGCATGAGATATGTGAGCAATACGTGTTGTTTGATGGGGTCAATTTGATATATATTTTTTTCCTTACAAGAAATTCTCAAATGAGCAATTAAACCACATCGCACCAAGCCTCTCCGATTTCCTCGCTTTGTCGCCCTTCGGTTTCATCCTCTTTGATCAGCCTCTTCACCTTCAAAGTTCTGGGGATTGGTTCCCATTGTTCACAACCAGGTTGAGATTATGCCGAACACGACTTGAATCTTGTGACTTTAGATCGTTTGGATGCTATTTGACGAAAGCATGGATTATATTCTTTTTCATTCAACTTGTAATCCCAGTGGAATGTAAGTGGCTGGTCACAAACATGAAGATACTACTGATTCATTTTTTTTATTAGCCAAAAAAAAAAAAAGGGCAAAAGAAATTAGGGGCTTGTGTTGTTTTTCTTAAAATAGTTAAGGGTAGCGAGCAATGAGTACCCATCCACAACCTACTCGGTATATACTCACCTTTGGGCTGACGTAGACTTTGGTCATGAATGAGCTAGATGGGCCTGTATTGTTTTTTTGTGAAAACCTCCAGAGAAAATGAGATGTTATACCATATTTTAAAAAATTATATTTATTTATGTTATATTTAAAAAAATTATCTTATATTATTATTTATGTTATATATTAAGTTATGATCTAAAGGAATTTGTATGACATTTATTAAAAAAAATTTTAAAAAATGACAATTACAAAAATTCTTGAGAACAACTGCACACCTGGGTGTCTTTTCTTGTTCTTTCGTTATAGGCCGGAGAGAAGCACGCATTTAGTTGTGTATTTAAGATCGTCGACGCATGTGGGTCCTACGCCAGTTGGATGACTTGGATCGCACCTGTGAGGTGCAAGCAAAAGCGTTAAAAACCAAAAAAAAAAAAAAAAAAATTATTAACATTAATGGCCTTTAAATTTTAAGGTCTTTTTTATTCTAACTTTAAATTTTAAAAATCATCACTTTATACCCTGAACTTTTAAAACTCTTCACTTTGTCTCTTAAATTTTAAAAATCACCATTTTGCCCCTATCTTTCAAAGCTTCTTTCCTTTTCTCTTAAATTTTTGATTTTCTATTCAAATAAACAAAATTATGCCCACAGAATTTATACATGGGTTACTTGTAAGAGCAAAAAATAAGATTTTATCATTGTTAAGTTTTGTTTTAAATTTATATCTCACTTGATGCTTTTTTTATCTGAACAATTAGGAAAGATATGCCTGCATATGTCTTCTCATTTTTAACGCATATCTCATTAAATAAGTCAATATTGTTCATTAATATCTAAATTTGAATACTAAAAAAGATGAATTTTACATTAAAAATGAGGAGATATCGGCAAACAATATGAAGAAAAAAAACTAATGCATAAAGACCCTTCTTAAATGAGAGCATAAACATTAATGGAGAGTGTAAACATGAAATAAAATCTGAGAGTGATAAAATCTCATCTTTACCCTTACAAGTGACTTATGTGCAAATCATGTAAGCTTAATTCTGTCTATCTAAATAGAAAATTAAGAAATATGAGACAAAATAAGGAGTTCTGAACGTTCAAGGGCAACATGGTGATTTTTAAAATTCAAGGGATAAAATAATGAGTTTTAAAAGTTTAAGGTGTAAAGTGATGATTTTTAAAGTTTAGGAGATAAAATGAAAGAGACCTTAAAGTTTAGAGACTATTAATATTAATAACAAAAAAAAAAGAAAGAAAGAAGAAGACGGGGAGGAGAGAGAGCTAAAAATGGAACACCGGGCAGAAAATGTCTTCTTGCTATTTAGTTGCCTTATTATTTATTGGATAGCAATCGTCATGTTATTCAATTCTTTATATATGTATAGGCTTTGCTTTCTTTCCTTTTGAAAGAACCGTACTCACATTTAACACATTTAACACATAGAAGTAAGAAATATAACATGATATTTCTTCAACTTAACATAACTGCTGTAGACATGTAATAGTAGTTTGGATAATTAAATATCTTGGCACCTCTACAATTGCAAGTGCAGTTTGAACAGATATATGTAACTTATGTTACTTCTATATATATCTTATATAGAATACGGTCTTTTGGGAGGAATTGTGGATAAGTATAGATGTGTGTGTAGTAATCAAACTAGTTTGGTATTTGTAAAAATTTTCACTTCCTATTATAGAAGGATATAACAGAATTTTTTTTTTTGATACAAATGAAGAGGAAATGCTACTACTTTCAAATAGGGTTCAACGTGACTTAAATCCTCAACTTATAATTAGGGTGGAGGAACATAAAAAACAAACTAGACTGTTATTACTCGTCACAATTTTATTAAGTATGACACTACAAATTGTAGTCTATTATCAAGTTACAACTAACTTGTCTCAGTATTACCATGCTACATAAAAAGATACAGGACCGGTATCTTACAATATGTAAAAGTGCTGTAAGGCACTTCCTAAAAAACGTGGGATGATTCGTTCCCGTTTCTTTTTTTTTTTTTCTTTCAACGTTGCTTTTCCCCTTTTGCTTTTTTTTTTTTTTGTTTTTTTTTGTTTTTGCTTTTTCAACTTTGGTTTTTCCCCCTAACCTCACACCCTCAAAGAAAAAAAAAAATTATCTTTTCAAAAAAAAAAAAAACTTATACATCTTTTATATATATATATATATATATAATTTTTAACCATATTTTTTCTTTTGCTTCTTTATCATTTTATCATTTTTGGATGTCAAAATAAATTCTTTCAAATTAAAATAACTTATTCCAAATGCATAGCTTTTTATTTTATAGTTTCATTTTCTACATGCTTCTTTAGAATAATTTTTTTTTGTTTTCATTTGTTATTATTAAAATAATATATTGGATTTTTTAATTAATCCACTACAATAATTTTTCCCTAAAATACGTCGCTTTTAAAAGCATTTTCACCCCATCCTTTAACTATTATTTTTTTTAAAAATGCATTCTTTTTAATTTAATCGTGTTAGGAGAATTTTGAAAGGCCTTTCTTTTTTCTTACTTTTCTCTTGTTAACTCATTTTTTCATATGTGCTTGTGCTTAGTTTTCTTTCCTTTTGTTTCATTTTATCAAAAGATACTCTGCATCGTAATCATTCTTTAATGTACTTCTGTTAAATAGTTTTTTCCCTACATGTTTCCATTGAATAATATATATAAATACATATGTGTCCTGTTTAGTTTTTTACTATACAATTCTTATTATTTTAAAAATGGTAGCTATAAAGAGATTTGTGTTAGCTGCATATTAACTAAAAATTAAGATCTTAATTATAATATAAATTAATAATAATAATAATAATAATAATATAGTAATAAGAACTTAATATATAGATAAAATTTCAAGATAGCTCCCACATATATAGCACTTGGGGTTCAACTAGTGAAACAAAAAGTTACAAGTGGTATGGTCGCTAGACTGAAAGCTTTGTCAATATAAATATACAAATACATATAAAAATCTAAATATAAATATTAATTATGTTGCAATATGTGGCTCAAAATTAGCCACTGAAGTTTGATGATGTCACATGAATGAGGTAACTATGGTTATGTACGGTTCTTTGAATCCAAATTTTGCTTTCTCTCAAGATTATGACAAGTGAAACAAAGCTAATGCCCACACTAGCCTATGAATTATCTTTATGAGAGCCTTCAATGATGTGTTCACTTACACAAAAAATAAAATAGACATAAGTTAGAGTATTGGAGGGAGAAGTTACTCCAAATCTTGTTCATATGCTTGCTTAAATCTAGAATCAAAATGCATTGTTATAATATTACTTAGGGTTAATTTTATTTTTGGCCCTTAAATTATGTAACTTGTTCTATTTTAGCAGTTAAACTTTAAAACGTCTGAACTATTCAGTTTGTCCCCTTTTTGTCCTTCTAAAACTGAATCCGTTAATATTAATAGAATAGAGCCAATAATTTCACTTTTCGCCACTAAACTATGCAACTTATCTCATTTGGACCCTTAAAGTTTAAAATATAACAAATCACATTTATGAACTATGAAATTTATCATATTTTGGTCTTCCATTACTAAATATTGAATATTGAAAAATTAAAGCACATATATATGCACTTGATTGATTAATTATAAATCAACGATCGATATTGATTTTTTAATCGAATTTCATATATCTTAGACCTACAAATAGAGGGTTTTATAAAAAAATATAAATTTTTGTTGACTTAAAATTAATAAGAACTTTGACCTTTTGTAAGCGAATATTGAGTCCAATTAAGCGAAGTATTTATAATTATGTCATTTATGTAATTTTCAACTCAAAAATTTAGCCATAAAAATGACAAGTAGGTTATTTTGTAATCTCTATATGTCATTTTTCGTTAAGTACTCATATAATAAAGTGTTTTTTCCTTTATTGTTAATTTTTCAATTTTAATTCACAATAATATAAACTCAACATAAACCATATGATAGAGAAAATTTGATAAAACTTATTAAGCAAGAAGAGTAAAACTTTTATTAAAAAATTATAAAAGAAAGAAGAAGAAAAAATAGTGAAATTTATATAATGAATAAATTGAATTTAGAGATTTTTCCTTCAAAATTTACATTGAAAAAATAAATAGGGCCAAAAGATCAAAATTATCATTTATTTCAATCCATCATTATTTAATATATTTAGTGACAAAGGGTTAAAATGGGAAAAATTTCAAAGTTTAAGGGAGTGATTTTTTTTTCATTTTAAAATTTAAGGGCAAAAATGAGATAAGTTGCAAAATTTAGGGAGCCAAAAATGAAGTTATTAACTCTATTTCATTAATATTTAACGGATTTAGTAACAAAAAGGTCAAAATGAGATAAGTTGAATAGTTTAGAGGTATGATTTGCTACATTTTAAAACTCAAGGGGCCAAAATGAGACAAGTTGCATAGTTCAAGGGTCAAAAGTGAAATTAACCCTCTTACTTGTATTAGGGGTGAACGGCGGGTGGTTTGATGGTTTTTGGGCGGGTGCGGTGCGGTTTTTTTAGATGGCGGGTTGACTATTAACCAACCCTCAAACCGCCCACCACATGGCGGGTGGTTTCGGTTTGGTTTTGGGTGGTTGCGGGCGGGTTGAGGCGGTTTAGACCTATGCTATTGCCCAATGTAATTTTTTGGACCTTTTTTTAAGAAAGTGAATAAAATTTGTAGAAAATATAAGATGATAATACATAAAGCATTCATAACAAGTTTGATGCTTAAAGACAGTGACCATATTCAAAAGTATAAATTAAGAAACATAATCATTCACTGCAACAAGAAATGAAGTGATAAACAAAGTCAAGAGTCCATAAAGATTAAAGCCTATTCACTAGGTTCAAAAATAATAGAATGCTACAAATGAAATGATGAACAAAGTCAAGTGTTCTTTTTTTTTTTTTCTTTTAGGGCTTTCTCTACTAACTTACTTGATTTGAATTTTGATCACTTCATAAAATAATAGGAGAATTTTCAGTTTTTAATATGTCAAGAGGCAGCCGAGCCCGTGCTTGGAGTATTGGATTGTTCAATCATCTCTAAAATAAGAACAAAATTAAATAAATGATAAGTTTTTTTTTTAAATATATAGGCGGGCGGGTGCGGGTTGAACCTGTCCTCAAAAACTTAAAACCAAACGCGCCCATCGAATATATTGGTGGGCAAGTTCAACCAATTCACCAGTGGGTTGCTAACGTAAACCCGCTTTTTTTGAGATGGACGGGTGTGGGCGCGGACGGTTGACGGGTGCGGAGCAATTTTTATACAGCCCTAACTTGGATACTCTTCAAGTTAAGTTTGTATTTTCAATTTAAAAATTAAATTATACACTTCAAGTTAACACACTTCGCGTTAGATGCTACCTTTTGATGGACCTCCATGATTCTTGCTTCGGCAACGAGGTCCATTGATGTCAAAATTATCCACTTAAGTTTAATGATACGAGTGAGGTATCTATGGTGATGTACCATTCTTTGAGTCAAAGTTTTGCTTCCTCTCAAGATTATGACAGGTGAAACCAATCTAATGCCCGCACTAGCCTATAAATTATCCCTACAAAAGCTTTAAATGATGTGTTCACTTACGCGTAATCAAAATAGGCATTAGTTTGAGTAGTTTGAGTAGGTAGGATTCAAGGAGATGTTTACTTAGTTATAGGATTGGGAATCAAAGTAACTCCAAATCTCATTCACATGTTTACTTAAATGTAGAGCCAAAATGCACCTTCAAGTTAAGTCTGTATTTTCAATTTAAAAACTAAGTGTAATTAGCAAACTTCGCTTCTGACGCTACCTTTTGACAGATCTCCATGATTTTTGCTTACGACAAGGACTGTTGTCGAAGACTGTCAACTTCTCATTGTGATGAGAGGTGGACATTCTAAAGGACAGTAGTGTTGGGAGAAGAAGATGACACTAGAATTTTTCAAGAAACTGTCTAATTTTAAAGACAGCCTATCATTATTTATCCAGTAAGTCCAATATTAATTACTACTAAATCAAATTTGCATCTCCATTATTCATTGAGTCAATATAACAATTTTAATCAAAATGAAATGGTAAATCCACCATACTTTTACTCCATAAATATAATGTTTACTAACCAAATTAATTAGGGTGTTTGGCTCTTAGTTAGAACCAGTTGGTTCTAACCAACATATAATATAAAGTTCCCAACAGCTATAATAAAGCGTAAAAATAGCTATAATATAAGCTCTTATATGTTTTTAACTAAAATTGGTTTTAATCGTACTTCCTAAACATGCTATTAATAAATCTACTATTTGTTAAGTCAATAAAATCTTAGAAATTAAAATCCCGTCTAGCCCTAGCTTGAGAAAGTTCTCACTCCAAATTTGAACACACTAACCCTAGCCATCCTAAATTTTTCTTTCCCTCCCTAACGCCACCACCTTAAAATTTTCCCCAACCTCAATACCACATCAATCACTGTGGAATTTTCCGGTACGTCACTAGTTCTCATATGGCTCTATCGAGTGTGGACCTTCGCCTCTCCAATAACGAGTTAGAAAAGCAGGTGGAGAGACGACAAAAGAGGAAGAGAGAATGACAAATAAAAGCTCATTTTTTAAAAAAAAAAGAAATTTCACACACACTAAAAAAAATCCGACTATTGATTCTACTAAGTTACACCACATTTGTAATGCTTACAAAACTCTTAATGAATTATGCAAATAATCAATTTACGGACGTAGAACTTTTGAAAATGGTAATTGCATTCCAAATTAGAATTGTACAAACACCAATTCAGACATGAAAGACCACAATGCATATAGTAACTCAACCCCAATTATAGATCAAAACTACCAACATTTTCGGTTGAAATGCTCAAGAAGGTAAATCGTGCACCGAGTTCCAAAAATATTAAGAAAACAAAAGGGCACACAACTAACCAAGCTTAAAAATGGCTTTTTCTAACATATCTTTATAGATGGTGGGTAACTTTGATTGAGCCAAATTGAGAGACTATTAACGTCAAGACCAAACTAAACACTGTAGAGCACAATAGCCCACGGACTAGACAAAAAGACAATGTTGGAAGGTAGAGAGATTACCTTAGTTATTACTACGGAAAACTACATATTTTTTTAATAGAAGGGTTAAATGAAAATTCATCACAATATTTCCAACAATCAAGAATAAGCTTTTTTTTTTTTTTTTGTGAGAATATCAAAAGTAGGCTTTTAAAGACATAATTATTCTTTCTGAAAACGTTTGGGAAAACTATACTAATCTATAATCTACAATAGAAGATTTAGGTTAAAAATTAGCAAATAATGTCATACGTTTTCAAAATGCGTGGTAAATAGTATATCATGAAGAATTCAGATTTATTTTATGAGAAATTGAGAACAAAAACCTCAAAATACCTTTATTTTTTTTCTCCTCTCCATCTCTCACCCTCATCTCTTGTCATCATCGATGGTGGCCAGGAAATATAGTATTTATATATTAATATTGTATTTTCAGATAATGAAAAAATTTACTGGCGACGTCGCCGATAGCTAGGAAATATTGTACTAAAATGTAGATATTCTATTTTCATGTAAATACAAAAATTTACTAACAACTTGCCAAACCTTCAAAATATCGTATTTACATGTAAGTACTGTATTTCTATGTAAATACAAGAATTTACTAGAAACGTTGTTAGACATTACGGGCACGGGCAACATGCCGGAGGCAGATATTGTATTACTATGTAAATACTATATTTTCATGTAAGTATAAAAATTGACTGTCAACCTCGCCGGACTAGGAAAATACTGTATTTCTATGTAAATATAAAAATTTACTAGAAATGTTGACGGACATCATTGGCACCACATTGCCAACGACAAGGAAATATTAGGCTCGTTTGGTAGTATTTTTTGAAATAGTTTTTGTTTTAGTAGAAACTAGAAATGGAAAGTTTTTTGAGAATCATGTTGAGACTGTTTCTAAAAAATGTTTGTTGTATATTGTGGTATGTTTTTGAAAACAAAACACTTTTTAATAAAAAAAAAATTTATGAAAACAAAAGCAAATTTAACTTTAAAATAACTAATTATTACCATTATAATAATTAAGAATATTAATAAGAACCAATTAAAAAAATTAGAACTAATAAGAGGAAGAAAGCTTCCCCCTTCTCCTTGGTTGCAACATCGACGTGGCTAAGAGTAAGGGCGACACTGACATCAACTCAGAGGGGGAAGGCCGCCATGATCGACAAAGACATTGGGCTAGGAGGCTACAACATCGGCATGGGCTGAAAGGGCTTGCGACTTCATAAGAACTCCATGAGGGAGTACCACGCTGGAGATGCAGGAGGGTTAGATTGAGGAGGGGCTAGGCTTTGCAATTAGTTCTAAGGCTCAAAGGCTACCACGCCGGAGACGGGGGAGGGCGAGATCAGATCGCTAGGCTGTGGGTTGCAAATGCTAGGTTTGCCGACTAGGATGGGGTTGTTGGGTCTCTAGGCCGTGGGCCATCAACCTTCGGTTAGGTGGCACTGAGATTTGTCAACAAGATGAGGATGGCACATGTCTGTTTGTTTGATGGGGGTCATTGGTGACTATTCTTGGGAGAAGGTAAAGATCAGGGAGTAAGAGAGAAAATGGTAGAATAAGTGAAAACAACTTTTTTGTTTTCAGTTTTGAGGCTTTTTTGAGGTGTTTTTAATTTTTTTTCCATTTTGTTTTGGATCAAAATTTTAACCAAACAAGTTTTTTAAAACAATGGGAGAAAACTTCTCAAAACATAACCATTATATTAGCATGTAAATATTGTATTTTAATATAAATACAAAAACTTATCAACAACTTCACTAGACCACCGACGGTTGGAAAATACTTTATTTATATATAAATACTATGTTTCTACGTAAATACAATAAATTAACAGTGACTTCATTGGCGGTCGGGTCATATAGTATTTATATGAAAATACTATATTTTCATGGAAATATAAAAATTTATTGTTGACATCATCGACATTGACGACGTCGTTGACAGCTAGGAAATACTCTATTAAATGAAAATACAGTATTTTTATATAAAAAAATTAATCAACGACTTCGTCAGACCACCAATGGTTGAAAAATATAGTATTTATATAGAAATATGATATTTTTATGTAAATATAAAAATTTACTGACAACATTATTGGCACTAACAACGTTGCCAGCTGCTGGGAAAATACAGTGTTTCTTGATAAAATACAAAATTTATCGATGACGTAATCAGACTTAACTGGCATCGGTGATGATCTCAGTAGCTGAAAAACACTATATTTCATTATAAATGTTTTATTTTTCACACAAAAGTTTACACCACAATAAAAAACATATTGTTGACAAAAAAAAAAAAAAGAAGAAAAAACCAACGATTTACACAACCATGCGAGTTGTTTTATTAAATCTGACTGTAGTAAACATTGGATCTCACGCAGAGGGTTAGATTTTCATGAGTTATGGTGGATCTTGTCGTTGAGTCTCCAACAATGACGACCACAAGGGTCCTTGATCTTTCATGGATCTAGCCATTGACCTCATGATGATGCTAGTTGTTGTGCTCAATCAAAAGTTCCTCGATCTTCCATGGCCACGAGATTCCTCAAACCTCCAAATCTGGTACGGTTCTCTTCCCCTTCATCATCTTCGTTGTCAGCAATATTCTAGCCATATCGCGACTCCGATGAGCTCGGTGACATTGATGCAAGAGAGAGAAACTGAGAGACAAGAGAGAAATTGAGAGCCGAGAGAGACAGCCATGAGAGAGAGATAGAGAGGAGAGAGAAAGAGATGAGGGAGAGAGGGAAAAGAGAGAAAATAAGTGGACAAAATATTTCATATGTATTTTGGGGATATTTTGAGGTTTTAGTTGCTTTAAAAAATTGATTTATTTTAATCTACTATTTATCTTACTTTTTCAAAATGTCTGACATTATTTACTAAAAAAATGATAAAATATGCTATTTGTTACAATTTCTCTATGAATAATAACCATTTGCCCTTTTGTCTGATTTGTTACATTTATTAGAGTCAAAATAGGGCAATGAGGTTGTGACATGGCATATTTGGGCTAAAATAAGTAAATACTATCATATGTTTTTAAAATGTATAGTGAATAGTACATCATAAGACATTGATAATTATCTCAAGGGAAATTGAGAATAAAATCCTCAAACTATCCTTACTCATTTTTCCTCTCAATCTCTTTTCTTCCTTGCCAGCACCTACAGCGGTCAACAAATACATTATTTTTCAATATAATGAAAAAATATACCAGTAATATCACTGAACATCATGGGCATCGACGATGTTGACGGCAGCCAGGAAATACTATATTTACATGTTAAAGCTGTATTTCACAAGTTATTACAAAAATTTACTAACAATTTCATCGGACCTGAGAAATATTGTATATACATTTAAATATTGTAAATCCATGTCAACACAAATTTTTTTTGATAACGTTGTCGAACATTACCGGCACTGGCAACATTATCTATGGTTGAGAAATACTGTTTTTACACGCAAATATTGTATTTCTACATAAATATAGAAATTTATGGGTGACCTCACAAGCGGCCAGAAAATACAATATTTATACCAAAATACTGTATTTTTATGTAAATACAAAATTTTTTCAACGACCTCGCCAAATTCAAAAATTTACCTATAATCCTGCTGGTTGTCTGGAAGCACAATATTTATATGAAAATACTATATTTCCATGTAAATGCAAAAATTTCCAACTGACATCGTGGAACATTATCTATGGTCGGGAAATGCTTTATTTCTTAGTTAATATTGTTGTTAATGATAAAAACACATATTTACCAATGATATCGCCAGACATCACTGGCACTGACCACATTGTCAATAATTAGGAAACACTATTGTTACATGGGAATATCATTTTTCATGTCAATATAAAAAGTAACTAGTGATGTTACCAGACATCTCTAGCATCGTCGACATAAGGGGTTGAAAAATATTGTATTTCTTGGTTAATATCATATTTCTTGATAATCTAAGCCATTAAAAAACACAAACAAGCAAATAAATCTTTTTTTTTTCTTTTCCCTGAAAAAAAAAAATCATATCAAACACATCTTTTCTTTTTCTTTCTTCTCTCTCGCCTGTTGTTCCTCTACAGATCAACTTCTTCTAGGTGATGGAAGTAGATCTGTCCAGAGTAGAGATCGATCGCGGCCTCTTTGTCTTTGCCGAGCATCGGGACACTAACCGTCATTTCGAAGAACCAGCTCGCTAAGTGGCCACGATCATCTTCGTTGAATCTCGAGTCGACAATGTCGATGATGGTGTTCCTGAGATCCCGCCATCTTCTTCGTCGGCAATGCAACACTGGCTCTCGAGCATGTCAACGTCATGATTCTAGATCTCGGACTTTGGGTAGATTAGAGTGACGAAGAAAAAGAATTGATGCGTGATTCCATCTTTCTTGTGGTGAAACAACTCGAAAATATGATTAACTTCTCCTTCCACGCGCCGTCGTCGAGAACGATGTTGGGAGTTCAACACCGGCAAGGATAGATCAAAAACATCAAGAGAGAGAGGAAATAAAAAAGAAAAAAAAAAATCAGATATGGTAATGAGGATATTTTGAGTATTTGATATCTTATAAAATAATGTTTTATCCTAAATACGTTATTTTTCTCAATTTTAGAAAACTAACGACTTCATTTGCCAATCACATAACAAAATCTATTTATTACAATTTCTTCGCAAATTATTCAGCTTATGGACCAAAATCTGCTGCTTTCTTGTGGTTGGCAATGGAAATCTCTTGGTGGGATGAACTTTGAAAATACAACTCAGATTATATATATCTAGTTTTTGGCAAACTTGTCCAAATACAATTCGATTCCCCTTTGTTTTCATTTATCTTACTTCAGTTATGGAAGTTGTTAGCCTCAGTTTCTCTCTTGCATCTCAAGCCACAGTCTTGTTGTCTCAGTCCATGTGTAATTCCTTTGAGATGGATTGACGCAAGATAATTTCGACCTCCGCCCTTCTCATATATAGTATGTCGGTGGCATCATTATGACTAACATTACAAGTAATTTCTTTTTATGACTAACATTACACGCAATTTCTTTTTTCTTGTCATTTTATGATATTATAATTAATAATAGAGAGAATTCCATGTTATGCCACACATTTTAAAAAATGTGTTTGTTTATGTCACATTTTAAAAAGTTATGTTACATTATCATTTATATTGCATGTTTAACTTGCACCGCACTTTTAATATATGTGATGTTTATAAAAAATAAGTGTCAAAAGATGACACTGGTAAAAATTCGGCTAAAAAATTGGTCCTTATCTATTTTTATTGAGGAATAAAACAACTTAGGATAGAAATATATTGGTCGATTTTTTAAAAGAGAGAGAGAGAGAGAAGGAGAAGGAAAGAAAGTCCTATTATACTCTTGTGGTATATTTATCAAATGGTAAAAGAATTTAATTGAAAAAAGGTAATGTAATTGAAAAGAAAAGTCAAGTAAATTAATAGAAATAAAGATTATTTATTCTGTTTCTAGTATTTACTACTAATTTAATAGTATTATAAGAAACAATCTCATTTTATTTTAAGTGTTTATTAACTTAGGAATAGTAATCTTATCTATATAATTGCTAACATATCTTTTTATATGATTAACATACTATTGTATTAGAACAATTGAATTTAAAATTGTTTAGAGTCCCCTCACCCAATTTCTTTGATATTGTTTTGTTGTGATCTTGCCGTGCCGCTCCCTTTTCTTCCTTTGGGTCACAGATTGACACTAACCTTGAGTTGCCTGCTGGTTCTCTAGCTTGGGGGTGGATACGGCGCATAATCCCAATGTTTACCAGCTAGGGAGGATCATAGTTGGGGGACGTTCAGAATGGGAAGAGTGGCTTGTGGTCTAGGCTTTTGGGCCTTTTTCGCCTAGGGAAGATGCTTTGGCAGCGGTGGCAACAGGCATACTCTTTGGATCCTGGTTTTTTCTTCATTTTTATTTAGTCATATGTTTGTTTAGAATTAAGGTGATGCTTTTGTTGTGATTTATCTTTATTTTGAATTAACAGAGATAGTTTCCCCACTTTTCTATTTTGTTTGTTATACCATTTAAGGTAGTTATCAGCGCGGTGTGTGTGTTGGTATCTGGCTAGATATATTTTTAAATGTTCGTTTGGTTTTATTTATTGTGGTAATATTCCTTTATAATAAGCTTTAATTTTGCTTAATTTTTATGTCAAATAATGTTTTTTCCTATTATGTCTCGACCCTTGTGGTTTGTACTTATGATTCATCCATTTTAACGGATAGATTTGTCAAATGTCTAGGATCTAATCCTTCTATAATGGATGGTCATTTAAGATTACATTTGAGTATGTATTTTGTTTAGCTTAAAATGGAATTTTCCCTTAAAAAATTAAACTTGAACATCTAAATAAATTTGACATTCACTAACTTTGATATATAGGAAATATTCAAACCAAGTGAGACTCAAAGATTAATATTCTCTTTTTTCATTCTCTATACTGTGTGGGGTCCATAAAAGTGATCTTTGATTTTGTAAGTAAACTAAGTCACTTCTTACTTGTACTTTTTCTTTTATGCAAATAAACGCAGATCTATTCCTATAAATATTTACTATAGTCCAAATGCACTATAAAGTTGTGACCGCTTTCTTCGGATCTACAGATGTGCCTATTTGTTTTAAATCTATTTAAGGGAGTAGATGTTTATGTATCCTTCAACCACTTGCATATCATGATAATTATCATTCATAAGTATCCACAATGAAGAGCCAGCTTTGCTTTTTCCAAGAACAGATCCACAAGAAGATAACAAGAACAAAGAAACCATCTATAACGTGCCCAAAAAGAGCCTCATGATTTCTCACAAAAAAAGAAATATTGAAAATAAGAGAAGGGTTTTGTGATAACGACGTCGATCCATTTTGGTCCAGTTGATTTAGAACTAGGAACTTCTATAATTACAAGTGAATCATGAAATTGGAAGTTGAAATAATAATTGTACTTTTAGGGCCTCCCACCAAAAGGAAATAAAAAAAAAAAGAAATAATAACAATTATAATAAAAACAATGGCATGATTAATAATTGTACTTTTAGGGCCTCCCACCAAAAGGAAATAAAAAAAGAAGAAATAATAACAATTATAATAAAAACAATGGCATGATTAATAAGGAACTTATTTATGATGTTGTATCCCCATAGTACCGACAGGTTGCCGATCGAGTTACTATTTGTTCCGACATGTCCTATGGTTAAAATACTTATGCGTAGTTGATCAACAATATTTTGGATCTGTTAAAAAAAAAAGAAGAAGAAGGTTTTCAAGTCGTCCAAACTTTATTTGAAGCAGTATTTGATAATTAGATACTTCGATTAACATATGTTATTATTATTATTTTCTCTTGGATGTGCTAATTAGTAATTATTATTATTATTCTTTTCTCCTGGATGTGATAATTGGTAATTACGACTAGATAGCGAGACATATCTCTTGTAAAATTCAAGAGGTTTTGTCAATTTGGATGGTGATACTCTAAAACAGGTAAAGCGTTTTATTTCTAGTTATCTTATATCAAAATGAAACGCTTAATAGCAAGTTTAATATTTTAGTTATTTTCACCTAGAAATCAACAAAATTTAGTTTTGAGGAATTATGCTTCAACCACGAAGTTACAGTTTTAAATTTTCCCTTTTAGTAGGTGATCTTATTATCACTGAAAGAAGCAAATAATAACCCAATTTGAACAATTTCAACTTTTAAATTAAGATTTGTATTTTGCATTTTCTTTTTGTCTCTTTGGGCATGTAGGAGTTGTGGCAAGGGGCAAGTGCACATGTGTCTCTCTTATAAAACGAAAACAAGACAACATATACAGTGAGTCTCATTTGACATATACGTGATTCCATAATTATTACAAAATTTAGCAAAGTGAAAAAAAAGTTTCCAAAAACAAGTCAAGTTCTAACTGATCACAAGAACCACAAAGATCATGATCATTCTCGATTAAGCTTCAACAAATACATGCGCGAAACTAGACATGCATGTGACAAGAATCACAACATTTTTGGTTTATAACTATATCATATACAAATCGTTAATGATGACAGATTATAATTTTACACTCTTAAAAGGGAAGATTTAAGGTAAGGTGGCTATAGAGAGAGTATTGGTAGAGTTACATATTAAGCACCTTGTTTCTAATTTATTTTTTAATGGGAGGAATAATGTAAGACGAAAACAAGATTACAAAAAAAAAAAAATTAATGGCTGAACTTTGAGAGGTACGATAATGAAGAATAATATTACAATAAGGTTTATATAATCTAATGAAGTATATTATATAAACCCATGTTAAGCCCAAAATCGTCTAAGCTCATCTCCATGTCAGAGTTTATACATATCACATATTTCCTAGATCCCTAAATATAATGATAAAGTGTCCATGCACCTTCTCTTTTGAAGATTGATGCATTTGTTTCTTAACTTGACCCTATGTTGAACTATTCCTTACGTTTTACAAGTTGTGTTAAAACCTCGCATCTTAAAAGTTTGAAGAGATTTTTAACACAATTTTGTAAAACGAAGGGAATATGTGCAATATTTATGAAAACACAAAGTAGAATGTAGAGCTTTGAAAAAAATAGAAGATTTTATCACGGGATAGCTGCATAAAAATATCTTTTAATTTCAATTTTTTTTATTTATCTTTCTATTTTTAGAAGCTACAATGGTATCCTTAAAATTGAAATATGTATATTAATTTCGTCCCTCATTCATTTTTTAAGGAAAAAATAGAATAAAAAGACAAAACTACCCTTAGATAATATCTAAAAGACATTTTAGACATTTAAAATATGTCAAAACTATAATATAAAACGTAATTTCTTTAAGGAAAGTAAAACAATTGCCCATAAACTATTAAGATAAGACATAAAAATTTTCTTAAAATGTTTTTTAAGCTATTTAAGCATATTTTTGTCTTTCTGCTATGCTTTTTAGTCCAAAAAGTTAGAGAAGGATGAAATTGAAACATGCATTTCAAATTCAAGGAAATTTTATTTTTTCTAAAAACATATACCCAAAAAAAAAAGAAATTAGAAGGCATACATAATGTAATAATTCCTTTTTGTTATTAACCCTTCAATAAATTAGCTCTTGGACAAAGAAAAAATGTTTAAAACATCCGAATATGAGTAATTTACAAGCATCAAACTAAAAAAAAATTTAATAACTGTATGAATGAGCCAAAACCAATCTGACAGGAAGAAAGGAATAGTACACTTCGCTTCCTAATATGGAAATTCTAAATTCATAATATCGTTTTGTTTTTCATAATTTGATTTTCATGTAGCAAGTGGAGACACATCATTTAACTAGCTAGCGAGAGTCAATCCATAAGAGTGAATTTAAAAATGCATAATCAATCGCCGGTAAGTTGGCATTGGCAGATCACCTTTGATTTATACACATTGAAACCTAAATGGGTTTGGAGATGTGCATGGATTAATAAACTATATTTTCGTGCGAAACCAAGGATTTAATTAAATACATAGAAAATTAATCTGTAATACGTCGCGTGTGTGTTTAATTATTGGCTTCCCTTTTTATAGCTCATATTTTCAAGCAGCAAATGAGTCCCCACTGAAATTAGTTATAGGCTTATTCGCAGAATTAGCTAGCAAAAACATGTCTAAACATTGTGACAAAAGAGAAATTATTCTATAGACTGTGTGTATCATATTATTTAGCTTATTTAGTATACTTGTTTGCTAAGGAAATGAATTATACTCCATCTAATCAGTCTTTGTTTCTGTCCTAATAAATTTTACATTTTCATTTTATTGCAATTGCCTTGAGTACTCCACCAAGTCTCCTTTGTTAATTAATTTTAACTTTTAAACAAATTTATTCTTGATTCTTAAAAAATATTATTTTTTGTATTTAACAATTAAATTAAGGAAACTTGACCACAAAAGAAAAGAAACTTTAACATCTGCTTGACGAACTTCTTTTGTTTCAACCGAGTATATCTTAAAATTCTATCTTTTTTCTTGAGGATAATTTAATCTTTTAAAGATTAAAATCAATTATTGATGGAGATAAGGTATCTACTTGTGTATTAAAATCTAATATGAAGATATATATTTAGTGAGATCAATAACCGAAGATATACTCTTCATATAAACTTGAAACACATGGTATAAAAAATGTAAATATCCCATGAACGCTTGCACAAAGAAAAAGTTTTTCCGGATTCTAAACATCTATAAAATGAGGATTAAGTTGTTAACTTTTGTCTTTTAGTTCTTCAAATTGATCAAGTATGAAAACCACTATTTTTTAATGATGGATAGTTAAGTTGTTAAAACGGTCAAGGAAACTGTCGTCTAATCCAAAGTCATAACATCTCACAGACATTAGATGATGGTCAACCTAGACTGAAATTTAGTGCTAGCTGCCTACTTTAGACGATGGTTTTTGAGTAAAACCGTCATCTAATGTTAGAGCTAGATGATGGTTTTAGAAAGAAACTGTCATCCACTCTCTCCACCAAAATTTTTTTTTAAAAAAACATCCATATACATGTTCATGTAGAGTCTAAACTCCAGACAAATTGTACAAAAATGTACATATAACAGAGAAAAAAAAATAAAGTCAAACACAAAAAAGTGCCTAGATCTGTGTCGTTTGCTCACCCAAATTCACCATTGCCTCACAAAAATTTTCTAAAAAATATACCCGACAACACATATCTAAACATCAAAACAAAAAAAGGTGAGAGAAAGAACGAAAAATGAAAACAAAAAATGAAAAAAAAAAAGGAGCAAAAACAAAACAGTAAAGCACTTACTAGATCGTTCGTGTGCCACCGTGATCTCCAGCAATCTCTGACAAAAAATAATGGTGAAAAACATGCATCTAGATCCAAACGCCAGAGAAAACTATAAGGGAGAAGAAAAATGAAAAACGAAAGAAGAGAAAATAGCCAAAAAAAAATAATAATAATATAAAAGAGAAAATACCTATCGGATTGTGTTTGCAAGGCCTTCCATCTCAAACAATCTCTGGTGAAAGAAATAGAGAAAAGAATGAGGGAGAAAGAAAATGAAGAAAAAAAGAAAAAGAAGAGAACAAAAAATCGAAAACAAAAAATAACCTACAGATTTAGTGTTCTCCATTCTAACTCATTGTTCTTCACATGCTTATTTTCTCAAGACATTCATGGCATTTTCTGTGTCTAGATATGGGAGGGAACGCGCATTCGGATATACCAAATAGGCGATTTTAAGTTGGTTGATCGAAAGTTTTCTACGTAAGCTCTTTTGCCCCCTGTTTCTCTTCTTCTTTTGGTACAATAATCTTTTTTTTTTCATTAAGGGATTGAGAATCTCAAGTGTATGTTGACAGCGATAGGACATCAATTGTACTTTCTGATGATGTTGGCCAAATATACTTTGATAAATACTGGCCAAGGAAAATCTCAAAAGGATGCTAAATATGATCAGGTGTCATGGTTGTCCGACACTGCCACTGTTTGAAACTCTCTTGTTTCGATTAATTATTTCTTTCCATTAATCCAGAACGATTATTTTATGATCCTTAAACAGTTGCCCTATCATAAAAGATACGTCTGGCAATGTTCTTGATCAGGTTAGTTGTTAGTTGTTTATTTATTTACTCATTATTGCATTGTAACTGTTTGTTGCAAACTATATCTTCAACTATGCAATTAGTGAAGTCATTAAGGAGACGACTTATAAAATATGTGTATAAGGTCCAGCTATTAGTAATTCTACAATTTGGACTTGCTTTGAATTTCAGAAAATTTCTTAAAATATGCTCAGACATATTTCGATACTTGGCAGTTTAATTTTGAAGTAAAAATTTTGTATTTCTTGCATCAGCATTTATCCAATTCATTTCTATATATTAATTAATATTTTCAGATAACCTATACTACATTCTATAAACTGATTCAATGTACATTGCATCTGGAGCAGGAGACCCAACTTCTAGCTTATCAAAGGAGCATTCAAGATCCTATTTGCGATTCAAGTAACTTCTTGGGTTCTACCCATCTTAAACATACAATTCTTACCGGGTAAATACATCTTTTTCTTTTCATCTGTTAATGTGAATTGATTGGTATGATAATATATCTAGAACCTTTCAGGCTTTGGCTTCGTTCGAGAAGCATGTTAGAAAAATAAAGTTCAGTTTTATGCTATAACAAAAAGTAAAAGTTTGTTACAGTGTAATGCTCTCACATACTATAAATTTTAAGCACCAACTTTAAGTTTTAACTGATTTTTCAAACACACTCTTCATACTAGTAAGGCCGACTTGGTGCATGGGGTATTGACTGAAATCAGTTTGGGCCTAGATTATCATATGCCTCCTTTCCAGTTTTAGATAGAATTTATGAGCCCCTACCAGAATTTATTGATGCCATGCTTTGGGAGCCAGAAAATGAGAGTGTATTTTGTTGTACTTGTTTGAATTTTTGTTTTGTATTTGCTTATTGTTTGACATTTTTAGTTGTATTTTTGTTTTATTCTTTATTTAAAGATTGTGGATTTTTTTTAATAATTTGATCAGAGATTTGAATTTGTTGTTAGTATTTGAATGGAACCTAGTAGATTTTGGAACAAAATCTGGTGGGTTTTGAGACAGAATTTGACGGTTCTATTGATTTTTTTGACAAAATCTGGCAGGTTTTGTGTTGGAATCTAGCGTGTCCCGGCAGATTCCTAAATGAAATCTGGTAGGTTCAAAAAAATGTTCAAATTTGGTAGGTTCCAAGTTAGAATCTGATAGGTTCCAATCCGACACTCATGTCGGCGCTTGGAGGCGGTCAATGCTTTTTTGGTTAAACACAAATATGTTGGAATATGGTAGGTTCCAAGTTGCCAGTGACTAAAGGTGGTCGGCGCTTCTTTGTTTCAAAAAAAAAATGTTGGAATCTAGTAGGTTCCAAGTTGGAACCTAGTAGGTTTCAAGTTGGAACTTGGCATGTTCCAATCTGACATCTCGCTCTAGCGATCGGAGGCAGGTTCCGATAGGTTCCAAGACGAAACTTGATGGGTTCTCGCAGATTTCAGGATAAAACCTAACGAGTTCTATTTCTAGAGGAAGGATAACTTGCTCTTTTAAAAAATCTTCAATTTCTAATAAAATAACAGTTTTAATAGGTGGTATATTAGAGGGCATTCTTTATAAGGTGGTGCATTTGGGGGGCATTTTTTAAGTTGTTCTTTATGTTATTAGGTTTTTCATTAAAGATCCACATTAACATCCAACAATATAACGTAACTAAAACTTCCTAGCTGGAGAGATAAGTTTGTTTCTTTTTGTGGTCCCCGATTACTTAGAAAGAATAATAGTTTCATTAGACTCGGGCATGTACTGCCAAGTTGATTGATAACCAAATACATCTACATGAAGTGACATATACACTCTATATCAAACTCTTGCGTTTTGTCATTCGGTAAAATAGATCTTACAACTAGTTGATATTTACAACCGAAGTGAGGCACTTATCATGTAAAAATCAAATAGCAGTACTTTCTTTTCCTTTCTTAGCCTAGACAAAATTAAATAGCTTTGGGACTTTTTTTGTGAAATATATATTATAGCTTGGAGCGTAAAATGCAGGTTAAACCATTTGATGATGAAATGATTGTATGCAAGTGCGTGCGTAAGGGGGAGTGAAAGAGCTTCTTTTTTTTTTTTTTTTAATAATTTGTCCTAAGGCCTGTTGTATGTTGTTCTCCCTTCGGTGTCGGATGTCAGATTTTTAAAGGTTAATTTAACCAAAATCTCTTCTTGGAGGAAATTTTCACGACGAGGTTATTTGTGTCCTTTAAGTTTTAATTCAGTTTCCCAGTGTTCAATGATGAGTGAGGCAACGTTGGTCTGACGTATGAGAGACCTTCTTCCATGGTTGTCGGTATGCTGGGACAGGGATAGAATGGCCGCTAGGAAGAGGAGAATCAAGATTTGCTGTTCTATTTTGTTATTTTCTTGGCTGTCACCCAATTAAACTTTGACACCTAAATAAATTGTTTAATTACTTTTATTTATGTATTTAGGTTATTGAGTTTAGATGATGTGTTGAATCAGTAGTAGAGGGAGAGCCAAAAGGACATGAAAATGGGATAGCAGATCTAGACTCCGTTGGGCGGTGGCTGGGGGATTTGTATTGGTCATAGACATTTCAATTCAATTAAGTTCCCATCTCTTCAAAAAATTTTAAATTTGGCTACAAGTCAGTAATACTATTGTATTTGAGTCTCTACAATTATAATTTTAGCCCAAAATAAGATTTTATTTTCACTTTAATCCCAGAGCCTTTACAAATAATATTACACAACGTTCTCAAGTAAGAGAAGCAATCTAACTAGCCAGTTTCCTTATTGTGATCGTCATAGCAAGATATGGTGAAGATTCTGTTGTTGGAAGCCATGTTAGACTTTTTGACCCTTTGAAGCCATGGAAGCTGACAACGAAATCTCTATTTAGAAGTTGAGAAGTTATGAGAAACTTTATGAAATATGAAAACTGAACCGCCTAATATGGAAGGAATATATTTAGGCTTAAAGTCTTGGACATAACGTATGCCCTTTAAAATTTGAGAGATAAACTTAATGAATTATCCATATTGAACTGTTCATTCCTTTAATTATATCTCTCTCTGTGCGTCTATATATATATATAGATATATAAATATAAAATATGTGCTCATAAATGTATGTTTTTTAGTCTGAAGGTATGTAAGTCAAGGGGATTAGAGACCTACCTTAGGTTGATCTTGTTCAAAATGCGTCAATGTTATGGAAGCAACAATACAATTACCATGGAGCCTTTTTTTTAAAAAAAAAAAGAGGAAAAAGAATACAAATTAGTATAATGTGTGAAATTTATTTTGATTATTTTTTTGGTAAATTCGTTTCTTTTCTTTCTTTCTTTTCCTCTCAAGTGCCATTAATTTACTACAGAATTTTGAGGACCTAATTTTTTTTATTAAAATTTCCAGAAGAAAATGAAATAGCCTCTAGTAAAAAGAAATTCGAATGAGAGTTAAAGCAAAATTAATCCCGAATTCCACATAATTTATTTACCCTAATAAACTAGCTATTTGTTACCTTTTTTTTTTTTTTTTTTTTTTCCTGGAGACTACCGAAAAATAACGTGTAACAAAGTTAAGAAACACTTAATTAATTAATCAATGCCTGATTGAAGAAGTTGATCACTTCAAACCAGCAATATCGCAGAGATCATGCAGTTAAGCACTAAATAAAAATAAATTATCATCGCAGCTCGTTGCTAATCTTGATCATTTTTTTTTTACGACAACAAAATTTTGAATTAGCTACACTTAAAAATGTAACTAAAATGTAGTCAGTGACTAGGGTGTTTGGCGAAATTGGTTAGAACTAATTTTTTCGTTCAAAACACTATAATATGTGAGAACTTTACACTGTAGCAACTTTGTTTTTTATTATAACATGTGAGAGCTTTACACTATTTCCTAACCAAAAAGTTGGTTCTATAAATGTTGGATCTACAATTAAATACAAGCAGATTAGCACTCAATTTGATATTTGCTATTTTTTAGTTTGCGCCCTCAAACCAATATGTTAGGATTTGTTTAGCTTCCAAAGACAAGATCGAAAGAATTATAGAATGAAAATTAAATTGAATATGTAAATAATCAAACAATTTAGTAAAAGTAAATAATACCATACACGAGATTTACAGTGGTTCACTTTATAACGAGAGCTACGCCCACTGTTCTTTACAATGATGAATAGTTTGATGCAGATTACAAAAGTTCAGAGATTTGGTGGCCCTTTTGCCATCTATGACGCTGCGACCGCTTTAACACAATGATGAAGAAGCATCCTTATAGCGGGAGATTGCCCCAAAGTTAACCTTGTCGATGATAATCGGAATCCGCCGGCGGCAAGAAGTAGGCAATTTTGGCTTGGGAGTATCTGGAACATCTTGAATTCCGAAATTTCAATGTTCCCAATTCCAATCTTGCAATTGTTATAAAAGGAAACTCATGGAAAGAAAACACTACTTGAGATTTGATCACCTCGTTATCTTTTATACTGAAAAATCAACGTCCGCCACAATAAATTACAATTGAAATATAAGAAATTTCTACGTCTTCTCAAAACCCATTTTAATTAGAATTGAGAAAAAAAAGAAGAAGAAGGAAATTACCTGGAAATTTGGTCTTCCAAAAGACAATGATATTGAATTCAATAATGTCACACAGTTTTCTAGAAATTTCACACGTTGAGAGCCTTTGAAGTCATGCCTTTCTTGTCGCAGTGTGTGTGCAAAAGCTAGCACTAATATTATGGAACAACCGATGTCAAAAGTAGCTAACATGTCCTAACTAAATTGAAACCTGCGAGAAATTGAATCAGCCATCAAATTCCCCGATTCAAACTTAGTAGAAATAAGAAAAATGAAAAAGTAAGAACTACAATATTCTAATTAAGTTACAATTTATTATTAGGCTTTTGAACTTTGTCTACATTTTGCCCGAAGATCAGGACTTGAGAGGAGAGTTTGGTATATTGTAGTTGATCATAGGTAAATATTTGTTACAAATTTCAGTAATAAAACTATAGAATCGTATTATATTTTAGGAATCTTTGTTGAATCGTACTTTAGAGACAAATAAATTAAAATCAAAACCCCACCAAACCGCCTAAATGATGCATATGATGATATAAGTTTATAATTATAAACGTTTAATTAAGTAGCAATATTATGTACAAGATATACCCATGTGTGTGTTGCCTTTGCACATGAATATCATTAATTTTCATTGTTAAAAATCGTCCTTGAATATTACGAACTCTATATATATATATATACACATGTTTATATATGTACGTTTGACATTAACATGTTTCAAAGTTTGGCTCGGAAAAGTGACAAGAAGTACTCCTAGTCTCCACAAAATGAAGTTAACATACATGGCACATATACCTTGCATATAATAAGACCAAATTGGACTCCCGAAAATCATGACCAATCCCCTAGCTAGATCGACGATGAGACTAAATGCTTGGAAGGGAATGCAAAGTTTGGAGAATGTGGTCAAGTAATACGAGTTTGGTAAAGTCAATATATATATATATATATATATGTATATGTATGTATGAATGTATTGTTCTCACATGAACGAAAGCAAGAGTACTTTTTTAAACTCCAAAGTACTCATTTTTTTATTTTTATTTTTTTTTACTTGTACTGGGAAGAAAGGTAGTGAGATCAGCTCTAAGGGCATGAAGAAAGCTAGAAAATGTATGCCTGTTATATATGTATAAGCTCATCACATATAAATTTGGGAAATAATCCAATCCCTAGAATGTCTAGTGTTTACTTTGGATATGATCTCAAGGTTAGGAGAGAAACATTGTTGGGACTTGGAGGCTGGATTTCACATGGCGGGTTGCTTCACTTTTGTCATTGCCCACTGACAGTTATTCCATGAATTATTTGAGAAGTAAATTAACCAAGTAGGAAAAAAAAAAAAAGAAATTGAAAAATAAGAGAGAGAGAGAGAGTGGTGGGTCCACCAAGGTGGGTGGGGTACTCTTGAGTAATAGAGGGAGAGACGAGTCTAAAGGGGTGGGTGTGGTCATGTAATAAAGTAAAAAGAACCGTTAGTCTCTAATGGTTAATTCATTGACCTCTCTCTCTCACACAAAAGAAAAGAAAATAAAATAAAATAAATGAAGTTCATTGGTTAAAAGAAAAAATAACATCAAAACAATCCATTTTTTTTTATTTAGAATAACAAAAACAATCTTTTGGTTACTATAGAAGCTAACTGAAAGGTAACCTAACGTCACAAGCAAAAGAAAGGCTAAACAACATAATTCTAACATGGAAATAGGAGATCTAACCGCCTTTTCCTCTTGATCTTTTAGAACTCTTTTTGTATATATGCTGATCAGCTGAATCATGGGAGGCTGAGTAATATTAAATTTTTAAACCAAATAAAAAAAAGCAACAAATTAAAATAAATCTAAGACCATATTTTGGACTAAAAAAATGATTTTTTAAAGGAAATAGCCAAACATACTAAGGAATGAATTTAAGTAGTAAATATACCAAAATATGTGTTGTTAATTTGAAGGGCTGGTGTAAAACTTCCAAACGTCCTATTCACCACATTAATAATCGCTTCTAGAAGTCCCTTTCACTCTCCTTCTCTCTCTTCTCTAATTCCCTCTCTAGTTCACATGAAAGGAAAAAAAAAAAGAAAAAGAAATTGAAAAAAAGTAAATGAAAAGAATGGATAATGGAGTCTGAATCCAACTAGTATAGTGGGTGATTCCCATCTTTGGCCTTCTGTTTTGTTTCATCTCCAAAGCCCACCATTGAAAAGTTAAAACCAAAAATCAAAATTAATAACCCAAAAAAAACCTAGATTAAATAGAAATATATATGTTTTTATTTGGCTAAGTGAAAGTATGTTGCAGATTAGTGTCAAAGATGAAAAGTCATTTTTAACTTTAACTTTATAAATACTTATCTCTAAGTCCAAACCTTCCTACTATTCCTCAATATTTCTCTCCCAAGCTACTTAGATTTCTGGGAAAAGAAAAAAAAAAAAAAAAAAGCTCAAAGAAAGCATACTGAGGCAGAAATCCTCTGGCTCATCTTCTTTCCTTGCCTTTTGCTTCACAATAGCTTGGTGAGAAAACTCTTATAAACAAACATTATTGAATATTATCACAATCATTTTCTCTACTTCTTTTGGGTAAATCTTACACTAGCTATGTATTAATCTCTTAACTTAGACAATCAAAAGAAAATTATATGCTGCCAATATTGTTGCAAGTTCAGATTTTGATTCATGTTTCATGAATCAAACAAGACTAGAAAGATTTTTACTTTTCTTTTTTGTTCTTTGTGTTCTTGTTATATATGAGTTAATTATATAATATTCTGATCTGTGTTGTTGATCATCTGTTTGGAATTTCAGGTTGAGATTTGAGTATGGCGTACCAGAACAAGGGCATGATGTCAATGGAGTCTCCTAAGAGGAAACTGGGTAGGGGAAAGATCGAGATTAAGAGGATCGAAAACACGACGAATCGTCAAGTGACCTTTTGCAAGCGCAGAAACGGCTTGTTGAAGAAGGCCTATGAACTCTCAGTTCTCTGTGATGCCGAGGTTGCTCTCATCGTCTTCTCTAGCCGTGGACGCCTATATGAGTATGCAAACCAGAGGTATTATTGCTTGATTATATATTTCCCCCCTTTTTTTCCTTCTTTCTTACTTATTGCCCTTTATTAATGTCTCCCTAATTATATCTTAATTAGGGTTTCCTAGTACAAGCCCAAGTTTTCTTCCTTTAAAAATGTTAAAGATCATTTTTTTTTTTTTTAGTTTTTCAGCAAATGAGATCTTTGCTTTGGATTATTATTTAATCAGCACAAAAAATAATCATTGTTTAGTGTACAATTTTTAGTTGGAAATATATATAGTTTTTCCTGATTTCTTCTACTTTCACCAAGTAAGGCTTCATTTCTCTTTTCTTTTTTCTTTCTGTTTTGTTTTCTTTCCTTCTATGAGCTTTATGGTTTCTCTTCTTTCTCTTCTTTCTTTCTGTTTTATGATAAACTTTTTCACCTCTTGGTTTGGTAAATGGGTAGATCTAGTGCTTATAGATGGAAATAGAAGCAAAGTATTATTGTAAATAGCAACAAGTAGAGTCTTGGAAATGTGTAAATGGCCTCTGATTCCATTTCTTTTACCTCCCTTCATTGTTGTTAAATTTTCTGTTTTTTTCTTTTCCACTTTCTTTCTTTCTTTCTTTAATTTTTTTTTTTAATGTAATTTTTTTCCCCTTTCTCTATTTCTCTTTTCCTATCTGTCTCTCTATGTTATCCGGGGAGGCCTAATCGGAAAACCTGTCACACTTTCATTAGCCAAAGGCCTTCCATATCTCTTTGACACTTCCTTAATTGCACGTCAGTTAGACACCAAGAAGGCAAAGGTACGATTTGAGGGAAAACTTGTCAAAGGCCTCAGAAAAAAGAACAACATATTAGGTTTTCAGAAATTCTTCAAAAACAATGAAATGGGTTTTTACTTAAACACGTTGCACTCCTTTGTACGACCAATCACACCCAAATTAGGGTTTTCTTTTCTTTTTTTTTCTTTCCCTTTTCTTATTTTTAAACCTCTCTTTCTCTAATCCAAAGGAAAGATTTCCCAAATCGTATTTGCTTGCTTGCACCACGTGGAGTAACACTTCACAAATCCACTAGTCTAACATAACTAAGTTAGGGTTCATAAGTAACTACATAATATGCAAATATATATATATATATATATATGATGATGATGAAAGTTGTCTACAAACTTTAATGGGTAAGCCTTAAATCTAATAAAATTAAAATGCAGAAGCTAAATGGGACAGACAAATCAAAAGTCTGGTTTTAAGGCGTATATGTTTTCTTTCCGGAAATTATTTCTTTGACCCTTGTTAGGAAATAAGGTGCGATCTTGGCAAGGATTTTGGTCCTGGGTTTTTCTTGTCTTGAGCAACAGAATCTTTGGTCACGTCACACATGATTTTTTAGTTCTTGACTCTCTGACAAAAGGGATTCCTATAATGGGTTTTCTTTCTTTCCCAGCTCTTCAACCCTAATTTTATCTTCTATGCTTCAAATAACTCTCTCTTACTCACTCACTTATTCATGCCCATATTTTTTCTACTTTATTTTTTTTTTCCTTTCCTAGAGTTGAAAATTCTTTCACAAAGGTCCCCCAAAGCCTAAATGAATGAGCAAAGAGAGATCAAAAAGAGTGAGTGAAAGAGCCAATCGGAAGAGCTCAACTGGGTTTATCACCATAATGTCACTGTCCAGCGGCATTGTAGAAATTGCCTTTGCGTTTGTCCAATACCTTGCACAGATATATTTATGCAAGTTTTAGAGAGAGAGAGAGGGACGAGAGAGAGAGAGAGAGAGACGGGAGATAAAATGTACGGAAGCTGAGTGAGCCAATAGGAGAGTTCTGAGTATTTTTGCTGCTACAGCTAGTGACAGCTGAAATGGACGACTGTGATCTACTCAAAGTTTCAGAACAGAAAAGACCCATTTTATATTATTATTATTATTATATTGCCTTGGACTTGTTTGAATTAAAATACTACAAAATATTAGCTTGTAAATCAAGTGGATTTTACGAGGTGGTTCATAGGGTAATGATCAGGTGATTATCCTCCGTGTAAACTGTTGTAATTGACGCCTTTCTTTTCATATGGTTAAAGCCAATGAGACGTGAAAGGCTGTCCATCGTGGCATCAGACATCCAATCACAGGCTCGACGAAATTAAGGTTTAGAAATGCCTCGGAAAGTGTGGCTCTTTTATTTCTCTTTTATGATTTTTTTTTAGGGGATTATGATATTTTTTTTTGTTGAATTAAATAGTCTTTCAAATTAGAAAGGCAATAGTTTTCTATTTTCAACTTATTTAATACTTTTCTAGGTCATTCCCGTCAATGTTGAACCTGCCTACTACTGGTATAAGGAAGTCAGTTGCTTGCCTTTCATTTTGCTTCAGGGTTTTTAGAATATTGACCTTTTTTGTTTTTCGTTTATTTTCCTTGAAACGGATTTTTTTCTGTTTATTTAAAGCGTCATAAAAGTCAAAATGCTTAATTTTCAAGAGAGTGAAACATAACTATAAACACTGTAACAATTCAAATTTCGTAAAAGAAAATGTTAAAATAAAACCGACTTAAACTAAAAACTTTTTAATTCAAATCAATGTTCCTAAACATATTCTGGAATTATGCTATGAGTAAGAGTACAATAAATTTTACTATTCTAAGATGTATGTTCAACAAAGATCATATTGAGCGAGAGTTATAAAAATCGGTTATCTACTATTTTTTAAGAAGTTGTAGATTATTTTTTTTTCAAGAGTTTAAATATTTTTTCTCTTCATCCAATAATAGAACAATATGTTGTGTGTACAACCTAAAATTTTAAAATGTATTTTGTTCAATACAAAACATTATTTTCATCTTTAAAAAAACAAAAAATTATAGTGTTGAGTTGGTTTTTCCAAGTCAAGCAATATATATAGCGTAGTTTTGAAGGCTAAAACACTAGTTTGAAATTGGAATCAAGTCTTACAACGCTAAAAATAGTGTTATATCCTTTCTTGTTTATAGCAGTGGTAAAGTATTATGCATATATCAAGTGCCCAAAACTTTTTTTCTCATCAATTTGTCAAGCAAATTGTTTAAAATTGGCAACTGATATGCAAAAGATGAAACTAAAATGTTAGATAAGGTGAAATATTTCAAGACTTGATGTTAGAAAAAGGGCAGGAAATATATGACAAGTAAGATAAAGCTATAATTTAGTACTTTCCGTCTATTTTATAAAATTTGAGTGATGATCTTAGTGTGAGATTGATAATTTATGGTTGCCATCTAGTTGAGTGTGAGTTTTTTCTTTGATCCTCGTTCATTCTCATCAGATAATTCAATTAAAAAAAATAAATAACTAAATAAGGAAACAGATTATAAGTTAAGTTAGAATAAATTACTGATTCATTAGTTATAATTACTAGTGTAAAAGCAAGACTCTTTCTCTTCCTTTTTTCCCTTTGAGTACATGAAGTATATATTCTCTTAGTTAGTTATGGTTCAAATTACTATTTCCAAGTTCCCTAATATTAGTGAGATTATGAAAATTGCAGCGCCAAATCAACAATTGAAAGGTACAAGAAAGCAAAAGCTGATTCTTCAAACACTGGATCTGTTGCTGAAGCTAATGCTCAGGTAACAATAACTTGATCATGAGTTTAGTTTTACACTGACCCTAAATTAATTTTGGATTTTGTGAAGGCTAACTTAACTTCTTGTTGTGTGTGTGTGTGTCTGTTTTTTTTTTTTTTTTTTATATGTGCTTCTTAGTTTTAATTTAATTGTTAAAGATAGGTTTTGTTATAATTTACCTTGCTATGTCCTAGGCTTAGGATTTAACAATTTATTAATTAGATATATATATATATATATATATATCCATGTAATATGATTAAAAGTTTAATGAGAAATATACAAACAATGAATGATCCACAAATAAACTTTTCTACATCCTCTTTACCTTCTTTTTTCCACTGGTCTATAACACTCCTCAGCTCAATTCTTTGGAGAGAATATATATATATATATATATATATATATATATATATATATAATGTGCTTGGCTAGTTACTAGTTTGATGAATAAAAAATACATGTTACATTTAATAATTGGCCAAAAGAAAATCTTTGCAAACTACAATTTACTTTGCCAGCTCTCAAAAGGAAGTGAAATCACATTTTGAGAACATATAGTATATGTTTATGCTTAAGTGTGAAGAAACTTATACCAAATGAGAAGAAAAAGGGTGGGTTTGAGCTCTATATACACACACATAAAGCTCAAACCCTTTATATATATATATATATGTATATGTATATACACACGCGAACACACACACATTTCTCCTCAGTGCACCTAGAACTCACAGCTTTATCATGTATGTTTACAACTTACACATTTGTATTTAACATATATATTTCAGTTCTACAAGGACGAATCTCGCAAACTCAATAATCAAATCGAGTCCACGCAGAAAGCTATTAGGTAATCAAGGACCCTTTAAAATGTCAATTAATTCCCTTGCTAACAATGAACTAACAGCCAGGCTTGTCTTTAAACATTGATATTGCCAGGGAAATGTTGGGAGAGTTTATAAGCAGTTCAAGTAACAGAGATCTCAAAAACCTGGAGAATAAATTAGAAAAAGCAATTTCCAAAATCAGAAACAAAAAGGTCTGCCATATAATTGTATTTATAATTTTTCATTAGCCATACTAACAAGTTATCACTCTCTCTCTCTCTATCTTTTCTGTTTCTTGATTTTTTCTTCCTTTGATAAATATTTCTCAACTGTAACAGAATGAGCTGCTGTTTCGAGAAATTGAGTACATGCAAAAAAGGGTAACTCATCCTCTTGCATTTCTATTCATATTTTATCTTATGTTTGACTTTTTAATCATGTTCATATCCCATGATCTTACTTGACAAGCAAATTTTTATATTAGGTATAATGTGAGAGATAAATTAAAATCCTTTAATTAACTAAAGAAAATTTGCAGCATTATAACTGAATTTGAGTGGTATAATTTTTTTATCAGGAGTTGAGTTTCGTTGTCCATATTGAGTAAGATAAATAATTGTTGTGACAAGGAGTCCTTAAGTGGCACTAATCTTCTGTTTTACTGTAAATTTATATTTGCCAATTGTTTGATAGAAAATTATAAAGGAATGCCTCCTAACCTCTAGTGCTTTTGAATGGTGCTTCTTCTGTGATTTCATAAAATGATTAAAAGAAAAAAATCTCCTGACACAAATTAGACAAAATTAGTACAAGATTTGTATTTTTATGAAATACAAATCTTGAAATGAATAACATATTTGAAGAACAACTTAATAACCAAGTACTAGGTGAAAGTAATCATGGAAACAAAGCTACTAGTGGAGTATATAATTGCCATAAAGGGGTTCTTTCCTCAAAATTAATCTTACACATAATATCCTTCAATTCCTCATCATTTCTCAAAACTAGATCAGTTGCTGGACACCTTTATAGGCTGAGATTATTCCAATTAAGTCTTTTTTTTTTAATTTCTTATTCTGAGCTAGAAAATTAATGGACTCTTGCACTAAATTTGTGTTACTTCCGAGGTTGATATGTCGTCAGAATTTTGAACTTCTGCACTCACAAACTGAACTGAAATCATCACTTTTATGCATGATATTCTATTTTATCTTAATGTTAAACGAAATGAGAAAAATGGCAGGAAATTGACTTGCACAACAATAACCAGTTTCTCCGAGCCAAGGTATATTGATTTTTCTCCCTAACATGATTTAGAATATACACACACACAGAGACAGACATGTTAACTGACTGAAATTGTGGAACAAATGAGGATAGATTGCTGAAAATGAGAGAAGCCAGCAGAACATGAATGTGATCGGCGGGGGAGGAAGCTTCGAGCTCATGCCACAGGCTCAGCCGCTGCCGTTTGACACTCGGAATTATTTTCAAGTGCATGACTTGCAATCTACTCATCAGTACTCTCGCCAGGATCCCATGGCCCTCCAATTAGTGTAAGAATCTCCTTGGTTTAACTTTTTTTATTCATTAAGAGTTTAATCAAGGGAAGTGGGTTAGAACTAAAGCACTATAGCATATGAGAACTTTACACTGTTTGAGTTAAAATTGATGAGTTAGAACTGAGTTTGCCAAATCCTACATAAGTTTAGAAGTTCTTTTTTTTTTTTTTTGGTCAATCAAGTGGAGAAAAGTGTCAAGGTACAAAAAGTACCTCTTCTCTAAAATGTACAAATAGAGATAAGTGTATATCCCTATTTTTTATGTCAAACAATCACAAATATACTTTATATCTAAAAACTTTTCTAGCCATCAAATATTTAAGATGACCTTGAGTGTAAGATAATTCTGTGTCTACAACTTTCTGCATATAACTGTAATTAAGTTATTTAATGAGCACCTTTGGGAGTGGGTTCATGTAAAAGAATATCTATGCACCAAACGGCCTGTAACAGTACTTTACACATAATTTCTATACAAAAATGCTTCATGTAAGTAATTCGAGTTTCACACAATTATAATCAACCATTTTAATTTCACACATTTCTATTTGAAGACGTCTATAATCCAGTTACTACCATTATCACAAACACATTGCTGTATCTCACAGTTTCTTGTGCTTTTTATTGTTATCATTATTATTTTTTGCAGCTAGACATGGCTGGCCGGCTGCTAGAATCTGCCGCAAAATGTTCTATCTAATTCTCTTTGAAGAGTGTCTAATTTGATGCAAGGTCAAATATATATATATATATATATATATATAGCTAAGTACAAGTATATTATTGTGAAGTAGAACTGCACTAGTACTCCGCCTATAATTAGGGAGCTAGAGGCAACTTTGCTGTGAATTAATCATAAGTAATCACTCTCTACCCGAGTTAATTATAGTGGAGGATACTTATAATATATAGGATTTCATGTCTGTATAATTATGAATGATTCCAGCCCTTCTGTGAGAGATAATATTGTGTCACTAACAAGTTTTAATCGACGTTTTATAATGTGTGATGATCTAATCTTTTGCTGTTTGTTTACTTTCAGAAAGTAGTCCATGAATAACACAAAATTTTTTTTTGCTCCATTTAGATGTATTTTTTCTGGATCATATCAGAAAAGAGGACCAGTTATGTGTGTGTGTATATATATATATATGCTGGATTTAAAGAGCATGATTTTTCCCCCTGCTTATATGTTACACCAGTCAAAGGTTACACAGAAACTTTTCAAACCTAGCAAGCTAGAATATGTGTATGACTCTGTTGTCACTTGGTTAACTATTCAGTTAATATATATTGTCATTAGGTTGAATTAGAAAAGATGATATATTCATATTTTTCTGTGTATTAATGACATTAATTAGCAAGTTATAATATGTCACATTAAAATTCAAACAATGAACTAAATTGATCAGAACTAATTACCTTGTTTATTTAATTGTGTGCTATATTTTTTTTAACGACAAAAAAGATTCTTGATATCAGAGTATGCTAATATATCTCAACTAAGTTATCACTCGTTAAAAGATTTATTTTGTATCATACCCTCCCCTCTAACATTATTAAAAAATAAAAGTAAAAATTACAAAAAAAATATCCAGCTCATAGGTAATCAAAGAAAAAAATTGTAGTCTATACATATATATATATATATATGTATATGCATAAAGACTTGCATGGCTATAGAATAGGTCAATTAGAAAGCCTTTTCCTATGCCAACACTACGAGAAATCTGACCTACAACTACAGAATTTACAATCAAATTTTATACATTTGGCGTCAAATTTTTTGGTTGTAGAATAACTGTTTTCATGTAATGCACTGCCCTAACTTCGAGTACTCTTAAAATATTCCAAGTAAACCCAAAGGAAAAAAAAAAGGGGGGAAAAAGAGTACTCAAACTGAGCAAAGTTAGAAGATCACACGATGTTATTTTCTTCCAAATCTGCATTATTACAATTTACAAGCTTATACGAACATGTAATACGACAGGTATAATTTCATAATTTGGAGAAATTCATCGACAATGATAATCAGAATATGACAGTGAAGAACAGTAGCCTAGATCCTCAGATAGTACCCTTATAGTAGGACATATATGATTATGAGCTAGTGATGTAGCTGAGACATGATATTTCTGCTATGTTAACTTAAAATGCCTGAAGAAAGCAAAGCTCTATGCAATTTGGTTGCAATGAATACATTCATAGCCTCACTCGGCTGAATTGCATCCCAATACATATGCAACTCTCTGTTCTTGCATGGAGTTCCCTTGGGAATACATTGCCCCATTTCATTCACTGGGCAGCACCCAACATTCAAAATAGTAAATCCTGAAAATTAATTGCAACAAAAAATATATATATTATATTTTCAAGCACTTGTTTTCCTTCTTAAAAGGGTACTACTAGCTAGTAATAAAAAATTCATTAACACAATTTATAATGTTATTTGAAAAATTTGTCATTTGAGCAAACAAAATATCACATACTCTTAACTTTTTTAATTTTTATTGGTAAAAGGTAAGGAGGTGCAAACTTGAGATCTTATCATTGGACATTCATGATGTAGTTGTCCAATCATATTAAACTTTTGATCACGTAAATGTTTTGAAATGCAAACCACTAAGTTAAAATTTTTGTTACAGTGATATCTCTTATAAAAATTTAAAATTTTCTTTTATTTTATTTATTGGGTAATTGAATCTGAAGAAAAATTATGAAAGTTAAAATTAAAAAAAAAAAAAAACAAAACAAAATTTCGAGATTGTATACCAATAGATTTAGGGTTCAAATGAAATTTGGCGTCCATGAAATTGTGATTAAGTTGATCAACAAGTTCTGTAAGCTTCTTGTTAAAAAGTTGGACTGCATAGTTGATTTTGGGAACTCATTTAAACCTATTTGTACCAAATAAGGAAATTGCATATGGAATGGACCCAATTGGTCCCAATCCTGTCAACACAACCGTCCTTGCTCCAAAGTTTTATACCCTCTGCAAAATTAATTTCACCAGACACAAAATTAAATGTACAAAAGAGAAGGGGACATTTGCACCTTTTGACAATGTGTCTTCACCAATTATCGTGCCCTCGGTTTAGAAACAAATTAAAAAAAAAAGAAATTAAATGGTCCATTCCAACGAAAGAAAGAAAATACACAAAAGAACAGGTCATGGTAACATTAATGAATAAAATCAGATCAGCGGTCTCTTGATCTAAAAACCCTGTTTTAGAGGAAAAGAAAGAGAGAGACAGTGTGAGAGAGACAATTAATTTACAACAATAGCAATAGAGTTTTTTTTTTTCCCTTTCTCTGTTAGTCTTTTAAGTGAGTGGGATGATGTGTCAATTATTTAGTAGTTGGACAGACATTCTAGACAGAAGATTTAGGTTTTTATTTTTTGTGTATAACCAATCACATTATATTACATCATTTAAAAAATTTGAAGTAGTTTTAAACTTTTTCACTGTTTAATATTTGAGTTTCGATTAAATCATACATCATAATGTGATTTATTAGACAAAATTTGAGACATTAAAAACTAAACATGTGATGTGAATCCCTAATCTTATATATAATAAAACATAGCTAACCAGAAAAAGAAACAAAAAATAAAAAATGAATATTTCAGCATTGAATATGAATTGCCATTATTTGACCACGATATTGGTCGATAAGTACTTGAGCTTACAGGTCAGGTGTATAAATACCGCTACTTGGATAAAAGCGAGGCATGAAATAGTTGTTAAGGTAATCTTTACTGCCCATTCCAACTTAATATAGACACTTGTTTAGGTGCTTTTGTGCTGCGTCTCTATTTCCTAACATCTCTCTAATATTCGACATCGTAACTTTGTGATTCTTCAACTGTCTATCCATACTGACAAGAAAATCTAATCATATTTTATTAGAGACATCTTCTACACCCAAAAGCTCAATCTACCTATAATATTATTGCATGATTGTCATCTTTAATTATGGTGTATATACATATATATATATATATATATATGAGTGTAGCTTGAATGATTATGTTTTTTAATTAGTATTGTTATTATTATTCTTTTGAAATAAATCTAATAATTGTAACGAAGTTGACAGTTGACCTAAAAAATTTATGATAATTAACAAGGTTGAATTCTTACTAAACTAGTTCAGTCCCACCTACACCCCACTAATTTTTCTGGCCCCGCTCTTGAATATATTAGCAATTGTTGTTAAAATATATTTTTAAAAAGTAAACATTGAAAACAAGATTCTATATATATAATATGTAATTAACAGCTTGTACTATATATATATAATTGACAAGAAAACTATTAAATCGATGATCATGATTCCGCTTAGCGATATATATTGAAAAGCAATGCATGTTCAAAAGATTGATAAGGTGGAATTAGTGTTAATTTAGTTTTGCTAATGTTGTTGTACGCACTAAATGTTGCCCAGATGCATAGTTGACAGCTTTGAGCGTGGCCTTGCAACTAGCAGTAGCAAAAGGTGGAATGAAGCGCACAAAGCCCAGAAGCTGACCTGTAATAAACCCACAAAATATACATGTGTTTGCACTAAATAGTACCAGCAGAATTTTAAAAAAAAAGAAAGAAAGAAAGAAAGAAAAGACCCTGATCTATTTTTATCCTTGACAGGCATTGCTGTTATAAAAGTTAGCCACACATATAAAGTACGTCCGCTTATAAAAGCTACATAAATCATAACTATTAGACAATAATTTAACGAATTAACACTAATATAGTGATGTATAACATAATTGCTCATGTCAAGGATTATATACGAGCATAAATTATATAGGGTTTTAATAATTGTCAATTATCTATCAATTCCAATCAATTCCGTTAAATTGTGGTACAATTGTTTGTAATCTCATATGAGTCTTACCAATAGGGTGATTTTCCATTGTACCATACAAGTCTTCCATAAAGGTATATATAAATTTTCAAGAAATTAGTCTGAGAGGATTAAAAAATATATATTTTAAAGCTCGCTTTCAATACAACAGGAGTATAGTTTTAAATTTCCCTTTTTGAATCACAAGAGTATGGTATCAATATCAATGAGAATGAGGAGAAGAAATTAAGTTGTGAATGATCAAATGCATTATCTTTGCTTATTCTATGGCCAGGAAAAAAATTATAGGCGTTAAAATAAAACATATTCCATCCTTCTAAATCACAAATATGAAAAATATTGCTCGACTTCAGTTAAGCAGCGGGAGTACTGCAAAGAATGGAAAGTGAAATATTCTAATTGTGAAACGGCCTACACATAGAACCCATCGTTATGTCATGTGGTGCCTGGTTTTACTGAAATCAGTACATTATTTAAGCTAAAAAAAGGGGGAAAAAAAAAAAACAGCAACAATATAATCATGCATTCTATATATCCAAAGGGGCATTCACGTTCTTTTCTAGCTATATCACCTGTATAAATTATTTAAGCGCAGTTGAAACATGATTGGCGTCAAAAAAAAGAGAGGAATAATTATAAGCTGTTGCTTGGGAAACACAAGTTAGGTCGCTCATCTGGGACGATATTTTCCATGACAATTTGAAAACTATTAAATTGAATCAAATTAATTAAAATATAGCAATACCCCTTGGATTTTCTTCGTCCACAATTTCTTTTTCGTATTGAAAGTGTTGAATTGGACAATAATTAAATTTTCCTGAAGCAGAACCTGAATTACTTACGTAGAAAAATACTAATAACAAATCAACAATATTAAAATATTGTATCTACTTGGCCAATATATAGTGACAAGTCTTTCTGGTTCACAAAGTATTGTCCCTAGATCCAAATGCCGAGTTTGTGAAAATTTATTTTGATAACTACTCAACGGTTTTCTTTTTTTTTTTTTTAAATAATAATTAGATAATGTCAGACTGTCAGTCAAGCACACTATCAAATCGATCTCATTAGCACTACTCTTATTACTTTGTCCATAATGATGATTTATTATATCACCAATTTAATAAAGGGTTAAGCTTTATCTTGTACTATATGAATTATATTTTACTTTTAAACCATGTAATTGGATAATGTTACACACCCATATTGGAAAATATTGGATATTTCTTGTGGTCAACATGCTGTTTGAACACTCAATTTCCATGTAGAAGTATCATATATGTATGTGTATTAAATGTGTTATTTTCTCCTTGAAAGCTCATATATGGATTACGAGCCTTTAAAAAAAAAAAAAAAAAAAGCAACCAAGACCCGAATAAAGATAATTACACAAACTGCCATATTACTGAAGGTAGTTCATCATGTTATCTAACTTCCAAAGTATTACTAGCGGTAAGCTGATGAACTACCATGGGAACATTAATTTTGCAACAAAAGACAAAGTGGTCAGGCTTTTCTTTGGAGCTTACTTATCAATATTATTGTGTCCTCGTCGCCAGTATTATATTACATATCATGGTCATGAGCATGCCAAAGAAAATTGGATAACATATCACGTTTAAGTGAACTTTTCTTATTTTAACTAATTAACTAAGATAATGTTGGCATGCAGTTGGACACTAATACACTTTATTAATAAAGATGTATATATATATATATATATATATATATGATAATGGTAGCTAGAGCTGTAGCTCGGCGAGGCGTTTGATATCAATTGGATAAGTGTCGGACGGAAGAAAAGCAGTGTAGGATCTGGATGCAGTGAGAATATTCACAGCCTCAGTGGTATGAAAAGAATCCCAGAAAATATAGGTTGTTCTGTTCTGGCAAGGAGTTGATAATGGAACACATTGACCAATTCCATTCACCGGGCAGCACCCAACATTCAAAACTGTGAATCCTGTAAATATTTCAAAAATACATAAATTATTCAAGATTTTTTTAAACACATTTTCCTTCTTAAATGATATAAAAAAGTTATTAAAATTAAACCACAGAATATATTCTAATAGTTACAGCGCATATAATAAAAATTGTCTACCTTTTTATCAATTGCGGATAATTAGTAAATTACAAGAATATTATCCAGAAAAAATGGAAAGAGAATATTTGAATTTTAAATTTAGTAAAGGGCTATTAGTTAAGTTACTTATATGTATGCAAACCTGTAGTAACCGAACCAAAATAGACATATAACTTCCACCAATTGGTCACGAAAACAAAATTAAAAACTTTTCATAAAAAGCCAACGTAAGAAAAAGAGGTGCATCTATTGAATTTCAAGGATTTGTCCCATATGTCCCTTATTTTGTGTCCTTTTTTTCTCCAATAATATCATACTTGACATACTATAATATTTTAATTAATGTAATATTTTAATTGATATGGTGTGATTTTATTAGATACTATAATATTTTAATTGATATGGTGTGATTTTATTAGATGGACAAAGAGAAACACATGATTCCGATCGGAATTTGGAATTTGAATTTCAATTTGCAGAATATTTTATGAGTGCATATACGTTGCAAATTATAATTAAGTTCCAAAAAGACAAAAGACAGAGATACAAAAGTTGAGGACGTTCTATACCGGCAGATGTAGGATCCCCAGACCCCATTCCGAAACTATTGACATAGATAAATTTTGCATCAGTGTATCTGCTACTCAGTTCATCAACAAGTCCAACAAGCATGCCGTTGAAAATTTGGGCTGCGTCGTTGAATCTTTCTACGCAAGCGGACCCGTTTGTGTCAAATGATGAAGTTGCATACGGAATGCACCCAATTTGTCCCACTCCAAACAACGCAACCTTCCTTGCACCCAACTTATATAATCTCTGAAAAATAAATTTAAAAATCAGATTAAACACAAAATTAATTACTAAAAAAAGAAGTTTAATCGAGCCAAATCCATGGCCGGAAAGAAGAAGAAAACTCCGCTCCATATTTTATTTTTCAAAAAAACTGAAATAAAATCTTCGGTGCTCAAAACGACAATCGTTTGGAGAAGTAAAACAGGAGAAAAGTTTTATTTAACCTGAACGATAGTAAACTAACTTACACAAACATCACTTGAATATCTCAGCTGGTTATAAATTAAGCACAACAATTAGCCAAAATAGAGATTAGAAAAACGTAAATTATTACTAAGTTTTTAGCTCTTATTTAAGAAGCACTTACGATTATTTGCCATCGGTATTGGTAGATAAGCAGCTGAGCATATTGCCGAGGTGTATAAATGCGGGCAGTGTTGTAATACTGTGGCAAGAAGTAGTTGTTAAGATAATCATTATTGCCCATTCCAACATAATATATGCACTTGTTCAATAACTTTTGGGCTGCGGTTCTGTTTCTTAGCATGGCATTGATGCGCCACACTGTAATTTGGTGATTGTTTAGCTGTTCCTTGAATGGGATTATATCACCCTGCAAAGAGAAACAACATTGAAAAAGGGGTTTTAATTTTTTGAGTCATGAGTGAACAAAAAGCCTATATATCTAATTATATGTATAAATAATATTATATGTATCATTATTGTTGATTCAATCTACCTATAAGTTAGTGCGTCAAAACTATGATGTCGCAGTGTGGAACTTGAATAATATTACTTTTTCTATGTATCTCACTGTTCTATTATAGTATGCCACATGTATATAGATGACTCGTCAATGATATATAGTCGTGCTTGAATGTATGACGCCGTGTTCTCGCCTAGTGATGATATATGTTTAAACATTGGAAATAATTTTAGGCTACGTTCATGCTTCTTTTCTTGAGATGGTCAAATAACTCAATACGTGCTCATATAGGAGGGAACAAGAAATGTGCTGAAGGTACTTAAACAATTAGCAAAGGGCATGGATAGAGTTTACATAATTTTAGTAGGAAGAACTTAAATTATACCAATTGGTACCCAGTTTCGTGCCGAATTCCTGCAGCACCGGATGCATAGTTTACACCATGGAGTATGACGTTGCCGCTAGCAGTAGCGTATGGTGGAATGAAGTTGTCAAACCCAAGAAGTTGACCTGCAGCAACAAATAATTTACAAGAAGAGCTGATCGAGTCTATATTGATCAACCATGGTCCATCGGTATAGAAAGGGAACGCCTATTAATAAAGGAAGATATTGTGTGGCTGCTATTGCCCAAGAAAAGTTGCATCATACATATAACTTATATTATCCTCTCTCTCTCTTGCCTGAACTTATATTATCTTATTAGCCGCCAAAGTTGAGCGTTTTATAATTTATTACATTTATGACTCATTTTTTTTATAAGATTTAGACCTAAGATTTCAAAGCATATAGAATATCCCTATTATTAGTATTCTTTAAATTATTTATCCGTCAATTGCTTGATCATTTTCTTTTAAATATTTAAAAATATATAATTGCATCTTACTTCTTATTTCTGATTTCCTTTTTATTTTATGATGAAAACAACAAAAGTTAGATTAATTAAAAACATTGTGGATACAACTCTTAACAAATATGACCTTGACATACAAAAGCAGTACTTTTAATCATTAAGGTACATACTATAATATTGGCATCCCCAAAATATGTACTAGAGAGTGAAAATTAGGACACAAACAAGAATAGCTTTAGGCAGAATCGTATATATAATAGAAATAATTATGTGATATAATATATGTATGTAACACAACTAAGAAGTTGATAGGAATTGTTAGCATGGTTCAAGAAATTAGTAGTTTAGGATCATTATTAATTGTGAGAATTTGGTTAGCAGTTAGTTAATTAGAGTTTGGCTGGAGTCCTGTCAACAGTAAATATACGATAGATTTAAAGAATTAATAAAATATCAGTGCATGCAAGAAAAGAGATCAAGATAAGGAGATCAGACCAAGAATGTCAGCTTGGGTTCGGCCATTGTTAAACCTTCCAGTCGGAGCAGCACCAGGAAAGTCAATCCCGTAAGGTTTGTAATTGGTTTTGGCTGCTGTGATAAGTTGATTGTTATTTCCATTATCTACAAGAGAGTCGCCAAATATGAAAAAGCATGGAACTTGTGGATCTCCATTAACGCCATTAATCTTCATGGATGCTACCAGTAGTGACAAAGCAAATATTATTGCAGCCCGCTTCGAATTGCCCATGTATTTTGTTTCACTAAACATTGCAAATACGAAAAAGGCAAATGAAAAAAAAAAGATTTTACGATATATAAATGGTGAATAGGGTCGTTTCGGGGGAAAAAAAGGTGAATAGAGTAGAGAAGCTAAGGTATATATATCAAAAATCAAATGAAGGCGGTGTATGTGTGTGTAAACTTAAATGCAAGGGTATGCATACTTATAGGGCCCGGAAATGAATACGCGTGCAAGTAGTATAACCATTCCCTTGCAATATATATATATATTATATAGAGAGAGATAATATATAATAAGGTTGAATTCTACACTAGAAAACAAAAGAAGAAAGATAATTAGGCAATGTAACGGAATGAGTTTGGGTCAAGTGATGAGAAATGGCAAGGTGATGTGACTGGTGGGCAAGTTGTTGATAATAAATTAAATCTAACGAATTATATTGCGTGCATGTATTATATAGCTTGATATTATGACCCACAACTTCTCCCACATTTTTTTTTTGGGAAAATTTCATTTCAAACTAAATTAAATACACAATCAAACATACTCGTAAATGAGTATCCATTAGAGGATGCTTAGACCACAAACATTTGATTTGATTCACTACTAAAAATGGATGAAGTATAAGGGCAAACCATAAGAAGGGAGACCTAACAGAAAAAAAACTTGTGATGAGTTAGTTTTATGTACGTAAATGGAACGTTATAACTTGATATTTTGTTAGTTTTAATTAGTAATTGTTATCTTTTTAGTTGTTTTTGTTCTTATTTTGCAGGTTTGAAAAAAATACTTTCTTGGTGACGCTTGATAGACTTGGAAAAATATAATAATCGGAGGCATTAGATGAAGAGTTAAAAGACTAAAGTTGCAGCTTTTGACTTGTGAAGCCGCAGCCCTAAAAAAATAAAAATAAAAATAAAAAATTGTTGTGCTTACAATATCCAAAGAGCTCAAAGCTGTGGCTCCGTGATGGGATTTTACAAATTTTAATTCTGAATTTCTTGTAAATAATCTTTATTGTTCAAAGGCTATAAAGAGGACAATATAAGGATAGTTTAGAGCGAGGTCTAATTCCCCATAACTGAGAGCCAGGGAGAAATATCAAGGCAAATTTTGTTAGGATCTGATTTTTATTTTTAGGTTTAGGATATTTATTTTTCAAGGGAGCAGACATTTTGAAGATCAAGAAGAGAAGATTGGAGATTGGAAAGTCACGCTTGGAGATTAGTGACACCTTTACATGGGTTTTTTTTTTTTTTCAAATTTTCTTGTTTTTATATTTTTATTATTTGAGATGCTGGAACCATTTATTTATGTTTTTAGGGCTTTGATATAGCCCATTCTATAATAATTTAATTTCATTTATTTTTGCTCTCAAAGATTTACTCTCGAAGAGTTTACTGCTTTATGTTAAATGTTTATTACTGTTCTTAATGCTTTTAATTGCTTAATCACTAACTATTGATTAGAAAACCTATAATGAGACCTAGAGGTGATTTGTAGGAATAGCTTCTTGTGACAGACATCGCAGGTTCTAGGAGGCATAAGAATATAGCACTAAAAACGAGCCACAAACATTTGATTGTCTCCACCACTAAAAATGGATGAAGCATACTGGCAAACCACAAGAGGCGAGTCCTAAGAGGGAAAAACTTGGTCAAAAAAAATTCAAACACGACCAAAACTTATTATAAATAACCACTACACTCAACAAATGAAGGGAAACTTTTATAAATGCCATTTTTTTTCAAACTTTCTTTTTATAAATAACTTAAATAGTTAAGTGTGGCATAACTTAAACATGTAATCTGAATAGTAGTATGACAGGACTTTATTGAGTATGTCATAAATAAACTCATTTTTAAAGTGTGGTATAACATGTGATTTCTCATGAATAAAACCAGTTGACCAAGTCGAAACTCAAAATATTAGGGGTACAAGCAATACAGTGTAGAAACAAATTTAGTCAAATACCAACACACACACCATTGACAATTGCCATGATACACGAACAAAATTAAAAGGTGGGGAGATCACCTTCGTTATTACAAAATACACTTGAACTATTATGAAAGCAACCTTGCCTTTATTACAAACACAACATACAATTAAACAAAACCTAGAGACAAAACCATATTCTAAGGAGCACACCCGCTGCCACCACTATAGAACTATCTTCCATGACAAACATAGAAGCCAAGAACCATTCTCGATTTCGGATCCGACTATACAATCCTTGATTTATGCATAGCTAAGCACTTCCAGCCAAGATGTTCTACTAGCATAGTTCTACAACCATGTCCATTAATCGCCGATCTCAGCCTCTCTAAACCACAACCACTGCTTGCAAGGACCTAAACCTTATCGGCCCCATTCGTAACTCACCATTTCTAAAAAATGGATTTCTCGATCCTAGCCCAGAAAGGCAAAGGAGCCTAAACTACAAGTCACCCTTTAGATGCCAGACATCCGTAGTCGCGATCCTCCCTTGTAAACACCAATCCTCAAGGCCAAAGAATTGGTAGCAGTTAAAGGCCTACGCTGATCTTTGGCTCGGGAGGAGGAAGCGTGGATGTTGGGCAAGAACAAACAAAACCCTAACAAAGAAATAGAGAGAAGGGAGGGAAGGAGGGAGAGAGAGATTAGCCTCACGTCATGGTTGTTGGAAATCTGGAACCATAGTGCCACCAATGACAACAAAGATTTAGAATCGACGTAAGATGAATGGCGACGAGATCTAGAACCACCATGATAGAAATAAAAACAAATGGCAGCAAGGATCAAAATTGATAATTCGAACTTCATTGTCTCAAAACTTTGTCTTCGTCTTCGGTGCCACTAGATCAAGATCGACGTCAAATCTATCACTGCTGAAACTTTTCTTCGTCTTTGTCCCTAAGGCACTTCATAGTTGGCTCATTTGTTGATGACAGATTGGGAACACATGAACGATATGGAAGCAACAACTTGAGGTTCTTGTTCATTGGCGACGATTGGGAAGCATAATTGAAATTATCATCTTTATGGGATGGTGGATCATGTTTATCTTCTCACGAATTGATCTCACCAAACCTATCTCATTTGTAGATGTGCGAGGAAGGAGACCGTTAAAGATTTCACTCTCATATAGGAAAATCGGGGAAGAACATGATAGATCTAACGAGCTCGAGCTTTGTTGTGGCTATCTTACTAGCACGAGCTCCATGGAATGACCTCCATTGCGATCTCTATGGCCTTGGAACAGATCATTGCCACAAACATCGTCATTGTTTACAATCACTAGCACAACAATTTGTGGCATTTATGGTAATATATTTTAAACTTTTTTAAGCTATGGATAGGGAAAAAAAATGCCATGTAAATTTCTCAAGATCTTATACAGTTTAGGATCTTTTGTGCTTTTCAAATGATAATGGGCTTTAGGTCATAGAAGTATATATCAATTAAAATTGAGGGCATCAAACCATTAGTGATAGATTAAATGTACAATCTATTAGTTCCAAATCTTTAAGGCTAAGTTTGGCCGCTAAGTTGAGGGGCTAAAGTTGGGAGTAATATTTATTTTCTTCACATATTAATTCGTATAGTAATCGTTGATATATTTATATATATATATATATGTATGTATATATTTGAAATTAAAGTGAGTTGTGTTAAGATTCAAAGACATATTAGCACTTGCATTCATAATACAAGTAGGAATTTCTTTAAACCAAAAACAATCAGAGACGAAATCAAAAGCAAATTGCACCAATACGTGGGTGCTATTGGTGCGTGGATTTGAAATGATATAGTTTAGAACTTTATGGTTTGAACTAAAATTTTAAAATGTGTGGTTTCAACGGTGATTTTGAATTAACGTTTAGAATTTAAAGATTTAAAACGAAAATAAAACATACATAAAGTTTAAAACTAGAACTGGTATTTAAAAGACTATGGTTATGAAGAAAAAGAGAATAAGAATATTTTTTATTGTAAAAAAAGGTTCATATGATATGAACTTGAAGGAAGCAAAGTTGGATTTTGAGCGTTTTAGCCTGTTTAAAATTGTCTCTATTGTTTGAACTAGTTTCAGTTATTAATTTACCAAATGCTAGTTTGAACTGCCTCTAAGGTTTAAACTAGCCTAAACCCATGCATCAAATGCCACATAAGTTAATATTATTTATAAATTGTGTGAATTTTTAACTCGTTTATACCAATGTTTCACTTAAGGTAGCCGTGGTTTACTTCATATTTGTGTTCATGTGGAGAACTTTTAGTTTACTCAAAAGTACACCATTTATTTAATTAAAAGGAAACTCAAATAAATAATACTTTTTTAAAAGTAATTGTAGTAAATAGCAAACTTTAAAAATATTTGTAGTAAAAAAGCAAAATTATAGTATAAATATTTATTTACCTTCTTATTTACAATGTAAATAATTCTTATTTACAGAGTAAATAGATTTAAGGTGAGAAGAATTTATTTACCATCTTGTTTGGAGTATAAATAAGAACAAATAGATCATTTATACTATAAATTTACTATTTACTATAAATATTTTCAAAACTTAATATTTACTTCCAAAAATTTTCAAAAATCTACTATTCCCTCATTCTTATGCATTTTTGTGTAGAATATTTGTCTTTTTTCTGTACTGTTTTCTAAAAATGGACCAAATATTTAATTTAATTTTGTGTTTGTGTCAAGAAATTTCTTTTTTCTTCTTTTTTTCCTGGTAAACCACAAGTATAGTACTCCAAAGTAGTCTCATGGTGTATTTTTTGAAATATATGAAAATAGGGGTAATATAATATGTGTGTTACGGGTGGGACGTGCAAGTGCACATGGTCACAAATAATCAAGTATACTGGAGTATAGATGTCAATCCTATGAGGATTGTGCTCAATTTTCATTAGTTACTAAAATTAGATTAACTCTAAAATTATTTGGACAGTTGAATTTAAATTAAAATAAAACAAAAATAGAATAAATAAAAATTAAAAATTAAAAATTAAACTAGAAACTAAAATAAAAATAAATGATAATAAAATGAGTTTAGAGGAACGATTTCACAAAGTTTTCATTATAATCTGTAATTGCCTAGACTATTGACAAACTAACTCCCCCAATTTACTAGCATAGACCGCTCATATATCTCAATTTTCCCCCTCCAAGTATTCAATTGAAGAATGCACAAGACAATCAATTCCAATATCCCTATTAAAAATTGACTACTAAGGGTTCATTAAACGCATTCTATTAATTGGTTACAAAGAAAATCAAAAGTCTACTAACTCTACAATTCTCGAGGTTATATTTCCTAAACCCATATTTAGAATCCTCCTTTCCCAAGTATTAATCCTAAATCCAAAATCTAGTAATTGATGATCAAGTAATTAGAGGCATTAAGCTCAGGGAAACACAAACAAATGAAAAATAGAAACCAACTTGCATTAACCCAAAATAACAAACCAAATACAACCTCAACTTAGGTCTATAGCCCTTTAGACTAAGAAACCTAACTACACATAATCACAAATAAAATTAAGCAACACCAATAATTATGCATTTTTAGATTAAACAAAGATTTAGAGATTAAAAATGAGAAAGAAACCACCTAATAGAGGTGTCATAAGCTCCAAAACCTCTTCCTGGTCTTCTTCTTTCTCCCTTTGAAGCTCCAAAATGCCTCTTGAATGGTGTTTATAAAAGAAAAATAAAATTCCTAAATCTAAAATAAAAAATAAAATCCTAAAACTATAATAAAAATAAATATTTATTTATATTTTTTTTCTTTTCTTTCCTCCCATTTTTCATTTAGGAATCAGCTCCTTCCTCCGAGGAAAATGGAGCCTCAGTTTTGGTGTTAAACAACGGAGGTTGTCCAAATTTTAATGCCTTCCTTTTCTTTTTTCCAACGCCCCAACACAAATGAGAGGAGAAGCAAAATCAAGTGCAGCAGGCTTGGAGCGCGCTTCCACGTGGAGGATCTTCACTACGGCTGGCGGTAGTGTGGTCCAGGTGGTGGGCTTCAGTTGGTTAGAGTGAAAAATACATGGGTGAGCCCGAAAGGCGTGAACCAGCAGAACACGCGCTGATGTTAGTACTGGTGACACGTGCTAATCTCATCCGTTCGATGTTGATCAGATGGCTGGGTGCTCAAGTTTCAGTGCTTCCTTACTCGAGCGAATGGGCTTCATTTTGCATGTGTGCTAAATTTGAATTTCTCTTATCTTTTTAACCCCAAATTGCTCCAAATCCACCTCTATGCCTACAGAAATGAGGATAAAATAAAATAACTGGAACATGATGATGACGATGAGGAGGATGATGATGATGATGATTCAATTAAAATCAAATCAAATTAAAAAATAAAATAAAAGGTTAAATATATAAAAATAAACAAAATAAAGTAAAATTAAATAAAAATATCAAGAACCACTAGTAAAAATTGAGAATTACAGAATGATTTTAAACTGTCAAGTAAAGCAGTCACAAACCGTCATATAATCTTAGTTATTTTCTACCTTCCACAACGGTTTTTGGTAAAAACTATCATGTAAGGTAAAAACCATCACGAAAGATAAGTTATTAGTAAAAAAAAAAAAAAACCATAATTTTTAATTTCTCACGAGATGGCTAGTCTCATATGTTATCCACTAATACAAGACCTTGATTGCAAAATCATATATTTATATTAAACTATAATTTTTTTTCAAAATCATATATCTATCCTACTCTATATATCTAAGTAATCATGCCTCAATAATAATTCATACAAACATATAAATAATTGCTATGACGGTTATAAAGGATTATCATCAAAGTGTAGTATAGGCATTACATATACAAACATATATACAAAAACATAGAAAGTAATTAAAACTAAAGCTTAAATTCGAACTAAACAACTAAAACTAATTAATTCACACAAACCATAAACAATTAAAAATAAAACTATATAACTAAAAATTTAAAAAAACTAAACAATAAAAAAAGGAATGAAATGTTACCAAACAGTGGTTGGAGGCGGGCATCGGCGGGGTCATGGAGGTAATGAGGTTGAAGAGAAAAACACTTGGAGAGTTCGTCAAACATGTAGTGGGCATTACATACACAAACACATACACAAATGCATACAAAGTAATTAAAGTTAAAACTAAAATTAGAACTAAACAACTAAAACTAATTAATTTACACAAACCATAATATAATTAAAACTAAAACTATATAACTAATTTTTTTTTAAAAAAACTAAACAATAAAAAAAAGAAACGAAATGTTACCAAACGGCAATCAGACGTGGGCAACGGCGGGGTCGTGGAGGTGATGAGCTTAAAGAAAAGACTCTTGAAGAGAAGATCCTTTACAAACAAGGGATGGTGACAAGCTTGTGGGTTGTGGAGGCCTCAAGGCTAACGACAGCACGTTGGGTCGAGGTAAAAATGACAATGGCGATAGTGGTCATAGAGAGAGATGATTTGAGGGCTGGAGAGAGAAATAGGACTAGGTTTAAAGAGAAAAAGGTTGAGTTTGAGTGTTAATTCGAATAAGACAAAGAGAGAGAGTGGGCCTTTTAAAATTTTGTTGATTATGGTAAAGGTGGGTTTTTTGATTTATGTTGACCATCTTCAACAACGGTTTTTAATAAAAACAGTCGTATAATATGCCCTCTATTATGACGGTTTTTCGTAAAAATCATCATAGAATCTTCCGTTTATTACCATTATGGTTTCATGTTTCATGCGCACTCCCCACGTGTTTTTTCCTGCTTAACACGACGGTTTTTAAGACACCATCGTTTATTAAACGTAGTATATTGTACAATTTCTAGTAGTAAACATAACAAAAATATGCGCATTCAAGGCATGAACAACTCTATTTTTATAGCGTTATCAGTGTGTATATATACACCAATCTACTCCGTGACTATGAGATTTACTTTTGTAGGTGCACTGATAGTGAATCTTTACTCATTGTCGATTCTTCGTTTGATCTCCTCTGTTCATGAATCTCATGCCTTGACGTGGAGTAAGACCTCTTGAAGAGGTTAGAATAAATAAGAACAATCGACAGCAATGTTTGTATAGAAGATCAAAGGTAGATAGCACAAGGAGAAATAAGCTTTGATGTCGAGAATGCAAAAGGAAGGGGAGGGATATATTGATGGTGAGTGTCGTGAAGAAGAAGAAATTACCGGTGAATCAAGCACAAGGAATTAAGGAGAATGACACCTACACCTTGACCAAGGGAGAGAGAATAAAATGAGAGGAGAAGAAAGTGAGGTTATGGTTTTTTTTTTAAATAGTTTTAGTATTTTACACGTTGAAAGTAATGTGTTTGGAAATGAAGAAGACAAGGTGGTATCTCTCTTTTTAACGAAAAAGAGAAATGATATTCATATTATGGACCATATGTCAAACCAGCCCATTCAACCATTAGGTCTAAAAGCTCGAATGCATATAGGGACAATAAAGGGAAGGTTTATTTTGGAAATGCCACAAATTTTATGTTTGGGTTGATTTATGTCATGGGAAAAAATATTTTTAGAGAATATTATAGCTATCTCATCACTTATATTAAAAATACACAAATATATACTTAATATATTGTCCAGCATCTAATATGACACCAGCCACAATATCAATATTAGACCAAGATATTGGCTGGTATACAACCACTATACCATTATCCGATTGCGATACCGGTTAGTATCTAACAAGAACCACCAGTCATCACTGGATTTTCTTACCAAATTACTCAAAAAAAAAAGCATAAGAATTCACTCAAAAATTACATAGTCACATTGACCACAAAAAAATTAAGTGCACCACAAACAAAATTCATGTGATACCAATTGGAAAAAATAAACAAAAATAGATGAAAAAAACCAGTGAATCTGGTCTTTATCTTTCACGGTGACGGTATTGTTCTATGAGATTTACAAATGGAGGTCTTAGGATTTTTTGGAGCCATCGCTTGATTAGGACTCCTCAATCTGCAACCTAAGGCCTTGATCGCCTGTGAGATCTCTTTCAGATCCGTCGTGTGTAGAGGATGAGGATGAAGATCTCTACATGGAACCGTGGCTCCCAAAGGTGAATCCGGTGATCTGCAAAAATATTCCTTTCATTAGTCTTCTTCCGCTTAGCGTTGCATGATTTTCAGCGAGGAGATCGTTCCTAATCTCGCCATTGTACGATGAACGGCATGAGCATGTGTACAGTGACTGCATGAAGGAAAGAGTGATGGTGCTTGACAACTACGAAGAAGAGAGACAGAGGTCGAAGTTGGCGAAGCTAAGTATTTGACGTTGGTGATAAAAGTGCCGGTTGTTAAGGAAGATGAGAAAATGAAAAAAAGATTCGCCCCCGTCTAGTTCCCTTCTAAGTAGATTTGAGATGTCTTGCTAGTGAGAGAGAAAAACACCAATGAGAGAGAGGGTGGTAAGCTGGAAGTTGAGAGAGAGAGGGCAATAGATGGCTAGAAGGTGGGAAAGAGAGAGAGGAAAGGTTTAATTTATGAGTATTTTAGTTAGTGCATAAAATTTTAATTATATCATTGTAATATATTTTCAATTAGTTTTTTAACTTATGGCATAAATCAATCTAATTGTAAAATAGGTGTCACATAATATAAATCCTCCATGAAAAGATGAATAAAAAATAATAGGCTAAAGTTTAAATTTAAGTGAATAATCTATTTCTCTTCTCTCCCCTACTTTCTCTCTCATCCCTTCTTTCTCCATACGACGATCATTTATCTACTTCCAACTCTGTTACCACCCAATCAAAATCAACAAGGTCAAGAATTGATCAAGCATTTTGGCATCAAATCAGAAAACTGAACATCAAAAACCATGAAAATGAAAAAAGAAGAATAAAACTAAACACATAGGTCTGGACATGGGTATAGTTGTATTAGTTATGATTAGTTAATTTAATCTAGTTATTATTATTAATTAATTAAAAATTTGTGATTAATTTTCAGTTGTAATATTTTGTTTGAATAAAACTTTAATGTCAGAAAAATGTCTGCTTAGGGCGATGTACCAGTTTTTGTTCGGTAGTACATATCTAACAATTGTAATTATGTAACAATACTTTTTTAAAAGGACAACTCTGATATTTTTATTTGAATTAGGGTCTCAAATTTAATTTTCCAATTTTTATAAAAGCCCCAAACCCCATTAATTCTTTAGAAGAATTTCCTTTCCTTCCTTAATCCCCTACAAAAAAAAAAAAAAAAAAGAAAAGAGAGGGTGAGAGAGAGAGAGAGAGTGAAGCTTTTCACGTGAAGACGGTTTAACCAGAGCAACTTCTCCACACCCATTTTGTTTAGTTTCTTTCTTTTTTCTATTATCTCCTCTTCTCACTCTCGCTCCCATGTTCACTCTCTCTATCTCTTTCTATCGTTTCTCTCTTATCCCCTCTTTCTCCGTCCGTCACTATCTCTTCCTATCTCTCTCTAGAAAATTTTTCAACCAACTGATAAATTGAGGGTTCTTGTTCAAATTCCTTTGGGCAATACATTTTAGAGAAAATTTTCAGCCAAATGATAAATTGAGGGTTCCTTTTCCAATTCCTTTAGGTAATTCATTTTAAAGAAGATTGAAATTAAGATTGAGATTCCCATGATTGCAAAGGTAGGCTTTCTTTTATTTTACTCCTAAACAGAAATTCTTTCTTTTGCTGAGTTCTTTTTAATCCTGTGCTTAAATCTTGTTGAATGCATGTTGGTTATTATAATTTTGCAAGAATCTCATGAAAACTATAATTTCCAACTTGTTGCTATATGATTTTTCTTGCATGTTTTCCAATCCGAGAATCTACTTTTGAGCTTATATTTTTCTTCTATTTTTGAGTCCTAAGTGTGGGATGAAGTTGTCTTAGAGAGTTAGATCTTTATGGTTTATATGACTCTTTGGAAATGATGTTTACCTTCTATGGATTTGATTTTTATTAAGATTATATTCAATGACTTGAGTGCTTGATTGAGATTTGGTTCGAAAGAAGATTATACGGGGTTAGATGTGTTATAGGATTAGGAAGAATGACAAATTATATGTTGAATAAACCGTGACTAAATAATATATAGTCGAAATCACATTAATCCGTGAACAATAATGAAAGAGTAATCACCGCCACATGGAGCTTAAAGTCCATAAAGAATTTTTACAAGTTTACTTACAAATAATATAACAAGAGTGACATCGAGACAAGTTTACATATAGCATACAAAAGTTATAGAGTAAAATGTCGTTCAAACTCCACAAAGCATTAAACACTATCTTGAACTTGATTGGTTTTGCAGAACTTGAGAGGGAAATTTTTAAAATAGTAAAATATGACTAAATGACTTAGTAGGATAATCAATTAAAAACATGCTGTCCAAAACTCGCAGTTATAAATAAAAGAATCATTCGCTAACACTTTTAAGAAGTAAAAACATATTAATGAGAACCATAAATAATAAAATACTTACTTTTGAGGTGTCTGTTTAGTACGTGGCTCGCACAGGTTTTAAGACCTTTCCCCAAGGTTCTTCTTTTTACTACCTGAACTCTAATGGCCCCGAAATAAAAACTCAACCATCTAATAAATATCATATTGGACAACATTTGAAACCTGTCTAATAAAATAATAGAACTTGAGGTAATCTTTGCTAGAGATCAGAGTACCTCAGAGCAATCTCAATCCGAAACTAGATTTTTACTTTCAAAAGTATTGAAAATATCTAAAAACATAATTCTTTAGACAAGTAAAATAACTTTAAAGCCGAATAACTCAAAGTAGCGTATATTTAAAATATCTTGAAAATAAATAGAAATCATTCTTAACAATTATTTATTAAATAATAAATTAAGGCAAAATCATTTATAAAGTGGGCTAGTAATAAAGGGATACAAAATATCCTACCTCGTATTGTAAATTCAGATACTGTCAACTCCAGACAAGAATCCAACGTAAGCTCTATTTAAGAAAAAACATTAAAACAAATTTAAAGTCAAAAATATTGCTTAATTAAATATCTTCATGTTAATTTAATTATTAGTGTGCCGTTTTATGCAAAATAACTACAAAATGCAAACATTGGCTTTTCAAGATTTCTGAACACAAAAACAGAATTTTTGAAAATATTTTAGGTCACAAAACATCAAAAAAAAATTCATAACACAACGAAAAACCAAACCGATTGACACGAGTCTGGAGACCCAAGGGACTTAGAGGATGGTGGCAGCCACCATTGAGGCTAGTCGACTGTCCTCCTTACCATATTAGGCAAACCCAGCTCCTCTGTTTCACGGCCAGAGCTGTTCCAACTTGGTTTCTTTCAATACCAAATCACTTTTAGTGCACAAAACACTTCAAATCTCCATATTTCTTAACATAAAATATAGGTAAACATTTCTCCTCATATTACATGTCCAAAAACACAATCTCAATGTTAAAAACTAGAACTTTTATAAAAACTAAACCACGAACACATACAATCTGACTTTTACAACTTTTGATCACGAAATAATCAAACATGCATGGCAATATCCAGTTTACAAACCAAAACCATATAACTAAACACACCATCTGTTCACAATCCTACGTGTTTTTAATTCAAAAATTAGAAAAAGAAACCAGCAGAAATAAGGTTTTCAAAAGAGAACACAACATAATCAGCTTTTGCTTGAAATTTTACCTTAATTCATTCTCAAATGAAGCTAGAAATCAGTCTCCATCTTGAAATTTCAATTTGTTTGAAGAGAGAGAGAGGAAGAAATAAGAAAGGAAAGAGAGAAGGAAATCTATTGTGTTCTGAGTGGGTTTTAAGGTGGAAAAAAGTTTTTAAAGATAACACAATGGCAGTTTTGTAAATAAACGCAAGTGGTAGGGGCTAGAGTGTCATTGGACAATTAAAGACCAAAAATCAAAATTAAAAATGACCTAGAGATGAAATATGTAACACAGTTTTAAACCACTAAAATTAACAACTTAATCACACTAGGCATACCACATAAATTAAATTAACAGTATTAATTACACAAATTTTACGAATAAGTTGTTTAAATCTATTTATATGTATGTTTGTATTTAAGTAAAAACAGTAGCTTGAGTACTTGTATTATGAAAGTTAGACATTATGTAGGAATTATAGAACCTTTCTTTGTGCATAAATCTTGAGGCATGTGTTGTATTAAATTTATGTAGGATGGTCCTCTTTTAATTTCTTTAAAGTTAGAAAAGTAACTTTAGAGGTATGGATTCTTAATTGACTCATAGTAATGATGATGAGTGAATGTTGAAGATGTTGTTAGTAACTCAGTTGTTATAATTGATTTAGAATGCTCTTTTTGTTTCCTTGATAATAGGATAATGTTGCAAAAAATCTGCAAGTGCACAAAATCGTAGACAAGTAATAAAGAGTGAGTAGAGTATCGTTCCCACGAGGATTGCGTTAATCTAGCTAAGTACCGAAATTGGTTAACCCTAAAATTATTTGAACAATCAAATATAAAATAGAAAAATAACAAAACAAAAAAAAATATAAATGAAAACCTAAATAATAAAAGACTAGGGCATCCGATTTCACCTAAATTAATCCTATTCAAATTATCTAATTTAATCAACTGATGTTTACTCCTATGCCAATAACGAATTTCTCTTAGGTAGTCATTAATCTTTCTCAAGCATTAATAATTTATCCCAGTTAGCAAATTTCCTACATCTCTGTGGAAACTCTAAACTTACCAAGATTCATTAAGAACAAGAAATTCATAGTGTTACACAAGTCTCATAGATATCTCTATCCTATGATGATCTCATGGAATTCAATCATGGTCTAATTTAGTTATCGCTTCTCAGCCTCAAATTAAATAACAAATCATAAAAAAGATGCGTAAACTTTTACAAGCATTAAAATCAGATTAAACACTCAGTATAGATAATGAATAAACATCAAATTGAATTAAATTAAATAAAAAATGAACAGTTATAATCCAGCTACATTGTAGCCCTAGAATAGAGAAAATTAGTTCCTAATGAAACTAAAAACAATCCTAAATAATGTTTTAAACATGATGAGCGAAGGAAAAGAACTGTGTTTGGATGCAAAGATGATTTCTGTCTCCAGGTTGTACCGTTCTTCTTCTCCAAAGCAGTGAGTTCTCTCCTCTTGTCTGTAGTTTTCCTTCTTTAGAATTCCTCCTCCAACCCTCTATAATGTTCTATTTATAGGCTAGGGTTTGAAAGAGTAATTTTGGAACGAATTACATTAAAATTTGAATTGCGATCGCAATGGCACCTAGGCTTCATTATGGTGCCTAGGCGCCAAGATTGTAGCGCCTAGGCTCTATACTTGCCATGGCTTCTTTTTCAAACTGGCGCCTAGATGCCTTTTTTGTGGCGCCTAGGCTTCAAAGTAGCACCTAGACGCCAAGATTGTAGCGCCTAGGCGCTACTGTTGGTCGGCCTGATGGCGCCTAGGCACCCAAATTATGGCGCCTAGGCGCTATGCGCTCGGGTATTTTTGTCTAAAAATTCATCTTCAAGAGTGCCTAGGCTCCTAGAAGCTGGCGTTTAGGCTCTATTTTGTTCCCAAATCCACTTGTGCTTATTTTCGGTCCGTTTTGTCCTGCACTTTGTTATCATACATCATTTTTTCTCAAAACCTACAAAAGAACATAGAACACTATCAAATTCTTATAAATTGCTCAAAACTAACAAAAATATTAAGTGAGAATCATTTAATTAATTAGCCTAAAACTAACTTATCAAATACCCCCAAACTTAAAATTTTGTTAGTCCTCAAGCAAAAGACACAAACGAAAAAAAAACAAAGAACAAGACAAAAAGACAGGACTAACACTAACACACAACATAGTTCGAGCATCAATTTAATTTTTCATCACACTTGGCCTCAAAGATTGCATATAGTTTATGACTTAAAGGAAACTCTAACCATTGTGATCATGTAAAAAAAATCAATTTAAATCTTAGGTTTACCATACTCATAATTCCTTGAGTGTGTGTGTGTGATGCCTGTAGCACTTATGTACCTACACTCGGATTAGTTTATGTCAACAAGCTTATTTTGAAAGATCTCTAGATTAGTGAAATGTATGAACTCCATAGGCCTATTTTTCAAACCCACTCTCCACTAATGTAGACTATCGCATCATCAAAGATCATTAGGACTTTATTCAGCTTGTAATGTGTGGCTAAGGTAAAAAGGTGAGATAAAGGATATAATATAGCTCAAAATTCACCCATAAACACACAATTCGTCTTAGGACCTTATGAGAACATTATTTTTCCTTTCTTTGTAAGTACACCCCAAACTTATGTTGCACTCCCTTTGTCATTCACATTTATTTAATGTGTGTATTATTTTTTTCTTCTTTTTTTTTTTCTTTTTTTTGTTTTGCTTTCTTTTTTTTTTTTTGGACAATGAATAAACATGAATATATAATCCCTTGATAACAATACTCAAAACTCCACCCATTAATGAATGATAGGAAAACATATTTTCTTGATAAGTTCTTCAAAACTCCACCCATCCTCCCATAATGTCAACTACCTTCAAATAATTTCCTGAACAAACTAGTCACATTTATGGGTAACGGACTAAGTAGGATAAGTTATTCAAAGGCTAGGCTAATTATGTAGGTAACAAAGAAAATGGATAATAAGGTTCAACGGGGTAACTAGTTATTAAATGATGTCAATGGTAGGCTTGAAAGGCTCAAACGGTCCAAAAATGGCCTAAATCATGTCCTTAATATTGTGTAGCCTAGGATTTCGCCTCGAGTGGTTATCAAATAGGTTCTAGCGTTCATTTGAGATCAAAAATATCACTTAATCAACATAAAATTCCTCTAAGTGTAGAGTACTTATGTGATCAAGGTATGAGTGTTCAAAGTGCTCAAAGAATCACAGCATGGCAAACAAATCACAAGAAAAACAAGGATAGACCAACAACAATTATTATGCCCTAAAAGCCATATTCATTTTCAACCATCGTCTTATCATTGGCCTCCTATGATTCAAGTTAAATAGTGCTCAAACGACACAACTTTCCTATCACAATTACTATCAAATGCAAAGAAGAAGAAAAAAAAATTTAAAATCTAATCAAACCATAATGACTGACTAACACAAACAAAACATAATGCAACACACCACCCCCAAACTTGAACAATATATTGTCCCTAATTTAAAAGAAAACAAAAATGAGAAAGAAAAGAACACTCCCTAAACCGATGGTTGCGGCAGCCTATTCCTCCTCCTCCTCCTTCTCATTCTCTTCATTATCTTCATTGAAAGCAAAGACTGTGGGAAAGTTGTCCAAGTTCAAGTTTAGATGCATGACCATGTAGTTCATCATCTGTGCTAGGTTGCAGATATGGTTTTAGTTTTTGAATTTTTATTTTTTTTAGCAAGTTGAGCACCCTGATGTCCCTCGAAAACCTGGAATCGCCACAAACGAGACTTACATCATGATTAAGTAGCAAAAAAGACTAAAACTAAAAGAAACAACTAAGAAACTAAATAATAGTATGAAAACTGAAATTGAAAAGGATAGAGAGCTTGGGTTGCCTCCCAAGAAGCACGTGTTTTATAGTCATCAGCCTGACTCTCAGAGAAGCGCTTGCCAAAGAGCGGTTTTCGCCCATAGTAAGTGTCAAACAACACCACATATGGGTCTTGGTTATAGATGCCCTCAAGCTTGGTGAGATTTAGAATTGATTCACACGTTGCACCAACAACAGATGTTTTTAAATAATGTGCTTTTGATGGGAACTTCATTATTGACTCGAGCTTGAACATCGTGAAATGTGATGGTTGTGATGTCCATGGCCAACACGGATCAGTTGGTGATCTATATATTGGAACCATTGACGAGCTCAAATCAACGGTCTTATGTGCTTCTATATCCTCCAACAACCCTCGTGGCCTCTCCTCATATAACAATTCCTCTAATAACCCTTCTATTTGCTCTTCCCTTTTCCTTTTGGCTATCCATTAGCATGCTCGTGATTTATTCTTCATAAAAGTCATAGTTTTGGATAGACTCCTCTTGATTTAGCAAGTGTAAATCGTTGTTGATCAAACAAGATCCCAACTCAACAAATGGTTGAGCTAACACAACTTCAAAGGGTTCTTGTTCTTCATCTTGAGGTTTTATTTCCTCTAGAGGCTCAAATTCCTGAGGTTTCACACAATCGTCATCAAACAAAACCACATCCTTTATCATTTCATGGTCACTACAAGGATTTAATGTTGCAACTTCCTCCTCTAGATGACTATCTAAAATTGTACTCTTTAAACGGATTTGTTCATCAAGATATCGCCTAGAGTTAGAGACTTCATGACTTTCCTCAAGAGTGGCCTTTAGACTATCCAAAGCAACTTCCAAAGGTGTCTTCTCTTCTTGATATTGTCTACAAGATTGTTCCATCATGTTGGGGTGGATATTCTATGAAAGATTTTGGTGCCTCTCCCAACAGAAATTATGCATTGAAGAATTCAAATGCCACTGATGATTAAAGGCTGCCATATCCTCCAATAAGTAGTAAGCTTCATCAATAGTTCTTGAAAAGAAAGAATGACCGTCAGAAACTGCGCCTTTTTCCACCCAATCTCTAGCTTCAAAATGCAATCCTTCAATAAAAATTTGGAAAAGTGCCCACTTTGGCAAGTTGTGATGTGGATACCGCTCAAGCATATCTTTAAATCGCTCCCAAGCTGCATAAAATGGTTCCATATGTTGTTGGGCAAAACTTATAAGGATATTCTGATGAAACATCATGAAGTTCCTTGGAAAGCAAATGACTTAAAGGAAAAATTAGAACAAATAAAAACGAAATGAAACGAATAAAAAAAATGTTCAAAGTAATCTTAGAGCTAATTGGTATCGATATTAACTAAATTAAACAACAATCCCCGGCAACGGTGTCAAAAACTTGTTGCGAAAAATCTACAAGTGCATAGAATGTAGACAAGTAATAAAGAGTGAGTAGAGTATCGTTCCCACGAGAATTGCGTTAATCTAGCTAAGCACCAAAATTGGTTAACCCTAAAATTATTTGAACAATCAAATATAAAATAGAAAAATAACAAAACAAAAAAAATATAATTGAAAACCTAAATAATAAAATACTAGCGTGTTCGATTTCACCTAAATTAATCCTATTCAAATTATCTAATTTAATCAACTGATGTTTACTCCTATGCCGATAACAAATTTCTCTTAGGTAGTCATTAATCTTTCTCAAGCATTAATAATTTATCCCAGTTAGCAAATTTCTTACATCTCTGTAGAAACTCTAAACTTACCAAGATTTATTAAGAACAAGAAATTTATAGTATTACACAAGTCTCATAGATATCTCTATCCTATGATGATCTCATGGCATTCAATCATAGTCTAATTTAGTTATCGTTTCTCAGCCTCAAATTAAATCACAAATCATGAAAAAGGTGCGCAAAATTTTATAAGCATTAAAATCAGATTAAACACTCAGTATAGATAATGAATAAACATCAAATTGAATTAAATTAAATAAAAGTAAACATTCATAATCCGGCTACATCGTAGCCCTAGAATAGAGAAAATTAGTTCCTAATGAAACTAAAAACAATCCTAAATAATGTCTTAAACATGATGAGTAAAGAAAAAGAACTGTGTTTGGATGCGAAGATGATTTTCGTCTCCGGGTTGTACCGTTCTTCTTCTCCAAAGTAGTGAGTTCTCTCCTCTTATCTGTAGTTTTTCTTCTTTAGAATTCCTCCTCCAACCCTCTATAATGTTCTATTATAGGCTAGGGTTTGAAAGGATAATTTTGGAACGAAATTACATTGAAATTTGAATTGGGATCGCAATAGCGCCAAGGCTCGATTTTCTGGCGCCTAGGCTTCATTATGGCGCCTAGGAGCCAAGATTGTAGCGCCTAGGCGCTATACTTGCCGTGGCTTCTTTTTCAAACTGGCGCCTAGACACCCTTTTTGTGGCGCCTAGGCTTCAAAGTAGCACCTAGACGCCAGGATTGTAGCGCCTAGGCGCTACTGTTGGTCGGCCTGATGGCGCCTAGGCGCCCAAATTATGGCTCATAGGCGCTATGCTCTTGGGTCTTTTTGCCTGAAAATTTATTTTCAAGAGCGCCTAGGAGCCTAAAAGCTGGCGTCTAGGCTCCATTTTGTTCCCAAGTGTTAGTAATTATAACATAGAATATGGATAAAGGAATTGCAAACAATATATTGCATGAATAAAACAAACAAGTTACAAATTTTTCTGAAATGAAAATAACAAATAGGTATAACAAAACCTTCAACTTCAACTTCAATGGAAGCAACGCAACGTGAAAATTAGACGAAAAATGGTCGAGGCACGTGTAGGTCACGCTTTCCTTAAAACAGATTCGTCCCCTCCGGTTGTGCACGAGGATTCTACGGACGTCTGTCTCCCAGGATACAACGACTACCAACGGAATCTTAAGCACTATTGGATACCGTTTTCGGCGAACTTGAAACTGTTTTTCTTCTATCACCAAAAATGACTACAACATTACTAGATGGAACTTGAAAAACAAAGGAAAAACTCTATGACTTAGTGAGTGCAAATTCTATGCAATTGTGTATATCTCAAACATGTGGAGGAGAGTTCATTATATAGGCTTAGAAAATAGATGTTACAATCCACATTATAATGAGCATTATTCAGAATTTATGTGCATAATGACATTGGTTGCAACCTTCCATTTTCCATGATAATGGTGCTCATTATCTCCCATTAAACCATTGGTTGTAACCCTCCATTTTCCATGATAATGGTGCTCATTATCTCCCATTAAACCATTGGTTTTAACCCTCTATTTTTCATGATTATGAAGCTCATAATCACCTATTAATCCATACCTTTGGGTGTTACAACATGGGGTTTATGACCTCCATTAATCTCCACCAATGAGCATCAATTTCTCATTCATCCAATTGCCATTTTTCTAACAATCCCCCACATGAATGAAATTGACAAACTACAGAGGAAAAACAATGACACTACACGATGATAGAGTTCTACGGTTAATATCTGCATAGGATAGGTAGGCGTTAACCCTTGAACCTTCCCTTGTTGAAAGTATGTTTACTTTACTGGCTGACTAGTAGACGCGATGTCCTTGAACTGTTCTGCCATTTGTGTAAACGATAACATACCTCACACAGATATTTTCCTGACACAGTTTCAGTTCTCATGGTTATGTTCATTTTGGCCATGAACATCTCCCTGGTTCTGCAAGAGTTTCTAAAGAATTGAGCCCTAGCAATTCTCCTTTGAAGCGGCCCCACTTCTCTCTCACATAGGTGATTTCTTACTTAAGAGTAACCCATATTACTTCGCTCGAATTCTCAACGTATTCGACGCATAAGAATCATTAAAAGCAAACTGCTTAACCTTTCCCTACGGGTATCACTGTTTTTATTATAGGAATGGGTTGGGGTAACCCCCACAGTGATCTTATTCAGTCTATTCAGTTTAGTTATCCCATTGAACCTAGATCTTGGGATCTCCAGTCAACAAATTTGGGTTTCCACTGTTTCAACCTATTCTTTTATGGGCTTAAGTCCCATTCCTCTTGATGTTTTCTCAACTTGATCTCTATTCAGTCCTTTGGTTAACGGATCCGCAATATTTTCTTTAGACCTTACATAGTTTATTGTCATGACTCCAGTTGAGATTAGTTGTCTAACGGTATTATGTCGACGACGTATATGCCTCGACTTACCATTGTACATCACATTCTGTGCCCTGCCAATAGCAGACTGATTATCACAATGTATGCATATTGCAGGCATAGGTTTAGGCCATTCAGGGATATCCTCCAAGAAATTCCTTAGCCATTCAGCTTCTTCACCGCTTTTATCCAAAGCTACAAATTCAGATTCCATAGTAGATCTGGTTATTACCGTCTGCTTTGAAGACTTCCATGAAACTGCTGCGCCTCCCAAAGTGAATACGTATCCACTTGTAGCTTTAGAATCCTGTATATCAGATATCCAACTTGCATCAGAATACCCTTCAAGAACTGCAGGATCTCTTGTATAATGTAGCCCATAACTACGAGTATACCGTAAGTATCTGAGTACTCTAACAATCGCTTTCTAGTGATCATCTCCTGGATTACTCGTGAATCTACTTAGACTACTTACAGCATAGGCAATATCTGGTCTTGTACAATTCATTAAGTACATTAAACTGCCTATCACTCTAGCATATTCCACCTGGGATATACTTTCTCCTCTATTTTTGGAGTTCTGGTCACACCAGTGTCATTTTTACTAAATTTGTCAAGTATCTTGTCCACATAGTATGACTGGCTCAAGATGAGTCCATCAGGCGACCTTTTGATTTTGATTCCTAAAATCACATCGGCAAGTTCCATGTCTTTCATGTCAAACCTAGAGTTCAACATATCTTTAGTTGATTTGATCATCTGATCATTGCTACCCATGATTAGCATGTCATCTACATACAGACAAAGAATAACATATCCATCGTCTGTTCCTTTGACATAAACACACTTGTCACACTCATTAATTTTGAACCCATTTGACATCATAACATTGTCAAATTTCTCATGCCATTGCTTTGGTGCTTGTTTAAGCCCATACAAAGACTTCACCAATTTGCAGACTTTCTTTTCTTGTCCTGGAGCAATACAACCTTCTGGTTGTTCCATATAAATTTCCTCTTCAAGGTCTCCATTAAGAAAAGCAGTCTTTACATCCATCTGATGTACTTCAAGATTCCGCAAAGCGGCAATCGCTATGATCATTCTTATGGAGGTTATTCTCGTTACAGGAGAATAAGTATCAAAGTAATCAAGGCCTTCTTTTTGTCTATAACCTTTTATAACAAGTCTAGCCTTATACTTGTCAATTGTTCCATCAGCTTTCATTTTACGTTTGAAAATCCATTTAGAACCTAGCGGTTTACTTCCTGGAGGAAGGTCCACTAATTCCCAAGTATGATTCTGCATGATGGAATCAATTTCATTCTTTATGGCTTCTTTCCATAAAGGACCCTCCGATGAGCTTACAGCTTCTTTGAAAGTTTGAGGTTCAGCCTCTAGCATGTAGATCAGAAAGTCAGGTCCAAATGATTTTTCTGTTCGTGCCCTTTTGCTTCGTCTAGGCTCTTCCTCTTCATATTCGGTTTCAACTTCTTGATGATCCTGACTATTCTCTTCAATAGTCTTAAACGTTCGTTTAGATGAACTTGGACCATCCTCTTTGGATTTGCAAGGAAATACATGTTCAAAAAATGATGCATTCCTAGATTCCATTATCGTGTTCCTGTGAATCTCTGGGTTTTTAGATTCATACACAAGAAACCGATAAGCACTACTGTTGTGGGCATAACCAATGAAGATGCAATCAACTGTTTTTGGACCTATTCTCATCTTCTTTGGTGTAGGTACCATTACCTTTGCAAGACACCCCCACACTCTCAAGTATTTGTAAGAAGGCTTTCTAGCTTTCCACAATTCATAAGGGGTCTTGTCTTCTTTCTTTCGGGGTACCTTATTTAAAAGGTAATTAGCCGATAAAATGGCTTCTCCCCACATGTTCTGTGGCAATCCAGAACTTATCAACATCGCATTCATCATATCCTTTAAGGTACGATTTTTGCGCTCAGCCACACCATTTGACTGAGGTGAATAGGGTGGCGTAACCTCGTGGATAATACCATGTTGTGCACAAAATTCACTAAATGGTTCTACATATTCACCACCACGGTCACTTCTTACCATCTTAATTTTCTTATTAAGTTGGTTTTCAACTTCTTGCTTATAGAGAGCAAACTTCTCTATAACTTCATCTTTGCTTTTAAGCAAATATACATAGCAATATTTTGTGCTATCATCTATGAATGTAACAAAATATTTATTCCCACCTCTAGTTTGAATAAATTTTAAGTCACAAACATCGCTATGTATCAAATCAAGTGGCTCAGTATTTCTATCAATCATTTGGTATGAAGATCTCGTTAGTTTTGCCTCTACACATATTTCACATTTGTGTTTGGGATCAATATTAAATGTGGGTATGTGATTCAAGTTAATTAATCTACGTAAAGTATTATAATTAACATAACCTAGTCTACAATGCCATAAATTAGAAGACTCAAGCATATAAGTGGAAGACTTTTTAATTATATTGATGGAATTGGGCTTAACAGCCATTACATTCATTTTCCACATCCCATCTTTCACATAACCCTTTCCCACATACATTCCATGTTTAGACAAAACCATTTTATCAGCTTCAAAAACCATCTTGAAGCCATGTGAACTCAGCAGAGTTCCAAAAATGAGATTCTTTCGAATATCAGGCACATACAACACATTTTGCAGCTTGACTTCCTTGCCTGATGTCATTTTTAGAACCACCATCCCTTGGCCCTTGATCTCAGATGTGGCAGAGTTGCCCATATATAGCTTCTCCCTAACTTCTGACAGTACGAGTTCAACAAAAGCAGCTCTATCACAGCAGACATGGTGTGTGGCCCCAGTGTCTAGCCACCACTCCTTTGGGTTGAAGTCCACCATGTTGACTTCAGAGACCACGGTAGAGAGACTGATGTCTGACACTTTTTGTGTGATGGTGTCCACCACATTAGCCTCTTTCTTCTTGTTTCTCTTTGGCAGCCTACAATCTGCCGACTTGTGACCCATCTTGTCACAGTTGAAACATTTTCCTTGGAATTTCTGCTTCTTTGAAATTCCACCCTTAGGCCCCAGCTTGAACCCCGACTTGGTTTTCTTGTTCTTGGAGCTTTTATCATGCTCCACCACATTTGCTTTGGCAACAGACTTGTTAAAAAGCTTTTTCTCAGATCTTCTATTGTCTTCCTCAATGCGAAGTCGAACAATAAGATCTTCAACGCTCATCTCTTTACGCTTGTGCTTCAGATAGTTCTTGAAGTCATTCCACGTCGGGGGTAGCATCTCTATGATTGCAGCTACCTGGAAAGACTCACTAATTACCATTCCTTCAGCATGAATTTCATGAATGAGTAATTGCAGTTCTTGTACTTGACTAATTACAGTCTTAGAATCCACCATTCTGTAGTTCATGAACCGTCCAACTATGAACTTCTTAGCACCAGCATCTTCTATTTTGTATTTATGGTCCAAAGACTCCCATACTTCTTTGGCCGTTTTTTTCGGACTGTACACATTATAAAGTGCATCAGTCAAGCCATTCAGAATATAATTCTTGCACAAGAAGTCAGAATGCTTCCATGCTTCAACAGCAAGCAAGGTCTGAGCATCTGTTTCATCCTCTCTAACAGTAGGAGGATCCTCTTTCAAGAATCTTGCAAGATTCAGTGTTGTCAAATAGAACAACATCTTTTGTTGCTAAGTTTTAAAATTTAGTCCATTAAATTTTTCAGGTTTTTCATTGTGGTTCACAGGAACTGTAACCGACAAAGGTTGCGTCGAGGTTGAAGCATGGACCCTAGGAGATGGCATCGGTGTCTCAGAAGTGCTCCCAGTTGGAACATTCTCAGTTGGAACAACATTCATGTTATCGCCCATTTCTTCAACTTCAACAAATCAAAACAAAACAAATTATATAAGATTGCTTATAGAAATCGTAATATAACTTTATGATATGTATACATGTTTTGAAATAAAACTGTTAGAAACAGTAAACTTACTACATATATATATATATATATATAACCGAAGTCTGCAACAAACATTTAAGATGAATTACAAGCTAAATAATAAAAGCCAAAACAAACATATATTAAAGAAAAGGATATGCACCAACGTTAATGTTTCAAACAATTTATGCATATTGGACATGCACCAACGTTGATGTATCAAACAATTTATACATATTTTAATCAAAATAGTGCGCACACATACACATGGAAATGAAGCAACAATTTACATTAATGAGGAAACAATAACAATACAATGCAACATCTATTTATAATCAACGAAAATGAATGTTTATAATAAATGAGATATTGATATTCATTTAGTTTGTATGTTTTCTAAACTGATATCAATAAATGAGATAGACAATAAAGTCCATAACAAAATATCATATAATACTCAATCTTTAATATATGAATAACATAAAATAAATGTTATAATACGTGAATATAATATGTGAATTTGACTAAACAAATCCCATGCAAACAACTAAAACAAGTTTACTATATGTGACAACATGACATACTAAATTAGTATTACAAATAACTAAAACAACATCAATGTAACAATTCCAAACATTCATAACAATAACAAAACCAATATCAAAAGAAAACCAAACTTATCAAAGTTGAAATGCAATAATGTTCTTACAAACAAATATGCAAGCAAAGAATCTATAAAAAGATGGTTGTACTCAAATTAGCAGAATATTAAAATCTGACTAGAATAAACAATGGATTTGTAATATATGCTAACAAGCAACCAAAATACAAAAAGAAATTTATACGGTTTATTCCTTCATTCAGTAACCTGTTCGTCTTCAAAGGATAATCTGTTTTAAGATTGTTAGTAATTATAACATAGAATATGGCTAAAGGAATTGCAAACAATATATTGCATGAATAAAACAAACAAGTTACAATTTTTTCTGAAATGAAAATAACAAATAGGTATAACAAAACCTTCAACTTCAACTTCAATGGAAGCAACGCAACGTGAAAATTAGACGAAAAATGGTCGAGGCACGTGTAGGTCACGCTTTCCTTAAAACAGATTCGTCCCCTCCGGTTGTGCACGAGGATTCTACGGACGTCTGTCTCCCAGGATACAACGACTACCAACGGAATCTTAAGCACTATTGGATACCGTTTTCGGCGAACTTGAAACTGTTTTTCTTCTATCACCAAAAATGACTACAACAAAAACTAGATGGAACTTGAAAAACAAAGGAAAAACTCTATGACTTAGTGAGTGCAAATTCTATGCAATTGTGTATATCTCAAACATGTGGAGGAGAGTTCATTATATAGGCTTAGAAAATAGATGTTACAATCCACATTATAATGAGCATTATTCAGAATTTATGTGCATAATGACATTGGTTGCAACCTTCCATTTTCCATGATAATGGTGCTCATTATCTCCCATTAAACCATTGGTTGTAACCCTCCATTTTCCATGATAATGGTGCTCATTATCTCCCATTAAACCATTGGTTTTAACCCTCTATTTTCCATGATTATGAAGCTCATAATCACCTATTAATCCATACCTTTGGGTGTTACAACATGGGGTTTATGACCTCCATTAATCTCCACCAATGAGCATCAATTTCTCATTCATCCAATTGCCATTTTTCTAACACCAAGTCCACTTGTGCTTATTTTCGGTCTGTTTTGTCCTGCAATTTGCTATCATGCATCATTTTTTCTCAAAACCTACAAAAGAACATAGAACACTATTAAATTCTTATAAATTGCTCAAAACTAACAAAAATATTAAGTGAGAATCATCGAATTAATTAACCTAAAACTAACTTATCAGATAATATGAAATTTAATTCCTTTTAGAGCTTAAATTAAAGGGTATCAGGTTCTGTTTATGGCATCTATTCCTTTTGATGACAATGTGGTTATGTGATTTTCTTGTTAAACATATTTGACATGAGCTTAGTTGTATTAGTTATAAATTTAATGGAATTTTGATTTGAGGTCTAAATGATAATTATTAATATGTTTGTTTTACAAAAGGGTTACATAAGTGAGTGATTCCTCTTTTCTTTAGCCAGTTAAATAATCTATAAAATGGTACTTTGTTTTCTTGATATGTGGTTTAAACTAAAGACTGTTTGAAGGTATATTACTTATGTGTATAAATATTTTGGAAATTAGAACATAATTAGTGTCTTACACATATCATGAGTCACCTAGTTAGATTATTAGTTTTGTAAAAGAATATACATCTGGGTGATAGTTTTTATTCGCTTTAACATTATGTGTGTTCACAACCTTCTTAGATTTGGAATTAATTTTTTTTTCTCTATGATTATGAGGCATTATTAAGATGTGGTTATTTGTTTTTAAGTTTGTATAAATATAATATATTTGTAGAACTTTGTAAGTGATTGCCATATAAAACCAAAAAATTACACTTGTCCCTTTATTTTTGCCTTAAAAGTTTATAAAATCTCAAAATATATTTCTTAAGCTTGCATAGCCGCAAGACTCATGTTAATCAGACACCTATAACCCAAGATACGCACTTTCAAAACTTAAGCAAATCACAGATTTTCTGCAAAATATCAACAACACCTAGCTCTAGTTTAGCATTCCTATAGAAGCCTTAATAGGACCGAAACCAAAAGCCTTAATAGGACCGAAACCAAGTACATGATATCTCTTTAGAAAGCTCTAGATATTAGCTTTGTTTACAGGCAAATTTCGTAATTTTTTTGCTATACATTAAATATTTTATGAATATTCCCGTAATATAAACCACCAAACCTACATTTTTCAAAGATCTATAATACTAAAAACTAGAGCTCTCACTTTTTGATATAGCCTTTGTTGTACCTAAAGCGACCTTACTACTTCTTAGAGTACGTCAAAAGTGATGTATGGCATTTGGAACCTACTCGTTTAGGATTATGCAGCCTAAATTGTGCACATCGAAGTTTCAAGAAACTTGCTCACAACCATTGGTGATTTGCCTTTGCATCTGAACTTGGTAACATAAGCTTAATTGTTATTATTGAGCCATTAAAAAGTTATCTTTACATATCAAGCATTTCCGTTGTTGAACTTATTTGCATTCGTATGCTGTGTGATTGGACACGTTTGCTTTTTATTAAATCTTGTGTTAATATGAGCATGAATATGAAATATTGATGTAATACTAATAGTAATTCATGTTACAGTAATTCTAGTAGTTGTCATTTGTGTTCAACTTATGAAAGTTCATATATTAGTTAACTATGCTTGAATTGCTTAATTGGTTGCATTGGTTCTCTATATCAGTAAGGTCGTCTACGCAAGCATAACGAAGACCTATAGTACTCTTACTCATGTATCATGAGTAGTGGAAAATGGGATCTTGAGCTTATACACTCAAGTCAAGGTAACTAACAGCATGGCACCTTTGTGATCAAGTTTTATCTTATTTTCAAGGTAAGTAATGGCCGATAACTTTGAGAGTAGGGTTGCCTTATTTTTCGCATTTACTTATCATTTATTTATTTATTTTTCTATTGTGTTGGCCATGATGGGTCAGATCCATTCCGATCAGACCTATTCACTTGTAAGGTTGAAATAGGTTGTTAGCAACTAATAGTGCCCCATTGCCGCTTTTAGAGGCTCGAATCCCGAGAGAGTTTATTTTACAATTTTATTGTATTGTTTTTAGTTCTCAGTGTGATATTGCACTAAGTGTATAGAAATTGTATTGATACAACAATGTCCCAAGTATGTACTCTTTTGAGGAAATCCTGTAATGTGGACTGTTTTGCTATTTTAACTAAAAGACTTAGGAGCATGTATTTTACTTATTTTTGAGTAATAATAATGTAATCTGTCTTATTTTACTTAAATCGCCTTTTATTTTCAAACCCCATTTCAAGGGGTTACAATAGCAATCCCTATACATATGTTCAACAATAGGAGACCAAATGCCAAAAGGATTCAAAAATTAGAGAAACAAGTTTAAAAATCCAAACCAAAACTAAGAGATAGAAAGGAAATAAAAGAGGGAGATCAGATGATGTCGCTAGAGGGAGACTAGCGCCACAGCTTCATGGCGGCGCCAGTCTAGCATTGATCTCGGCAGTGGCGATCACAGTATTCTTGTTGGACTGAGGATAGTGGCTAAGAAGAGACAGAGAAGCGTTGAGAAAGAGGTCTGAAAATTTAAAAGGTAAAGAAGTAAAATTAATAATTTTAAAACTATATCTGACATATTATTTAATAATGTTTTGACAAATGTGATTGACGTATATTTTTTGCAATAAGCTCCATATAAAGCATAAATTTTACCTAAAAATTTAGTAAATATGCCCCCTTATTTTTTTCTTTTTCTCTTGGGAAAAATTTGCAGAAGGGTGTTGTTTTTTTTTTTTTTTTTTCCAGACCAACCCAAGGTTGAAAATAGGAAGAGTGCATTGAATATTCTGTGTGCCCTTTTGTTCTGTATCCTCTCCCATAAACAAGTGGCACTTGTTTAACTCTGTTTTTCCCACAGTTTGTTTAAAGAACTTTCTTGCAACGTGTTAGCAGAGTTAACAAAACTTTTAAAAATTTGACTATTTAGAATCTGTTTTTAGCACCGCTTTAAGGGGTGTATTAATGTACGATTGTTTTAAAATGTCCTCAAAAGCATACAATGAGGGTTGGTCTAAATTTCTCGTGGGCTGAACATCTAAAGACTTGCGGAGGATAGCAAAGCTTTTGTGAAGAATACCGGAGCATGGTTTGGCAAGAATCTCATATATGTAAGAGTAGAAGCAAGGGATGTGTGGATTCCCAATTTGAACCGTAAACACTAGCAATTTAAATTTTGTGAGATAAAATATTATAGTAAAGCAAGTTCGAACTAGAATATATTGAGTTCAAATCGAGTTATCAAACATTAAAAAATTGTTGATGAGGAGAAAGTTTTGTGAAAAAAAACTCAATAATAGATTCACTATACGCTACACCTTACTATATGGAGAGGAATAAGTTGCAACCCAACTCATTAACACTTGAATTTTGACTGTCCTTTGCCATTGGATTGTAGACTATCGGTAGTACAAAGATGCTAGCACCACAAATTTCTCATTTTTCTTGTACTCCGATTTATATTTCTTTTGATTTAATTTCAAAGAGTGGAAAAAAGGAAAAATTTAAAAACCTTAAAAGGAGTCACGAAAATCTTTATATGGACTAATCATATAATTATACCTTGTATTTTTAATTATTTATCAAAATGCTCTTTAAAAAAAAAAAAAAAAACTCTAAAGATGCCCTTTGAATTTGAAAAATTGTTTCACTTTCATCTCATAGACTTTGTGAAAAAAAAAATGACAAAGAAATATACCCTTAAACTAAATTTATCTCCAAAAATATTTTTTTGAGAAAATATTTTAGCTCTTACTAACATAAAACTCAAGACTTTTTTGAAATTTTCTATTTTGTTTTGGGAATTTTTATGTATTTTAAATCTATATTATTTTTAAAAACTATTTAAGGGTAGTTATGAATATAGTTTGCCTGATTTTGTTCTAATCATAAAGTACACAAAAGATGAAATTGAAATGAGTTTGTTAAATTGAGATGTTACTTTTAAAGTTATAAACAATATAAGAACAAATTAAAGTAAATGATTATAACTAGCTAGAAGATATAACTATATAATTGACCCGTCTTTATACCATATGGCATTCCTGTAGTTCTCAAATTTTGTCAGCCTACCCGAGTGCCATTTTTGCTATTGGACCACAATGTTTGGTCATTGTAGAAGCTACACAAAATTCTTGTAAGAAATGGCCATTAATGTAATTCTATTATTCCATTTCTCAATTCAATGCTAAAAGGTTTTTTGAACATACGAAATATTGTTTCATTACAAAAATATTTTTTTTCAAAAAAGGACAAATGTCACGCATGAAACATTTTCAGAGGGAGATCACAATCTTCAAAACGAGCTGGTTGCGAACAGCTGAACTAGCTGACTTACATCCATGGGATAGCAATCGGAGGGCCCATAAGCATTGTAAATTCTACTAGCAGCAATCTTGTTGAAATACTCTCCAGGATGGAAAGAGTCCCAAAACACATACTCGTTCCTATTTTTGCATGGCTGCGTCAACTGAATACATTGACCAATCTCATTCACAGGGCAGCATCCAGCTGTCCAGTTTTTGAATCCTGAAAAACCGAAGAAGAATAATAATATTATTACTTCTTTTTTTCCCATGCACGTACAATATAAACAAAAAGAAATATTGAGCGTATTATACGTGTGTATATATATATATATATGTATGTATATATGTGTGTACCAATTACAGTAGGATCTCCTCCCCCTATTCCATAATTGTTGATATAGATGAACTTTGCATTAGTGAGATTGGAGTTGAGTTGGTTAACAAGATTTAGAAGCTTGACATTGAAGAATTCGACTGCACTGTTAACTTGATCTGCGCACGCGGATCCATCTTTGCTTTTTAGAGCAATCGCCTGGGGAACGCATCCAATCCTTCCGATTCCAGACAACACAACCTTTCTTGCTCCATATTCGTACAGCTTCTGTAAATTTTTATCAATTTTGACAATGCCCTCAGACAAAGCTATCGGCCAAGCGAGCCATGACCCTAAAGTCAAGCACCTTGCCACTCAACAATTAAAAAAAAAAAAAAAACTTGTGAAACTGAAACCATATTGTTTAATTTTTTTTTTTTAAGTTATCAGCAGTGTAAGTCCATGAACTATGAGCATAGTGGTATTTAGTCCTTAAATTTTTAATTTTGACAAATTCAGGGAATATTCCTACGTAAATTTTTATTTTTTTTTTCATTTTTTGTTTATTGACAATTTTATCTATGACCATGACATTACGTTTGTAATCTTTCATTCTCCCTAAATTGTGCTTAAATTACTAAAAGAACACCGTACGGTAGCAAGACTAGTTCCCTTATCTTATTAAGTGTGGTCAAAATATGATTACATGTTAGATGGTTAGTTATATATGAACATCATTTTTCTTACTAAAATTTATGTTGTTTGAATGGAGAGAAAGCGAAATCAATGTTCAAAGAACTAACCAATACTTGGGAACGATATTGTTCGATGAGGATAGAAGCAAATTTCTGGGGAGTGTTTTTTCTGCTGGAGACGTAATACTTGGGGGAGAAGTAGTTGTTGAGGTAGTCATTACTGCCTAATCCAACCCAATATAAGCACTTCGTTAGGTGTTGCCGGGTTAAATCCTTGCGTCGTAATATGCCACCCATTTGAGAAACTGTAATCCCGTGATTCCTTAGCTGTTTCGCTAAGCCGATATTCTTACCCTGGGATTATTCATGATCAAGCATCAGATATTATGTATTTCTTTGCCTATTTCATGTTTTAATTACCTGGAAACCATATAATTATTTGTGTATGATGATGCATGAAGTAAGTACCAAATGTTTGCCGGTTTCATCAAGAATTCCGGCGGACCCAGATGCGTAATTCACACCATCAAGAATGTCATCAGTGCCCGTAGCAGAAGCGAAAGGTGGTATGAAATGGGGAAAACCCAGAAGTTCACCTGCAAATTTGAGAGAGAAAATGAAAGAGAATGCTTAATAATTAGGGATGTTAATGGACATTATAAGGATTTAACTCATGTCTCCTTTTTCGTAACCCTTGATAATATCATGCCATGTCAATTAAAATATTTTAACTGATACAATGAGTGATATAATACTTTAATTGACATGACATTTAATTTACATAGTATAATATTATTGAAAGGACAAACAAAGGACATGGATAAATAGACATAGGAGTCAAAACTGATTATAAAGAGCAAAATTAAACTCCCTAAAACTTAGAGCATCTCAAATGCAATGCTAAATTAAAAGTGTAAAAAAATATTTGCCTATGCGATGTCATTTTTAATACTAAATTTGTTATATGTAAAACTTTATGACAAATTTACCATAAAATTTAGTATATAACAAATTTAGCATTTAATTCCTATTAGTTGATAGATTGATTTTTTTGCTTTCATAATTATAATATTCTTACTTTTTTAAATTGTTTTAATATTAAACGTTTATTTTTATAAGTTTTAAGGTTTCATAATTATGATAAAAGACAAATATGACATTTTAAATATCATTATGCTTTAATGCTATTTTTATACTTTTTAGCGGCAAATATAACATTAACATTGATATTTATATTAGAGATGAACTTAATAATTGTAGCAAATTTAATTGGAAGGAGAGAGTGATTTGTGCCTTCAACATATAGGAGACGGTATTTGGGCTTTCTTTTTCTGAGCATTTTACACTTTATAAAGTTATTACTTCATCTAATTCTTAATTTGTTAAATTACCCCTTGAATTCAAGAAGGTAATTATCGAGTGCTCTTGAATTGAGGACAACTATTTAAAAATTTAGTTGGAAATACAATCAATTGTTGGTACTTATATGATCTCCTTTGAAGACATGAAACGCTGTAATTCTGAAATATATTGCCAACGACGTACATGATCATGCATAAGAACATTTCTTTTTCAAATTTTAAAATCCAAGATCAAAGTAGGAAACTCTGAAACATTTCAAAGAAATCCTAACAGTAATTTCTTGAAATTAAAAGTTATAAAAAGAAACTAAGGTCACTGAAAAATTGAAATAAGGGATGAAGGAGGGATTAATATAAGAGGCAAGAGCAAGTACCAAGAATATCAACCATTGTTCGGCCGTTGGTGAACCTTCCAGTTGGACCATTTGGGAAATCAATCCCATAAGGTGCGTAGTTAACTTTGGCCAAACTTGAAAGCCCATTGTTGTTTCCTGCATCAACCAGAGAGTCTCCAAAAATGAAGAAGCATGGTACTTTTTGCTCTGCTTTTACGCAAAAACGTTGTAATTGCGTGTTTGATGCCAAACACAAAGCTATAACCACCACCCATAGTTTCATCTCCCTATAGAAAACCAAAGCATTAATATATATATATATATGTATAATTTTGAGCCTTGAAAGCAATGTGCAACAAAAATTGAAGATATTGGTTATAAGCTTGAGATCATCAGTTTCCGACCCCAAATTAGCCAGACGACTGGGTTACAACATTTGTTTTATTGTGCAACATGTATATCAAAGTCACATTTACCATGCACAAAACGGCTCATAACTCCAAAGATGTATCGATTAACCTATTAAGATTCAGAATTACACTACATAAAATTAAATTACTTCCACATTATTACTGTCTTTCTTTAATACTATATATATATATATATATATATATGTATATACACGTTATACGTATCTTTTTACTTAGCATCATGTTCTGGTAGAATATATATTTGGACAATCACGGATAGTTTGGGGTTATCAGAGATGGATTACTTTGATTAATTAGTACATCATACATACTATCTTAATAAACGCAACAATCATAATTACCAAAAGGAAAAAAAAAATCAAGAACCCATACTAACCGGTTCATTAGAGGCAAAATATCACCGCCAGAAAAAAATTATAAAAAGTAAAACAAAAAAATTGCGGTTAAAGAACAGAGAAGTTAAGGCGCAATATGTAGGAGGACCCTTCAGAAGAAAAGAAGAGATTTAAAAATCCGAAGTTCAAGGAGAGGAAAAAAGAGATTCTAAGGTCAGTGCCAGTTCAAGATTGAGGCCAATAATTGAACTTCTAAGGCCCCTCCCCTTAAGTCAAGGCCCTCCGTCAGTCAAGACCTGTTATTATTAGGATGATTAATTAATTAATTACATTTACACCTTAGAATTTTATTGTTGGATTACCTTTAAAATATTGATAATATTAATTAGTTTTCTTTAAAAAAAGAAAAGAAAAGAAATGCTAGTTCATAGGCCTTAGGTTAATTCCGTAACACTCTTATAAACAAGGAACTAAATATTAACAGATAATTGTTTCTCAATATTAGGTGTTAATGTTTTTTTTATTCTAACACTTTGTATTTATCTTTCTAATGGTCTTTTTTATAACGTGTCTTTAAAATTTTATCTCAAACATCATGTAATGCACTTATAATTAACAACTATTATGAGAGCAAAAGAAAAAAAAATCACTTAATTTTGTTTTAACTAATGAACATAAGCACTTAATTTTTACTCTCACAACTACATAATTCCATCAACTTTGTCCTTAATCATGCTTTCTCACCAAAAAAAAAAAAATTCCCTTTTCATGAGTTAAAAAAGGGAATGGTATATCAATATCTAGTCATATGTTCTTAAATCGTCTTATTATTGTTTTTCTTTATTAATAAACGATCCTATTACGTTCATAATTTACATTCTTAACAGGAATTTTTATTGTATTAGGGTATTTATAACTTACGCTTTCAATAATAAGATATTATAAATAAGATATAATAATGGCTTAAAGAATGAAAATATTAATTGAATCAATTGAAAGTGATCATTAATTTTTTTTTTTACAACATTAAATAACTAACTTTTAAAGATGCAAGTATATATAAGTGATAATCAATTGGGGTATTTGGCATATTTAACCTCTGAATTTTTTGGCCTTGGTCACCTTGCTTTATAAACTTCTAAGTTTGGCAATTTAAGCATCCCCTCGGCGAAGAAGAAAAAAGAAAAACTTTCTGAATTACTGCAAAGTGGCATATTTTGCTGATGATTCCTTCAGTGAGTTATGAAAAACAGGTCCGACCAAATATTCCAAAATCCTATACTAAGCCTATAGGTTTTTTGGGAGCATTAGTCAAACAATATGTTTAAATCAATTTTGGTTAAAACTACTATAATATATGAGAGCTTTGTTCACTTTTTCTTGACATTATAGCATAGAAGGGGTTTATATTGTAACAACTAAAAAATTTGATTGAAACTAAGAATGTTACAACCTACTAATCATATTGATCTCAATTTTGAGCTCTCAAACCCCTCAAATCAGACCAAAATATATAGCAAAATCGGTAAAATGGACAAAATGCAACAACTTAGCAGCAAAATGGGTAAAATGGACAAAACTGCAACAACTTAGCAAGTTGGAGAGTTGAATTGTCAAAATAAAAAATTTTAGAAGGCAAGTTGTCAAAATCCTAAAAGTTTAGGAGGACAGCATAACCCTAGGTAATTAAACAGCATAACCCTAGATGTTACTTTTGACACTGTCACATTAAATTTCTGTAACAAACACACTAAATAACAATTCATGTAATGAGCAAAAAAATAAATAAATTCATTTGTTCCAAACATTTTTGTAAGAATGTCACTTCCTTTTCAACCCATACTTGCACTCTCTTTCTACATGGTTACATCCATCATTTATAGAAAGTTTTATTTCTCTCCCCTCATTTTATGGATCACCGCATTTTTTTTCTTTTTTTCCATTTATTTTTATTTTTGAGATGCAATCCCAAGTTTATGTAAGAAAATGATACAGATTTTGTTTCATTTCTCTCACCGCATGTTTCTTTTCTTTTTTTTTGTTTCTTTCTATTTCTTTCTATTGCACTTACCTCCAAGTTTTTATTGTTCTAACTAACAGAAACAAAACGTCTAACTTTATAAGAAAGCAATACGTTATAAATTTAAACAAAATAAACATTTCTCCTTAAAAATCAAATATTCTTTTGCTAAATAAATTGCCAATTGAAAACAAAACAAATCACAAATTGAAAATTTCATTCATATTTGCAAGTCTAGACAGTGAAAATTTGAAAAGCAAAAATTCATCTATAAGAAAATCAAAAATATAAATGAAATGCGCGTTCTACTCAAATCAAATAACATATTATTATTAATTATACGTATTTACATTTTTACATTTTTATGCCTTTTGATGAAAATTTTTTTCACTTATTTCTCGATAATTTGTTACTTATTAGAAGTTTCAAACTCAAGTAGGCACGTCCATGAAGAGGTGCACCTTCTTTTGTTAGTAAATAATACGAGTGAGGTGCCTCAAAAATTCGTATGAGTGCAAGGAGAAAGAGGGGTTTGTAAACATGGATGGGAAATAAAGAAGAGGATGGCAGCATTAGTAAATATATTTAAAAACAGTGACTTGTTATTAACTAGATCTGAAAAAGTCAATATAAGATATGTCAAAAGATTACGCTGTAAAAAAAATAATAAAATAAAAGTCTCGGTTAAATATTAAGGATGAACGCACAAGTAGATACGCCATAGATTATCCGATTCTTAATGAGGAAAGCAATGTCCCCAAGCGGTAGGGTCATATATTAATCCAACTAACATTCCTCATTATTAGGAAATTCTTAAGGGGAATTCACATAAATTCCTTATTTTTTTAGACAATTTTTATTTATACCAAAATATATGAAAAGTTCTTATACTATAAACTTAAAATACCACAAAATGGATCAAAGGCTTATTAGTTTCACATATATCCATCTGGTTGGGACATTTCAACATGTCCTGCGCATGACATTTTGAAAACCTCCTACCTGTCGTGACCGGATATTTCCATATGTCCCGATGGACATTCTAAAACCTCCCACATATTTAGCTAGGATATTTCCAAGGACATTCTTCCCTATCTTCCACATATTCCGTTAGGACGTTTCAACATGTCTGCTGTTTCATTTTCCTTTGGGACATTTTTAGATCTCCATTCAAACCTTTTTTTAGGTGCCCTCGAGACAAGTCACATGTCCTTTCAAGATAAATTTTACCGCGATATTTTTCATGTCTCGAAGGGACATTGGCACGACACAAAAAATGTTCTTTCCTTTCTTTTCCTTCCTCCTTTTTCTTTTTCCCTCTTTACCGACACAGCACGACAACCGCGTCAGCCAAAAAAAACAGAGAAACAAAATCAAACATAACAACACAACAACAACAGAGAAAAAATAAATCCTTCTTTTTTTTTTGGTTTTTTTGGGACTCTTGCATGATCCAAAAGGTTGTTGTAGCTTTCTCTACCTTTTCTTTCTCTCTCCTTTCCTCTGCTTTTTCTCTCTCTAGCTCTTGTTTTGTTTTGTTTCTGAATGGCTTTTTATCTTGCGCAGCCATCGAGCCATCAATTGAATCTCTGAACCACAATCAAGAAGACTCATTTTCAAAAAAAAAAAAAAAAATCAAAAAAGTTGAGAAAAAAGTTTCTAAAAGTTGAGTTCTTTATTCTTTAAATCGCGAGGTTGACGAAGACAAAATCTCTCTCATTTTCTTCTTTTTTTTTTTTTTTTTTTTTTTTCTGTTTGTCTGCTTCTGATTTTTCTGGATTCTTCTAATTCCTTGTTGCTCTGGTAAAGTTTGACGATAACATAATTCTAACGTTAGGCTGTTTTGGCAAAGCTAATTATTAAAAAAAATAAAATTATAATAAAAATAATTTTTATTGATGATTAAAAACAAAAAAAGTCAATTAAAAATATACTATTATCTATATCTTTTTTTCCTTTGATATATTAAAATTTTCTTTAAAAATTTTAACAATTTTCTTTCATACTCAAAAAATACTTTGCAATTTTATGAGGTGTAAATACCAATAAAAACTTTAAAAATATAAAAAAAATTATTAATACCATCAGATTTTTTTCTCATTGAAAATTTTGTTTTATATTTTTTGTTACATTGAATATACTTATGTTATATTTTTCACTAATATATATAATTTTTGAAACTTCAAAATACCTTTTTGGTGTGAAAAAAAATAAAAATTTGAAGAAAATTTTGGTATATAAAAAAAAAGATTCCAATAATATAATGGTTTTAATTGATTTTTTTATTTTTAATCATCAATAAAATGCTATTTTTATTATAGTTTTAATTTTTATGATTATTTTTATAACTAAAATTACCAAAATACTATTGGCCCTAAAGTTTCATCAGTAAAATTAATTTTGATTTTGATGATAACAAAAAAATTTTTTGTTTATATATATGTATTATGCAAAAATGGTTAATAAATCTCTTGAGTTTTGTTAAGTTTAAAATCATAGCAAATCAAAAGAAGCAAACTCAACATCGCAAGAACAATCAAGGATTGGAATCGAAAGTGGAAAGGACTCACGAAAACTTGAAGATCACAAGAATTTATTTTTTCTAAGTCTTTGTGTAAGTGAACAATAATCTTAAAGTATATAGTTTATGCAAAGCTCAAATCACACAAACACTTGCATTCATAAACGTTTTACAAATTACACAAGTGTTTTTAAACTTGAGAAACTATTTTTCTTAAATGTGTTTAATCTAAAATTGTTTTCATATTTAAACTTTGCATCTAAAATGCTGACTTAAAATTTCACAAAAAGTGCACACAAATCTAATTGGCATAACTTTACAAAAACTGTATTTTAAAACAAAGTTTCGGGAAGCTCTGTCCAGCAGAACCAGCCTACCAACCATTTCACATCGACCTATCAGTTACACGAGACAAAGAGCTGTTTTTTCAACTCTTTTTCGCCCTTTCGGTTTTCGAAATTGGCCCATCGAATTCCCTCCTTCAACCCGCTTGTTATGTATTAGAGAAAGCATGTTTTTCATGCTATCTGAAGGCTTGCCAGTCCTTTGGATCAGCCAATCGGCTATGCCCACCAGCCTGTCGATGGTCCTATTTTGGCCTGCCGATCATATGACTATTGGAGCTATTTTGGCCTGATTTCAAATTTTGGCCTGCTGGTTTTTGTTTCCAACCCACTAGCCAGTCTGTAACTGCTAGTTTCCTGACCATTAAGAATATGTCTTTAAGGGCTATGTTGAGCCAAAATTGATATTTTAAAGGTTCTTTTAGACCAAAGAGGATATAAATACCCCTCCATTCAATGTGTTCATCGCCAAGCATAAATTGAGTCTTTCTCACATTGTTATAATCATAAGCATTCATTCCTTACACTTTTGAGCTTACATGTTCTATATTCTTTCTTGAAAGTTGCTCACATCCTCCAAATAAGCTTTTATCTTATATTTATCATTTTCGGAGAGTTTATTTTTTAACTGAGCCAAATATTTCATACTCATCCTTTAAGCGTTAGGTTTCCAAGCCTTATAAATTGGGATTATTTGTTTGTCAATCTCCGTTGAAAATTGACAATTGTAAGAGGAAGTGGTGAGCCTCGGCTAGACCAAGTCACTGTTGTTATACAAGGAGTGATCGTGCCCAAAAGGACGGTCATTATGGTGCAAGAGGTCGTGACAGTAAACGTAGGCATATTACCGAACTACTATAAATAGCGTTTGTATCCCTCTTTCCTTAAACTGTTTACTTTAATGCATTTATTGTTGCCTACATTATTTGTTATTATAATTTGTGTGTTTATTACTTGAGCAAATTTATCTAGAATTTTTTAATAATTGTAAGAAGTTTTAAAAATCTAATTTACCTCCCTCTTGGTTAGTCATTCTTGAACTAACAATTGATATCAGAGCTAAAAGCTTGAACTTATTTTTGAAACAGATTTTACAATCTTGAGCAATGGCTACTCAAAATTCTCAAATTTCAAAAAGTCATGCCATAAATCGACCTCCTTTCTTTAATAGAGTTAATTATGATTATTGGAAAACCCATCGACCTTGAGCTTTAAGACATTATTGAATTTGGTCCTTGTAAATAAATGAGAAAGGTTGAAGAGGTCTTTGTCCCAAAAGAGCATAAATAATATGATGACAAAAATAGAAGGAAAATGTCATTGAATGCTTAAGCAGTTAATATATTATATTGTATATTAGATAGAAATAAATTTAATAGAGTCACTTCTTGCACATCTGCATAAGAAATATGGTGCACTTTAAAAGTTGTATATGAAAGCACAAATCAAGTCAAAGAGACCAAAATTAACTATCTCTTACATGATTGTGAAATGTTTAAGATGAAGGACCATGAAACCATTAGTGACATGTATACTAGATTTACGGATATTGTTAATGGTTTGGATTCCCTTGGTAGGACTTTTACTCAAAGTGAATTAGTAAGAAAATTGGTAAGATTCTTACCAAGCTCATGGTACATCAAGACGACCACTCTTGAAGAAGTTAAAGACTTTTCAAATTACCATTGGAAGAACTAGTCGGTTCTTTTATGACTCACGAGATTATTAGAAGGCAAAATCAAGTAGAAGAAGAAGATAAAAAGAAGAAAGGAATAGCTTTGAAGGCCTCCATTTAGGATGATGAATATGACGAGGATAGTGAAGATGAAAGCCTTAATCTTAAGGACTTCGAAGAAATGGCGATGTTTGTGAAAAAAATATAAAAAGTTCTATAGGAAATTTAACTGGAACAAAGGTACTAGAAGAAAAGAAGATCAAGGTGAGAAATCAAAAAAAGATGAGGTAATTTGTTATGATTGTAAAAAAAAAAAAAAAACCCAGTCATATAATACCGGATTATCCTCTTAAATAGAAAGGTGGAAAGAAGGGAATGAAGAAACATTTTCAAGAAACTTGGGATGAGCTTGAATCTGAAGACTGGGACGATGAAAAGTCAAAAGAAGTCACTAACATGTGCTTCATGGTTGTAGACGACAATGAACAGGTAAGTTCTCTTGACTCCTCCATTGATGAAAATAATGATATTGATATGATAGAATTATCTAAAGCTTTTGATGAACTACATGAAGATTATACAAAATTGGCTCTTAGAAATTTTATGCTTAAGAGGAAAATGTCCACTCTTTTAGAAGAAATTGATTTATTGAAAATTGAAAATTGAAAAATTTAAAAGTGATGTTTTAGTTGTAGAGAATGCATATTTAAAAGAACAAGTTGATGATGTAACAAAATAGTTTAAAATTTACTAACGGCAAGAAAAAATTTTGAATTAATGCTTGGTGAACAACGTTGCGTTTTTAACAAAGGTGGTTTCATATATAAGCCAAACATTGATCAAAAATATTTTAAAAGTTATTTTGTTAAGGCATCAACTAGTAATAGTAACTAAAAAAATATATGCATATATTGTAATCAAGATGGACATACCTCATTTTATTGTTCCATTAAGAAAAATGCATATTTTGGAGTTAAACAAAAATGGATTCCTAAAACTTTGAAAACTAACTTAAATAGACCCAAAGATATATGGGTGCCAAAAATCAAAAACTAAGTTATTTTTATAGGCACTAAAGAAGCTGAAGGCTAAGTGGTTTCTAGATAGTAGTTGTTCAAAACATATAACAGAAGATCTCTCACTCTTCTCAAACTTCATTAGAAGAATGGTGGTCATGTCATCTTTGAAGACAATGCCAAAAGAAAAATTCTTGGTATAGGCGATATTGGTAATGGCACTTCTCTTCTTATTTAAAATGTTTTTCTTGTTGATAATTTAAAGCATAATTTACTTAGTATTAGTCAATTCTATGATAATAGATATAAGGTTACTTCTGAATCTAGATGTTTGATTGAAAATATTTGCCATGGTGAGGTTATTTTCATTGGTGATCGAAATGAAAAGGTTTATACAATTGATGTTGAAACATGTTCAAGCCAAAATCAATGTCTTTCGGTCTTAAATGATAAAACATGGTTTTGGCATAGAAGGCTTGGACATGCTAGCATGCATTTACTTTCAAAAATTTCTCGCAAAGATCTTGTTCAGGGTTTGCCAAAATAGCAATCTCAAAAAGACAAAATTTGTGAAGCATGTCAATTTGGAAAACAAGTTAGAACTTTTTTTAAATTTATTTCTGAAATTCCTACCACTAGACCTTTTCAAAATTTACAAATGAATTTATTTGGTCATTCGAGAAGAACAAGTCTATGTGGTAAACACCATGCCTTTGTCATTGTTGATGATTTTTAAGATTTACTTTGATTTTATTTTTGGCAAATAAAAATGATGCTTTGAAAACAATACTTTTGCAAAAGAGTACAAAATGAACAAGGCTACGTGATTACTTCAATTAGAAGTGACCATAGAGGCGAGTTCGATAGTGATGCCTTTGAACTATTTTGCAATGAAGAAGGCAATGAACATAATTTTTTGAGACCAAGAACTTCTCAACAAAAAATAGAGTCTTACAAGAAATGGTTAGGACTATGTTTAATGAACATAGTTTACCCAAATTGTTATGGGCCAAACCCATTAAGACTGCATGCTATGTTGTTAATAAAGTTCTTATTATGCCAAAAATGAATAAAATTCTATATGAGCTTTGGAAGGTTATAAAACCCAATATCGGCTATTTTAAGGTCTTTAGATGCAAATGTTTTATTTTAAACACTAAAGATAATTTAGGAAAATTTAATTCAAAATCCGATATTGGCACTTTCCTTAGTTATTCTACTTCTAGCAAAGCTTATAGAGTGTTTAATAAAAAAAACTCTTGTTGTAGAAGAAACAATGCATGTTGTATTTGATGAAATTTCTCTGTCAAGAAAGTAAAAGATGATGATGATTTAGGTTTAGAACATCAAATGAAGAATCTAAAGATCAAAGACAAAGAGGTTTAATAAAGTCCAAACATCTCTTAATAAATTATCTCTCAACCAACTCAACAATCACAACAAGATCAACATAAACCGAAGTATTCACAAGATAAGCATACCTCACGTTTATTACCAAAAGATTGGAGGTATCATCTTTATCATCCTAAAACCAATACTATTACTCATGATAATCTAACTTATAGGGTGAGAACTAGATCATCATTTAAAATATTTGCAACAATTTAGCTTTTCTTTCACAAATTGAACCAAAATATTTGAAAGATGCTAAAAATGATGAATTTTGAATTTTAGTTATGCAAGAAGAACTAAATCAATTTGAAAGAAATGATGCATGCGAACTTGTTCTTAGACCTAGTTCTCAATCCATAATTGATACTAAATGGGTATTTAGAAATATAAAAGATAAGCAAGGTGTTATTGTATGAAATAAGACTAGATTAGTTCCCCAAGGTTTCGATCAAGAAGAAGGTATTGATTATAAAGAAACCTTTGCATCAGTTGCTTTTTTAGAGTCTGTAAGAATGGTACTTGCTTTTGCATGCCACAAAGAGTTTACTATTTATCAAATGGGTGAAGACTTGATTATTGTTTATATTTATGTCAATGATATTGTTTTTGGTGCTACGAGTTCGAGATCGAGGTTAAGGTCAGGATTCGAGACTAGTTTCAAGATTCAGGGTCGAAGTTAGGATTTAAGACTAGAGTTAGGATCGAGATTTAGAACCGAGGTTGAGGTTAGGATTCGAGACTAGGGTCGAGATTTGGAACTAAGATTGGGGTCAGGATTGAGATTCGAGATTGGGGTTGAGGTTGTGATTCTTGATCCTGGTCTTGAATCCCGACCCTGACCTCGGTTTTGAATCCCTACCTCAACCCTGATCCTAAATCCTAATCCCAACCTCTATCCTGAATTTTTACCTCGACCCCGAGTTTGGTCCTAAATCCTAACCTCGACTCTGGTCCTAAATCCCGACAAATCCTAACCCCTACCTCGGCCTCAGCCTCGAATCTTGACCCCAAATCTCAACCCCGACCTTGGTCTTGAATCCTAAATCTAACTCTGGTCCTAAATCCTGACCCCCCTGATCCTAGTCCTAAATCATGAATCTGACCAACCTAGGTCCAAAATACCGACCTTAACCTCGACCCTAGTCTTGAATTTTTGAATCTCGACCGTGACCCTGGTTCCAATCATGACCCCAACTCTGACCTGAAATCTTGATTCTGACCTCAGTTTTGAAATCTCAACAATAACTTTGATCCCATACCCCGAGTTTCGACCTTGGTCCCTAATCCGGATTCTTAGTTCTACCCCAATCCAGAATCCCAACCTCATTCTTAGTCCTGAACTCAACCCTAACCCCTATCTAGAATCTTGGACCTAAATTTTGACCCCAATCCCGACCCCAAATCCAATGTCGAATCCTGACCTTGGTGTTGAATCCCGACCTTGAATCTTGATATCGACCTTGTTCTCAAACCCTGACCCCGATCCCGAATCCTAAATTTTGACCCTAACTCTAGTTTCGAGATCTCGGTCTGATCTTGACCCGACCCCAGTTTCAAATCCTAGCCCAAGCCTTGAATCCTCACCCCGATTGCGGTCTTGAATCTTGACCCTAACACAAACCTTGAAACCTGACCGCGACCTTGGTTTCGAATTCCAACTTCGACCCCAGCCCTAGACCTGGTCTCGAATCTTGACTCCAAGTGTGAATCTCGACCCCGACCTTGGTTCTAAATCTCGGCCTCGAATCTCAACCCTAACCTTGAATCCTGATGCCGACCTCGAACCATGACCCCTGCCCTAGACCGCGATCATAAATCTCACTTTAAAACTTCGACTTCTATATCAATTTTTAGTACATTTTAAATTTTTGATTGGTTTATTAATACATACTTTTAGTTTAAATTATATAATACTGTCTAATTCGGAGGTTTTTGGTCGTGTTTGATATCACAACCTGTATTGTATTAATTTTTGATTTTGTATTAAATAATACAATACATGGATGTCACTAAACATTGTATTATTTTTATATGACACAATGTGGTGGGCTAATACAGCGTACCCAACGTGCCCTTAACTTTTATCTTTCCCTCCTTGTTTTTTCTTTTTTCTTTTTTGTTAAAGGTTACTCTACAATCCAATAGCTAAAAATTTGCAATGTTCTTTTTCAAAAATACTTTTTTTTTAATCTCATTTTGTCATTTTTATTAAACAAAATTTTTTTCCTATCACCATTCATCTTAGCAAATATAATAATGTTAATAACGTGTTAACAACCATATAAGACCTCCATTACTTAAAAAAAAAAAAAGCCAAAAAATAATAAAATAGGTTTCAAAACTTTAACGCCGCATAGAAGTTATAAAACTATTCCCACGTATATCGTACATTACACCTAATTGGTCTATAGCTAGTATATAAGTTTAAAAGTGAATCAATGTTTTCAACCAAAACGTTGTCGACGCGTAGCATTTTTTCCCGTTGGGTCTTACGGTGCCTCCCCCCTCTCTTGCTTTCATTTGCGGTTGGACTTCCTCTGCTTCTCCCATTTTTCCCACTCTATTTTCTCCCTTGATTGATTGGTTTCTCGGCGCCATTTATCTTCTAAGTTGTTGTCTTCTTCTTATGGTCTTTTATTTTGAGAAATTGTTTGTTTATGATGCTTTAATTTATTGGGTATTAAGAAGAATTAGGGATTACGTAATTTAGGAGCAAATTACTCACAAATTTTATAGCTCAAAGAAAAGAAAACCGCCTTCATTAGGGTTTGATACGTTTTCAAGGGGTTATGTTTGTCTTAGAAAGAGCAAAATGGTGGATCCACATCTCTCTCTTTCTTCCCCTTTCCTTTTTTTTTTTTCTTTTGTTGTAATTTGTCCTGATCCTTCATCCACTTCTGTAGCCTGATCATCTCTTACTCTACAATTTTTTTTCTTTGCTTTTTACATCTCGCTTGTTTCTCTACCCGATTGTTCTTACTGTTTGTTTGTTTTAACATATATATTCTTTATTTTTTTGGCGCCATTTACCTACTCTTCATCATAGATGTTTGTTTTCTCAAGTTTTCCCTTCCCTGCTCTTTTTTTTTTTTCAAGATTTGAGGATATTGCTTACCTTAGGCTTTTGTTGCTTCAATTTGATTTCTAAGTGTATTTGTTCTTTTTTTTTTGGTTGATTTTATGGTTGTAGAACATCTGGCGAGATAGTTTATATGAACCGTAGACTACTGAACTTGCGTTAGATGTTTGTACCTAGTTCATTGAGATTTCAATGTAGTCAAAAGAGCTTTATTTTTCCCCTTAATTTCACAGCAATTCAAAGGAACTGAAACAAATTTAATTAGGTGCTAGGAGTTATAGACTGGTTAGTTAACTTTATGAGGAGTTTGTTGCTTGGGAACTAAATTTAAACAATATATATATATATATATATTTATTTATTTATTTATTTTAGAAGATTTGATTAGAGTGTTCTAAGGTTCCGTAAAGTGAGAAGGAGATTCGTCTATAAGTCGGTAAGAGAAAACATTGCATTGGTTAGGGGAAGTTTTGCTTACAAAATAGGCACAAATAAATTATTAGACCAACCAATAGTCGCTGGTGTTAATGGCTCGATTTATTCAGTATATGTGTCGATGTCGGTCATTGACTAGCATCCATATTGTTGTGAAGATGTCTCTTCAAAGCCAATATTTTCAAAGACTCTACAAATCAAAGGTAAACGCGCTAAGTGAATGTTCTTTGGCTTCAGATTTATTTTCATCACTACATCTTTTTCTATAGTTGCCTGAGTCTGTTGACCTTAGACCCAATCGTGGAGGTCACAGTGTTTTCAATCAAGGACCTCATGGCAAGTACAAAACTCTAGAGATATACTTTCAATTATTTTTTTTCTCATATTACACGTGGAATTAACAATTTTTGTTAACTTTTTTATTTTAAGAAATAAGCAGCCACTTGCTCAGTATGTTCAATCGTTGATTGTGTAGAAGCTCGAGAGCGGTTGATAGAGGAAGTGAAGAGTGAAGATATTGAGCAATTTTTGCTGTAGGAAGTTGTACATTTCTTTGCTCAATATGAGGCACGAGGTTACAGACTTGGGCTATATGAAGAATATGATACACCCTGGTGCGCATTGCAGATGTCTTTTGTTGCTCATTATGTCCTTGTAAATGGGCCAACAAAGCTTGAAGAGTCCCCATGTCATGGTATATGACCACCGTGGTAGTTCAAATTTAGTTCTTGTAAGGTAAAATATACATTTTTTTTTTCATTTATATTTTTGTGTTTATGAAATACATATATCCTTAACTTTTTATTATTTTATTGTATCAGAGAGACAAGGTATTTCTTGAAGGTGTTAGTGTTGGAGTACTATATGGAGTCTTAGAAAATTGATATGCATAATTATGTGTGTGCTTTGTCTAAGTTCCATGTTGGAAATTTCCCAGAGAAGGGAGTTCATCAGCCTCTAGTAATATCCTTAAAAGGATTGGCAGAGTCCAAAAGGAGCTCAATTCTCTGTATAAAAAACCCTGTTTTGCTGAAAAGCTGAATTGTATTAGGAGAAAAGAGGCTGAGCTTGATTGTCTTTTAGGGCTTGAGGACTACCATTGGAGGCAGCGTGCCTGGGCAGATTGGCTGAGTGGCAGGGATAGGAATTCAAAGTGTGCTCATGAGGGAATATCGTGTCGAAAAACCAGGAATGAGCTCAAGGGTATTGAGGATGAATCTGGTAAATGGGCTACGGATGGAGTTGAAACCTTGGGAGTTTTAACTTGGTACTTACGCAAAACTCTTTTCCACATCAAACCCCTAGGAGTCCACCATCAGTGCCGTGACTGACAACGTGAACCAGTGTCTTCCATCTGAGGCAAAGGGCAGTGACTGATGAGCTCTTCAATAGAAATGACGTTAGAATGGCTCTTTTCTCCACAGGCCCTACAAAAGCACCTGGTCCTGACGGCTTCCATGCCCTTTTTTATCAGAAATTCTGGGGCATTGTGGGCAATGATGTCACATGCGTTTGTTTGGAGGTTCTTAGTGGAAGGAAGTCAGCTGGTCTGTTGAATAGAACAAATATCATGCTCATCCCCAAGACAAAGAACCAGAGGAAGGTATCCTAGCATCGCCCTCTTAGCATGTGTAACGTCATTTTCAAGATCATTACAAAAGCTATTGCAAATGAAATTAAAACAATACTTTCTTTTATTATTTTAGAATTCCAAAGTTCCTTGTACTGGGGAGGCTTATTTCCGACAATGTCATCACATCTTTTGAAATTTCACTCTAAATTTGCCGGAAAGTGAATGGCAAACAAGGTTCCATGGCCCTCAAGCTTGATATGAGAAAGGTGCATGACCGTGTAGAATAGTCTTTTCTTGACGCTATGCTTAAACGGCTGGGATGTATGGACTGACTTGTAGGAGTCATTATGGACTGCATTTTCACTCCAATTTTCTCTTTTGTTTATTAATGGCCGCCAATGTGGTGAACTTTGTGCTAGTGGGGCCTAAGATAGGGATGTCCTCTCTCCTCATACTTATTTTTTATTTGTGCCGAGGGTTTCTCAGCTTAATTCGCCAACAAGAACACCTTGGTTTCTTGGAGGGCTTTGCATGTGCTAGAGGAGTGCCTGAGGTAAGCCACTTATTTTTTGCAGATGACAGGGTTATTTTTTGTAGGGTTAGCCCAGAGGATTGTGGAGCTATCCGTGATGCGTTGAAAAATTACGAGGAGGTATCCGTGGAGCTTAGGGAGCTGCTGGGAAGTGGCTCAAATCAGAACTTGGACACATACATGGGTCTTCTGTTCTTTATTGGGAGGGATAAAAAAGGAAAGCTTTCAACATAATTAAGGAGATAAGTCGGTAAAAAGCTGCAATTGTGGATGATGAAATTTTTTTTCCATCGGCAGGGAGAGAAATCTTTATTAAAGCAATGGTTCAAGCGGTTCCTACTTATACAATGAGCGTTTTCCAACTGCCTAAAGCGCTTGTTCACGAGCGCCAATCTTTGATATCCAATTTTCGGTGGGGTGGCTCAGGATGTAAGCGGAAAATTCATTGGATTAAATCGGGTCACATAATCAAAGCAAAAGTTCATGGCGGTTTGGGGTTTGGAGAACTTGAGAGTTTCAACCAAGCTTTAGTTGCTAGCCAGGCTTATAGAATTCTTCAGTCTGTGGACTGTCTTATGGCGAAAGTACTTCGGGCCAAGTATTTCTTTAAGTCTGATTTTCTCGAAGCTATGCCAAAGAATAATTGTCGTACATGTGGAGGAGAATTTTATGGGGCTGGGATTTGATGGGTAAGGGTGTGAGGTGGGAAGTGGGCGTTGGTAGGTTCAACGCTTTTGAGAATCCGTGAAATCCGAGACCTAGCACTTTCAAGCCAATTACTAGAGCGCCTAATGATGGAGGCAGTTAGGCATCATCCGGTTTCCTCCCAATCGATGGTGATGCTATCCCAAGTATTCCCCTCAGCTCTCAGACTAGTTCTGATAGTATTAATTGGCATTATGATGAGAAGGGAGTGTACACTGTCCGACCAGGATTTTGGCTAGCAGTAAACAACAAAACGGAGGCTTCCCCTTCCAGTTCTAACTGTGAAAAGTAGTGGCGCAGACTGTGGAATCTCAAAATCCCAGGTAAAATCAAACAGTTTATTTGGCGCGCCTTCAATAATGGACTGCCAAAATTTGACAAACTCAGGAAGCGTGGGATTGACTGCGTACCTGTTTGTCCCTGCTGTAGTTCCAGGCCGGAGGATGTTCTTCATGCGATTTGGTTGTGTGACGGGGCTAAGAATTTGTGGTTATCGTCTTGTCTTAATCAATGGCTCTCCAAATGCACTCGGCGATCGTTTGCTGGACTTTCTTTGTCTCTGAACGAGGTGTTGAGAACTAAAAATCTTGAGCTTTTTTGTGTACTGGCTTGGTGGAGTTGGAATGAAAGGAGCGCATTGGCTCGTAATGAGGTTCCAAAATCTCAGGAGGATATGCTAGAAAAAGCAGGTTTACTCATTTCAGAATTTCAGAAATGTCAAATTATAAACACTACTCCGAACTCTTCGCCAAGACCTATGCCTTCATCTTGGAAAGCCCCCTTGGGGTTTGCTAGAGTTGGACGCTGATGCTGCCGTGGTGAAAGGGAACAATTTTTTCTTTACCGGGGGCCCGATTCGAGACGCACTTGGGTTTCTTGCTGAGTGTCATGCTCTAGGGGATGGCCTATTATTTGCTGCTACTAATGGTTGGAATCTGGCTTCGCCCGAAACTGATGCCCAAAAGGTTGTTTCCTGTGTTGATAATCGCTGTTTAACCGAACTTCATGGCGTGATCGTAAATGATACTTGCTCTCTCCTTTCTGAGTCTAGTTGCTCTTGTATTTTTAGCCCCCGCTCTACCATTGGGTTTGCCCATGCTCTGGCAGAATTTGGTTTTTCTTGTCGTCATTCTGTTACTTGGATTGGATCTTTTCCTAGCTAGCTTTCCAGCATTGTCTGTAATGATCATTTTCCTGAGTAATACAATTACTCGTTTTCCCCTCGACAGGGAAAAAAAAAAAAAAGAAAAAAGAATATTACATTTCCTTCTAGATGATAAAGCCTTGGAAGGGGGTTAATTTTCTTGCAAGTGTATCGGCAGAGAAGATGAGATTGCACTCGCAAAAAAAAAAATAAAATAAAATAAATAATAATAATAAAAAAAATAAAAGAGAGAATGAGATTGCATTTTCTAGCATTTACTTACCTACGGCAAAAGGATGATTTACCAAGTTATAAACCATAGTCTAACCGTAATGCTCATAATACTGTAATCCATACTCACTAACCACAACATTTCCTCTCCAATCCTCTAGTGCTAAACAGGCCTGTTGAGTGCACTTGCCACGTCATTTGCCTTATTGGGATGATACTGCAACGTGAAGTCATAACCTTCCAGGAACTCCATGCATCTCCATTGTCTCAAATTCAAATGCCTTTTAAGTAAGCAGATACCTTAAACTCTTATGATCGTAGAAAACCTAGAATGTCATAACACGAAGATAACACTTCCAAATCTTTAACATATAAATGACTGTTCAAAGCTCTAAGTCATGAGTGAGATAATTTAGCTCGTCTTGCTTCAATTGTTGTGACCCATAAGATACAACTCTTCTATGCTACATTAATGCACATGCAATTCCGCATCCCGACACATTTGTATAAACCTCATATGGCTCATCATTATTAGGTATAATCAACAATGGAAGGCATGTTCACACTCGTCATTCAATTTAAATCAAAATTCTTTCTTGGTGGGACCATTTTTTCAATAAAAAAAGTCCTATTTCTAATGTGCAGTAAATAAACCTTCAATTTTTTTTCTTCTTCTTTTTGTAATAAAGCTGAAAATTACAAGATAGAATTAGGAAAATGGTCTATTTTTGGCCACTTTTTTAAATAAATGGTAGAACTTTTCAAAAATTAAAAAAATAAATAAATTTTTTGAAAATAAAAAATGGCCTTTTCTATAGTGGTAAATCATTAATAAACACTAGTACATCATTTCTTAACATTATACATCACTTAGTACTAGTTTTATCACTAATAAATTGGTTTGTTATTGATCTATTAATGATTTATTATCAACAAATTGGTAAATTGTTGAGTGAATAAACCTTACAAATTGGTAAATTGTTGAGTGAATAAACCTTTAAGTTTATCAATGACAAACTATAAATAATACATCATTGATATACAAAAATGGTCATTTTCCTAATTTTCAAAAACTTAGACCACTTACTTAAAAAAAAAAAAAAAAAACCCTTGAGGAAGGGCCATTTGCCCCCAAATTTTTTAGTATTGTAGAAATCAAATTATGGAAAAATAATAAAAATGTCAGATTTTTGAATTTTTTTGAAGTAAATGTTAGGTTTTAATGATATTTGTAGTAAATATCAGTAAAAAAAAATTTGCTGATAAAAAACTTTTTCACTTATAGTAAATAAATAAGTAAAAAATATTTTTATTGAGTAGAATTTTTTGACTTATATTTATTACAAATATTTTCAAAATGTGACATTTATTTTGAAAAAGAGACTACAGTTTCCGTTAAATTATCGACATATTAACCCAAACACACTTCAAAGAATATGAATTTTTATGCCCAATAGTTTACGACGAACATCCTTCCAAGACAACATGAAAATATTGAACGTGTTAAAAGGCTTGTCACAAGGCAAAACAAAATGGGAAACAATTTAGCCTTTCATGTAAGATTAAACGAAGAAAAAACAAATTACCTGCTCGGATATCATATAATTCTTCTTTGGTAGACAATTGAGATCAAACATGCAAACTCTAAAACAGGTTCAGCTCTTTTTCTTTGCGTGCGTTTATGCTTGTTGGAACATCAAGTTAAAATAAAAGATACAATAACAAGTAAGAGAAAACACTATAAAAAAAATTGATTGAAACGGTGCTCTGATTACCTCAATTCGCAAACAAGTTGGATAACTTGGGTTACTTTATGTAAATCTGGTCTTAACTCCATAAAAAAAAGACTATGCCTCTCCCATCTTTTTGACACGTGGCTAGCGGATGGAGACGTGCCCCTGCCATTTTTTTGAGTTGAAACGCCCTATCTCTTTTTTTAATTTTTAATTTTTTTCTTTTTCTTTTTTTTTCCATCCTTTTTCTTTGCTTATTCCTTTTTTTTTTGAGTTGAAACGCCTATGCCCCCTTTTAATTTTTAATTTTTAACTTTTTTTCCTTTTCTTTATTTTTCATATCTTTTATTGGTAATTTTTATTTTTTCTCACATTAGACATCTTTATTTTTTGGGGTCCTTTTTTTTCCTACTTTTTCATTTGCATTTTTAGTGCTTCATTTTTTTATTTCTTATCATTTTTATTTTTCTTTCTTTTTCATTTTTTATTTTTTTCTTTTTTTATCTTATCCCTTCTTTTTTTTTTCTTTTCTCTATACTATTATAACTCTCTTTTTTATTTTTCTTTTATTTCATCTTTAAATATGTCCATGTGCTTATTATAAATTATTATATTAAAAAAATATAATAAGCACAATATGTATCCACATAACGCGTGTTTTTAACTAGTATATATATAAAAGTGAAAAAATTATTTTTAGTGCGCTTACAAATATGCAACAAGTATCGCTCACTTAATTTCTCTCTTTTTTTTTTTGTTTTTAGTTTTCGCTCTTCTTCATCTTTTTTTTTCTTTCTTTCTTTCTTCATCCTATGCTCTTTTTTTTCTTCTTTTCTCTTTGTATAATATTACAACTCTTCCTTTTCTATTTTTACTTTTACCTTAACCTTATGCATTTGAAGATGTGTTTATCATATTATATTCTTTTATTTTATTTAATCTTGAGTTGTATTCATATGTTTATTATAAATTATTATATTAAAAATATAATAAACACAATACGCATATGTGTAGCACGTGTATCTGATCAATCCTTCCCTCGTAAAAGAGAGCATAGTAGGACCACATGGAATTGGTATATGTGGTGGTCCTAGTGGATGCCTGAATTTGTAATGCTATCTAGATCTAAGCCATAGCCTATTCAGGACACATTGTGGTTGAGAAACAGGCATCAGTAGTATCTAATGAAATTATGATCATGTGAACAGAGGTGCATGATAAGTTGCCCCTTTTTTACCTGGGGTAAAAAAAAAGTACATATATGTTTCTTTGTCTTATTAATACGGAACTTACCATTGATGATTCACCCATGTGATGTCTGTGGCAAGTATCGATAATTAACTTTGGTCTGTTTGAAAATCGTCAGAAAGAAAATGAGGTATTACTGTGTCCCGTTACTTTCAAAACTCTGGTTCTAATAATTAGCTTGATAGGGAACCGGTTTATCACACAGAAGAGCTGCTAATTAAGCACCTCTTTAAGCTCCAGTTGAATAGGGAATTTGGAAAAGCTGTTTAAATTAAAAATATTGATTTAAAAATTTTAGTACGTAAGAGCTTTATGTTATAATAATTTTTTATTTTTTATTGTAATTACTAAGAATATTACATTGCTTGTTAGTTGCAACTGAGATGCCAAATAACTAAAAAATTTATGCAATTTGAACTTTTTCTAAGATTAAACTTAAAAATACCAATTTTTTTTCATAGTGGAAGCCCCACAATGAGGGAGGGTCATAAGGTAAATTATATTGACACTCCATGTATTTTACTAAAATTATAATGACACTCCTTGGACAAAAACAAATTACGTTGACACCCCTTGACTTATAAAAAATTACACAAAGATCCCCTCTGTTAGTTGACCGTTATTTGATCGTTAGTTTTTGCTTAAAATGCCCAAAATGCTCCTGTCTTTGGCCAAAAATGTCTTTTTTGATTATGGTGTTTGAAATGGCTTTTTTGCCCTTACCTAACATAAAAAAATAAGTTCAATTAGTTTTTACACACTTGCGACAATGAATTTCACTCTAATTATAGATAAAAATGTTTTTTCCTTTATCTTTTTCTTTGAAAATCAATTTTTTGATTGTAATATTATTGAATGATTCACATTTGTAACATCTGGAAATGCTATAAATATTCTTCATCCACCAAAATATCATAAAATATAAAAACATTTCTAATACAAACAACATTATATCATCTAACTAGATCTTACTAAATTAGTTATTATCATCTAAATCTTTATTTTTTCATTAATTTAAAAAAATTACTAAAATTAAAAAAGATACTTTTTGAAAAATAAAAAAAAAGTCAAATATAAAATTTTAAGCATTTTAAAATTATAAAATAACACCAAACCAAAAAAAAAAACCTCTCTCAGTCTCTCTTTCTCTCCCCCTCTCTATCTATCTCTTTCTCTCTCGATCTTAGGGGTTACCGAGGTGGGAGTGCCGGTGAGAGGGCCGCCAAGCTGATTGGGGATGTGGACGACGAAGGTCAAGGGCACGATCTAGACATGGTTAATAGGTGGATGAGGTGGGAGGAGCGGGTGGGCTAGTCTGGGCTGGGCTAGGGCCTCGGCAGTGTGCGACGGTGTTAGAGAGGTGGGAGGAGGGGGTGGGTTGGATTGGGGCCTATGGTGCTTGACAACGTCGGAGAGGTGGGTAGAGGGGTGGGTTGGGTTTGGGCTTGGGGGTGCGACGACATCAGAGAAGTGGGAGAAGATGATGGACGACGACATAGGAAAGGTGGGAGGGGTAGCAGGTGTGATTGGGGGTGGGTAAGGTCGATGGGATGGGGGGCAAACGTCATCGTTGGATTTGGGCTAGGTGCCTTTTTTTTTTGTTTTGAGAATGGCTAGGTATCTTTTTGTGATTTACTTTTTTAATCTTTTTTTGTTGTAGATCAAATGGCTATGATTTGTTGTTCTTAAATCAATGGTTGAGATTAAAAGGGTATTTTGTCATTTCATATAAAAATTAGAAGAATTAACGTGAGAGAGTGTCAGTGTAATTAGTTTTAGTCCAAGAAGTGATACTGTAATTTTGTAAAATATAGGAGATGTTAATGTAATTTACCCAAGGGCCAAATTACAAAATTAATTTTCAATTCAAAATAGTTCAAATTTTGTTATTCTAAACACAAATTTGGATGACGAGCCAATTTAAATTGTACAACATTGATCTAGATCTCGTACCAATAAGCATGCACAAATTTATAGGATTATTATTATTTTGATATCTTTATACACACTTTGTCATTTTATTGATTTTAATTAATTTTAATTTTTTTCAATTTTTTTAAATATAACTTTTTATAAAACTTGTATCCAAACAAATTAAATTTTTTTCAATGTTGAAGGTTTTTCTCAAAAAAATAAATTAATTAAAAATTAAAAAAATTAATTAAAGGATAAAATAAACATTTCACATTATCCTACAAGGCTGCAACTTACGTGACTCCAGCGAACTTCTCCTACACTTAGGGAGACTTCGGCACTCCTCCTCACGCAACCTGGTGAAATCTCCTGCACCTTGGGCGACTCCGACGCTTGCTCCTTGTGAAACTCAGGCAATGACGCCTGCTCCACACGAGACTCTAGCGACGCTGAACACAAACTCGATCGGGGTGTTGCTTGTTCTTGAAGTTACACGGCATTTTTGAATTTCTACATATTTTTTAATTTGTTTGGGCTACTAATTTCTTGTTGCATCAAATTGTGTTATAAATTCTTATTCTCTTTCCTAACTTGGCTTATTTGCCTCATTTTCACAAATATTGCAGGGGTACTCACGCAAGAGCTTGCTCCAAAACGGCCAGGCCTTTTATCATTGCCAAATCTTTGAATAGCTAGTCTGTTAATGAGACAATTCCAAAGCATAGGGCGGGCCCCATGTAACTCTCCGTGAACTTGCCAGTAAGGACAAAAGAAAATTGGAAGTATTATTTGGCTGCCTTTATAAATTGCCACTGCCATAGGAGTGGGGTGTCCATTATTTTCATAATTAGTTTACATAAACATCTGAGCTGTGTCAGATAATAGTGATATATTACTTGCTTTTAATGCAAGAACTTCCAGTAAAATTACTGAAAACTATATATAGGGAAACATTAATCAATAAGTACTAGTACTCTGAGGCATATCTTTTTGAGTATCGCCAAGTCCAGGCAACTGAACAAGGTGAGATATATCCATAGGATAGCTGTCAGATGAGTAATAAGCATTGTATATTCTACCAGCTGTAATCAAGTTAAAAGCCTCTGTTGGATGGGATGAGTCCCAAAATACGTACTCCTTCCTGTTCTCACATGGAGTTTTATCAGGTACACACTGACCAAAGTTGTTCACGTCACAGCAACCAACATTCCAAACCTTGAATCCTGAAAAAAAAAAATGTAGTGCATATTTCTCAAAATAGATTGCATATAATTATAATTTAGTCCTTCTCAAAGTACAAAAACAAAATAATCAATCACAATTAGTCAATAGTGAAATCTTATGGTAAGAATTATCATCTTTTTCTATATCTAGGAGTTGTTTTAACTTTCCCATTTGTTTCTTAAGGGGTTAATCTATGAGTAGAAACAAATCTGTCTTGCACTATTAATTTTCAGTGTAGACACTCATAGATCAAAACGGTAAATAATTAATTGACAGTTTTGTAGGAAAAAAATTCCAACCATATGGGAACTCCCATCAATAAAAATATGATGGTGCATGGAAATTTTTTTTTATTATCTAATTGTTACATTTTTATTTTGTATGATGAATATTTTTTTACCTATACATTATGCTAATATTAAGGGAATATTAAAAACAATAGGACATTAATACAAAGTGAAGGTTGAGATTAAGAGTATGTTGTGCCAGCAACTGCAGGATCTTCAGACCCCATTCCAGAATAGTTGACGTAGATGAATTTCACGTTGCTAAAATTGCTGTTCAACTGATCAACGAGTTCTCCTAGCCTCCGGTTGAAGGGCTGGACAGCGTCGTTCATGTAATCTACACATGCGGTCTCGTTCGTTCCATGGATAGAAATTGAATTTGGAGTGCACCCAATCTATCCCAATCCAACCAGGGCTACCATCCTTGCTCCATAATTGTACAATTCCTATAACATTACACAAATACTATTAGAAAAGAAAAGTGAGAATTTTGCTATGAGAGAAACTTAAGATTAACCATCAAAGTTAATTAATTAATAGTACTAATTACCATTACATGACAGCGATAATTTTCAATAAGAAGTTCAGCAAATTGCTCAAGACTGTAACAACTGCGGGAGCTGTAGCTCTGGGGCATGAAATAGATGGTAATGTAGTCGTTACTTCCCATTCCAACCCAATATAAGCACTTGTTTAGTCTCTCTTCTGCTAAACTTTTGTTGTCAAGTGCATTAGCAATACGGGAGACTGTAATCCCGTGATTCTCCACCTGTCTCCGCAAGCTGATATTGTCACCCTGCAAACAGTATTCATTCATTTATGCACTGGTGGGCGGGGCCAAATGTTTTAATGTGAGGGCACTATTCAAAGAGAGTGAGAGAGATTTTGTTCAATAAGTAGTTTTGAATTTGAGTTATTGAGTGGGAGTATAAATATACAGATTGTTTGGTAAAGTTGGTTCTAACCAATTTTTCAATTGAAAACAGTGTAAAACTCTTACATATTATAGTAAAAAGAAAAATATTACTATAGTGTAAAGCTTTTATATGCGACAATATTTACAGTTCTAATTAATGGTTCTAATGACCATGCCAAACACCCTAATAAATTTTTTTTCTCATTTTACCAAAAAAAAAAAAAGAAATCAATAACTAAAATTTCACAAGCACAATGGGACACCTGTCCCCGATGTATGTATACAATATAATTATATATACTCGTACGTATATGTATGAATTTTTTATATGAAAGTACCATATGTTTCCCTGTTGCATTGAGAATCCCTGCTCCCCCAGATGCATAATTGACGCCTCCCAGTAAGTCGGAGATATTAGCAGTAGCAAAAGATGGAATGGGCTTTTCAAAACCCAGAAGTTCAGCTGTGTAATACCACCGAAAGAGAAACAAACATAAGAAGAAGAAGAAGTCCTCCATTATTTTCTGATCTTGGGCTAAAATTAAGTACCGCAAAATAATAAGACAAAAATACATAAAACGAAGGATAGTAAAATGAAGACCAAGTCTGTCCAGAGTGGTTCGGCCGTTGCTAAACCTTCCAGTTGGACCATCTGGGAAGTCAATCCCATATGGTGGATAGTTGACTTTGGACCGAGTATCAAGTAGATTGTTGTTTCCATTGTCAGCCAGAGAATCTCCGAAAATGAAGAAGCAAGGTACTTGGGGCTTTCCAAAAACACCAAAGTATTGGAATTGCTTTGTTGATGAAAAGACTATGAAAAGAGCAAAGGCTAACAGCCATGTTTTCTTCACCTCGGAAATTTCTGCCATTAATAATGTTCCACTCGAAAGAGAGAAAGAAACTGCCAGATATGTATGTAGTTCTGAGAGTATATATAGCTAGTGTTGTGTATATATCGTTATATATTGTAAGCGATATCGAATATATTTTTTGGTCTAACAAATGGTAGTGAAAGCTGTGGAACCCGCATTATGGGCCATATAGGCGCTGGGAAATGATAGTCATGAATTTGGTGAATCAGAACAGAGCAAAGAAGAAAATGTCTGATATTGACCGAGTTGTCGAGGTTTGATTTATTGATAATGTCAAAGAAAATATCGATAATGACGGATATTTGGGAGAAAATAGATTATCTTGAGAAAAATTTAAAATTTTTTTCCTTAAAACTTAACAAAATGCTAAAACCATCAGTAGTACGTAAATTTAAACCAAGTTATTAACATAAATAATACATTTTTGATCTAATATAAGAGTTTTATCTATTTCCTTTGAATTGAAGGAAGACCCTTCGAGAAAAGTGAAAGAAGCCCCACCCAATAAATCAAACAACCAGAAAAAAATATGCCTTTGGCTTTCCGAGACTGAGAAACTATAAGACAACTCCCAATTTTGCTGTCTCCCTCGTACCTGGGGGCCCAGTGCACAAAGGTATGTGCTAAACCTATCTTTGGAGAGCCTAAAACTTACTCCAGCGTGAATAATATGTAGTTTGGAGTTAGGTGGAAACAGCATAAGGAAGGAAGGTTAGATACCTTTGACAGGGTTGTATTTTTGTCTAGGGCTCTTCATTTAAATTTCCTTTTTTTGTTGTCTGGTTGTTAAAGGTCGAGCATAGAACTTTAGGTTAGAGCTCGAGGGTTATATCCTATAATATTATTTTACATACCTATTAAAAACAAGGTACAATAATATAATAGAACACATGAAAAATGAACACCAAACATATAATGTGGTGTTTGACAATGTGAGTTAGAATTAAATTTTTTGGTTACTACGATGTAAATTTCTCACATGTTATAGTATAAAAAAAAAGTATACTATAGTGTAAAGCTCTCATATTCTACGGTGTTTTTCAACCAAAATTAGTTCAAATTCTTTGGTTCCCCAAACATAACTATAAAATTCATAAAATAATAATAATAATAATAATAATAATAATAATAATAATAAGTTCCCCAAAAATTGATTTCTATCAAAAAAATTCCTGACAATTTTTATTATTTTGTGGATATTTCTAGAAATATCGTAGATATTCATAGATATTTATTGATATTGAGGACGTTTATAGATATTATAAATATTTTACGGATATCTCAGACAAAAAATCTTTCCCCCAACCATATTCGTATCCATATAAAGACTTCAAAATAATAGATATTATCATAAAAATGTCAACAATGTTATGGACATTTTCATCGTTGGAATAGAGCATAATCACAAACTTGTGCATGCCAGGTAATAGTGACCGAACGACGTTTACTATTTTGCACGTGTAGTGGATGTGTACTATATTGTTTGGAGCACTAATATTTAACTAGCTCAATAGGGGTACAATGTGGGTTCAACACAAGAATACGACTCAACATCAACCAAACTCGATGACATATTTGACAAGTAATTGACTCGATTATTTAATTTTTTATTAAAAAAATCGACAAATATAGACGTATGATTTTTGAAAGAATAAATTTAATAAAGTTACTTCAAATAAAATTAAAAAGTTATATTATTTTATGGCCCAAATTCACAAAGTAAATATAGATAAGTAGATTAAGTAAGTAAAATAATATTTATATTGCTCATTTTAATCGTGACAATACCGAACTAATACCGAACTAAGTGACTTTTTTATTAACTGAGTGACACATAGGTTAATTTAAACTCAATACAAAGATTTAGGTTCATATAAATACAACCCAAATTGCCACTCCTACCTTCTCCTCATACAGAGAGGCAGTAACGCAGTTGGGTTAAAGTTGTGTTTCATTAAAAGTACTTGTCTAAGACTTGAATTAGTTTATGAACTACCATATATATATATATATATGTATATATAGAGGATTCTGCTTCTTTCCATCTGAATGGTTGTATGTTCAGCCACTAAAGAATCGGCTTAGCTAAGAGTAAAGAATGCTACGCAGGCCTAGTTATGGTAGTTATTTGAGACAGTAAGCCACCAGCTATTGCAAGTGAAAAAGAATGTTATGACTGGGTAGTCGGGTAAATATATATGCAGTTCAATGTTTGTTTCATAATTTGTCATGTAAAGATGTAAAACAACAAACGACGACCTATCTTTCTTGGTAAACATGACGCTGGTAGAAATGTGACGTAACATTGTGTTGTTTTATAGGCAATGAAGAATTAAATTTAATTTTAAGAGTAATAAATATGCAATATATATTTAGATCGAGGAAAATAACTTCAATTACCGAACATAGTAGTTAAAATCAACTGCATACTACCCAAAATAGAATGTAACAGTTTGCCATATTACACAGTTCCTTTTTTTTTTTTGGTTATAGTAGTAATCACAAACTGGTTATATATATTTGTAAGGGTGAAACGCTGCGTTTGGAGCTGACGAAACTAATATGATGGGTAGTATGTTTTGTCAAGGCCCTCATCATAGGGTTCAAAATAAAAGGAGTAATCATGTGTCAAACTAGTGATAACGGTTGCTCACCACGGAGTTAATAATTAGCTATAGGTTGTTTGGAAAGTGAGTTTAAACAAAAAAAAACAGTTTGAGTTTAATTTGTAGCAATTTAAATTTTGTAAAGCTCTTTTCTAACACGAAAGTCAAAACAAAACTCAGGATAATAAGAAAAAAAAAAGGAGGGAAAATATTGTAGCGAAATAAGCTTGAATCAAAATTTTGTTAGAGCATATGTTTGCTTTCTGTGGTCATGACCACTTTGTACTGATTTGTAGGCCATTTGAAAAATGAGTTTGAACAAAAAAGATTGAGCTTATTTTGTAATAATTTAAATTTTATAAGGCTCATTCCAAACACAAAGGCTCAAAACAAAATACAGAGTAGTTAAAAAAAAAAGCATAAAAATACTGTAACGAAATGAGTCTAAATTAATATATATTTTTTTGTTTAAATTCATTTCTCAAATAACATATACATCTTCTTCTTACAATTTCCACGTCGTAATCTTTATGTGACTGGTCTTGGTTCTGGGGACGATTAGCAATGCCAGTATTTCTGGCGACAATAGGATCCCTCAAGATTGCAGCTAATTGTCCATCTGAACCATCTCTTTGATTTGTAGCGTTATTATTGTGAGGTGGTTGTTCCATAGCTCAGTTAAGCCCATCTAAACCAATCTACCAGATTGGATTGAGTTGGGAGGCTTTTTAGATTGGCAACAGATTTGACAAAATGTCGAGATTTTTATTGGTTTCCAATGCTTTATTTGCCACATATCTAAAAATCTGAGCTATAAAGTAACATTGATGAACAATGAATACCTCAATTTTTTTTAAGATATCACTACCTCATTTTCAATTTAAGTAAAGTTTCTTACACATATTTGTTTGTGTTGTAATAAAATTGAATTTTATTTAACAATTTTATGTCACGGTATAGTTTAATTTCTTGCTGAAAAATTGGCCTTACACCATCTTTTCTACTATATATGACATCAGTTTACCATAATTTATACCTTTCTACATGACACGATCCTTTATGGTACGTCTACACTCATTTTCTTTAAATCACACACAAAAGCTTTCTTATCAGGGTAAATTGTCACGTTAGTCTCCAACCTTTCACAAAGGTGTTATTTAAGTCCCTAACCTTTTTTTTTTATTTAATCAACCCCAATTTTTCATTTTAATTGCTAAGGACCATTTTAATTGACATCATTAGCTTTTGTGTCATGTGAGCTACACATAAGCTCTTTAGGCTCTTTAGTAAGGGCATTTTAGTAAAATACTTAATATTTTTAAGAAATTAAAATTAAAACATATTTCTTTAAAAAATTAAAATTAAAATGTTAAAAAAAAAAGAAAAAACAGTCGTCTGTTGAGGACCAAAAAAGGGAGAGAGAATGATACGAGGTTGGTGGAGGGGGCTCTCCGGTAGTCACGTCGGGGTAGCAGGGTGGTAGGTGGGCTGGATGTGATAGCGAGGGCGCTCGACAGAGACTGGGTGGCAGGTAGCGGGTGGGCTGGACGCGATGGGAATGGGGGCACAAAGGGAGAGGGGCCGATAGGTTTAGGGGGCTCTAGTGGTCCATTGCTCGAGGTCACATCAGGTTGTAGGGTGGCGGGTGGGCCTAGTGCCACAGGGAGGGAGCTCAACGACGAGGAGGTGGCTGGACACGATGGGAATTAGGGTGCAAAAGGAAAGGGGCCGACAAGGTTAGGGGGGCTTCAGGTGGGGTGATGGGGTGAGGTTGCCAACTAGGGTTGGGGTGATTGGATGCAAAGGTGGGGTCACCAGAGCTAGAGGGGGTGGTGGGCAAGGGTGGGCAACAAGGGAGGGTGCTTGTTGAGTTTTGGGTTTTTTTTTTTTTGTTGATTTTGAAATTTTTTGGGCTAAAATTCAATTGAATGGCTATGATTTGGTGTTTTAAAAGCAATGACTATGATTTACCTTTAATTTTTTTTAATGTATCAATTATTTTAAAGGGAAATTTAATAATTTTTATTAAAAATTGATTCCAACAATTTTTTTCGTCTAAACTTAACAGTTTGTTTGTTAAAATAGTCCCTTGATAGCTAGAATGAAAGGTTGAAGTTGAATAAATTAAAAAAAAAAGTTTGAGGGACCAAAATAACACTTTCATAAAAGTTTGGAGACTAATGTAATAATTTACCTTTCTTGCCACATGTATGACCACGTTTTTCTTTGTATGGACCTCTTTTTAGACTTAGATCTCCTGCCAAATGTTGGTGTCCCAAGTGTCTAACCAACCACAACAATCACGTCAAATAAAAAATATAAAATGATTTTTAACTACATTCTTTGTGTTTATTTGTCTGGGTCCACTAATTAACATTGCATGGTGTGGTTGGTTCGTTGGACACTAATTAAATAGAGAGGTGGCCCCTCTCTTTTCTAACTTCTAAGAATCAATTATATGTAACTAATTATCTTGTTATGCTACTTTCATTTTCTATTCGTTTTGAATGGTCACAATTTTTTTTAATCAAAATAAAGGAAACTACAACATGGCAAAGTATCATTATAAAATATACATATCTGCCCATCGAATATACCATTTCGCTTCATCTAAAGCGAAGTCATACTTAAACATAAGCTATATATTTCACCTCACGGGTATTGTGATTTGAAATTGAAATTTGGAATTATCTTGTCTCCCTTTTCAAGTGAAAGTTGATCCACCAAAGTTCTCTAGGCGCACCTGTGCTTAAGATTTTTCTTTAATTTTCTTTTCCCTTTTGGTTTATCTTTCATGTTCTTCAAAACTTTTGCTTGCATTGTATCATTTAGTCTGCCTACCAAAACCAATAGCATTTGAGAATATACAGAATTATACACAAAAGATTTTTTTTAACTCTCTGTTTGACCCTTTGCCTTTTATCCTTAGGAGGCCTTCCTCCATAGCTAGCAGGTTGTTTTTGAAAAACTTCATTTATTTTGGAGTGGATGACAATCAGGCCTATATTTTTTGGTTTCAATAAGACTCCTTACGAGTTAGCGTTTTTACTATCTACTTTAAGTTGATCAACATAAATTATGTGAATAATGAGTTGGATCTTGGACACCTTTATAGACCAATTGCTGCATATCTCATGAGAAAGAAAATCTCTCTAATTTGATTTGCTCAAAGGTCCGACCTCTCTTCAGTTGATACAAAACACTCACCTTAGAATTATAGAAATTTGAGAAAAGAAAAGCAAGACCATTTGGTGGTCCAACTATAAAAGTGTCCCGATTTGTCCCCCGTGGTCTATAGTGCCTTAAGTCTAAAGATAGCCTAACAATAAGACCCAAGTTGTTTGTGATGGTGGGGTTTTTCCTTAAAAAAAAAAAAAAAAGAAAAAAAAACACTTTTGTCAATCTCGCTTTGCCCTTTGGATAAGAATATATATTGACTCAAATCATCAAACAAAAATCGCATTAAATGTACATTCCAATTAATTATGTAATGAAAATATGCTTGTGCTAACGAAGATATACATTTTCTCTCAGGTTGCTTAATTTTCATTTTGCTTGCTTTTGATTTGAGTTTTCGCTAGCTAGCAGGATTTTTATGTTATAGTTTTGTAAGAAAATTTTTCTTTAATTTCTTTTAAATAAAGCTTTCTGCTTATTCTATTTTCTACAAAATACGGAAGAATTAAAAAAAAAATTAATTGAATCAAATTCGTGGTAAAAAAATAAAATAAAACGAAATTCTTAAACAAGCAGATGAGCTATATTTGGTCTAAATTATTATTATGGTCTGGGGACAACGCTGCCAACTAAGTCTTATCGGCCTAAATATTGATCATGGTACCTTTAGTACTGCTTCGCTATATATAACGACGTGGGCATAAGTGTTAGAATTAAACGCATGTTGAAAATACCAAGCCAAAGATGTTTATTTTCAATTTTGGAACAAATATTTATCGGAAGAGATTAAAATTGCCACTTTTAGTTTCAATAAAATCAATGGCTGCGAGTTAAGCAATTACAATATCAAGAAATAATGCCCAAACTTCCCCAATAATATTGAACTAAAGTACAATCATTTTATAACATGCATGTGTAAGAATAGTCATGCGATTGAATAAAGCTACTCATACATTTTCAAATAATTAATCTATATATAATTTTCATTATTTAAGGAGGGTATCCAAATGAAAATTACAATATCAAGAAATAATAATATTGAAGCTTCCCCAACAATATTGAACTAAGGCACAATCATTTTATATCATGCCTGTGCAAGAATGGTCATGCGATTGAATAAAACCACTCATACATATTCGATAATTAATCTATATACAGTTTTCATTATTGAAGGAGGGTGTACCAATGAAAATTACAATATCAAGAAATATTTATGTTGAAACTTTGCCGACAATATTGAACTAAAGTACAATGATTTTATACCATGCATGTGCAAGAATAGTAATGCGATTGAATAAAACCACTCATACATATTCGATAATTAATCTAAATATAGTTTTCATTATTGAAGGAGGGTGCACAAATGAAAATTACAATATCAAGAAATATTTATATTGAAACTTCACCGACAATATTGAAGTAAAGAACAATGATTTTATATCATGCATGTGCAAGAATAGTAATGCGATTGAATAAAACCACTCATACACATTCGATAATTAATCTATATATAGTTTTCATTATTGAAGGAGGGTGTACAAGTGAAAATTACAATATCAAGAAATATTTATATTGAAAACTTTGCAGACAATATTGAACTAAAGGGCAATGATTTTATATCATGCATGTGCAAGAATAGTAATGCGATTGAATAAAACCACTGATACACATTCGATAATTAATCTATATATAGTTTTCATTATTGAGGAGGGTGTACAAATGAAAATTAATATTGAACTAAAGTAAAATCATTTTATATCATGCATGTGCAAGAATAGTCATGCGATTAAATAAAACTACTAATACATATTCAATAATTACTCTATATATAGTTTTCATTATTGAGGTAGGGTACAGATGAAAATTTAGGGTACAGATGAAAATTTAAAACTCATACTATACTCATTACATGATCTTCCCCACAAGCCAAATTTTGGATGTGCTCTCAAATTTATATATAAAAAATGAAAGTTTAAAACCCAAGAGACCTAAAATATTACACTTCCTTAAGAACAATTGCAATAGTAATTAAGAACAAAAAAGACGCATACAGAAACAAAAGATCATAGCTCCAGGCCTTGATGAGACCAGAAATCTAATATTCATGTGTCTTGTACCAGGCATTGATATTGTTAAATCTGAGCTAGCCTGCGAATATCAACCGGGTAAGCATCAGTTGGGCGCTGAGCACTGTAAGCTCTCCTGGCCACAATAGCATTTCCAGCCTCAGTTGGATGGAATGCATCCCAAAACAGATAGGCATTTCTGTTTGGACAAGGAGTTTGGAGGGGCAGACAAGTAATTTGCCCATTGTTCCTCCCCACACCACAACATCCTTCATTGACATTGCTAAATCCTGAAAATCAGCAGTAAAACACAAACAATAATGAACAAAACTTTGATGATTCTTGTATAAACATCTACACAGTAGCGGAACCAGCCTTTTGTTTCAGTCAAAGTATAGATTTAGAAAAAAAAAAAAAAGGTGTGAAGTTCAGTGGAACATATATGAAAAAACCAAATTTCAATTGGTACAAAAGGGGAAAATTTTAAATTTTTAAAAGATATTTTTATAAAAATAAAAAGAAAAAGTCAGCGGAGACGTATATTTATACATGTATTATAAAGATTGGAAGTTAAATATAATTATAACTTTGTAAGAGTGTGGATTTGCGACTTACCATAAGTTGAGGGACTGGCAATTATGTCCTGAAAGATCCCATAAGAATCAATGTAGATAAATCTTGCATCTGCGAATTGGTTGTTGAATTGGTCCACAACACGTTTAAGCCTTGCATTGAATATCCGATTTGCTGAGTTGATCCTCTCCACACAAGTTCTACCATCTGGGCTATTTTGTGCCAGCTCGTTTGGGCTGCACCCTATCTGACCTATTCCAAACAACACCACCTTCCTTGCTCCATAATTGTACAAAATCTGTGTACAAAAATATCAACCATTATATTTTTAAATGTTAAACTGTCAAAAGTATTTTTTATTAAATCATAATCAATAATTGATGAATTTAAGTGGTTTGATCTAAAAAATCATAGTGATAAACATTAAAATTTTTCTGCACAGGCCGACCGAGCCGCTTAATATTTGCTTTGAGTATCACCACATATACTAGGGGTTTTCTAGATCTATTATTAATGGTAACCGACGCAATAAAAGCTAAGGCAGAAATATCACTTATAAAGTTTTAATACACTTAAATCTGGAGATAACCACTAGCCTTCAATGCCAACTAAACCATAAACCTAATAAGAAAGGAATTAACTAGTGGACACTATTTAGCAATATTACAACAACAACAACAACAACAACAACAGCAACAACAATGATAATAATAGAAAATTTGTAGCGGCTTGAATCAAACTTTAGTAATTTTGTGTTTACTTTTTTAAAATTATACCCTTATAAATAGTATGTAAAATGAGAAAAAGAATAAATTTTTAGTATGTTTAGTTTACCGGTTCCAATCTGAAAATTTCCATATTTTCTTTAATTAGAGGAGATTATCCATAAAAAATAAAGAAAAAAGAAACTAAATAGAATCTTATTCTGGGCATGACCTCTATTCAAATTTCATCCTCACCCACTTCAGGCCGCCTCATTATCACTTCTCAAACATTTCTTTTTTGCCAACCAGTAAATATAGGATTTTTTTTTATCAAATCTTTAATAACAAAACATATAAAAATGACTCGTTATCTTCTAAATAAATATGAAAACTATCTTTCTAAAATCCATTAAATGACAAGTTCTTCATTACATCATTTGGCATAACATAAAAATAAGTAGCTTAATTCTGATCGATAATATTCTTGGAGAGAGATTAAGATAGAAAGAGACTGACATTTAATTGTTGAACATAGCGTTGAATAAGATCAGTAGCATATTCTTCAGGCGAGTATTGAGAACCGGTGTTGTAAAACTGAGGCATGAAATAGTTGTTGAGGTAATCGTTGCTGCCAAGTCCTATTGAGAAGATGCATCTGCTCAGGTAATTGGCGGCTGTGTCCTCGTCTCCTAGCAACTCCACCACTTGAGAAACTGTGTTCCTGTAATTCTCTACCTGCCCTCTAAATGTGATCCTACCTCCCTACAAAAGTTAGACATATAAATCTTTATTTACCTTTCAAAATACAACTTTAGCAAATCAGATAATCTAATTTACACTTTTTGATTGTGCTAAAATAGAAAAGCGTGACAGTTTGGTCCTTAAACTTTTTTTTTTTTTTTTGTATTCAATTAGTTCATGAAAACTTTATATTTTTAGCAATTTTTGATTCATAACCATATAATTCACAATGGATATTTAGCTCGTTAAGTAATACTAAAAACTTTACAAAACAATCGTATAGCACAAAATGTTATCCTCAATGCCTTTGAAAATTTTTAAAAATATTATCGTAGGATTATTTTCACAAAATTGTGCAACCACATCTCATATTGCATTAATGTTAGATGGCTTAAATATATTTTTGTAATTGAGATTGTATGAGAGCATTTAATTGTTAAGCTACCAGCTGACGGCCAGTTTCCTCTCTAATTCCAGCGGCCGCGGATGCAAAATTCACTCCTCCGAGAATTTCTTGACCACTAGCGGTTGCATAGGGAGGAACATAGTCGTCAAAACCCAACAACTCAGCTGTAGAACGTGAAAGAAAATTATTTTGATCAGTAATATAGAATTTGGTAATTAATTAAAAAAACAACTGACTTGGTTGCTTATTACTGATCCATTTTGTAGAGGTAAGTTTTTAAGGAAAATAAGATCACTTTTATCACGTATAAGTCAGGTGTTACGGTTATAATATTTCCTACTTGATTGACAATCATATGGTAGTTTCTGCTTCTGTTGGAACTATTGATTTATTGTTGACAACACTCGGAAATAAAACCGTACAAATAGAGTTAATGGAAAGATGAAAAAAAATCCTCAAATTAATTAATTTACAATTTGTTACTAGTTAAGTTTACATTTTCATACCATAATGTGGATCACAGCCTACGTTCTTCACTTATATTTCGATGGTGCTAGCGTCAAGAAATTGCTTCAAAAGAAAAGAACAGAAATGAAGAAAGGAAGCTTTATATCCTAGACTCCTAATATATGTCTATAAACATTAGATTTAAGCAAAATCACATTAAAATTTAAAAAAGTATGAAAAAAATAATTAAAACTAATACAAACTGAACGATTCAAAATTGAAGAATATCATGTTGATCGAGAATTTTTTTTATACCATATTGTAAAAATCTCATTAAATTCATTTTGTTTCTTGTTTTATCTATTTTACATTTATTATTATTTGAATGCTGTTGGTTAAGCAACATCGTGAGGTGCCTTAAATTGCAGGTCCAAGGCAGGCAAAACAAATTAAACCATGCTGGTGCATATTTCACCTCATGACACACAAACCCAAAAAAGTACGTTACACGTGTTAAATATTTTACTACCAAACTCTTTAATTAAAGTACTTTCAGGATCACAATATTAGCCAGTGAGGCTTTAAAAGAGGAAAGAAAAAATAAATACTTAAGATGTGAACAAACCAACAAGTGTCACACTCTATATGCTTGCAGTTGAGCGTCTTCAAATACAGATAAATGTTCATCTCAAAAAAAAAAAAAAAAAAAACAGATAAATGTGTCGGTTCAAAGAAAATCTAACGTGGAGAGAGAGAAAGATTAAAAAAGTAATTGTGTGCGGAGAATCTAATTAGAAGTGTGTATTTATGTTATTATGTACATGTTATACTTAATGATTGTAACTAAATATTACTAAATTTCAAAATTGTCACCTGAGCTCTTAATTTACAATCATTAAAACATAATCACCTTCAATTAGCTATCTAATCTGATAAGATATATGACGGAGAACCGTGTAAGGACTACTTAATTTGAGGACACAACCCAACCAAAAAAAAAAAAGAGCAAAGTTTTGCCTTACAGAAACTAAATCTCTTATTATGCCCTTTAAAAAACTCTTTAATTATGTGTTCTACTCAAAAAGAAAATGTCTTATTATTTGACCTCTACATAGTTGCAGTAAGACCCCTCAAAAAAAAAAAAAAGTTGCTAAGAAAATCACTCCTTAAGCAGAGGAAGAGAGGCATAAGGGGGCATATATCCATGTAATCTCCAAGATATAAAAAGTTTACAAATAATCACTGCCATCAAATCAAATCTTGGAGTCCTATATATAACAAATCATCGTGAGGGAACTCTTTTTAACTAGAACCAGTCAGGAAGATATCTGACTGACTTCCCCTAAAACGAAAAAAATAATAATAATAATATCTTACTTTTTAAAATTTTATGTGTATATATATATGTGTATCTATATACACACCCACCAAGTTATCGACTAAAGTGTAAATGATTAGACACTCTGATCTACAACATCTGACTGAGATTTCCTCTGAAAGAAGAAAAGAAAAATTGACATTTAAATTAAATAGTTATTTTTTTATTTTAGCTTAGGTAATTTTTGAGGTCTTTATCAATTTTTTTTTTTTTTGGAATGGGAGGATAATTTAAAAATGACTTACACCAGTGATCATTTGCCTCTTACTAGAAAGGCAAGGATAATTAAGTCCAAAGGTCTACTCCGGCAACTATGATTAGAAAGGAACAACATGAACAGTAACTTTTGGCCGTAAATAACTCTATAAATTCGAACTCTCTAATAACAACATCAAAAACAACAATCCATGCATGTGCTTTTTTAAAACAGTCTAAGCTATATCCTTGTAAAATATTAAAAAAGAAAAATGAGAGATCTGGTGAGATAGATAGATGTAGATAGCTAGAGAGAGAGAGAGAGAGAGAGAGGGGCTAGGTAGCTCACCAACAACATCAACGGTGGTCTTGCCATTGGAAAACCTCCCAGAGGGTCCACCAGCGAAATCAATCCCATAAGGCAAGTAATTAGCTCTAGCCAATGACTGAAGCTGATTGTTGTTCCCATTGTCCACCAAAGAGTCCCCAAATATGAAGTAGCAAGGCACTTGTGGCTCTGCCCTTGTCCCAACACTACTCATCACTCCCAAAACCACACACACTATTACAACAACATTCCACATTCTCTTTACCTCCCCCATTACGCTTTATTTTCTCAAAAGCAAAATTAAAAAGAATCTCCCAAAATGCTCAAAAAGAAGAATGACCAATTTATGCAAAGTGTGAAGCCAATTAGGAAGGGAAAGGAAGGGAAGGGAAAGTTGGTGAGCCTTGAAGGAGAGAATGGTTTGTGTGAGTCACATAAAAGCAAGAATCAAATATGACTATATATAATAAATATAATAAGAGTAATGGATGAAGAGATCTCTATGGAGTGAGGACCCATTTAAGCAGGTGCAAAGATGGGTTTGGCTTTGACAGTTGAGAGAGTTGGTTAGAGGCATTAATTTCACGCGGAGATAACGTGAGCCAGTTTGCATTAGTACTGGTACTGTTAATTTCTGTTTTTAAAGGCCAAAAGGCCAGCAATCTAGCTCCCCGACAAAAACCCCACTTTCGCTCTGAATTTCACCTAGGTTTTTCTTAATTCCAATTATGTTGCATTGCAGGTGTATGATCAAAAGTGTAATCTTGCACCAAAATGCATGTTTATTTATATGCTAAATAAAACGTACTCTTCTTTTAATTGAAAATGATATAATTAGCATGGCAACGATGTGTTGCTGAGGAAATGTTGAACATTTGTGTTAGTCTACTAATTAAAAGGGGACTATAATTTTCATGTTCCTGGGCATGTGACAATTGTGATTATATAGAGTGTGATTTCTCGATTTGTGTACTAAATGGAAATAAATATTCTACTTTTTATATTACAGTGTTGCACTCATTTACGTAATTTTCAAATTGTGAAAGTTGATCTTTGTGTGATTATATCCTGCTTAGTTCTCAGTTATTAGCTAAATCAAAAAAGCTCAAGTTTATTGGTCTTATGTTATCAATTCCTCCAAAAACTTAAGCCAATTGATAATAGAGGGTTATAGATTTTTAAATTCAAGAGTACAATTCTTTGCCTATTATAATAGTCTATAATCTCTTTAATCCTTTTGAAAGTTTTGAATTAAGTACTACTAATAGGAGGCAAAGTGATTCTTTAGAAACAATATTATGAGACCCTACAATAACTAATGCCAATTAAAACTCGGTACCCATTTGACCTTAGAAGCTCTCTAATATTTAAGACAAAGTTTGACTTTTTCTCCATATATATTCTGGTATGCTCGAAATTGTATTAGCTTTTTTAAGCGACATGCAGCTGTAAAAATTAATGATTCAAATAGTCCACCGAACTGGTTTATTGTGTGCTTTCAGACCCAGTTTTCTTCTTCTCAAATCATGTGACCGATCTCACTAGATCAACTTATGATCATTAGATTATGGATAAATATAGGCTTTTTATGATGTCAATTTCACGTAATAGTGAAGTGATACACTCTTGACCGTTGAGTATGGTCGCCTACAGTGAAGGATTATTGTGACCCGATTTGTGGTTAAAAATTCGAATGTTAGGTCATCATCTTTCAGGGTTTTAAATGTGAAGCAGTCAAGGATTATTGTAACCATATCTGTTGTTAAAAATTCGAATGTTAGGTCATCAATAACCAGATCTGTTGTTAAAAATTCGAATGTTAAGTCATCATCTTTTAGGGTTTTAAATATGAAGACTTGTTCCTAACGGTATAGTATTAAATTTAAAATGCTTAAGACCATGTTTCCTGCAAACCCTGATCATGAGTAGAAACAGCAGGCTGATCAAGTAACAGGGGTGGAGACATATGGACAAAGGTGGGCAGCCACCCGCTCTTATATTTTTGTATGTGAAATTATATAAATTTTGCTTCTCACTTTATTAGTACAATCACATTTCTGTCTCTCTTCATTAATTTTTATGGCTCCGCCACCATCAGGTAGCATGCATCTTGTCAAGGGATATATAGGGTCCGCTTTTAGGTCCATCCAATATTCTTACCAGCCTCTAAAACAATCCCTTGGTAATGTTTAGGAGGAGTATACTCACGTTGGTTGCACAACTTTCCAGACTCATTGTTTATCAAAATATTATCTATAAATATATATATATATATATATATATATATTTATTTATTTATAATAACCCGTTGACCTTGCACAGGGAACTGCTCAGCTTCATTTTGGCTTCTACTTTATCTTCCAGAGCATTCAGTGCAATCCAGAAAGCTTAACTAATGAACAGGTTGGTATTGTAAGAGAGCTATATTTTACGAACATGATTTTTGGAAATAGGAATATGGGGAAAGGAAATGATAAGTCTGTATATATGAATAACTAAAGTTCATATACATGCATGATCAACGATCGAGATTAACGATGAAAATGCATCAAATGACGAAGAGACATTCATAACCTTGCATAATCACACTTGGTCCTACAGTTTACACTTGTGGCTTGTACATAGAAAGGAGAATGCCAACCACATGCAATTAATGAGGGGGTAGTTAGCAAAATTTAATGTTGGCGACGCAGAAGTCAAAACGTGTAACATGGGTCTGCATGGACCGTGGACGACTCCCTCTATGTAGTTAAAGCTTGGTATCCAACAACGCTTTATCATCTCTTAAAATGATTATCAAAGAAAAAGTGAGTTATGAATGGAGTTCTGCAGACTTTGCATGCATGATTAGCTGTCCTTGCCGACTTGCCCCTATTGACTCATGCGTCGGTGGCTACCATAGTTGATCAACAGCTAAAAATTAGGTTTTGGAAGACAGAACTAAGAAATGAATATTGTTTCAAAACTAGCTATAGATTATAGCATATTCCTTCTCTATTCGTTTTATTCAAGACACTTTTCAGTCTGTACTTGGAGGGTAATGGATAGTACTTTTTGTACAAGCTTTGAGAAATTGTCTAAAACTATAAGCAATCATTAACATATTCTGTAATGTTATCAGTCGTTTTGTCAGATAAAATAGACCCTTAAAATAAGTAATCTTTTGATTGTTGTCATATATTAGTCTACGGACAGGTATTGTCACCTAAGATTATTATCATCTTTAGCAAAAAAGAAATGTGTTATCTTGCATTGGCTTGAAGTTGTGGATCATTCCAAAAGAAAGGAATTGGATTCTCCGATAGTTCGTCTAAGGCTAGCTCTTAGAAGAGGATTTGTTGGGGTACTTTAATGCGATGTATTTGTCTATATATCAAACAAATTTGATTTATCTTTTTAGCATTCTAGCTAGCAACGAGTGGGTCCTGGCCGGTCAACGCACTTATTTATCTAAGTTGCAAGTTGATAATAATTAGTCAAATGTTACTTCTTACAAGGACCAAGCAAAGCTTGAATTTGATCACTAGAATATAGAACATCTGGAACTACTCCTGTCTCTGACCATGAATGGAGGAATTACAATGATATATCAAATGATTAATTGCATCGAAATTTAGGGGAAAAAATGATTTGCATTGAAATTATGACACGTATTGTGAATGACTCAGGAAGAATGTATATGTAGTTTAAATCTCAACTATCAACATTCTCGACAAAGAAAAATATAGACCGTCGTATAGTGAAAAGAAACAAATCCGAGCAATTAAAAGTTTTCAGCTTAGGTTGTTTGAAAGAGTAGCTTAAATCATCATTTGAGACTATAGTGTATGAAAACTTTATACCATAGCTTTTTACACTATTCATAGTTCAAACCATCGGTTGAATTACTCTTTCAAACACCTAATAAGATGGTAGTTGACGGCATTTTAAATAGCTTGGATCCTTTATTTCCACCATTCAGTGGCCAAGATTTAAGATGCACATGCTTCCTTTAAAAAAAGAAAAACGTATCGTGGTTCTACCGCAAACTTGAATATCTAGTAAGTGCTATGGACAATTCAAAAGCTTTCCTTGGCTCGTTTGTGCAATGATTCACTACTCATTTTCAGAAATTGCCCCACAACAGAGATTACATTCCACAGTGGATTAAAATCGTAACTTTGCAAAGCATGAAACTTCATAAATTTTGGAAACCAGTACTTAGAGACCCTTGCCTCCAAAACAAATAGATACCCAGAGCATCTCTCTGCAGCATTAAGCATACTTATTGCCGCAGCTAAGTCTAATAAGTCTTTCTTTATACGCATTCTCACAATCACTTGCCAAAAAAAAAAAACAAAAACAAAACAAAACCCAAGAAAGTGAGAAGAAAAGGATGCATATGGTTAGAATTGTAGAAAGCAGGTCCTCATACTTCGATTCCCATTGCAAAACTTGGTCTCAAAATAAATGAGATCCTGTGACAATGAAGCAAAGACAAGATCGATCAGGAGTTATGTATACATTGCATTAATTCAACCATGTGATGTTTGCATTAGGAAGTGACAGGATAGACTTTCTTGGGTGCCAAAAGGATGGTATAATTTATGGAGAGTGCCACAAGTCAACGCAATATACGCGCACATTTGTCCTCCTACACCAACCTCAGCCTCACCACATGACATATATTTATTAGGGGACGCACAAACAAAACAGGGTTTCTGTCATTCTCAAAGCTCCATTTTAAGCAGCTGTTTAGTCGGCCATGCTTTCTTCTCAAATGCTATCTCTTTTGTGTTTTTTGACTCAAAACTCTTTGCTATGTTTTTGCCTCCTAACACTTGGTTTAGAGAAGCTACACCAAAATGATGTATATATTATATTCTGTGCATTTATACGCATTGCATAACAGAAACGCATTAAGAACGTAGTTTCCATAGTAATGAATAATCGTCAAAAAGCCTAATGTTACACTCCAACAATCAGATATTTCCTATAATTTCATATCCTCCAAGCTAAGAGGATCTTCAATGCAACGTCAAATTAAAATACCAACCCTAAATTTTAACACTTGAATAGAAAAAGCACTATCCAATGCAATATTATTTTGGTATTAAATTTGGAATGTGCTATTACTGATGGTAAATTTAGCACCAAATATCGTATATGTTAAATTTTGATATTTTACCATTACATTATTGGCATTTTTAAATTATTTTACAATCAAAATTTACTTTTGCGAGTTTCAAACATAATGATTAGGATAAAAAGTAAATATAGCATGTAAGTAGTACTATGCATTAAAGCAAAAAAATGAAAATCACTTTATCATTATATTACTGATGGTAAATTTAGCACCAAATATCGTATATGTTAAATTTTGACATTTTATCATTATATTATTGGCATTTTTAAATTATTTTACAATCAAAATTTACTTTTGCGAGTTTCAAACATAATGATTAGGATAAAAAGTAAATATAGCATGTAAGTAGTACTATGCATGAAAGCAAAAAAATGAAAATCACTTTACCATTATATTACTGATGGTAAATTTAGCACCAAATATCGTATATGTTAAATTTTGACATTTTACCATTACATTATTGGCATTTTTAAATTATTTTACAATCAAAATTTACTTTTGCAAGTTTCAAACATAATGATTAGGATAAAAAGTAAATATAGCATGTAAGTAGTACTATGCATGAAAGCAAAAAAATGAAAATCACATTATCTAATACGTCACTTTCACACCCTTTGGTAGCAAATATTAGCATCAACAATAGCGTTTACATAGGAAATGGTATAACGAGAAACAGATACAAAATTGCATGAGCCTATACTCTATCCAGCTACGTGAATTTTCTGATTGGTGTTAAACATAAAAACAGCTAAAATTCGCATCTTTACATTCTTAACTCGCCTACCCTTTTCTTTTCCCAACACAAAAACTCAGAAAAAGAAATTTCCTGGTTCCTAGGAATTGCAAATTAGACAAAAACTTAAAAAAATAAAAAATAAAACATTTGTCAATTTCTGTACGTATCTAGGAATTAGTATGATAGTCAACCTGAGCATGATCTAGATTACATCACCTGATAGAAAAATGTGCTTGCTTGTGATGAGTTCTTCCCATTTGCCAATGTCATAAATCAGCGTGGCTCTTGTCAGGCGTTGAAACATATTGCGAGCCCAAATCCTTGATTATCTGAATCAAGCCTTTCAAGTCATTGCTGGCCAATTCAAGGCAATCTCGATCTCAGTAACCCACCTTCCACTACCTCTCTTGCACTGTCTCCACCACTTCCCTCAATGTCCCCTGCATACAATTTCCATTGCCCAAATTAAATTTACATGGGGGTGTTTGGAAGGTGGTGGGAACCGGTGGTGGGAACCACTTTTACTGTAGCATGTGAAAGCTTTACACTGTAGCAATTTTTTAAATTGTTACTGTAGCATGTGAGAGCTTTACACTGTTTATAACTGAGTTTGTGGTGGGAACCGTGGTTCCCACCACAATGCCAAACAGGGGGTAAAGTTTTTCATAAATTTAAGGAAATAACACTACTTTTCCCAGCGATGATACAAATATCCATCAAATATTGAATTGTATGATTTTCATATGCAAAAAAGTATGTCATCAACTTAATTACTGAAACAGAAGAAAATAATGAAACCGGACATACAGCAATGATTTCAACGAAGGAAAAGGACTAAAACCACAACGTATCTATTAGAACAAAATATTATGATTAAAACCATCATCAACTAAGATCATTCATGTTAATCATCGAGAGAATTAATAAGATGCGAAAGCTAACCTAAATCCAATGATTGAATTATGATTCCCGAGTCTGTAGGTTGAGGATCTTCCTAATCTGGTACGTAAATCCTCCTTCAAAGTATGCCTCTGTAATTTCTCTATAGATGGGTGACAGAAAAATAACGTATGCACTGACTTGGGAACCATAACCCCTTTATATAACTGTTAACCTAACAGTTTTCCTTAATTACTAATTTAGCCTATCGAAAAAATCAGTATTATGTTTTGGTCTCTATACATAAGAGGCTCACACTTAATATGCATTAAAAGCCCAAAAGCCAAATTGATAACTTTAATTGGACAATCTTATTTGATAGCCTTTCATAGATATTTATTTAATATATTAGACTATATATTGGATTAATTCCAATAATCTCCCACTTGAGCTATATATGAAACTTTATAAATGTGAATTTTACTTTATGAGCTTATGAATTTTGCTATCAAAACCTTATGCATCTCAACAATCTTATCCATTAACCATATCAATATAGAACCAAAGTGACATTCGTTACATATGTCATAACTAGACCCATTAATGATCACATATACCAATACAATTAATAACAAAGATCAAGTATGGATGTTTAGCGTTGAAATTTCATGCAGTCTGATCTTAACATGCCTATTTCTAACTGATCTACCTTAAAACTTTAGTGAGATCAAACCATATCAAAATCAATGTGTGAATAAAATGAAACTTTATTTCTGCAGAAAATAACTTCAAAATATCCATAAACTGAATAACTGAAAATATGTCTATATTAGAAAAGCATCTAAAATTACAAACTCCCATAAAAATGAATATCCTCATAAGACATGACACCCATACGAGTAATGTGCTCATGAAATATTTTTGGTGTCGATCCCTTAGTAAGCGGATCAGCAATTATGGAGTTTGTATTGCTGTGCTCTATAGATAACTATCCTATTCTGAACTCTTTCTTTCACAACCGGAAACTTGATGTCTATATGCTTTGACTTTGTCGAGCTCATGTTGTTGTTAGAATATAGAATTGCCGACTTATTATTACAAAATAACTTGAGTGGTCTTCGAATATTGTCCACTATACACAGCCTCGTGATAAAATTCTGCAGCCATATTCTATGATTAGACACCTCATAACACGCTATGAATTCTATTGCCATGGTAGAAGATGCTATAAGAGACTGTTTAGCACTCTTCCTAGAGACAACACCTCCAACCAAAAGGTAGACATAGCCCGATGTAGATTTCATACTATCTTGGCATCTTGCATAATTGAAGTCAATATACCTAATGATCTTAAGCAGTTTCGACTTCTGATACGTGAGCATGTAGTCCTTTATTCTCTGCAAATACCTTAAGACTCGTTTAGTTGCTATCTAGTGATCTTTTCCAGGATTGATTAAGTATCTGCCTAACATCTGCATAACGTATACAATATCTGGACGGGTACAAACCTAAGCATACATCAGACTCCCCATTGTTGATGCATAAGGAATCTTTTGCATTTTCCTAAATCTCAAAATCATTCTTAAGGCACTAATTAAGACTAAACTTGTCTCCCTTAGCCACAGGGGTATCACCAAGTTTGCAATCATACATGCCATATCTCTTGAGAACCTTTTCAATATAGTCCTTTTGTGATAATCCAGAAATACCCTGAGAGCGGTTCCTGTGTATCCGTATACCTAACACAAAAAAGGCGTTACCAAGATCCTTTTTCTCAAATTTCTTTGATAAAAATCTCTTGGTTTTATGCAATAAGCCTATATCGTTGCTGGCAAGTAAAATGTTATCGACATATAAAATTAAGAAAATATACTTACTCCTATTGAACTTGTGATATATATAATCATCGACCACATTCATCTCAAAACCGAACGAGATAATAATCTAATGAAATTTGTAATACCACTAACGAGATGCTTGCTTTAGCCCATAGATGGATTTCTTTAACTCGTAAACCATCTTTTTTGCATCTTTCGACACAACACCAAGATATCACTTATAAGTTAATATTTCTGTCCAAAGACTAAATATTACTAGAGTATCCGGCATCTTGAGATGGAGTTACCTTTATTTGGATTTATTATTGTTATTTTGGATTCTTACATGAGCTTTTTTTATTTGTTGTATTGTTTTCTAATTCAGCTACTAGTTCTGCCTCCAACATTACTGTCAACATCAAATCAATTCCTATACTAAATGGTATCAACTTCAAATCATGGCAAGAGAATCTCCTTGTAGTGCTCGGAGTCATGGAACTCAAACTTGCATTGCATCCCTTACAGATAAGAGTTCCTTTGATGAAAAGAGGGACATGGAAAGGTGGGAGAAGTCAAATCGCATGTGTATGATGATCATGAAGAAGGCCATTCCAAAAGCATTCAGGGGTACTGTATTGGAAACAATAAAGATAGCTAAAAAATTCCTCGAGAACATTGAGAAGAGATTAGCCAAAAATAGAAAAGCTAAAACAAGTACTTTTTTGCAAGCCTCATCTCAATGAGATACAGAGGTAAAGGGAACATTAGGGAATACATCATGGAGATGTCTCATCTTGCTTTAAAACTGAGAGCACTTAAGCTTGACCTCTCTGAGGACTTACTAGTATATTTGGTTCTTATATTTCTTCCTACACAATTCAATCAGTTCAAGATGAGCTAGAACTGCCAAGAGGAGACTTAGCCTCTAAATGAGCTTATCTCACACTGTGTGTAAGAAGTAGCATTGTTGAGCAAGAAAAGACATAAAGTACTTACTTAACAAATACTTCAAAGGACAAAAGAAAGAAAAGAAAGAAGGATAAGGAAGCTGCAGTTACAGCACCTCAAAAGAAACAACAAAAGAGATCGGATAATCTAGAAGATACTAGTAATTTCTTCTGTGTAGCTAAAGGGCATAAAAAGAAGCATTGCGCCAACTACCATGCTTGGCGTGCTAAGAAAGGTATGCTTCTTAATTCGGTTTGTTTTGAGGTTAATTTAACTTCGGTACCTAAACACACTTGGTTGATAGATTCTGGTGCAACCACTCACATCAATGTATCTAGGTTAGGTTGCCTTAAATGATGAAAGCCAAAATGATGGTGAAAGATACATCTATGTGGGCGATGGCAAGAAAGTTGAAGTTGAAGCAATAGGAAAATTTAGATTATTGTTAAAGGTTGGATTTTATTTGGATCTTGATAAGACATTTATTGTACCATCTTTTAGACGGAGTTTCATTTCAATTTCTACTTTGCACAAATTTGGTTATTCTTCTTCACTTGAAAATAAAAAATTTAGTTTGTTTCACTGATTCAAAAATGGTTGGTTTTAGTTCTTTGTCAGGCTACAATAATCTTATTTAATCGATATAATTGCTTCATTTAATGAATTCTTGCAATTAAGTACACGAAGTATAAAGAGAAAATTAACCAGTGAGAATTTAGTTGTATTATGGCACAAGAAATTAGGACATATCTCTAGATGGAGAATGGAGAGACTTATGTCAGATGAAATTCTAAACTCCTTAGAGTTTACAGATTTTAATGTTTGCATAAACTGTATAAAGGGGAAACAAACCAATGAAATGAGATTTAAAGCCCATAGGACTTTGGACATCTTGAAACTTATACATATGGATATTTGTGAATCATTTCCTATAGTTTCTTAAAATGGTCAACAATATTTTATAATGTTCATAGACAATTTTTCTAGATATGGTTACATATATATCATTCATGAAAAGTCACAGTCGCTGGATGTATTCAAAAATTATAAGGCTAAAGTTAAGAGCCAACTCAGCAAAAAGATTAAAAGCGTTAGATCTGACCATGGTGGTGAATACCATAGTAGATATGATGATTCAGGTGAGCAACGTCTAGGGCTATTTGCTAAATTCCTAGAGGAATGTGGTATCATCCCACTAGTATACTATGTCGGGTTCGCTTACTATGAATGGTGTTGCTGAAAGACAAAACAAGATGCTTAAGGACATGGTGAGCAGTATGATCTCTCATTCTACCTTACCAGAATCACTCTGAGGAGAAGCACTTAAGACTACAGTATATATCCTTAACAGGATTCTAACTAAAGCAACTACTAAAACCCTTTATGAACTTTGGACAGACAAGAAGCCTAGTTTAAAGTATTTGTATGTTTGAGGATGTCTATCTAAGGCAAGGCCTTATAGGCCTAATGAAAAGAAACTAGACTCAAGGATGATGAGCTATTATTTTATTGGATACTCTAAAAGATCTAAGGGGATAAAACTCTTATGATCCCATGACTAAGTCAATTTTTGAGATGGAAAATGCTCAGCTCTTTGAGGATGTCGAATTTATGGGGGGAGATAAGGTTAGGGATTTTCTTCAAAGAGGAATATGCTGATATTCCGATAGCTGTTATTGACATTGAATCAAGCTCCTATCCTGACATTGTTCAAGAAGTAGACTCAAATCAAGACAATGTCGTAGAACCTCCTATTCTAGAAATTATTCCAAAAGAACAAACTCTACCACCTCAAGAATCTATGCATTAAGAAGATCCACTAGAGAAAGAAGAAGTGCGGTGCCAGATGATTGCAATGTATTTCTTTAAGAACATGAGTTTGACAGTGGTGTGGTGGAAGATGATCCAATCAACTTCCATCAAGCCATGAAAAGTTATATATCTCAAGAGTAGAAGATGCCATGAATGAGGAGATGAAGTTCATAAAGGACAATGACATTTGGTATCTTGTCCCGTTTCCTGAAAGAGTGAAACCTATTGATTACAAATAGATATTTAAGACCAAAAGGGATTCGAAAGGCGATGTGGAGAGGTACAAGGTTCGTCTTGTCACTAAATGCTTTACATAGAAAAAAGGCATCGACTAAAAAGAGGTTCTCTCTCTGGTTTCTTCAAAAGACACTTTTAGGATTATAATAGCATTAGTGATGCATTTTGATCTTGAGCTTCATTAGATAGATGTTAAGACTGCGTTTCTCAATAGCAACATTGATGAAATAATCTATATGGTATAACAAGAAAACACCTGACAATAAGAACACGTCAAACAATAAATCTTTCTTTGGGCCGACTTATTGTTTACATGTAAAACTGAAAAAATCATCACATATTTATTACCACAGATGTACATGCAATTCGATCAAACATTGGACCTTCCTTTAGGCAAGTCAATATTCACATAAGTTACGTGAACACAACCATTTATATTCCAAACAAATTAGTTCCACAAGAGAGGCCACTTTAGTGATATGATACTTCAATTAATTCATCTCAAAATATATACATAAAATAACAATATTTGAATTTAAAATTACACCAAAAATGACCAAAATTAAAATAAAAAAATAAAAAATTTTGGTCAAAGGTCAACCTAGTAAGTCAAGCAGTCAACTTGATTAGTCAATCTTAACTAGGTCGAGGCTGGACCGGGTCGAGTGAACTCAACCTAGATCCTAAACCAGTTCCCCTCTCTTTTCTTCTTTTTGTCATAGGCATAGGCCCATGACATCCTTCCTTCTTTTTTTTTTGGGTCACCAAGAGGTTTAACCCCTAGTTTCTTTTAGGTCATGGGCCTAATTAGGCTTGTGTATGTTACCTTAGTTTTTTTTTAATAGCTAGTCACCTAAGGGTTTAACTCTTCAGTTCTTCTCTAGTCATGAGCCAAAGTTTGGCCCATGTATGAATATTCAGTTCTAGGCCACGGCCTAGAACCTATGAAGAAACCCTAGGGGTCTATTCGACCCCCTGAAAAACAAGATAACGTGGGAGGCCCAATGGCTGCCTTTGTTAGATATGTATGCCCTAAGGAGTAAAAATGTAATACGTTTTTGGAGACATTTTTATCAATAAAGAATTTATTTATTTACATATACCAAATCTTGTCCTCTTTACGTTCATATTTGTTGAATGTATGTTAAGCAAACAGTAGTCTGAGACTGTTGGTCTAAACCTTTAAGAATTGGGCATATGATGGTCTGATTATGCGGAAGACACGATTCTTAAGGTGACGATCTAAAACATATGATCCACAATCGAGGGAATAAAGTTGGTCGCTTTATTCATACAAAGATTGTTATGTTGTCTATATCCCTATTGGGAGATGGTTTCTCTTGACCATTGGAGTTGGACTCCGTGAATAGAAACATTGGCACGTTGTCATAGGTGACGATGTGTTGGATCGGGATACAAAGTGAATTGATCTGGATTAATAATTCTGTCTTGGCAAATCGATTCACTTTAGACAATCATTTGTGTTGTATCTTAATCCTGAGATGAATAGTATGCCTGTTATCTTGACTTGTATCTTTTGATGTACCAAAGGGTGACACCTACATCTCTATAGTGGTATGCATGCTGGTACGTTGGAGGCATGACTTCTGATAGCGTAGACTTGTTATTCATAGATATGAAATCCATAGCTCCTCTTTAGGAGTAATGATATCCTCTTATATGCGTTATCCTGTAATTGAAAAACTGGAGCGCTCAACCATTTGGATGCATAGGTGTAACCAAATGGTATACTATCTTTAGATGGTAAGTTTTCTAATGGTGAGATAATGGAACGTAAGATAAAAATAATCAGGAAGGTAAGACAAAACTTGTCCTTAAGCCGATTATGGATTATCATATGAGGATACAATACACTTTGATATGTCATGGAGACTTAGCTATACGTGCTTCGTAATTCTATAAAGTTCGAGAGTGCAGCTCCAAGCTTTTAGTGGAGTAGCGTTAGAGTTGATAATTGTGAAATGTATATCTGGGATATTGGGTTTCATAATTATCGAGAGCTTGAACTTTATAGGTCCATTTTGGTCCCCTTTGCTAGCTCACAAAATCCTGTAACAATACAGCGTGTTTTTTCAATAATTGGTGACTTATGTCAAATTTATCGGATTAGTTTAAAATTTGAAAGAATCAAATAATTCATGTCTGTTTATTGGTTAAATTAATTTTGTAATAATATTAATTTAAGATAAACTTGTTGAATTATGGGGATCGAATAATTCTTGTCTGTTTATCGGTTGATTTAATTGGATAAATTAAATCAAGATAAACTTGTAGAATTATTGTGAATTGATTTATTTTCTTAGAGATTATCTTAATAAAGTTTGTTTTGATCAGATAACTTCTCTATTGGGAATCAAAACTGAGACTTTATCCTATAAAATCTCGGGTGGAAATAAAAGATTCGCGGAAATATTTACGCAGTAGTTCGACCTGTCAATCTACGTGTTTGGCCTGTCGATCAGGTTGTTCAGCCTGCCGATCAGCGATAGATAAGATTACACATTTTCACGCGGATCTTATTAGATATTGATTTGAACTTGATTCTATTTCGAGTTTTTGAGACCTAATCTGATAAGGACTGACCCCAGGACCAATCGCTATATAAAGGGAGTAAGTCTCATGAGTTACTCAGATCAATTGAGAGATTAAGAGTGATACTCTTCTGGCGAGCATCTGAAAACTCCCTGAGAGCTTTTGTTCATAAATCATGAACACTAGCTTTGGGTTCTCTTGATTGGTTGGAAGGAGAGTCACCGGTGGAAGAGCTGTACGTGTGAGTCCACACTCACTCCGATCGTGGATAGAGAATAGTAAAGAAGACTAGTTGGTTGAGGCTCTTCTGGAACGTTACTTCTCTTCACAGGTAGCGGAAGTTCTTCGGCACATAAAGGTTAGTAAGATCTGTTTAATTTATACATATAGCGTGTCAAACTTATGTTTTGGAAAAATACTTTGATGTTAAAATTTTTAAAATTTTCACTTGCGCACCTCACACCTATTTTTTCCAACAGCCTCTTCAGTTCTACCATAGCCATGGCTGCAGCTCCTTCTTTGGTTGGCGCCTAGCAGTGGCCATCAGAAGGGGCCGATGCCAGCAGTGGTAGGGCCAGCCACTAGCCAAATGGCCCAAACTTTTTTTTACGCTTTTCCATATTCGCTGTGGCCATTGGTTATGGCTTTACTAGTCGAGCTGTGCCCAGACAAGGCTGAAGCTGACAGTGGCTGGGAAGTCAACTGTAGATGAAAGCCATGAAAATTTCCTTTTTTTCTTCCTTATACGGTGGCTTTTGGCCGCCGCTTTCCTTTCTCTGGCCACAGCTCTATCTTTCTGGCGCAGGCTGTTAGAGTCCAGTGCCGACGGCGGTAAGGTTGCCGCCAACCACATTCTTTGTTTTTTTTTAAAAATTTTAGGTTAAATAAAAATAAATAAATGACCCAAAATTCCTAAATAATTTAATCTAAAAAGTCTCCAAATTTGTCCTCAAATGCAGCCATTTTAAGGAAACTGTAGATTGTTAAATTTGTGAATTTTTCTACAAGAATCACATTTAGAAAATTATTGATTCCCAATAATTTAACATAAAGCAGGCTCTAGATATGACTTGTTAGAATAAAATATTATGATGAAATCATCATCAACCAAGATCATTCATGTCAAATCACTAAGAGAATTAATGAGATGTAGAAGCTAACCTAAATCCATTGATTGAATTATGATTCCCGAGTCTATAGGTTATGGATCTTCCAAGTTTGATACGTAAGTCCTCATTCACAGTATGCCTCTATAATTTCTCTATAGATGGGTGATAGAAAAATAACGTACATACTGACTTGGGGACCACAGCTCCTTTATATAACTGCTAACCCTAACAGTTATCCTTAATTACCAATTTAGCCCATCAAAAAATCAGTAATTATATCTTAGGCCTCTACACATAGAAGGCCCATACTTAATGATGCATTAATAACCCAAAGCCTAAATTATCACTTTAATTAGGCAACCTTATCTGATAGCCTTTAATACATATTTATTTAATATATTAGCCCATATATTGGATTAATTCCAACAATACCGACTGGCGAAACACTTTGAGGAGCTGAGCAAGTAGTGACTTAGAGACTCTGAGGATAGCTTGGTAATTTCTCCCCACCCAGGTAACACGCTCTGAGTTTGACTCAGCCTGATTCAACTTGCCCAGCCAACTCAACAACTAATTTGTGTCAGAAACGGCGACGATAATGTCCGAGTATGCGAAGTCCCTCCAAGTATAGTTCCTAACGTAGTCCCAACCTGTCGACCATATGAACCACCAGAGCCCAAGCCCTGTCACCTGCCCCAGCTTCACCACCATGATTCCAGCCCGGTTCGTGCCCCTGTAGTCGTCACGAGTGGTGTGAAGATTAGCAACACATCTGAGGAATGAGTGGGTGAGGGAGAAGAAAGTCCAGTATTGGGATTGCGAGAAAGTTTTTGACGTCAAAGCTCCAGTCAAAAGGAGAAGGAGAATGGGGATGGCGAGGATTTTACCTTTTTTGGTCACCATTGATTTCGTGGGAGGGAAGGAAATTACCAAACGATGGTGCTATGGAAGTTTTCTCTGGGATAGATGAATAGCTATTAGGCCTAATGGACCTAGCCTATGACAATAAGCCCAAAAAAAAAAAGGATTAGGAGGGGAAAATTCGGGAAACTTTTATTAATATTATCTTTTAAGATTTACTTTTTATACATATCACACATATTTATTTGTGACATCACTTAACATATAATATAAATAATAATATGGCATAACTTTTTCTAAGTATGCCACGAATAAAAACAACTTTTAAAATTGTGGTGTAACTTGTAATTTTCTTGTGAAAAATCTGGATTAATTAGAACACTGTTGTGTGTTTACCTAACCGTAAAAAAATTAAGAAATTGTACAACATGTCAGATTTGTTAAATATTTTGAAGCAAATATTAGCTTTTAGAAATTGAAGATAAATGCCATATTTTAAAATTTCAACACTCCTTTGACCACCGCCACCTCTAGTGCATCCAGCGACTCTGCCCGATCCCTTGTGATTAGAAGTTGGTAATCTAAAGAACCTCATGGACGGTGGACTCCGACGATGCTTGCTTAGGGAGATCGACGCGAGTTTCCTTCGGTTTGCATTATTCCGGCGATGGCACAATTGGCGACGTCCGACGACGATGAAGATCAATCGGCACTCCTCCCTGTGACTCCTCTTGTCAGCACTCCTCCTGCAGCAGATCTGGCCGGTGCTTTTTCCTGCAGCAGATCTGACGCAACAACTCCAATTGCAGATCTAATGCAAGAACTCCAATCTTGTCTTTGCAATGTCATTGCCGCCGTCAGCCTTGCATCGTCATTCTTCTCCTACCACAAATCCAGCGTGCTTCACACACGGCAGCTCCAAATCAGCCTTGCAATGTTGTCGCTGTTGTCGGCCTTGCACTCATCTCTCTTCTCCTACAGCAACTATAACGCGACGACTCCCTGACACAATGACTTCTTCGACGCGACCATCTTCTCAGGCAACAGTGAATGAGAGATGGAAGACGAGAGTGAGGAGAGGATAAAAGAGTAAAAATAGGTATTTTGAAATTTTATTACGATTGATATTTAAACAAATGACATTTATTTTAATTATTTTCAAATATGATATTTACTCTAAATTATTTTACTAAACTTGACATTTTTCTCATTCTCCTAAAAAAATTTAAGGTATGAGAGAGGAAATTTTTTATGGTGTCTGAGAAAAATTTTCCAATAACTTAAACATTTTATATTGGAATTTACAAGCTTTAAATATTAGAGTTGTATAAATTATGATAGACTTGCGTATCTTAAAGTGAATGTATGACTTGTATATTTAAGAGATGTATTTGTGAACTTTGAACTTTAAATTTGTAAAAATTACAATAGACCTATCGACAAACATGAGTGTCGTGAAGGCACCGTATAAGAACCCATGGTGCCATGAGAAAAATAATAACATTGGAACGGAAATAAATAAGAATAAAGAATTTAATAAAGAATCTAATGATAAGATATAAAACAATCAAATCTCTATTCTAATGTTTATTAAACTTAAAAATAGAAGTCTTAGAAATACAACTAATCAAATGCTGTTTTATATAATCCATAACTACTCACTTATAATGTGCAAACCTGATAAGGGTGTGCAAGTAATATGCTATTAATTATCTTCAATTGAGAATCACTACCAATTTACTGCAAGGATTGACCTTCTTTTTTCTTTTTCATTTTCTACATTTTGTTGGATTGAATACTTAGAGCATGTATACTTTGCAGGATAGAAAAAAAGAAAAGAAAAAGTTTATACCATATTTTTAAAAGTTGTATTTATTCATGTCACACTTAAAAAAATTATGTTACACTATCATTTATATTCAAATTAAGTTGTGCCACAAATAAATATGTATGATATTTAAAAAAATAAGTAAATCTTAAAAGGTGATATTTATGAAAATTCCCCATTTGAATATCAATAAAAGCTTCAAAAATGACAATAAAGAACATGTCATCAAAGCCTTTAGACATCTACATGTTGGGCCACATAATATTTTAAGAAGTGGGTCTCTTTTTTGGAACACTTAGGCTCCAACAATTGGCTTCTCAAACCCTAGACCAAATCATCCCACAATCCATCATCTCCATCTATTTATAGCTCTCACTTACAAGAATGGAGGTTTCACTATCTTGGCACTCAAGCCATTACATTGTTTCTACTCTCTATACCCTCTACTAAGAGGCGAGAAAAGGGCTCTCACACTCAAAATAAGGAAAACATATGGGATTTCTTCTAACTCTTCTCCCTCACCACGACCACTGCCACTACTCTTCTCTTTCTATATTTCTCGAGTGGGCTTTCCAGCAGAATCCCACCGCTTCAAGTGGCAATGAACTTCCATTGATGCTTCGTTTTACTTGATAACGAGTAATGTTCACTGTTCCCTAGGATTCATATCTAACTTAAGCATCAGAGTCCCTCTGGGGAGCATCCCCTCGGTGCCTCCTTCTCTGTAGTTTTTTTTTTTTTTTTTCTCTTTTTATGGTGCAGGTCTACGTGGAGCGAAGGTTTCGGCTAAAAAAGGCGTGCATGGTGGAAATCCAAATCTTACATTAACACTACATTTAGGCCAATGACACATTTAATATGCCGTTCAGCATGCTTTTGGTGTAGTGCTTTTAAAAATCATATATGAATTTATATCATCATATCTCCAAAACCTTGACTCCTGAAAACTACATAATTAATTTAGAGTTATCAATATAGGAGGATTAAAGGAAAAAAAAAAAAAGATATTTACCTTCTTGTAAAGGACCTATTGTTGTGACATATTTTAGTATATGTGATTGCATGTATGGTCTAGCGATAATTTCACATTTAACTCCACCAAAAAGTAAAGAGTAGGAATCCTAGCCTTTGAATTATTAAAAAAAAAAATCTAGTATGTCAATAGACCAATGTGTTGGACTGAAAATAAACGCTTTATAAAATGATATCATACTAATGATGAAGTGGTAAAGAATAAACATGAAGCGATGACATTAATTAGATAAATTAGAATAGTTAGAAAAAAGAGGGCAAAGAAATGTTCAAATTCTAATTAAATTAATAGATAAAGCAAGTTTAAGATGAGAAATTATATTTAATCTTATAGAATCATAATTTTGTTATTAATAAATAATGAAATTTAGTCTAAAAAATACATAATATATTAAATTGAGATTTATAGTTTTATAAATAACATAGTTACGTAGATAAAAAGATTTTTCCTTCAAGTCCTTAGTGAAGAATGCAAGCGGAAGAGGCGCATGATCCTAGGGCATAGTGCACAGTGAAATCACCTGACAATTAATTAGACCGTAAAATATCAAAAGGGCCTAACGCTTTAAGAGTACAGTGTATTTGGATTAAATATTTAAAGAAACATAGCAAAATTAAATTCAATTGCAATAAGGTCGTTATAGATGAATGACCAAAATTAAACTAAAATAGATTTTTTTTTTCCCATTTTTGGACCTATAAACCAAGCGCGTGCCCATTTCCCCGTCCCCATCCCCCCTCCATATACTTCCTTTTCTTTCACGTCTTAAATGCAACCATTATATTTAGTTCTTCATCAATAACATATTTGCTTCAAGTTTCAGTAGCCACATGTTAAAGTATATAAGTTTAAATTTAATAATAAAATATTTTAAAGATGCCAGACCAAAATCAAATCTTGAATCCATCACTTCGATTGTAAATCATATATGTTTATATAGGGGACTTCTCTAATAGATCTAGCCAATTTTATTTTTTTTTTGATCTGATGGCCGAAAAATATATACCTACTTGTATCCATTTAAAAATCGGTGATTTTGTTGGATAAGAGTCTTATTAACTAGGAAAGCAACAAAGACATTGAGCACCATATTTGCTATGATCCTTGTTTCTAGTGACCATTAATCTAGAGATGCAAGAACAGGCCAACCCAGCCTGGCCTGGCCCATTCTCATTAGGCACCCAGCTTAAATAAGAATTACCTCATCCCACCTATACCACGGGTTAATTTTACGTGGGCCAGGTTGAGCCGTGCCACGGGCCTTGAATAGGCTGGCCCGTTTGAGCCCATTTACGAGTTAAGATAGGTAGGCTCATCTTGGCCCATCATAGGTTTAAATGGGTCTGTCCATCTAAGCATGCAATTTTTAATTTTTAAGTTTTTATTTTTAATTTTTATTTTTTATTTTTGAATTTTTAAACAAGTTAACAAAAATATAAAAGTTTGAATGGTCAATGGAAATATGAAAAAAAAATATTTTATTTACGATTGTCTCATGAAAAACAATTCTAAGAAAAACCCAATGTGACAAAACCTTGATAAGAAAAAAAAAATACAATCAGGATAATTATATATAAGATATTTACAAAGTTACTAAAAACATTTAAAAAAAAAAAAAAAGCTTGCCATGATGTGATATGTGAGGCATTCTATTAGAGAAAGTCATATTCAGCTATGTTCACCTAAAAATATACATGGTTATATATATATATATATATGTGCATATATATATTTAAATGAAATTAGGCCACAATTTGTCTTTGATGGGCTGGCCCATTGTGAGCCTATATGGGCCTTACACGAGCCGGGATAGACCAGCCCATTATGGACCTAGATGCCGACCTGGCCCATGATTTTTCATAGGTTGTGCTCGGCCAGCCCATGGGCCAATTAATGTTGGCCCGGCCCAGCCCAGCCCACCAATATTTATGGGCTGGGCAGGATGGGCCTAGGCCGACTCACAGGCCCCGGCTCATTGTTACATCTCTATATTAATCCCTTTGACAATCACGTTGCCCGTGTCAATTTTGCCATTACGCATTCTCGTGGGCCGTGGCATACATACATACATATACGTACGTATGACCTTCTTAATCAATTAGATATCTTAAGATCGTCATCTTTTTCTTGTATAAGGTAGCTTCAATTGTTAGAAAAACTTGAAAGAATGATGAATATAGAACATATATCACCATACGATGATCTCATGTTGATTTATCAAGAAATTAATAAGAAAGACATATCTTAGTCCATTGAGAAAGGCAAGAGAGGTTTTTGGTCTTCCAAGTCTATAGAACATATTTTGAAAAACTATTCTCTTGGAGATATGACAGAGAAAAATAATACGTACTGTGACTTGGGGACCTCAACCCTAAATATATAACCTTAGTACACCTTTTGTCATAGGGCCATCAACAAAAATGATATTAGGCTTCTACACATGAACAAGCCCATACCAATATAAACTTGATATTTCTACAAACCTATTTGTTTAATACTTTACTTGATCACTTAATCTAGTTCCTATTTAGATAGCTAGTCTATGTACAATTATATAATATGTGTGAGCCCACATTAAAAAATTTCTAACATCAATATCTAAGAGTAGACAATTTTGGAAGCACCATTTTACATGCACCTTCAAAATGCTACACTAAAAAACAACCATTTTATCTTCTTCTTCTTCGTCTTTTTTCCTGGTTCATATTGTTGCTAAAGACGTTCCGTTGATAGTACAAGGTTAAAGAACGAAAGGGATTGATTTGGCTGCAAAGATTTGTTACTCATGTACCTCTGGAAGTCATAATGTGGTCCATATATATGAAAGATAGCCTCTTCATCTGTTATCTACAAAGCTACATATTTTTGGATGAGGCTTGGTCCTGCATTCTCTTTTCCTTTTTTCCTATTTGTTTCAATTTTGTCTCGTTTCTTATAATTATCAAAATCAGTGGCTAAGAAAAATGCTTTCCGATTGTTGTTTTCCTTATTTTCCATGGTAGCTAGACAACGATATATTACTATCAAATTCTTGGCATATCATTTCCTTCTTCCATTTATTGTGAAAGAGAAAACAATCCAAACTGTGTCGTATGACAGATCGCAATTTATTACTATCAAATTCAATCTAGAAATTTATATAAGTAAAATATTTGAGATTTATTTGGAAAGTATACCATTTATTTTGAAGTATATGAATTCCTATCAAATGCATAGCTTGTCTTGGTTAAAGCTCAATTTTGATTATAAAAATGACAAAAGTTTCTGACTACAAGGAAAAAAATTGAAAACTTTTTTAAAAAATAAAAACTAATTTTTTTTTCCTCTCCAAGGAAGTTTTGATCATTTGTTGCTGTCAAATCATCGAGCATTGACCTAGATAAGATGTACATGTGATATAAACTTAAAGAGCGTCCATATATATAATTCATAAACTCCAAAATAAATGGTAAGCTTTTTAAACAAACATAAAATATGTAAAGTACATCGATGCAAGTCTTTAAAAGAAAAATGAATTCAAAAATTAACAGGAAATTGAAATTATATTTTAAAAATTTGTTACTTTAAGAAGTTTGAACATGAGGGTGGGTTGGCCTTTCCCATAACCCCGCTATTTTCCCTATCTTGTTTAGCAGTTATTCGTGGCAATATGGGTCAACCTGTCACGGGTTTGGGGGCTCCCTATCAACCCGTCGTTAACATTGCGAAGAGAAAAAAGTGAGGGTGATAAATAACATGTTGTAGATCCATAGAAAATGCCTTTTTTCAAAGATTAATGCGAATAATATGTTTAATAAATATTTACAAATCAATCAACCGAACAATCCACCAATATATATATATATATATATATAACAAAGTAATTAAAGTTTAAATCATGATTAGAAAATGGTGGACTTGTTTTTGTTTTCATTTGAGTTTCATATCTCTTGAAAAGAGAAAATCAAGTAGTGTTTGAAGTTTGAGTAGAATCTAATTCTGCTTCTCAATATCTTTTTATATTAAAAAAATTCCTTTTTTTTTTATAATGCAGTACATTATCTAATTCTTGGCATAAATGGTATGGTCACTTGTACTTAAGATGATTTTTAGTTGAATTTTGAAACCTTATCACAACCCTTTTATTTAAGAGAGAGAAAATATAGGAAGATAGAAAATACAGGAATTACATATAGGAACAAATATATCATCTAAGATGCAAAAATTATTGTTTTTGTGAGAAGTTACACCTCATCTCTAATATTTGAGAGTAAAAAATATAAAGCAACGAAAATCAATAAATAAATCACACATAAGACATAGTGATACACTCTCAATATAAGATTCACCTTCCTTTTATCACCACAGAGAAAGAGTATAAGAAAATCTTATACCTCTTGCATGGTCGAACCAAACTCACTAATACGAAAAGTGTACAATATAGTTATGCTAAACAAACCACGATAATTTTTCTATTTACATAAAAATATCGTTTTTGGTCGAGGCTAAGATTTTTCTCAATGGGCTGGTAATGCATGTTCATAGTAGGAAGTTGTACGTACGAGCATGAATCCAGAAAAAGTGATTGACTACGACCCAAGATATAGGTGGTGCCTCTCACTCTCACGTGGATGTTATGAACTCTGATGGCCTCTTTTCTATTTAAAGAAATTGAAAAATGACAGGGAAGTCTTGGCCTATTTCTTGTGAATCTTGTAACTTTTCTTTTGGTCTCTGGTAATCGTCGGCTATAATTTTATTAATATTTTATAGTTGTAATTTTCGATATTGTTTGCTAATAATCGAACAAAGGAAAATATATTCCAGCTCCTTTTCCTATACACTCGAGTCTTCATCTTATACTGAATTTCCTTCAAACATTTTCTACAATAAATAAGTATCAATAATGTTTTTAAGTTTCTTTCGTTTCTTTTTATTAAAAAAAGTTTATGTTGTAGATATTATGATTGTCAATTCCAATATTCGTCCTTCAAAAGTTTTTACAAACCATATGTTGCTGTTAACAAATTCTGGTTATTAGTTTATGTGGTAAAGCTTTAATAATTAAATTAGAAAAGTAAGAAAAGTCTTTTGATTTAAGGAAAAAAAATTAGTTCAAGGCAATTAATTAATAAATTTATATGATCTAAATATCGATTGGGGAATAGTACAATGAGAGACACATAAGGAGAAACAATATAATGGTGAAGTTTGGTTGGATTAGCGGGAGACCCTGCATTTTAATTGTTGAGGGTGTGGCCTAAAATCATGGCATCATTTTCTATAGTGGTGGAGCTATTCGCTCGGGGCTTGAGGGATGTTTTTAGCTTGGTGGAAAGCTTTTATTGTGGGTGGGTTGGCTTTCTCCGGTGGCTGCCGTTGGTTGCCTAGCAACACAATGGGCAAATATGATGGAGAGGAGCCTTCTTGCTCCGCGGGTTGGAGGTTGTGATCGAGTTTGCGGTGTTGTTCCTTTGGCCTCGGTAGGAAGATGGAGCCATGGTTGTGCCATTTTCTTATGTTGGTGGAGGAGGACAGTAAAGATTGGGTTAGGCTCTCCATCAGCTCTTCAGTAAGTTCACGGAGCCCTTGTCCTCAGTCAACAGGGGCTGGTTTATCACTGGTGTCTTTGTCATCAACATTTGGGCCTTACATATTTGTTTCATACTTTGTGTTTATCAAAAAAAAAAAAAAAAAACAGTGATGTTTTTGTCATTTAGAAGTAGGTTATTTTTTGTGTTTTGTTAGTTTGTTGTGATAATAACAGAGGTGCTCTCTTTACCTCCGATTTTAGTTTGTTTGTCACTTGTCCTTATTATTGGTGGAATTTACGTAGGTGTCTAGTTAGACCTTAGTCTAAACCATGTCGTATGTTCACTTGGCAAGAAGGGTTTGGCTTTGGTCAATTAGTCTTTTTGTTTGACTGTAGTGAGTTTCAAAACGAGCCTCTGTCATACTCTATTGTATATTTCGAGCAGCCTTTTCCCACTAGATACTTAAATTTAGTCCCCCTACTTCATCCGTCTCTACTGATGGATTTAGTCAGTGTTTAGGGTCATATTGTTCTACAATGGATGGTCTCATACGATTATGTTTGTGGTCTCATACGATTATGGTCTCATACAATGGATGGTCTCCATGGATGTTTGAGTTGAAGTCTTCTGATCGCATTAAACAACTAGTCGATTCTTGGAGAAAAAAAAAAATCAAGGCTTGTTCATATAATCATTAGATCGATGATAGCCTAAAACAATGGATTTTAACACGACGTATAGTTGTCAGCCTTTCATTAAATTAGATTTGTTTTGGGTTGGTACTTGGTATGAAGATGGCTTGTTTTCCACTTTAAAGGCCATATGAGTTTAGAGTTCAAGAAAATGAGAGGTTAAATAGGAAAACGGAGGCAGAAAATCGGCGCGTGGAGAGAGAAATTTGTGGCAAGTTCAGACCCACCCTCAGCCCCAACCATAGTTGCCAAACAGTCCCTTCAGCGCTGTTTGAGCCAACAACGGGCTTCACCCTCAGCCCCAATCATAGTTGCCAAACAGTCCCTTCATCGCTGTTTGAGCGAACAACGGCGATGACAAAGGCCCCGCCGACTACAAGACGGACGACAATGATAAGGAGTTGATCTTTATGCAGATTTCTCATGATGTCTTCGTTTGAGCCGTTATCGTTTACTTGAGCAGCGACTTTATCGTCCTAACCGCTCCATCCCTTTCCACTATAGATTTTTAGATGAAATGTGAATCACAGTGAAGTTTCCTCGAGCCACATGGTCACGAAAAAAGTGCTTGTCCATAGAAATATGCTTCATTCTTGAGTAAAAAGCAGGATTGACAAAGAGATATGTTGCACCAATGTTATCACAGAAAATCTGTGGGACCTATAAACAATTAATATGTAACTCACCAATTAGATTTTTGATCCAAAATACCTTGATAACGCAAGATGCGAGAGCGTGATATTCGACTTCAGTAAAGGGATGGGCAGCGGACTTTTGTTTCTTGGAACACCAGAAACCATGTAGGCTGAAGTGGACGTTCATTCACCATGATTGCCTGCCCCATCAACATCTATAAAGGTAGTAATATAAAGCTTAAGCTTTTGATGATGCTTGAGAAAAAGGCCATGATGTATGGTAGACTTTAAGTAGCGTAAGATCCGTTTTGCTGCAAACCAATGATTGTTAGAAGGAGAGTGCATGAACTGTACTAATTTTTTGACTGCATAAGATGTATTGGGTCGAGCGAGTGACAGATTTTGGAGAGCACCAAAAAATTGGAGATCCATTATCACCATACATATTCATCATATGCTCGTAAGTTCTTTCAAGACTTATAGAGAATGAACACGCTGCCTCAAATGTTAGAGGGGTTAAAATCGCTACGAATTCCCTGGAGATCACTCATCTCATGTTCGCAAATGATTCCTTCCTTTTCTGCCAGGCAAAAGAAGGTGACGTTTTGGCACTTCAGAGAGCCCTTGATTCTTGTTGACAGTGGTTGGGCCAGCTAGTCAACTTGTATAAGTCAGGGGCCATCTTCTCTAGTAACAATCAGCCTATGATCAAGGAAAAGATTCTTCAGCAATTAAACATGAAACCTCTAAGTGGCGAGGAATTTTGTCTCGGCAACCCTCTGTTTCTTTCTAGAAACCATGCGCATGACTTCAATTTTTAACGGACAAAGTGCTCTCTGAACTTGAAGCTCCGCGAGGCAAACTTTTTTCAGAAGTGGTTTGTAGTACTCTCATCCACTTAGTGGTTCAAGGAATCCCAATTTATTCTATGGCTACGTTTTACTGCCCCAAGGGTTATGCAGTGACCTTGACTCCCTCTGCCATCAATTCTGGTGGGTGGCGAGTGCCCAAGAAAACAGGTTTCCAGCTTTGAAGAATTAGGATGATCTTTGTCAACCAAAGTCGAGGGAAGGCCTAGGCATTTGGAGATTTGGGGACTTCAACGAAGCCTTCATAGGAAAACTGGCATGGAAACTTGCAGAGAATTGAAATTTGATCTGGTGCAAAGCTTTCCAAGCCAAATACTACGACGGGAGAAGCGTTTTTGACGCATTATTGAATACAAGCGGTTCTTTAGTTTGGAAAGGGATTCGATCTTCCATTGCCCTCCTTAAAAATAGGGCCTTCTTTCTAGTAGGGGGCAAGCTTAACATCGACGTGTGGAAGTCCCCTTGCCTCCCTGATGGCGAGCCCCTACAGCCTCAGATCGCGAGCCCAAACTCTAACTTGCTTAAAATCAATGAGTTAATGACAGCTAGTACTCGACAATGGGATGCATCTAAGATCAGAGAGCTGTTCGATGGAGTTTGGTCAGATAAAATCCTTGAGATAGCTCCCCACAAAGTCCAGATATGCACAAATTTAGCCCCATTCAGATACCAGCTGCCCCCTTTGTGGCTTTGAGGAGGAGACTTGTGTCCACTTATTTTAGAAATGCCCGGTGGCAAAAATGCTTTGGTTTAGTTCTTCTTGGAGCATTCGAATTGAGGAGTTTAATTTGGAGACCGAAGAAGATACGATTGAGTGGGTTTTTTTCCCCTGCCAGAATATCGGCCATGGGAATTCCCAGCAAAGACGTTCTCATTTTTGGAGCAGTTGTTTGCGCTACAATATGTAAGGCCAAGAATGACCTGATGTTTAGAGGTGTTACGGTCAATATAAGCAAACTCGCTTGGGAGGTTTCCATATCCTTTGCGGAACACTACCAAGCAGCCCAGCCAAAGGTGTAGAGATCTTTTGATCGTCCTAAGAATTCAGGTTCTTTAGATTCGAAGTGGTCTGCTCCCCCTGGTGTTATAAAGCTAAATGTTGACGCGGTGTTCAAGAACGGTAAGGTAGGCCTACCTGTGACCTCCAGAGACTCTAACAAGACTGTTCGGGGCTACTTCACCAACGTCGACAGCGCATCCCGTCCGGCCCAAGCAGAAACGATGGTTGTTGCTCCATAAATTTCTTTGAAAAATGAGTGGAGTAACATAATTATTGAAAGTGACGCTAAGGAAGTTTGCAAAGCTCTCTCCAATGGAGTTGAAGATTCTGATTGGCATTGGTTAAGAGATTTTCATTTTTTGCTACTTAATGCTGGGAGGTTCAGTTTTCAATTGGATTCCTAGATCTTGTAATTGTCCTGTTGTTTGTATCGCCTACAATATTTCTTTAAACGTAGACGTTTATAGTATAAAAAAATTATCATATTCACAAGAAGATGGATTTGGTTTAAAGTAAAAAAGGATTTTTTTAGAATAAAATATAAAAAAGACAAATATTTTTAAGAATTTCAAACTAAGATTTTAAAACATAAAATTAAAATAATGAAGTTTTAAGAATCTCTCATATGTTTCGTAGCTAATTGAAATTTTTAATCTAAATAAATAATTACTAAAGCATATGATTTATTATATCTTTTATTGTTAATTGCAAGCACTTTTACTAATTTTATAAGTCAACATAAAGCGACATTATAGCAAGCTATAATACAGTAAAGGTTTTCCTATAAAAAGTAACAAAATAATCATCTCTCACTAATGATTTAGTGCACTGACTGTGAAAATTATAACCGTTGTCACTACAATTATAATTGATATAACTTTAAGATAGAAAATATAATAACAAATTAAAATTATTATATTAACGGAATAAATTTTTGAGTTAATTCTAACAGAGTCTCGACTTATTAAATGGTTTCAAAATACACTATGTCATCGATAATAAATCAAGCATTACCAAGCATTTACTGTGCCAGTTTATGTCTATAACGCAATAAAAACTTAACTTAATAAACAGGCATATTTTAGTATTATTAATATTAATTATACAACACAACTAAATTATATAAAAAAGCATGACTAAATTACATAAAGAAAATGAAATTTATTTTACAAAAATATAAACATTACAAAGCATATATAAAGTTAAAATCATATCAAATACTATACATACATGTATTATTTTAATATTAAAAAAAAACTCGAGAGAGTACCCTAATAGCATCTCATCTCAAAAGAGATACTGTTAAGTTAAAACTCAACGGTCGAAAAACTGGAGAAAGGCCAAAAGGCCTTAAAGGGGTGTGTTCAAAGGGGTGTGTTCAAAGGGGTGTAAGGTATTTATGGTGAAAGAATATCAATATTTAAAATTATTACAATAATTTATTTATTTTTTCTTTTTCTTTTAGTTGCCGCGCAACCATAGAATGATTTGTTTTATTATTTTTTTCTTCTATAATGTGCTAATAGACGTTCTTACTATGTGTGTCATAGTTCAAGATCCGGTGCAGTGCAAAGCAGGGCAACACGAGTGAGGCCTCAATTTAGAGCGTTCAAGGCGCAGGCGTGAGCTTAAGTACAGCTAAGATCAAGTCAACACAAGAAGAAGTAAACCAACATGTTTAGACCCTTAGATCGGTCAACATATGATGATCAAACCGTACCCGAGACGCGCGCAGTAGGAACAACCTCACGCAATCCGAAGCTGGTTCTAAAGACAGACCTGAAACGCGGCAGGTGATTCGACGGCTGAGGATGATTCAGCGGCTTGATCGGACGGTCCAGCATGTGCCACGTGTCCTTCTGTTTAAATTTTGAATTTCTTTTTATTTCTTTTGCATTTCAGGTCTTTTTTTTGTTTTTTTTACGTTGTTTTACTTCGTTTTTCCTCCAGATTTTAAATCTAAAATTCATAAACACATTAACATTAATTATTTTGCACAAAAGTATTTACAATACTTTTAAAAATATTTATTTTAAATTAAAAACACAAAAATATTTACAAACATTTAAAATTCTAGCCTTTTCAATTTGACACATATGTGATTTTTAATACTTGAAAATATTTATAAAAATTACTAGAAATATTATAAAACATATTTACAAACTAAAAATTTATTTGCAAATGTTTTAAGACTTAAAATAAAATCACCACACATTATTTTTATGATTTTGATTATTTACAAACTAAACACATATTTAACACACCAAAATGACTCAAAAAATTACCAAAACTATTATTAAACATAAAAACACAATAAAAATATATTTTTAAACATATTTACATATTAAGACACAAAAATACCAATTAACAAAAAATGTTATTAATTAGAGGTTTTAATGAGAAATAAAAACAAAAAAAAATGATTTTATCCTAAGAAAATGTACACTTTTACGGTCTCATCATACCTCTAACTAGTTTATTGTTAGTCTTTAGCAATTAAAGTAATAGAATATTGAAATAATTTACAAAATATTCACGTAATGCATACGATTTAACTATAATTTAACTAACCTAACTAAATAGACTAACAAACACAAATTTTATTTGAAACAGTTTATACACTATTTAACAAAATGTACATAAGTCAAACTTAGTGTAAAAAGAAATAATGAATAATTATAAAGTTTCATCAAAAATTAAAAATAACATTGTGATGATATTTTGATTCAAATCACTCCCGTAGGTAGTAGCACTTCAAATTTATTTATTTTGCACAATTAAGAGCATAAACTTAAAATAAACTTTCCAACTATGAATAGTATAATGTTTGACTTCCTTATGCTTTCTCCATACCCATTGAACAAGCTTTAAGTCAGTAACTCACAAATCAATTGGCTTAAAGTACTAGGTGTTATCTAACTTTATTCATTAATTTACATAATTACACTCTATATTTATTTACACTTTATTATTTTTTATTTTTCTAAATCAATTAGTTAATTACTTTTGAAAATGTTATTGCCCTTGGTTGTTCATCTTTACAAAATAATAAAACTCAAATATTATAGCTTTGACTTACCACCATAATTAAGCATGATAATGCGTTTGTGAAAAGAATGGCTTACAAACACTTTGAAAAATAAACATATAAAAATGTTAAATAAAACTAAAGTTTTGAGAGTCCATAAAGTTAGATAATTCAAAGAATAGAAAATGTTATTACATTAATATGAAATTCAGGAATCAAAACAAAATAATATCACATTAATTACTAAAAAACTAATATTTTAAAACATTTCTTTTAAATTTTTTTAATGCCTCACAATAACTCAAAAAAAAAAAACACACAAAAACGATAAACACATAAAAATCTAGAGGAAAAATCAAAAAATTTGAGCAAAAATCTAAAAAATTTTGGCGCAATTTCATATAGCAACGAAGCATAACCATCTCCCCCCAACCTTAATTATGTATTGTCCCCACTTTATAAAAAGAATAGTAAGAGGAAGTAAAAATATTACCTAAATCAGCACAAATGTAGAGATGATCTGTAGCAAACTTAACAAATCAAAATAAAATGAATACACAACAATATATTATAAACTGGGTTTTTTAAAGTCATATTCCCAAGACTATTTTTTTGTGTTTGAAAATTAAAATCACTTTTCAAATTCTTCAAAATGCATTTCTAGAGGCCGCAAGTACAGAATTCTTACCAATCACAATGACCATATCCTTCTTAATCTCAGCCATTTTAAATGAATTATTAAGCAATTTAATTTCAAATATTTTTTAAGGAAATTAAAATGCTAAATTAAAACACACATTTTTTCTTTTATTGAAAATTTATTTGAAAATCTAAACAAATTGTATTTACAAAATCAAAATCATTAAAATGCGTCTCGAGAGAAAATTAAAAATAGTTTAATATCATAACTTAGCCATTCTAAACAAATTCAATTCATAGCTTTCATTTTAAAGTTTCAGAATAAATTTCAACTTTTTTTGAATTTTTTAAAGAAAATCAAAATAACAGAGAACAACACACAAAAATATATTACAAAAGAGAAAAAGGTAATGATATTACCTTGAGAGTGTTTTCCTATTGTTTGGTGCTCTACATTAAGCAAATCTTCTTCCAACTCTGCTTTTAGTAGACAGTCGTCAAAGAGTGGCTTCCTCCCATAATAAATATCGAAAGACACTATAGACGGGTCTTGTGTAAACATACCCTCAAGATTGGCAAAATATGAAACATTTAAACTTATAAAACTTGGTCTCATTTTACGTTCTTGGTAAGTCCATAAAAACAATGCTCAAGGTGGTAGAGGGGTTGGTGGCCACATAGGATCTTAGTAAGAATAGTCTTTGGTAAACTCCAATAGCAATTGAGGTTGAGAATGATTGTTCCTCTTCTACAGCTAAGTCTTCTTTTTCTTCCACGTATTCCTCTCCTAATATTTCCCCAAAATAGGTGAGTTCCACATATTTTTCATCTATGATTAGGTCAACCTTTTCTTCCTCACCTAAAGAATCTTCTTCAAACAATTTAAGAGTCTGCTCAAATAGCTCGATAGGTTCTTTAAGTGACAACTTGATGCTAAGGTATCTTTGTTCTACCTTTGACACTAATTGACGCAAAGTATTTTTATTTCTTCTCGGTCTTTTTGCAGTTCTCTCAAGTTTTCTGATAAATTTTTTGAGATTCTTTCCGTGATTTCTATAAACTTTGCTAGGGTTTCCTCTAAATGTTTCTTTTTTAGGTTTCCTAATGAAATTTTAGGTTAAAAGAACGGTTCTAAAGTTTGGGTGTTAGGCCAAGGTTCTAAATTATTCTCTCTTTTTAAACTATTCCTTCTATTTTTCATCCAATAACTAAATTTGGCCATGTCTTCTATCATGAGATAGGCTTCGTCAATGGTTTGTTGGTAAAAAGTGGTGGTACCATCTTCTCTCTCTACCCAATTTCTAATTTCAGGACTTAACCTATCTATAAAAACTTCTAACAAATATTCCCTAGAAAGACTATGGTGAAGGTACTTATCTAACAAGTCTTTTAATCTTCACCAAGCACTATAAAATGGTTCCAAGTGTTTTTGAAAAAAAAAAACTTGCAACAAAATGTCGATAAATTTCCCAAAACATTTTTTTATTTTTTTTATTTTTTGAATTTTTTTAAAGAAAAATTTTCAAGCTAAATAATGCTAGATTAATTAGATTCTTAGATCGTTGAGGGGTCACATCGGACATACTTAAAATTTCTAACTTTCTTAGGCAAGAGTTTTAGCCTTGTAGTTGTGGGCTCGAGTCCTAACGGTGAGCCTTTTTGATAGAACCTAAAAAAATTGCGATCACGTAAACTTGCAAAATAAAAGGCAAGATACTAAGCTTTTCTTTATCTAGAACAAACAAAGTAATGAGTGAAAAGCATCCACTTTTTTAAAATTTTTTTATTTTTAATTTTTTTTTATTTTTTTGAATAATAGAGATACTAATCAAGACATGAAAATAATTAAAATGATATTTACAAATGATAGGGATAGATCAGTTGCCTGTTTTCCCTCTTAATTTAGCAATCTGACAAAGTGATAGCACCTTCTTAGCAACAGCGCAAAATTTTTTCTTTAAACACAGATGTTTGTGGCATAAAAAGGATGTTGTATTCATAGGGAGGTGGGTTTTTTGAAAGATTAGAAATTTTTAGTTTAAAGTGGAAAAGGATTTTTCAATACAAAATATAAAAGAAAAAAATATTTTTGAGAATTTTAAAATAAGATATTAAAACATAAAATTAAAATGGTGAAACTTTAAAAATCCCTTATATGTTTCATAACTGGTATAAAATTTTAACTCTAAATAAATAATTATCTAAAGCATTTTATTTATTATATCTTTTCCCATTAATTGTAAACACTTTTACTAATTTTACAAGTTAATCTAAAGCAACAATATAACAAGCTATAATACAGTAAGGGTTTTCTTATAAAAAGTGGCAAAATAATCATTTCTCACTAATGATTTGGCGCACTAATAATAAAAATTATAACAGCTGTTATTATAATCTTAATTATCATAATCTTAAGATAGAAAAAATAATAATAAATCAAAATTATTATATTTTAATAGAATAAATTTTTGCATTAATTATGGTAGAACCTCGACTTATTAAATGGTTTAAGAATACACTATGATCTTTTCTGATGACAATAAATCAAACATTATCAAGCATTTATTATACTGTTCATGTTTATAATGTTGCAAAAACTCAACTTAATAAACAGATATGATTTCAGTATTACTAATATTAATTATGCAACACAATTAAATTACATAAAGAAAGAATGATTGAATTTATGTAAGAATTACACAGCATAACAACATTAACAATAATGACTAAAAACATAGAAAATGTAATTTATTCCATAAAAACATAAATATTACAAAGCAAGTATAGAGTTAAAATCATACCAGAATACTATGCATACAGGATCATCTCTCTGCCTCACCAAACTTCTACATTAATTTAAGCATTATTTTAATATTAAAAGTGAGGTCGGGAGAGTACCCTAATAACATCTCCTCACAAAAGGAGATATTGCTGAGCTAGAAGTTCAGTAGTTGAAAAAATTAAGAAAGGCCAAAAGGCCTTGAGAGGGTGTGTTCAAGAAAGGGAGGTGTAAGGTATTTATAGTGTAAGAATTTGATAATTTAAAATTATTTTAATAATTTATTTATATTATTTTATTTATTTAATTATTTTTTTCTTTTCTTTTTCTTTTGATTGCCTTCCAACCTATAGAATGATTTGTTTTATTTTTTTTTTTCTCCGTTGCACTGATAGATGTTCTTTACTGTGCGTGTTAGAGTTCAAGATCCAACGCGACATGGAGCAAGGCGGCACGAGTGAGGCCTCGATCTAGAGCATTCACGACATAAGCCTGAGCTGAAGCTACAGCTAGATCAAGTCAACAAAGGAAGAAGTACTCGTTTAGACCGTTAGATCGGTCAATGTATGCTGATCAGACGGCAAACGAGACGCGCGCATGTGAGAACAATTGCACACAATCTGAAGCTGGTTCTAGAGAAACGCCTGACACGTGTAGGTGATTTGACGACTGAGGATGCTTCAATGGTTTGATCGGATGGCCCAGGATGCGCTACATGTTCTAGAGATAGGCCTGACACATAGTAGAAGATCCTTTTTTGCCCCTTTTTGCACCGTTTGCTTCGTTTTTCTTTTAGATTTTAAATTTAAAATTCACAAACATACTAAAATTAATTATTCTACACAAAAATATTTGCAATAATTTTAAAAATATTTATTTTATATTAAATATACACAAAAATAATTACAAATTTTTAAAATTTTCGTCTCTTTTGGTTTGACACAGATATAATTTTAAGACTCAAAAATATTTTTAGAAATTACTATAAATATCATAAATATATTTACAAACTAAAAATTTATTTACAAATGCTTTAAGTCTCAAAATAAAATCATCACACAATATTTTTACGGTTTTGATTATTTACCAACCAACGACATATTTCAAGCACTAAAACGATTCTAAAAATTACTAAAAATATTATAAAACATAAAAACACAAATAAAAATATATTTTTAAACATATTTACATACTAACACACAAAAATAAGAATTAACAAAAAGACTATTAATTAGATATTTTAATGAGAAATAAAAGCATAAATAAATAATTTTATCGTTAGAAAATGTACAAAGGGAGACTCCCCCTTTGTAGAGTCAATAATTTCTTTTGTTTAATCGAATTCTCTCATTTAGTAGTAAAAAATGGTTTCAAAACACTCTCGAACTAGATTGCACCTTTTACTATTGACTTAAAAAGAGTCCCTCAAATGTGGGATAACTAATCTCTAATAAAATATTGATGGAATCACTAGTCTTGACATTGGATAACTCCTTCACTCCCCTCCAAATGTAATTTAGTGTCGCCCTTTAGCAAGGCCACCTACTCCAATCTGACAATAGAGATCAAACCCACCCCTAAGACAACGACGAAACCCATCCTCTACGACGATGATGACTCCTACCTCCATCACCTCCCCTCCCCTCCAATGAGGACGACATCAAACTCCACCTCTCCCCTACGACATCGACTATACTAACCTCTCCTCCCTGCTAGACAAAGATGACATCCCAACTCTCGTTTTTTTTTTTTGTCTGTTGCTGCCATCGCAACCTTGATTTCCATCGTTATGCCCTTTCGTGAGAAATGTTGGCGACTCTCCCCTTCATGAAATTTTAAACATTGGTAAAACTCACTTTCCCTACACAATGGTGAAGCAAATCTAATTGATTCTCTTTTCTTTATTATTTGTTTTATTTTTTATTTTTAAGACTTTTAATTTTAATAATAGATTCAAAAAAAATTATATTTTGTTTTTAAATTTTCCGATTAAACTTTTGCTTTAAAGAATGGATGTTGTCGTCAATTAACTAATTAATTTATATTTATTGTAGTTTTCTTAAAAGGTAACGTGGTTTATCAGTTTTAACTCAAATATTGTAAAGTTCTCTCATGCTATAGTACTTTTAGTTCTAACTCATTTCTGATACCTTATAACTTAACGGCTGTTCCACTCAATTGGTAGTCATACAAATAAGAAAAATCCTTTTCATCTCCATAGGATTCTAATCCTACTACTCACAAAATTGTGAGTCCCGATCTAGTATGTAAAGTACTTTTTAGATTGAGTCCCACTGTTTAATTAATAACAGGGTTATAATCTCAAAAGGTTAAACAAGATTGCTCTAAAAATAATAATTTTTCGTTTAAAATAGAAAAGGTAGATTTTAAATAAAAGAAACAGTGGTTATTGTTCCACCAAATTAGTTAATAAGGAAAATTAAAATCCTTGACAAAAAAAAAGAAGGAAAAATTAGAAGAGAAAGGAGAAGAGAGAGGTAGTACAATATTTTTCGGTCACACCAGTACCAACAAGGAGAAGAGAAAGCTAGAAAGGAGAAATGGGTGAGGGTATTTTGGGGTTTTACCTCAACTTCTCATGTTGTAAACCACAATTTTCCATGATATGCTACCTACCATATATTTTGAAAACATATGACATAATATCTTAATTTTTCTCCATATATGCTATTTGGCTCTTCCTTCCTTTTTTAAATCACATATGTTTCAAACAAATAAAAAAATTCAAACTACCAAGTCGTTGTGTGAGGCCATTAAGTGGTTATAACTTATGTTGATCTTGACCTCGTGTCGTATTTAAATATAATTTATACGGGTGAATAATTAGACTCTAGAAATGACAGTGGATCAAGTTTACATGCATTATTCTTAAGAAATTATAGCAAATAGCATATTTTGCTATTGACTGAGTAAATAATGTCAGTAGTTTTAAAAATGTAAAAAAATGTTACTCATAGTATATATCTGCTTTTTAAAAGCTTAAAAGACTAAACTGCTCTTAGAAGTCACAAAATCAATTTTGGTTTCAAAATTTTAAATTAGTTCTTTTTTTCTCCTCCCCTTCTCTCTCTGGTTTTTTCGATTGGTCCACCCATTAATCTGCTTTTTAAAACCATAAAAGACTAAACAACTCTTAAAATTCACAAAACCATATTTGGTTTCAAAATCTCAAATTAGTTCTTTCTTTCTCCTCCCATATCTCTTCTTGTTCTCTCTATGTTTTTTTTTTTAGCCCACCCACTCTCTGGCGTGGATCTAGTGCAGTGACACCACTAGAACATCGCCGTCCATCATGATGAACATCGTCAATGACGATCATGAAAACACTGGGCTTAACTCCAACGAAATCGACGCCAAAAAATAACGCCAGCTCTGACAAAAATTAGCGACCATGAAATTATTGGGCCTAGCTCAATCTTCCATGCCAAGCGCAGTCACACTATAATGATCATCGAAGAAGAGCACCACGTTAAGGAGCTGTCTCGTTAGATGTAACGCCCTGAAATTTATTTAATGTTAATGTAATGTAAATGGTGGATTAGTGTGCCATAATTAACGTTTTAACATTAATTAGATTATTTGGTTGGATTTTGAATTTTTGGTTGTTTTGTTAAATCAATGCATTTAAATGATTTCTTATTGTTTTAAAATGATGTTTTGAGTTTTAAAACACAACAATTTGTAAAATGTTAAAAATACTCCGTTTTGCAAAACCGTGGGCGGCACATGGTTTTCGCACAGTAAAACCGCCAACCGATTTTCTCTATTTATTTCCTTCCTCTCTCTCTCTCCTCTCATTCCCTCCCGTGACATTCTCTCTCTCTCTATTTCTCTCTCGGCAGCTCACTCTCTCTCTCTACATCTCTCTCAAATTTTTAAACCCAATTTCGAATCCAAGCTTCGGGTTAGCAAGGAGGAAGCTCGGGGACGTGATTCGGCAACCGAGAACGCGGATTGAAGCTTCGATTCGAGGTTAGATTCGAAATTTCTAAACTTTTTACAAAATTTTTAATTTTGCGCATTTTTGAAATCTAGGTTTGTTTAAGCTTAGAAAACCGTGGATTTATGTTAAATGAACTTAGAACAACTAGAATCTAAGCTTAGATTGAAGAAAAACGGATTGAATTCAAGATTTTTCATTTTTCTCCTCATTTTCTCATTTTCGGATTTTTGAGGATTTCGAGTTCAAATCTTGTTTAAATGAGTTCAAACATGTTCTAGTATGTTTTTCTATCACCTATGAACGTTTTTCATGCCTGGGAATTGAGAAAAACAGGTTGGAATCCAGATTTGGGTTTTGGGGATCGAGAAACCCATGGCTGGGATTTTTGGGTTTTCCCAGTTCGACAGGCCGGTGTTATTCGGACCGGCAGGCCGAATCTGGGGAAATGTTCGACAGGCCGAACCTTGCTTCCGGCAGGCCGAACTGTGCAGTTCGGCAGGCCGAAGCAGGACGTCCGGCAGGCCGACCGAGGCATGGAAAAATTTTGTAATTTTTACTCGTTTTCACTGTTTTGAACCCTGATTTAAACCCCAACCTTATAGAATGATTTTAAAGGTACAAATGGCACACTAGGACATCATGAAATGATTTAGTAACATAGAATGTCTCAAACTAGATATTAATCGACTTAGTTTGTATCTAGGATCGTTCATGGTTCCGTGGAGCTAACGGATAGCGGACCGGGATTACGGTGTGGAGCACCTACACGAGTATTGAGGTAGGACTTCTATCCTATTTCTTTGGTAGCCTGGTTTTGAAATGATTTGGCTTTGAAAAAGGTTTCTATCAAAATGTTTTCAACGGTGTTTGAAAATGGATTTACCGGCTATATTTTAATATACCGTGATTATGAAATGAATCTCATAATGAATGTAATTAACAACACTCGGTAATTGGGTTTTGAATGATAATGATAATAAACACATAGGCATGATGCCATATCAGAGATCGGGTCGTGTAGCGATCGACCTTGGGGGCAAGTCCCGAAACCCAGCTAGGCCACTACGGTGGTGATATCATGGTTTGCCTAGGTAAAAATAAAATGGTGTTTTGATTTGACGAGTGGACTGTTCTGTGACAGAACGGTTCTACTCAAATTATTTATTTATTTATTTATTCAAGTTTCCTTTTTGAATAATTTCTAATAATGTTATGTTTCTTTGTATTAAACTATTTTATAAAACATAGTCCTACTGAGCCTTTCGCTCACGTTTTATTGTTTTAAATTTCCCCCCCTTCTAGGTGGTTTCCCATTTAGGTTTGGAAAAGATTCTTCGGACCGAACTCAGGAGCAATAGGAGAATTTATTTATATTCTGTATTATTAATCAAGGCATGTAAGACTTTAACTTCATTTGTACTTGGACTGTAATTGTATTTATGATATTGTCAGAACTATGTGTGTGCACAAGTTGTGGGTTGTGGAACCCATATTCGCGGTTTTTATTTAATTTTTATTACCTGCTTAATATTTATAAATTCTTTTATAAAATGTGGTGGAAAATCTTCTTAATTTTCATTTAATTTGATTCTTAAACTCTCGATTTTTATTTAAATTCTTGTTTAATTAATCTAAATATTCCGCCACGTCACCTCCCGTACTCCGGGGCGTGACATTAGAGGAGAGACTTTCTGCTGGAGATTTTGATCGAGAGACAGACGATGATGTTTACGACGATGAATGAGCTCGATATTGCTGAGGTTTTGTAGATCAGAGCTCAACGAGTCTATCTATAGCGACGGTGATGTTGTACGTGTGGTGGTGACAACGGGCGGTGGTGGCCGATGGCAAGCAATAAAGATCAACTTTTTCGGGGTATTTTGAGATGTGGCTTTAAAAAGAAGCCGTTTTGGCCAAACGATTTTTTTTCTTTTGATCAAAAAATAAGTTTTTTGGATAAAAAAATAACTCTAGTTTTTTTTTTTTATTCTGTTGAGGTTTTTTTTCTTATTATAATTTTTTTCCTCTTTTTTATAAAAAAATTAAGACAATTTTTCTATGCAGAAAAGCTTATTTTTTAGTGTAAAAAAAAAGAGGTTATTTGTCCAATTGAAATTTTTTTGGGGCCCTTTTTTCAAATTCTTCTCAACTTTTTCCCCTTTTGTGTTTTTTTTTGGTTTTTTTGTATAATGTTGATTTTTCCTTTTATGTAAAAATAAAACATTTACAGTATTTCTTGCCCCGACAATGTCGCTGATGCCAATTAATGTCCATCGACGACGTCAGTGAATTTTTATATTTACATAAAAATACTTTATTTCCATAAAAATATAGTATTTTCTAGCTAGTGGTCTCATCGCCCGTGCTAGTGGTGTTTGGCGACGTCTTTTGTAATTTTTTGTGTTCACATAGAAATGCAATATTTCCTTATAAAAAAAGTATTTCCTGGCTGTCGGCAATGTCTTCAGTGCTTGCAGTGTCCATCAATTGTATCAATAATTTTTTTGTGTTTATATATAAATATGGTATTTCTATCTTAATATTGTATTTTCCGACTGTCGGTGGTTCGATGCGTTGTCGGTAAATTTTTTATTTACATGGAAGTATTGTAATTCCATGTTAATATAATATTTCTTGGCTGCTGGTGACATTGTTGGTGCCAATGTTGGTGTTGTTTGGTGATGTTGCTGGTAATTTTTTGTATCTATAAAAATATAGTATTTTCGTTTCTATTGTATTTTCCAGTTACTAGTAGTCCGATGATGTTGCTAGTAAATTTTTGTATTTACCTGTGTGGACGATGTTCAACAATATCGCCAAAAAATCTGTATTTCTGGGGAAATACTATATTTTCTAGCTACCGTTGGTGCCAACAAGGGAAGAAAGGCGAAGATAGATAAGAGAAAGAGGTACGCGTTTTTTGTTTTTTTTTCCTGAATTTCTCGTAAGATAAATATATATGTCTCATGACTATATATTTTAAAAAACTGTGATATTATTTATTAATTTTTAATCTAAATATGTTACTTGTTCTTTCTTCTATTTTTCCATGAACTTTTTTTTGAAGGAAATAATTTTTTTCCCAAACTTAGATTCAATGTTTTTATTTTTCAATTACTTATTTTGCATTTTTAAAAGGGAAAGAAAAGATGAACATCACAATTTAATTATTAAACATAAACAAAAACAGACACGCTGGGATAGCTGCTAAACACAATATTCGAACCAAAAGCAAACAAAAAAAAAGGCAAAAATAGTATAAACTTTGCATGGCCAAAATGTTCCGACTGACTCTCAGTCTCTGTTCCCCTGATACTGAGAATCCCAACATCTAGTCAGGCTGAAACACTCACAAATATTTATTTATATATTTATAACGGATAATAATTATATATATATATATATAGTAATCCTATATATATTCTAGAATCATCATATGTTGGAGAAAGTATTATCCGCGTTGCGAGATTTTTCTGCATCTTTCGTGGCCACAGCCAAAGAGTACCCTAAAATATGGGCTGCCCAACTTGCTCTTCCCTCAATTTGGCCTCTTTCCACCGCTCTTCTGAGCGCTTCAATCCCCATGACACGAAAAAAAATTTCAAGATAGACACCAAACAAATAAAATAAAATAAAAAGGTCCGGAAATAAGAAATTCACTGTTACATATTTTATTCTCGCTTGGAAAGAAGAGAAAGATCTGCATTCTTGCTGTTTGATATTCGGTTAGACTCCTGAAATGGGTTTCGCTTTATTTTATTTATTTATTTGTTTAATATTTTATATTTTCACGTTTTTGACTTTATATTTTTGGTTATGGTTGTGGGTTTATTCAACTTTGCACCATTTATGTTTCTATAATGAATTGGATTTTCTTTACGGGTTCTCACTCTGTATTTAAAATTTCCGGTAATTTCTTGTTTTAACCTTTCTTAGTTCAATTCATACCTTTGCAATTATGTGAAGCTTCATATCTCATTTTATTACTTTCCAGCACTCTTATTTGATTAAGGAATTGCCATGAAATGTCCTTTTCGCAAATATATCCTTTGCATTTCTTCTCTGCTTGTTGGGCAAAAATTGTTACATTGAATACTATTGGTAAAATATGAATATCTGAACTTAAGAGCGATTTATCAGTGTGGGTTTTCTTTTTTATTTTATATATATACACTATTTGCTTGAGTTTTGGAGTGATAATCGGGAAGCAGGTTTATACCCGTTTGGTTTGGTTTGTAAGTTTGAACAGTAAGTTCAAATTTTGTGACAGAAAATTTGTTTTGCTTCAAAAGGATACTATTTGCTTGAGTTTTGGATTGGTCATAAGAACGTAAAGTTCAAATAAAAATTCAAAATTTTTTGGAAAGAAAACACTGAAGCAAGAAATTATTTTTGAACTATTTTAGTAAGAGAACTGATTAACCTAGAAAAAAGTATATGCTATTTCAGAGGAGTGACGCATGAAAACTCATGGGAAGCTGCAGGCTGTTCTGAAGGGCAATCATATGCCAGGAAACAAGTATAACTGCAATCCTTCGACACCCAGAACCAGATTGGAAAGGCTTCTGAGGGAAAGAGAGTTAAGGAAATCGAACCAGTCAATCCATTCAAATGAAGAGGGAAGGGACAGCAGCAGACTGCAGGTAGAACTCTTCGGGAATGATGTGGTGTTTACTGAGGGTGATAATTTGGGTTCACCTAGTGACGAAGAGCTTTTGGAAGGGGCAGCCACGAGAGCTTTTCTTGATGGCTGCGATAGGCAAGAAGGGCGACCTTTGAAACAATGTCTGTTGGTAGTAGCCAACAGGTTGCCTGTGTCTGCGGTTCGGAGGGGCGAGGACTCATGGCAACTGGAAATAAGTGTTGGCGGGCTGGTTAGTGCGCTTTTAGGTAAAATGACTATCGATACTTCTGTTTCAAATAGTGCCTTGAATTCATCTTGTGGTATTTCTTTCTTGTCATTGTTGCTTCTTGTCCTGCATAATAACTTAGATTCATGCCTCTAATGACTATATTTTATTGATCTTCTAGCTCTTTTAGTTCATAGATTTTTTTTTTTTTTTTAGTTGCCTATGAAAACTTAGTTAAAACTGGTTCATTCTTGAAGGAGTGAAGGAGTTTGATGCTAGATGGATTGGTTGGGCTGGTGTGAATGTGCCTGATGAGATTGGACAAAAGACACTAACTAAAGCTTTAGCGGAAAAGGTTCAAAGTTTTTCGAATCTTGTGACTTCTGATGAAACTTAAGCTTATTAATAAGCATATCATCTCTCCCTTCCATGCCTAAAAAAAAAAAATTCTTTCCTTTCAGTCGTCTTCTGCTTTCTCTTAAAAGTTTAATTTATTGACTGCAGAGGTGCATACCGGTATTCCTTGATGAACAGATTGTTCATCAATATTACAATGGTTACTGTAACAACATCCTGTGGCCTCTTTTCCATTATCTTGGTCTTCCACAAGAAGACCGCCTTGCAACGACCCATAGTTTTCAATCTCAGTTTGATGCATACAAGAGAGCAAACCAAATGTTTGCTGATGTCGTAAACCAGCATTATGAGGAGGGAGACGTCGTGTGGTGCCATGATTATCATCTAATGTTCCTTCCAAAATGTTTAAAAGAATATAACAGCAATATGAAAGTGGGTTGGTTTCTCCACACACCATTTCCTTCCTCGGAAATTCATAGGACGCTGCCATCTCGATCAGAGCTGTTAAGATCTGTTCTTGCTGCTGATTTGGTTGGGTGAGTTGATTTATTTTGCTGCATTATAGTTCAGATAGCTATCTACTTTACTTTTTGACTTCTGGAATCATCTTAATATTTCATTCTCCTGATCACAATTGTTTGGATTCTTTGACTCAGTTTCCATACATATAGGATTACGCAAGACATTTTGTGAGTGCTTGCACTCGTATACTTGGGCTAGAGGGTACACCTGAAGGAGTAGAGGATCAAGGAAAGCTGACTCGTGTTGCTGCGGTATAAATTGCCAGCCATTCCTTGCATCTCTTTTTGCTATATGTACTGTACATCTCTAAATCGCATTTTCATACTGCAGTTTTCAGTCTGAGCTCCTTCACTATAATACTCCTTTGTGATGCTTACATTCTTTTTCTTCCATATGGGCCTTGAGCTACAGTTTCCTATTGGAATAGACTCCGACCAGTTTGTTCGAGCTCTAGAAATCCCTCAAGTCCAGGAGCACATGAAAGAACTGAAAGAAAGATTTGCTGGCCGGAGGGTAGAGGTTATTAATTTATTTTCTTTGACAAAACTGCTACTATTTTCCTTTTTTATTTGAAATAAAAGACAGAAAAGCTTTGACCTAGTTATACTAGGTTCTTATTTCAAAGAATTAAAGAGGGTGATCAATTTAGAATAATTAGTAAAGTGTACATACTGGAGCTAACTTCTTTGTCTGCTAAGAGTTGCATGCTATTGTAAAGTTGGGGTCTCTTCCTTTCAAAATTTCCTGCAAGTTCAGTTGTTGATCAGTTGTATTTAATCTATTTTTGTTGATCAAATTAAGTGGCTGGATTGAGTTGACGAATTGGCTAGAATGAAACTCTTCTCTCATACCATATCAATTACTGAGTTTCCACCTTTACTTTCCCTCCCTCATTTTTCTTATCTTTGCTCTGCTAGATGGTATTTTAATCACCTTTTGGGGTGTGGTACTTCTTACATCTGCTCTCAGCGCTGCGATTTTGAATCTGGTTTATTAGTAAATCTGGTTTATTAGTAAGTTTGGTTGTTATTGGTTGTCATTGATGGTCAGTTTTTCTTATACCAAAGCCAAATTTGCTTTGGTGGTGGTCTTATGTATGCCATAAATGAGTTGCTCTAAGTTGTAAGTAATTCGTTTTAGGATCTCAAATACTTAACTCACTCGCTCCTCGATGTTGTCTATAAATCAGCTTATTTTATGTTCTAGTTACTTGCCATTGCCATTCAACTTTGGGAAGGTGATGTTAGGTGTTGATCATCTTGACATGATTAAGGGAATTCCACAAAACATTTTGGCATTCGAAAAGTTCCATGAGGAAAATCCTAACTGGCGTGACAAAGTTGTGCTGCTTCAAATTGCAGTGCCAACAAGAACAGATGTTCCAGAGTGTATGTTCATTATTAAGTGATTTTTCTACTGATTTGGTTCTCTTATCTATGATTAAATCTTGGAAGTCTTTGTGAGATGTTCCTTGGTCTTAATTTTGCTTGATTGGGCAGCTTTTCTTTTTCCCCTTTTTGAGGTCTTCTTGTCCTCCTTGACTTTTGTGATGAAGTTTTGTTTCTTATTAAAAAGAAAATATTAATATGTTATAACTGCTAGGGCCATCTTTGCTTGCTGAAAAAGTCGTTTGAACTCCTCTGCACAAACATATTTTTAGTGGAAAACACCATACTCATCGAGTCCTGTTTTCTGTTCAGTTTGTTGTCTAATGTATTTAAATCTTATCGTTATGATGATGTTTTCCCAAGTGGAAGTAGTCTTGATGAAAAAGTCCCTTACTTTGCTGGCCTTGCTATTGACATTAATTTTTCTTCAAATAACTTTATGTCTCCTTGGAAAAAACTATTCAGTTTTTTTTATTTGTTTAAATGGCAGATCAAAAACTTACAAGCCAAGTGCATGAGATTGTGGGACGCATTAATGGAAGATTTGGAACTCTTACTGCCGTCCCCATTACACCATTTGGTTTGTTCATATATTAACTCCTGATTATACATATGTGAAAACTTTATCAAAGCAAAACTTCTAAAATTCAGAAAAAGGTAATAATATATTTGGTAACAATGTCAAATGTTGTTTGGTCTCCTGGTTGCCTTTTTTTTTTTCCCTGTAAAATTAAGACGTAGAGACTAAAATTTAGAAAAAATGTGATGTGGATTATATTTCTACATCTCTTCATTGAATTTCTTCCATTTTTAACTATTATTGTTCACTGATCATGTCAAGACTGCTAAATCATTTTTTTTTTCTGTATTTACAGGATCGATCACTTGACTTTCACTGCATTATGTGCACTATACTGCTGTTACTGGTACTCATTTTTGTGCTGTAACACTCGCAGCCATTAATGAATGTTGTCTTCAAGATAAATAAATTTTATTCATGCTTCTATTGTGACTCCAAAATAAGATGACTAAGGTATTGATTATCAAAAGGATGAGAAGTTTACAAGTTAAGATGACCAGTAAATCTAAACCATTGGTCACTGACGGCATTTAAAAAATAAAAAGCAGGTCTTTACAAGGTAGATTCGTATTCTTTTTCTTCTGGCCATTGATAAAAGATTAGTCTGGTTTTTCTATTCATCCAGATTTAGACTTTTATGTTCTTAAACAATCATTAAAGTTCTTTATTTAACTAGCATGTCAAAGGTGAGATGCGTGTTTTTACAACATAAGTATTATAATCTAACTTGTTTGACCTTTTTCTTGTTTAGATGTGGCGCTTGTTACATCACTTAGGGACGGAATGAATCTTGCGAGTTATGAGTTTGTTGCTTGCCAAGCATCCAAGGAAAGGGGTTCTCATTCTGAGCAAGGTAATTACACTCTTCTTGTTTCTTTGCAATGGTAATGCTATCTTCTTTCCTCTCTCTCCCTTTTTTTTTATGAAAAGTTTTTGGCTACCAAATAATCGTCATTCTTGTTTTGGCTAAAGACTTGTTGGATATATAGCTTTTAGTATGGATAAAAAAACTTATTGGCTTGTAATTTATCTTTTCAACCCATTCTTTTCACAATTCATCTAGTTTGGCCCTTCTTGATTATTTCATTTATACATAGTTTGCAGGTGTGGCACAATCTCTTGGTGCAGGGGCGATTTGGTAAATCCATGGAACATAACAGAAGTTGCTGCTTCTATTGGTTATGCTTTGAACATGCCTGCTGATGAAAGAGAAAAGAGACACCAGCATAACTTCATGCATGTAACTACTCACACATCTCAAGAATGGGCTGCAACCTTTGTTAGGTACGATCACAGCATGGTAATGTAGTTGGGTTTCTTTTTCTTTCATTTTTCAAGGTTTTATTCTGAATCATGTATTCTTCTTTTCTGAAGTGAACTCAATGATACTATTGTGGAAGCTCAACTGAGGACTAGACAAGTTCCACCTCTACTTCCAATGAAAGAAGCTGTTGACCACTATTTGGAATCCAATAACCGATTGCTTATACTGGTACGCAACAATAACCGATTTATGGCTGTACTTTATTTGTCAAATTTATGAGTAGGTAATTCTAGTAGGTGAAGTGAAACTTGAAAGGTGCTGACATTTGGTTAGAGATGAACAATTGGTACGTAAGGTTTTTGTATATTTCTATCATTATGAACGTTTGGGATCTATGTATTTCTTTTAAGATTAATTTACAACTTCCATTTGTAATATATTCAAGGTTGTGTTCTATTTGTCATAAAGTTCTACCTTCTAGAAGTCCATGAAACAGTGCTGATGTCCAAGGATTTTGCTTTTTTATTTTTTGCTGGCAATTAAATTAGCTCAGGGCTCTTAAGTCTTCTGTCTTACTCCAGGGATTTAATGCCACTTTAACTGAACCACTTAGTGCCCTTGGAAGGAGAGGTGGTCAAATAAGAGAAATGAAGCTCAAATTGCACCCAGATCTCAAAGAACCATTGAAGAAGCTCTCTGATGATCCCAAGACAACTATCGTTGTTCTTAGTGGGAGTGACAGAACTGTCCTTGATGAAGTACTCTGGTTTTTTCTTCAAAAGTGCTTTATATCATAACGATGCTCTGGGCCATCACTAGTGTTCAACAGCATAGACTAATAGAAAACGGTTCCTAGTTGTGGGACCCATCTTCTATTACTATGTGGTGTTAAACACTGCTGCTGTCCCTAAGCATTTTTCTTTCTTCCATGCCTTGCTTGTTATGCCCTCGAATCAACTTTTTTTTTTCGTTTCTTCTCTTTTTGCAGAACTTTGGTGATTTTCACATGTGGTTAGCGGCAGAAAGCAGGATGTTTCTGCGTCTTACAATGGGAGAATGGATGACAACAATGCCCGAGAACGTAAATATGGAATGGGTTGACAGTGTGAAGGTTTGTCAACAAAATCAAGCGATGATATATTATCTCTCAATGAATTTCTCTTCAAACTTGCACTTATTCTTCTTGTATTGGATTTCAGCAAGTGTTTGAGTATTTCACCGAAAGAAGACCTCGATCTCATTTTGAGCTTCGTGAAAGATCGATTGTATGGAATTACAAGTATGCAGGTACCAAACAATGCAAACGTTTCCTTTCTTTCTCATCATTCTCTAGCTGTTAAAACATTTGTGATGGTGCTGTCCCTTTCATTTCTTTTAAAAGTAAATTCATAATATTAGATATTGAGTTTGGAAGGCTTCAAGCAAGGGACATGCTGCAGCATCTTTGGACAGGCCCAATCTCAAATGCATCTGTCGATGTCGTCCAAGGTAGCCAATCTGTGGAGGTCCAAGCAGCTGGTGTCACCAAGGTACAATGCATCTTTTATTAGTCTCAAAGTTTATATGTTCCAAATGTCAATGTACTAGGGAAAAAAATAAATAAACCACTATTTCCTTCTCTTCTGATGTGGTTATCTATATACAGGGCGCGGCAATTGATCGTATCTTAGGAGAAATAGTACACAACAAAGGCATGAAGGCACCTTTGATTATGTCCTCTGTGTTGGCCACTTTCTCCCTAAGGTGGTTCGCTATTATTATTTAATTTTTTGCTCATTAGTCATTACACGAAGAAAATGATTTCCATATCCTAAGAAAAATGGTAACATGGGTTTTATGCATTTGGATGTATTTCTATAGGATGAAGATGTCTACACATTTTTTGAGCCAGAGCTACCTTCTGAATCACCACCTACACCGAGAGCCACAGTGACCAATTCTATAACTCCAATGCCAAAGTTTCCTGCCAGTAAAGGCGGGCCCAAATCATCCCGCCTTAACAAACAACGGTCAATGTCTGCTCTAGAAAAGAAAACAAACAACCAAGGGAGTAGTACAGATGCATGGAGGCTGACGTGGTGCGACAAAGTGTCACTGCATGAGGGCTCCTCTGTGCTCGATCTCAAGGGGGACAATTACTTCTCTTGTTCGGTTGGACGGAAACGTTCTAGTGCACGGTACCTCCTCGGGTCGTCGGACGATGTTATCACTCTCTTAAAGGAACTGGCTGAGGTTAATTTCCCGGTTGATCGTACATCCCCTGATCCCGGAGTTTCTTCTACTCTGTAAGTGGATACATCTAAGCGCTGATATCTACATTTGTCAGTTTCCTTTTTCACAAAGCATAGAAGCTTCATTCCCTTGATATTTACATTCATTGATATTTGAAAATTTTGAAAGAAATAGAAGGAAAAAAAATATGGATATAGATCTTTCTTTTACCCACTTGATTCTTTACTAAAGTTATAGCTTGACATTGACACTCAATTTGTTCAATTGCAAAGTATCTTCAATACCCCTTCTTAGTGATCACGAAACTATGCGTTTGACGTGCTAGATTAAGTGACATACCAAATAATTATTATCTGAAGTTTGATTAGAGTAAACCATTATTTTAACTAATTCAATGTAGAAAAATTCTTTGAAAAAATAAAAAAAAAATAACAAATAAAAAAAAGAAAGCTCTCATATTTTCATTAAATTCTGTTACGTACCATTTTATTTTGACATACATGAATATGTTGTGACATAAAATTTTCTTAAAAGCAATTAATGCAAGTGGGAATACCCTACCACAGAACTCAGTCGTCCCAGTAGCAACCAAGTGAGACATGCATAATAGATGACTTCACTTTTCGGATTTAATGAAGACGTTTGGGAACCATACTTAAAACTAACTTTTTAATATTAAATAGTATAAATTTTTCACATGTTACAATAAAAAGTAAAAAATTACTACAGTATAAAGCTCTCACATTATATATTGTTTTGAACTTAAAAGTTTTTTAACTTGCCAAACGTCCTAATAATTTAAATTCCAAAGCATACAGGACTTTGAAGTTTCAACCAAGTACCAAAAGTGTGCAGGACCAAAGCTGACAATCCTAAAATGGACGTAATTCATGTCGTTTTCTTCCCCTATCAACAAGCTTCACAATACGCATGATCATACTCATGCGTCTAAAGGACTGTATCTAAGATGAGAGAAATTTTATTCCATTTTCGTCGTTTTTTTCAACGCGGCCGAAAGCTAAGGTCCAAAATCAAGAATTTCGTGATCTTGATTCGTTGAAAAGAGATTAAAGAAAACTAGAGAGAGAGAGAGAGATGGACAAGAAAAAAAAAAATCTAATAGTGGCTGTAAGATCAAAGCAACGTGTTGAAACTGATAGTGATAGCCGGTGGTTTTGAACTTTAGGGTCGGCTGTGACATGGACTGGTTGATTCATTACCTTCGAATAAGGATGCAGTTACTTCGGACAAAGGGAAAGAAAAGTGAAAAAAGTGATTCCTTTTCTCAATTTATTTATGTGTTTGTTTTCTTGGAGAATTTTTATAAATTTATCTTTTCGAACTTATATTTTATACAAGTATGATATAACTTAGTATTACAGTAGCATAGTATTATGCGTTTCATAAGTATACATATTATTTAAAGTGTGGCATAACATATAATTTTCTATTTTATAGTATTTATGGGTTTTAGCAATGAAAATTATTTGGCCTTTATTTGGCTGTAGCGTTCAGCCATTTTTTTTTTTTGGGGTTCTTTTTCTTCAAGACCTTCTTATTCTTCTTTTTTCCCTTCTCCTCATACTCTTTCTGCTACTCCTTATTCTCCTTCTTATTCTACGTTTTCCTTTTCTCTTCCTCCTCCTCCTCCTCCTCTTCTTTTTAGAGAAACCTGTCAAAAAAGAGTAGCAACAAAGACATCAAATAAAAAATCCTTTTGAAAATACACAGAGCAGCGATTTTACTAACTATTTAAAAAAACCTCAACTTCTATGCATGAATCTAAAGCTAAACAACTAATTCTTACCAAAATGATAACCCTAAATAATAGAAAAAAAAAAAAAAAGATTCCTTTTAAAGATCCAACAAAAATATTAAAAAAAAGTTAAAATATATACAAATTTGGATCAAGCTAAACAAGTCAACCTAAGGAATGGACACAAGCTAGGCTTGGTCCATCCTAAGCCCTTGCCCTAGGAATTCTTTGACCAAAACAAGCAACCGAGCTAAGCCCACCCTTTCATATATTGTTTTTTTTTTTTAATTCGTACATAAAAATCCGAGCTGACTTGGCCCGACCCTAGGCCCGTTTGGCTTTCGGGTCAAGTTGGGCCTCCCTTCCTCGCCTTCCGGCCAAATCATTCTTTTATGCCTGTTGGCCTGATCTCTCCTTTCGGATAACATGGACGGAGCCAGGCCCAAGCCTGCATTGCACTATGGCACCCTAGCTTGGCTTGCCATGTACCCTACACGGGGGAAATTGCACGTAGACCGAAAGCACATAGACAAACCTCTTGGCCATTAGGCCCGCACAATATCAACCCTGGCGAACTGTCTACAAGACATCTTGACTTATGGAGACGCATGTCGCCCTTGTGGTTGCCCATACACTAGCACTCTGTGGACACTCTTGACCCATAGGTGGCTCACTTAGCACATCGTGTGCAAGGGAGGGTGCCATACACCCAACGAATCTCCCTTATTGAGACCCCATTTCCACGCTTGAAGCATCTAGGAAGTAAGGCAGCATAGCACTAAGGGCCATCCCACGCGGCAACCCAAGGCAGCCGAAACCCTCACCCCAAAGAGACTTATGAGCTTTCTCCCTCCTGGCATGAGAAGACATCACTGGAGGAGGTATCGTCACATCCTAACACCATGGCCGATACCGCTCTTGCATGAGTAGTATACTATTCCCTATGCTTAACCTAAATGTATAACTCATAGTATTGTTAGATACACCAACTCTAATATCAACATTTATGCTACTTTTTTAGTTGTTGTTTTTTTAATAGAAGACACAACCTATTGATTTACAATCTTTTAAACATTTACTAATCAAAATAGGACAATTCATGAGTTAGTACAAAGTTAAAATTATAATTGGTAAGCCTAGCCTTGCACCCCCACCCCCCCCCCCACCTTACAACAAACTATTTCCATTTCGATATGCGTTTATAAAATAAGTTAAATGGGTATTTATTCAATCTGAAGTTGATTTTTCACATATGTGGAAAAAAGGCGAGAGATGAGAGGGCCATTGGCTAATGGCCAAGGGCTATTCTAGTACAATTTTCTTCCACAGATTGCGGTTGCCGATCTTATCATGTTGCGAATTTGGCATGCATCAAGGTGCACATAAAATATGAGAGGAAATGCTCCACATGAATAATTGCATATATAGCTTAGATCAGTCTTAACAAATACTAACTGGTACGCATGGGGAAAAATGGTTCTTGCAATTGACACTAAGTTTGGAAAATAAAATTTTTTTATTGTTTGGAAGGGTGGCGGGAACCGGTGATGGTAACCGCTTTTACTGTATGTGAGAGCTTTACACTGTAGCAATTTTTTTTTTATTACTGTAGCATGTGAAAGCTTTACACTGTTTATAATTGAGTTTGTGGTGGAAACCATGTGATGAAAACCATTGCCAAACACACCGTAACGTGACACTCTTGAACAGCATAGGGATCCCTATTGTGCATGACTAAAGCAGAAAATGTGACATATAAGACAGTTAAGACACAAGTCGAAGTCTAAGATGCTGACAAAAGAGGCCTACTTATAATGCGCATGCCTTTAAGTTGCGTGGTCCTTTTAAGCCCCTAATTGGACTTATTTGAAACTAGTCTCATATATCTATTCCACAACTTGTTTTTTCTCCCAAAGTGCCCTTATCAAGCTAGGTGGCTACATAAAATATGGCCTTATAGCTAATATTAACAGTGTTTGATTTTTAAATAAATCCGTATCATGATCATATTCATTTCTTTCTAATATTTGATCAGATTGATTAATTGATTCAAACATCAACTGCTAATTTGTTGAAATTTATATTAGGTAATTCATGTCATTCATGTCATCGTGTTGAGTTCATGTCTGGTCAATTTTTATGTATAACGGCATATTATAACATGTATATGATTGCTTTCGCATTATTGTTGATACCAAAATAAAGGGAAAATAGGTTTTAATTGTGAACATGACTCTTTTACTTTTTGTATCTAAGTGCCTAATCTTGAATCGAAGTAACATGATACATCAAACATGACTAGTACATGAATCGTAATCATGTTGTATCAACTTAACATGCCATATGTTGAGCTGAATTACTCCATATTAACCTGTTTTTAATACTAATAGGCCGTTGTTTGGCGAACCAGCTTGAATTAAAAAGACTGGTTCAAAAACTACATCATGCGAGAGCAATTGTAGCAGCTTTTTACTTTACACTGTAACATGTAAAAGCCTTTACACTATTCTTGGTTCAGACCAGTTGGTTTCAACTAGTTCATCAAATGCGACATAAATCAAATAAAAAATAGCATCATTTCAAATGTTTGACCGAACAGATTAAATAAAATAACTTAGAAACACAATGTTCCAATTGCTTCTGATTTCCAATAATATTTGACATGTTTATGATTTTTTTTTCTTTAATTTGGTTATTGCGGGTCAGTGAGTTAGCCGCCTAATCTAAAATCAACCAGTTATTTAATCATGTTAACTGCAGGCCCACTTAGGATGGTTTGTATTTTAACTTGTAAGCAGTAAATAAAGAGAAGTATAAACGAAAAACGTGTTTTTTGTTTTTATATTTTAGAAGAACTTTTGAAAGTATGTAGCTAAATAAGTCAAAAGCTCTTGTTATATTAGTATAAAAAGTATAAAGATATAAATAGAATTCCTTATTTGTTATTCTTAAATAAAAAGTCAAAAATGTAGATACAAAAGCTTTTCATAAGTAGTGTGTTTGGAAAACATGGCTAAAACTATGGTTATGGTTTAAAATATATAGCATGTGAGAGCTTTATTCTGTAGCAACTTTTTACTTTTTTACTGTAACATTTGAGAGCTTTATACTATTTGGTAACCATAAACATGCTTCTAATTTAGATTGCCAAACACTTTGAAAATGGTTGGCTTTTCCAAAAAGCGCTTGGAAAGACCAAAAGCATTTTTTATGGTTTCATCCAAAAATGTCAAAAAGAAAATTTTAAGGTAAATAAGCTAAAACTATCCAGGGGTGCAAATATTTATCGAAAAATTTTTACAGTGTGCCCAATTTCATGGAGGCTTCAAATCACATGATCGAGATTACTAGAATGCACAATGATTAGAGATGCAACAATAGGCAAGGGCTCGTAGGCCGGCCTAGGCCTATCATGATACAGTGACAGGCTAGGCCGGCATAGCCTATCACTATTCAAGGCACGGCCTAGCCCATAAATATTGGTGGGCTGGGCTGGCCCGACATGGCCCATGAAAAATCATGGCCAAGCCGGGCTGACACATAAAGGCCCATAATGGACCGGCTCATTCCGACTTGTATAAGGCCCATATAGGCCTATAATAGGCCAGCCCACCGAGGCCTATTATGGCCTAATTTCATTTTAATATATATATATGTATATATATTTATATATATTTTTTATGTTCATTCGCTGGTAAACATGGTTGAATATAGCATTCTCCAGTAGAATGCCTTACATATCATATCATGGCAAGCTTTTTTAATTTTTTTTTAGTAATTTTATAAATATCTTATGTATAATTATCATGATTGTACTTTTTTTCTTACCAAAGTTTTGCCCTATTGGGTTTTCTTGGGAAAGGTTTTCAATGAGACAATCGTAAATATAATATCTCTTTTTTATATTTGCATTGACTATTCAAACTTTTATATTTTTTAACTTATTTAAAAATTCAAAAATTAAAATTAAAATTTAAAAATTACATACGTAAATGGGCTGACCTATCTAAACCTTTGATGGGCCAAAATAGGCCTACCTATCCTAACTGGTAGATGGGCTTAAATGGGTAGCCCATTCAAGGATCATGGCACCGCCCAACCTAGCCCACTTAAAATTGGCTCGTGGTGTAAGCTGGGCCAAGGTAATTCTTATTTAGGCTGGTCTGGTCCGACCCACAAAATTCATGGGTTAGGCCAGGCTGGCTCACGACCCACATGGGCCGAATGAGAATGGGCTGGGCCGGCCTTCTTGCATATCTAATAATGATAACCTTTATTCTTCAATAGTAGTAGTTGTTTCATGGTTCAATGAGGAAATAAATTGATGAAGCTTTGCGGCTTTTACCTTGCAATCGTGGAGATGTATTTTTCCCATGTTTAATTTAATGATTAAAGAAACATTTTAAACAAAAAATAAAAAGTGATTTGAAAAAGAATTTGAAATAACACAACTTCTAATTTTTAAATGTTAAATAAAAAACACACTTATCTCGATTTAAAAACAATATATATATATATATATACATATATATACACACACACACACACTATCATAGTAAAAACACAATATAAATTTTAAGTCACATATATTTCCTTCGAAAAATCAAAACATAAAAACAACAAAAGTATTTCCTATACAAAAAAAGAATCTTTCAAAAAGGGTACGTTATTTAGTTTTCCTTTTTTTTATAATGATTTTCTTACGGTTATAAACTAATGAGGGGCCCATTTGCATGTCCTTTAAAGACTATTTTCTACATCTTATTGGAATCAACATGACACGAGTTTCTTGTGTTTTGATAAAGCTGTTTTTTCCTTAAAAAGAAAAAAGAAAAACTCTTAATAGTGTTGGTGAGAAGCAAAATTTGAGACACAGGAACAGCTAAGTTTATTAAAATAATTTTAATAATAAATCATAATTCTTATTCTACCCGTTCTATTTTTTCCATAACAATAAAAAATATATATCTTTTAAATATTTGTTTAAAAGTTACAAATCTCTTATAAATATACTATATTAACTTTTACTCAACTATTTTTAATAACCTTAAAAATGTTTAAAAAAAAAAATTCATGTCTTTATGTTATTTAATTTCTTAGTAGATGTGTAATTGTATTTCCTTTGAATATAAATAATATATTTTTTAGAAACATTTAAAACAATAAAGTTAAAACTGTATTTTTTTAGTATTTGGTGTAAAAATATTATAGATGTTGACCTTAAAATTATGAATAAAATTCAGATAGTAAGGGTAGGGTGAGTTAAAGGGAAAATCTCAAATTCAAATTCAAATTCTGAGAATAGTTAGCATTGTATCAAAAATTATAAATAAAATCTTTGATTTAAAGTCAATCAGCCGCAATCCTTTCGTATTCTGTTGTTTGGGGTTTTTACTTCGTTCTACATCACCTCCCAAAGAAAACCATTTCCTTTTAAAATTTTTATATTAACCAAACACTGAAAACTCGGAAAAAATTGAACTAAGAGAGAGAGAGAGAGAGAGAGAGAGAGAGCAAACAATTTAAACAATCATAGAAATGCTAAACTATTAATTGATTTGCTTTTTCTAGTAAAAAAAGGTCAACACAGTTTTTATTTTTTTTCTCTTTTAAAATATTTAAAAAATATCTTCTAAATATAGAGGAAAAAGGTTGTTAATTTGTCTCCAAGTTTTTAATCTCCTTGCCCTTATCATCTTTTGAAATTGGTTCTAAATTTTCACCAAATTTCCAAGTTCTTCCCAATTCTAAATTTAGACTCAAATTAAGTATTGTTCCAATCTTAATCCCCAATTATTCTGTTATATCATAGAGTATGCAAGGACTGGAGTGTTATCACAAGATGTCAAAGCAAATAAACCCAACACCTTTATATAAATAGAATTTCAAACATTAAATCCACCACATAACATAACAGTCTCTTATAGGTCCCAAGTCTCGACCTCTACATTTGATTAGGACTCCCAAACTATATATAGAAGTACAATAGTGCCAAATTCTACCACTTCAAAACCACAATATTCATCATCATCATCATCATCATCATCATCAATTCATCAAAATAAAGCCAAAAATGATCAAGAAATCTTCCACAATCTCCCTCCTCTTTCTTCTCCTTTTTCCTCTCCTCGCTTCATGCTCAGAAAAACAGGTTTAATTTCCTTATTATCATATATCAATATTAGCATAATTGTCTTTTTATCATGATGGGGTTTTCATTTATTATACCCTAAAAACAGGTTTACATAGTGTATTTTGGAGGGCACAGTGGAGAAAAGACATTGAAGGAAATAGAAGATGACCATCACTCCTATTTGAAGTCTGTGAAAGAGACAGAAGAAGAAGCAAGAGCCTCTCTTCTCTACAGTTACAAGCACAGCATCAATGGCTTCGCGGCAGTTCTCACCCCCGACCAAGCCTCCAAGTTATCTGGTAAAATTAAGTAAAAAAAAACCTAAAAAAAAAAAAAACATAACCTTTGTTTTTTTTTTCTTTTTTCCTTTCTTTCTTTTTTTTTTTTTTTTTTTTTTTCCTGAATGGTTTTCCTAACAGAACTTGAGGAAGTGGTTTCGGTGTCACGGAGTTACCCGAACAAGTACTCTATGCACACAACGAGGTCGTGGGAGTTTTCGGGCTTGGATTTGGAAGAAGGCGAGAGACATGGCAATAACTTCTTTAAGATGGGTGGAGACTTGTTGCCCAAAGCTGGTTATGGCAAAGACATCATAGTTGGCCTCTTGGACAGTGGTAAATACTAAATAATTTATACCAATAGAAATCTCAAATTTAAAGGCCTAAATAAATTTTTTCAAATTTCACCAACCTTGTGTATAATAATTTGCCCCACATTACTGGTAAATAAAATGTAAATTTGTGATTGGTTGAAAACGATATAACCTTATTACGATTTATTCTGACTGTATTGCATGTGAATTTATACATACATATATATATATATAGGATTGTACATGGTTAAGAGATATGATTGCATGTGAATATATATGTGATATGGCTAAAACGTCTGGTGGGGTTGATGTTCAGGTGTGTGGCCAGAATCAAAGAGCTTCAGTGACAGAGGGATGGGACCCGTTCCCAAATCGTGGAAGGGAATCTGCCAGACTGGACCTGCTTTTAATTCATCCCATTGTAATAGGTAATCAAGCTTTTTTTTTTTTTTTTCCCTTCTGACGTTATATATCATAAACTATATATTTGTGTGTGTGTCATGAGAAGAGTCTAAAAACAAACGTGATATGGTTTTTTATGATGCTATTCAAAATTTATATATGTGAACAGCATTAAATACATGCTAAAAGTATTTAAAAGTATTTTGCCTTTTTGCCTCCCCTTTTCTTGGGTCTACGGGAATTTTCTTTGCGAATCGTGAAAGATGTTAGACGTTGATGCATTTGTGTGCCTTGTTTTGGCATTGATTATGTCTCAGTTCTAGGTAATAAATGCCACCTGCGATCAACAACGAAAATGACTCGCATGCTATAGATTCCTTTAATTATATAGTATAAAATGCAACATCATTATGAAAATTGCTATATAAACTTTACTATTTTTAAAATATTTTAAAACTTGTGTTAAATTTCAATTCCATCGCAATAATTTAACCATACTGTAGTGTATTTTTTTCAAATAAGTATTTAACACCAATAAAACTTTAACAATAGGGTATAATAATAATAATAATAATAACAACAACGATGACGACGACAACGATGACGATTATGATGTGCCATATCTTCTTTGAAAGGCAACTATAATTTCTGCTAAAGTCTTGGAATTCCGACATTTTCAAGGCTTCTTTGCTTGAAGGGGGACCACCATTAATTTTTTTTTTCCAAGTTATCGTAATTGCCTGACTAGTCTAAAGTAGGTGCCCGTCGTTTTCAAGTTCCCAAACATAATTCGCCACTTGCAATTTTGCATGTTATATATGTATCGTTGGGAATTGGTATTTATCACTTGCAAATATTGCATGTTATATGCATATCTAGATCGTAGGGAATTAGTATTCACGGGTGCAGTTTCCTTTGGGAATGGTAACGAAAAACCTTAGAAAATCTTCTATCTATTTCAAGGGAAACTCTGACTTTTTTTGGGGCTTGAAATGGCATAAAATAATTTAAAATAATAAAAGAAAAGAGATAAACAGAAAATGATAAGATACGATTGTACCATGTAGAAGCTGATCTTCTTTCTAATTGGAAGACAATACAATCTTTGCAGTAAAGTAATAGCTTGGCTACAATTACAATCACCAAATATATATATATATATATATATATATATATATATATATATCAAAGGATACAACTTATTATACAAGAATTTTCATAAACATCATCTTTTAAAATTTAGTTTTTATAGATAATATACATGTTAATTTGTGGCACAACTTATATATATTATAAATGATAAGGTGACATAAATAAGTATAACTTTTAAAAAATATAACATAATATGTAATTTTCTCTTTTATTTATTCTATAATAGTTATATATAGTATGTGTTTGGGCGGCCTGCAGTAATGTGTTGTTTCTGAGAATATATATATATATATATATATATATATATATAAGGATAATAATTTATAAAAATAAGATGATCATTATTTTGACAGCTCTAATTTGTCCATTTCCAATCCAACAGTTGGCTTGATATGAGTGTTCTTTTGGCTTCTTGCATTCCCCATCTTGTGAACTTCAATCAGTATTCCTCTGGCCTATTCAATATTGGAGGACAGATTTCTTTGTTTTCTTCTAATATTTGCACCCCTACTTGATTTCTTGCTTGGAATGGTATGCATGTTTGTATGTATGTATGTATGTATGTGGACTAATATACATGCATGCATGCTCTATTCATGATTCGGTAGCAAATGACTTTAGGATCAGGAGGCTTAAAGTGATATTGGACTTGGGCCAAATTCCAATTATTAAGGAATTGGGCAACTTAGGCTTGTGATAATTGTAAGCCACTAGAATAGTTCTCAATCATTCTTTCAGTGAAGGTTGGACCGTGATTTAGCGTTTTGTGTGTGATTAATTTGTTGTGTATGTTTCATACATGTGGCATGGCTTTTTCTCTTAGACGCTCATATAGCTACGCCCATAATTGCCTTACATTCTTTAGTTTTATAATTGCAAAATAAGGAAGTGATTAATGAAGAACTTCAGAAACAACTGATTGATGTTTGGTTATATTATTAAAGATTACTTAAAAAAATAATAATTATAACCTATTAACATATATATATCTATTTTTCAACAGTCAAATTTATAGAAAAAAACGTGTGCGACTGATTGAAATTGAAAAAAGATGTTGTTATAATATATACATATATATATATATATATATATATATATATATTTGATAGAAATGCACCCATGTGCCTTCTTTTTCAAAATTGTTCCTCTCAATATTTACCTTACCCCTTCGAACCATTGGGGCCTCCGTTGTTATATTTTGGTCTACCACTAAAAATAATTTTTTAATAGGAAGCATTTTTTTAAATATTTTAAAAATGACACATAATTTCATTATTTTGATAGCTGTTTTCATATGCCAAAAGTTCTAGACAAGCAGAATAAAAATAATTTCCAAATAAGCACACCATTTCTTAAAATGGTTTAGGGAAACAAAAATTGAGGGTTAAAGTTCCTTTATGCTTGTAACTTGTTGACTTTTTGTTTTTGAAGGAAGCTCATTGGAGCTCGCTACTACATTAAAGGTTTCGAAAATCACTTTGGCCCTCTTAACGCCACAGACGACTATCGATCACCCCGCGACAAAGACGGCCACGGGACTCACACCGCCTCGACCGTCGGAGGTCGAACCGTCCCAAATGTCTCCGCCATCGGTGGCTTTGCCCGTGGCACGGCCTCAGGGGGTGCACCTTTGGCCCGGCTCGCCATATACAAAGTGTGTTGGGCGTTGCCAGGCCAGCCAAAAGTCGCCGGCAACACGTGCTTCATGGAAGACATGCTCGCCGCCATGGACGATGCCATCGCCGACGGAGTCCACGTTATTAGTATATCAATCGGGACATCATCACCGGTCAACTACACCGACGATGGCATTGCCATTGGAGCATTGCACGCCATTAAAAAGAACATTGTTGTGTCTTGTAGTGCCGGCAACGGAGGCCCTGCTCCGGGGACCTTGTCGAACCCGGCCCCCTGGGTCATCACCGTGGGAGCTAGTAGTGTGGACAGACAGTTTATTGCGCCTGTTGTGCTTGGAAATGGCAGGAGAGTTGAGGTATTAATCAAGAAATAAATATTGCATACTTTTTGACATGTCAAAGACCAAAATGTTAAACCATAACAAACTATTATAATAGCAAGAGTTTTTAGCCCAGAAATGACATGTCAATTTATAATAAATTTGATGAAAATACAAGTGACAATACATATTAGGACTTTATAATTAAGGATTGAGAAGATGACTGTGAAAGAGAATGTAGTAAATAAATAATATATATATAAATACATAAAAATATTTAATAAAAACTGAATTTGTTCATAAAAAATATATTAGTTGTCAAATGTTTAAGGAGTAAAATCATCATTTTATGCATATTTTTAATGACAAAATGTTTTTCATATTATATATTTCAGGGGGGATTTTATGCATTAATTTCAAGAATTTTAATGGTCAAGAGAGTATTACTGTAATTAAGTTTGATCAAAAGTGTGTTACTTCTAAAATTTGATAAACTTCATAGGTTCAATGTAATTTTTCCTATTAAAAATTAGTGACTATACCTAACAATATTGCTCGTTAATTGAGACACAATTGCTGCAAAATATTGTTTACCAAATAATTCAAGGACTTCATTTTTTTGCCTCTTTTTATTCGTCTTTTTATTCCTTGCATTTTCTTTCATATTGTTTTTTTTCCATCACATAATTTAGGTTCCAAACATTGGCTTATTGTGTTTTTAAAATGCTGACATGAATTCTAATATGGTATCTTGATCGTCAGGGACAAACCGTGACACCAACTAAGCTAAAATCAAAGAAGTTGTACCCTCTGGCATATGCTGCAGATTTGGCTAAACCGGGAGTTTCAAGAGATATGGCACAGTAAGATCATACAAGACATGGTCTTTTTAAAAAGTGTTCCATAGATATTGCATTTTAGCTACTTATCATGTTCAAATTACAAATTTCTATTGTTCCCAGACATTGCCTACCAGATTCTCTTTCAGCGAAAAAGGCCAAGGGAAAGATAATATTGTGCATGAGAGGCAACAATTCAAGAGTTGGAAAAGGCTTGGTCGTGAAGAGCGTCGGAGGAGCTGGTTTAATACTATCAAACACCCCAGAAACCGGAGTTGAGGTACCTTGCGATCCTCACCTTCTTCCAGCGACAGCCCTGACTTACAACAACGCCATGAGAATTCTCAAGTACATCAATGGGACCAAAAAGCCTATGGCATATATTGTACATGGAAAGACGGTGTTGAACACCAAGCCAGCGCCTTTCATGGCTGCTTTCTCTAGTAGGGGTCCAAACCGTCATAGACCCAAACATTCTCAAGGCAACGCCCTATAAATCACCTCCTTTTGTCATCTCTAGAAATGTATTACATGTAACAAGGTTGTGAAACGTCTTGTGTTCTTGCTTGTTTACTTTTGGCAGCCGGACATTACAGCTCCAGGACTGAACATATTGGCAGCATGGACCGGGGAAGATTCGCCTACGAAGCTTCCTGATGATCCTCGTATCGTCAAGTATAACATAATCTCAGGAACATCAATGTCTTGCCCTCATGTTGCTGCCACAGCGGCGATTGTTAAGGCCATTCATCCTACTTGGAGCAGTGCTGCCATAAGATCTGCCATCATGACCACAGGTAATCAACTAGTATACATTCATAATTTGGCGTCACTTTTGCTTAATCCGGCTCTCTATTGGTAATCTTAAATGAGAATTTTAAAGGACTAGCCATACAAACATCTTTAAAAAGAGTCATTTTTATCATACTAGGAAGCAAGACTAAGCTCTAGTGCTGATTTAACATTATTATGCTTGAGGGTTATCTAATGTCTATCTTTGTTTGATAAAGATCCTGTGCTTCACCCACAACTATTAACACAATTAGTCATTCTTTGAGCAGAATCAATTCAATCAAACTATATTTTTAATTGTAAGCTTCCATATATTGCAGCTGTACAGAGAAACAACGTTGGTTTTCCTGTCAACGACGAAGCTGGCAATATAGCAAACTCCTTTTCGTATGGATCTGGCCACTTCCGCCCTGCCAAGGCAGCCGATCCCGGCCTTGTCTATGATGCGTCATACACAGATTACCTTCTCTACTTATGCAGCATTGGCGTCAAGGACATCGACTCATCGTTCAAGTGCCCAGCAGAACCGCCCCCGGCCATGGACCTCAACTATCCTTCCCTGTCCATCTCCAAATTCAATTGCACGGTGACTGTCAAGAGGACTGTCACAAATGTGGGTCACCCGAAGAGCATTTACTACTTCAGCTCCTCGCGTTCATTCGGTTTCTTGGTGCAGGCGAAACCAAGAATCTTATTCTTTGATCATGTTGGCCAAAAGAAGAGCTTCACAATAACGGTTTCACCAATACGCAAGAGTAGCAGACAAGAGTATGTTTTTGGGTGGTATTCTTGGACTGATGGATCGCATCATGTCAGGAGCCCCATTGTAGTGTCCTTAGCATAATTGTCTTGTGTGCCTATCCTACACATTCGGTCAAGGTTGTCACTGCGAAGCTATAGCGAAGGTGCACGGGGTCTTACCGTCTAGCCGCTGGTACTCCATATCTTCACGGAGAATTCAATTTCACCATGTCCATGTCGGAGATAGCGGGAATTTAATCTTTTTCATTTAAACAATTTTAGTTGTATTATAAGGGCATAGATAAACAATTACCAAATACCCTGCACAAAGTGTGAGGTATTCCTATCAACATTGGAATAAAAACAATAATGATATTCTCCTATCCAATATTAGTTTATTGACATTTTCTCCCACCATTCTTAAAGCTCTGCTTATGAGCACTTCCTGAGATTGATTCCTTATATTTGACTTGAAGATCTGGAAAAATATGTTCTTCTATAAGCCTATATCAGCTGAATCTTCATTAATATTAAGAGGACCTATAAAATCAACCACAATAAAAAAGCACTTCCTGATATTTTACCTTAGATACTACAAAACTCTTACCTTTTATACAACTACAATAAAACAAATTACCTTGCCAAAATCAAATGAACTCGGTCTTAAAATTTAAGTCAACTACAGCCTTCATGCAAATAAACTAAAATTTTTAAGAAATATATCACATTCAGTCGGGATTCAAGGAAAAAAAAAAGGTGAAAAGAACAAAATCTCATTAAAAGAGGATGAATGCAAGATGAATGAGTATTTTCTTGCTCAGGAAAAAGAATCCTATATCTATTGCATAACTGTGAACTTTATTACAATTTAGAAAAATATCAGACTTAGAGGGTGAAATCAGCAATATTAAGCGGGAAATATTTGAGGTTGGACTTGAATTAAATAATTCAACGTAACTAACTAGGCAAGAAAAAAAGCATGACTTAAAATGTGTTGAACCCTGCATTTTATCAGGTTGAATTCCTATGTTGAACCTTGCATTTTGAGCAGAACTTCTTCATTAATCAAACTTTCTGTTGAAGCTGACATTTTATCAAGGTTGCATTTGTACACTACAAGACAACATTTTCAGAAACCAATTTAATTTCTCTAAAACCTTGATTTAGATATTAAATATAGGTCATCTCTAAAACTTTGTCTTTTCTGAACTCTTTTGTCAATATTTTTTAGAGACAAAATATGTTGTCTCTAAATATTGCCTTAAGAGACAAAATATTAATGCAACCTCTAATGAATTTGGAGGGAAAGTTTGCCGCCAAAAATAATTTGGCGGGAAGTTTTTCAATAATGAGAGACAAGACGTTGTCATCTCTAAAAAACATTTACAGAGACAAAATAACAAATTTGTCTCTAAAATGCATTATTGTTATATTGGAGACAAAATAATATTTGCCTCTTAAAGTATTTAAACTTGATTCAGAAACAAAATAGCGAATTAGTTCGAATGAATTTGTGGGATATTTGATGGGGAACTTTTTAATATTTAGAGACCAATTATTTTATCTCCAAATTCATTTTTAGTGATGAATTATAATGTGGTCTCTAAAATTTTTTGTTAGAAATACAATCATAAACAAAATAATATTGGATTTTAAATGTTGATGATCTTGATTTAAAGCCGAAGTTTTGTTTGTCTCCATTTTAATTGGTAAAAAAATTTTTGTTAATATGCACTTTCTTTTTTTTAAAAAAAAATTTTAAGTGAGAAGCTATTCAACATTAATCTAAATACAAATTAGCATTTTCTTATCTGCAAGGACAATCTTTGTGAAAATATTTACTTCTTTCTTTTTCTTCACTTAGAATGTGTAAAAACTTTTTTCATGTTATTAGCCAATAATGTCCATATATAAATAAAAACCAAACAAAGTGGCAATTCAATAAGCTCTCCAAACGAAGGAGTATGTATTATAAGTTCAATAAAACAAACAAAATGGACCTATATATATATATATATATATATATATAAATCACTCTTAAATCATGCCTCTTACGCCCAAAACAAGTAGCATGCCGATCAATTACCAATGTTCAACGAATAGGTTAACGCGTGAATTTGCCTCTAAAAGTTTCCATCATAGTTATTGTCACCATCTTCTAATTCTGTTTCAAAACTTTCACTAGTAAAAATTAGTATTTCTTCATCAATATCATTATCTTAAATTGCTCCATTTCCATATCAAGCTCTTCCAAAATAACACGAACGTTCGAGGAGTTATCCTCTCCGTAAGCATCTTCATCAAATTGAACTTCATCTTCAACGCCATCTGTTGCTTTCTCTTGGATATCCCACAAGTTGCGATGATGCACCTTTTGAACGATGCGCCAATTATTTCCTATCATATCATCATTGACATAATATAGTTGTTTAACTTGAATTGCTAAAATGTATGAATCCGTATTATACCACTCCGAATCAATGTTGATGTTTGTCAAGTTTAATACTTTGTTTATTCTCTTATTTCTTATACTTGTGTCAAACTATTTATACTTGAATAGTGACTTTATATCCCAAAATGGAGTCAATCTCAAGTATGTCAATAATTTCTCCATTAAATTCACATGATTTACCGTCATACTCACCATCAACCCAAATGCCAGAATATTGAGTGTTGCGCATGTAAGTAATAATTCTTAACCAATAAACCCAAATTCTATGTGAGAACATCTTAGAGCAAGAACACCATTGAGCCTAAGATCTATATCGTGCCAGATTATTGAGGATAAGATTAACAAATAAAATACCTGGATCTATTGGTATCGATCAAACAGCCAAACTTGTGGTTTGTGATCTTCCTCAACCAAAACGTTTGAATTCCTCAATGGGACTGTCGTCACTTTTCTTGATGGGGAGAAAAGAGACTATAACGTATTTTGGTATATCGGGGACCATAACCAAGAAAATCTTCATCTAAGGTTCCATAATTCCTTAAATGGTATCTACTCAATTTACTCCATATCAATTTCCGTAATCAAAGGGTTTTAACATTAATTGAGATCACCAAAATTTCAACCCATATTAAATAGCTTATATAATTGATTGAGAATTATATGTAGCCCAATATCGATAATATGATTTCCTAATAATTGCCTAATGTAGGAAATCTAATTTCCTAACAGCGTACGTCTATTACCAAGAAATTTTGTTTAGTATCGAACTCCATTTGCAACACAATTAGAATATGAAGAAATACGAAAGTCAAGCACGCAAGAAAGTATAAATAATTCATCAGTTGCTTCGGGGGACCCAAGTTCACGCATAGTCTTAATATGCATATTCAAATACATATGTTAACTTGATGAAATAAGGAAAATACAATAAAAAATTAAAAATTTTTACTCACATGTTCTTGAAATTCAAGCTCTTGCTTTTGCATCAGATTACTAATATTAGAACACTTTAAAATGTTACTATGTTTATTGTATGAAAGGTATAAAAAAATAATAACCTTAAAACGAATATTACATGTAAGAAAAATAATTGACTAAATGGACTTGCTCAATATATGGCTGCAACTCGTTACAATTGTTAAGGATATACCAATAAACTTTTCTTAGTTGCTCTTGATCTTGTATTAGTGTCATTTTTTTTTTTTGGGCACCAAACGGCTTGATGGTATTATTAAACATTGAAAGAGCATTATATTTATCATGATCGCGGTCACGATTATGGTCTAGTTGATTGAAATTTGTGTCGATGTCCTGGGGATACATTAAATAATAAGTCAATGCCTCATGCCTCATTGACTACGTATGTCTTTAAAACAGAACCTTTCGGTCGAGCTATATTTTTCATGTATTTTTTGTACGTACGTAAAACCCTTAAAAAGTTAAAGAATAAAATTAACAAAAGGCTTAAAAAATAACTTAAATAATTTCCTTTCAGAGGGAGACACTCATCGTGTATAAACTAGACCGGCCATTTTTGCCTCATAAGATAAATGCACAAGAAGATGTAACATAGCATCAAAAAAGGTTAGGGGAAGATTATTTCTAACTTACATAGTATACCAACAATTTCCCTTTCCAATGCATCCAAGTCTTTGACGAGACATGTTTTCGCACATTATTGTTGGAAGAAATTAGGTAATCCACCAATAGTCATAGTATTTATGTTTAATGTTTGATTCTTGTTTCTATAATATATTGAAATTATGTTTTAGTATACATTTTTTATGTCATTATTTTGAGATGGATAATTTGTCTCTAAATATTGTTCAAAAAGACAAAAAAAAAATACTTTCATATAAAAATAATTAATTAAATAGATAAATTTAAAAACATTTTCAATGATGATAATTGTCTCTAAAATTGATCTTGTTTAGTCTCTAAAGACAACTTTTAGGTACTACTAATTTTTGTCTTTGAAGGTACTTTTATAGACAAAAAAAATTAGCCTTAAAAAGTAAATTAATAATTTTGTCTAATGAAGTTACCAAATAATTAAAATTTCGTCTAATATGTTGTCTTTAAGGCCAAATTTTGTTTTTTTTTTTTAGAGACACTTTTTATATCTAAAAAGCCATATTTTAGGAAATTTTGTCCCTAATGATCTATAAAGACATGCTTGTCAAGACCAATCTTGTCGAAATAAATTTTTGTCTCTAAAATGATTTAGAAACAAATTCTCACAATTTCAGAGACAAAAAAGTTTGCCTATGAAAGTGTTATTTCTTGTAGTATACGTTGGTAACCTTCCTAATTTGCACAATTGCGCCTACCTTGCACAATTCCTACCTTTACAGTCCTTGTACAAGTGTGCTTGCAGCTTTCCTACCTTGCATTTATGTAGAGTTTTCAACCTTGCATAACCTTGTATATCTTAGCAGAATTTCTGAAGACTTTGTGGACGCCAACAATGCATACTTAGCAGCATCCTACGATGCATATCCTGCAGGGTTGCCTACCTTTCATATTCGACAAGATTGCCCTTCATGCCTTGCGTATAAATAGTTGAAGCCATGCAGAAATTCACTAGTTCAATCCAATCTCAATAGTTTGTTTACAATTCAATTCCATCACACCTACAGTTAATTTTAATTCAATCCCAACGGACATAGTATCAATATACTAGAATCTCTATGTACAGGATTCTTATTTTCACTACTAACTAAAATTTCATACACAAGCATCGTTCGTTCAACCTAATATAATTGTTTTAGAAAATCCAATCACCTTCACCATTCTTGACAATAGTTATGTTTAATACTTAAACCAATGATTGAATTCACATTTAGATATTGAATTCTTCGCTAATGTAATTGTTTGATTGTTGAATTGATGCTAATTAACAAAAATTTAGATTTTGTGATTGTTATATTATTCAGTTTTTTTATATTTTTGCCCCTTATAAATAAAATGTTCCCAACAATCTCAAAACACATATCTATATATCAAGAAATGAAGTAAGAGGAAAGCAATCGGCCTCTAGATGTCAAAACTAGTATGTAATCTTAAATATCAGCTAAAGGCATGGTGCTGACAATAAGAAGTCAAGTTAGACATATCTCCTAAAAGAGCAACATATTCCCCTTGTAATGAATCAAAAGAAACAAAGAAAATGAAGATTCATCGTCTTTAATTTTTTCACTATGTTGTCGACTAGCGAAATAATGCTATAAAACAAGTTTTCTGTGTGTGTTTTTGTTTTATTGCTTTCTAAAATCATAAAACTGTATGCAGAAGAGAACCAAATTGGCCCCTAGAAACGCTAAATTATTAAGAGAAAATTATATGTTGTATCTTACTTTTAAAAAATATGTTTATTTATGTTATACTATATGTAATGACCTTACTTATATGACCTTTATTTAAACTACTTAGACATCTTTTTAAATATATACTTATTATAATTCCTAAAATTTGAAGAATATTTTTTTTAACATATTCAGTTTAAATATCATTACCAGTTAACTTAACAAAATATACTTATATTTTCGCAACATGTGAAAATAATTGTCAACGACATATTAATCTTAAAGTTCTTCGGACTAAGTCTATGTGACTACAACCTTAGGCACCAAAACATATTCATATAGTTCCAACTGTGCTATTAATACTTCATTGAAATGTCATGATCAAAAAAGCTGTGTGGAAATAAAATGCTTCGGTATCCATTCTCAACCTTCACTTTTCATCTGTCTCTACGTCACCATGCATATGCATCAGATATTGTTTATAGATTACTTACCTACAGCATAAATATACTTAATAAGCTTTTACTCAGCAAGTAAAAACATCATTTTGCAAAACATTAAATAAACATATAATACATCATGCATGTACCAATTATACTATCTTATGAACGTATCGTATTATTCTTATGGGCCTAAATATTCATGCCTATTGTGCACGTTCAATAAAAAGTTAGGGTTTAAAAGGTCTCTAATAATGTTACGATTCAAATTATTAAGGGCTCGTTTGGTTCGAATATTTAAATGAAGATTTAAATTTTTGTGAGAGAAAATACTGTAGCAAAATGATTCAAACCGTGATTCGAGTATCGAAACAAACGGGTCTTAATCTTCGCATAATCCTCCCTGTAGGTTGAGAACCGAGATCCCCCGTCCAAATTGCATGTCCAATTCTCCATCTAACAAGTAAAAAACTGACACCTCATACACCTATTAAATGGCCACTAACAGAGAGAAAATAGGCATTTTCCGTTTGAAAACTTCTCTCTCTCTCTCTCTCTCTCTCTCTGTGTTCTTTACCTCGTACACATCTGAATCTTTTTCTCTCTTTTTCTTTGTCTTGTCTTGTCATTTTCCATTGTGAGGGATCTTTCTCCCAACTATTCTCAACAAGTGAGCAAAGTAAAAGAGTAAAATATTCACATCCATTCCCTCCACTCATAATCGCCACGTCTCTTTCTGGTTTTTTTTTTTTTTTTGTGTGATTTTGATACATTTTAGCATATAAAAACTAATTGTTTCTGCCTAAAGAAAAACATAGTTGTCAAATCATTATTTTTATTGTAATTGTTGTCAAGTCAGTTCATTACGTAAAACAAAAAGACTTTTACGTGTAAATTTTTTTTTAATGAGTAAAGAAGCCTATTTGGATTGTTATTCAATACGGAGAAAGAAATTTAATTGCCATTTTTTTTTCTTTTGTTGTCACAAGGGCCTTTTTCTCCTTTCTTTTTTTCTCAAAGATTTTTTCCTTTTTTTTTTACTATTTATATATTGTTTTCTACTATATATTGTTTTCTACGTTGGGGAATTCGTTGTACATATATATTGATTTTTATTAATTTTGCTCTATACTTAATATTACAATGGACAATAATGTGGAAGGCGAACTTCAATCATGTAGAAAGTTAAGAGTTTGAAAACAAGGATGAACTAGTTTGGATGCTAAAAATAGAGTTGAAATTATTCATTCCAAGAAATCTGTGGAGATGATACCAAAAGTTGGTTTAGAGTTTGAAACTGAGGAAGAAGCTTATAACTTCTACAATGATTATGCACGTACGGTTGGTTTTAGTATTCAAAAGAGCAAAGGGCAAAACGACAAAGATGGTATAATGGTTGATAGACTTTTTGGTTGCTCATGCGAAGGATACCTTGGAAAAGACAAGCGAGATGTTAATGTAAAATGTCATCAAGCTGAGACAAGATTTAGTTGTTTGGCAAGGATGAAATTTAAGTCTAGGAAAAATGGCAAATATTGTCTTACTGATTTCATTGTTGGGCATGCACATATTACATCAAGTCTTATAAAAGTCATTTGCATGGATCATAAAGAAGAGTAACTCTGGCCCAAACAGTTGAAATAGACATGGCTGATCATTCGGGAACTTCTCCTAATCTAAGCTTGGAACTGATGGCAAGGAGAGTAGAGGGACGTGAAAATCTTGGATTTGATATTTGATTAAAAAAATTATTTGAGGACTAAAAGAGCAATTCCAATAAAGTTTAGAGATATTGGTGGTATTTTGAGTATCTTCAACAAATGCAATTAGAAGATCTCAATTTTATGTGTGCTTACAAGTTGATGAGAATGAGATGACCAATATTTTTTGAGCAGATGGAAGAATGAAACTTAATTACTCCTGCTTTGGTGATGTAGTTTGCTTTGACACAACTTGTTGAAAAAATAAAGAAGATAGGTCTTTTGCTATGTTTTAAAAATCTGGTGAAGTTTTTATAAAACTTAGGGTTGTCTGGCTCTCGGTTAGAACCAACATTCTAAAAATCAAATAATATAAAGTTCTCAATAGCTACAATAAAAAGTAAAATATTTCTGCAGTGCAAAGCTCTTACATGCTACAGTAGTTTTAATTAAAATTGGTTCTAATCATTGGTTCTAACCACGCCTCTTAAATACCAAACTATTACCATAAATATGTGCTCATACTATTAAGAAAAGCTTATGTTAACTTAAAAGAGAAATTTATAGAACATATAGGTACTGACATTGACAACAATTCAATCAATGGTCTCCTCGTTAAAAAAAAGAAAACATGTTTCAATTCTGTTGCCTTTTTTTTATTAAAAAAATTATAGCAGATAAAAAGAATATAAATATATATCTTAGTAGGAGTGCTTCAATTCATAAATAGAAGGGTCAAATTGAAATCCTTCCTTCTATAAGGCCAATTAATGGCTTTAAGATAATCTAGGAAAAGATGTAAATTTTAAAAATAAAAGAAAATAAAAAACAAAAAGATGTGTCTGGGAAAAAGGGGGGGAGAATTTTACGTGAATTTTTTTTTTATTAGGGACAAACTATTTACAAGAAATTTGTGATCGACTTTACACAATAACATGCCTTAGGCCTAGAATCAACAAAATATGTCAAGAGAGATTCAAACAATTTCAATATGAGCTCCACAATTACTACGAAGATATTCTTGCATCCAACGAAGATCCAAAAGCAAACCAACATGAGTTAGCGAAGAATCAAACGGATTGGAAATGGCTATGTATAGGGTGTTTGAGAAGTATGGTTGGAATCCATTTTAGTTTAAAACACTATAGTATGTGAGAGCTTTATATTGTAGCTCACTTTTTTTAACACTATAGCATGTGAAAACTTTACATTATAATAACTAAAAGTTTTTGTTAGAACTGATTTTACCAAACACATGTAATATCCAATTTCAATTAATCATAATTAGTAAGCAAAATTGGTATTAGTATGCCTAATTAAAATTTTATCTCTGATTAATCATTTTTGTGATATTTCTTGTTTATTGCATTTTATTTATTTAGTTTGTTTTAATTTATTTTTTAGCAATTTTTGAATTATTTTAAGTAAATTTGTTGTATATTGTTTTATTTTCAAAATTGGTTTTAAGCAAATTAAAATTATTTTTTTTATTCAAAAACAACAATTGCCTAAATACCTAACATATCCTTGTTAACATACTTAGACCAATTCACGTGTAGAGGTTAGAATAACCCCTCCACGTGAAATGAACAAGTGCCTTCGGACTCTCATTTCTAAAGCCAACAAACAGCCCACGATTTTGGATCAAACCATCTTTGAAATTCTAATTAATAATCAGAAATTCTGAACTAGACTCATCACCACTTATTCTCTCCCTCTTTCCTTCACGTCTCTCTCTTACTCTCTCTTTCCCTCTTTTATTTTTGTTTTAAGAGCTCAAATACAAGCCCCATTGCCATAGCCAAAATAGAAGCAAAAGCTCATGCTTGGAGCCATCAAAGCCATGCCAAATCCTTCAAGTCGAGGTTAGAAATGTCTATATTAATTTAAACTCACATTTTGGAGGTTTTATCTATAATTTTGTATTCAAGTTCATGTGTCTAAGTAATGCTTTCCATTTGTTTTGTGCATGTTGTCAAGAATTAATGCTTGCATGAAAAGATCTGAGGATAGATATTGTAAAGCATGCTTGAAATGAATGATTTAGTGTTTTTTGAAATAAAACATACCATCAAAATTAGGTTAGAAAAGGATTGAATTGGTTTTTATGTTTATTTCTCTATTTTCAGAATAAATATGAAAAATGCATAAATAATGATGAAATTGAGTTGCATGTCTATGAGAATGAGATTACATGATTTATAGTGTTTATGGACTTTTAGAACATGTTTTAGAAGCATTAGAATTGGTTTGGAAGGATTTGAACTCGATTTGATTTGGGAGCTAGAAACAAAGTACTTTTGGTTATGACAACGCGGCCAAATGCAGTCAACTCCACCACCGCGAGACATACAGTCGACTGCGGGTAATATAACTCGATCGACTGCCCTATACCAGAGAGTCCAGTTTCGGGCCACTCGAACTGCTCTTGTTCCAAATCCAATTCTAAGTGTGTTTTCACTTGTTTTACTGTTAAAAAATCATTGTTGGTGTGTTTTAAAGTATGTTTAATTATTATGTAAATAAATGAAGAATTATAATTAAGGGATGGTACACAAAGAAACAATGAGATTTCATACTAATGTAATATGTCTAAGTTTTGACATTAATGAATTGGGTCTACACCTAAGATTGCTTGTTGTCCCTTGGAGCTAACATTTAGAGAGATGAGATTTGTGAGGTGGACGTGTTTTGTATTAGAGATCGAGGTAGGACTCTAAACCCTCCTTCCTTGAATAGTGTTTTGGCTGCACCTCACATTCTTAAACTGATTTTAAGAACTAAATAGTACATAAATATTCCTAAATGTTTTAGATAGGTGCATATTGAGTAAATGATAATAAATGTATATTGAAATCTTGGTACTAGTATTCCAAGTGAAATAAATAATAATTAATTGGTTTCCCAATGCTAAACAGCCTAACATCCCCAGTTTGGTTGAGTTTTAAGTGTATGATGACATACAAAGATCATGTAGTACAAAGAGGGGACCTTGGGGGTAGGTCTCGAAACCCGGTTCGGGCCACAACAGTGGTGACTATATTAGGCTTTGCACACAGTAAGTATTAATGTATGATTTGAGATAAATCACATGATATGAACGAAGGCATGAAATTTATTTAATTATTTATTACTCCTTCGAATCTTATTTGAACTATTTATTTTACTTTATAAATGATGATTTAGAAATCAAGTCCTAGTGAGCCCTTCGATCATGATTTTTATTATTTAACTTTTCTCTCTCTAGGGGGTTCATAGTATGTAGCTGTGTATAGTGCTACTATTTCACTCACGGAGTCCGTGGGTCATTTAGTTATCTGTTTTTGTCAAGGCATGAAATAAGGAAACTTTAATCATGCTCTTTGAGTATGTTTGTTGAACTATAGTTGGTTGTATTTCTTTTATGTTTGTACTATATGTGCACCATTGTAGGGTCCCATGGGACCCAGATAGCATTTGACAGATTTAATGTTTAAATTAGTTTTGAAGTTAATCCAGTAATTTCCTTTTACTATGGTTTAATATTAATGTTATTCTAATTAGGGTTTAAAATTGTCATATTCTTGAATTTATTAAAAATGTTTTTAATAAATATAATGAAAATTTCTAGTGTTTATAATTAGTCTTAATTATTTATTTTAATTGAACCGCCATGTCACCACCCTGGTTTAGGTGCATGATAGAAATTCACATCAGAGCCCTATGTTTTTGAGCCTTGAGAATTGTTCACACATAGATACGACATTGGAAACCACTGAAAGTCCAATTTTTCTTTTCCAATTTGAGAAAATGGCAACAAGGCATCGTCTCGCTGCGGCTGCTGACCCAGACCCCAGTCATAACAAAGGTGTAATGAATGTCATGTTTGCTATATTTAGGTAGATGGCGACGAGGTTGCAGCACGAGGATCCTATGGCAACTCACTGATAGGAGTACTTCTAAGAGTTTCATTGTGCAGCAATTTTGGCTTCGATGGGAATAGAGAACCTCAATCTACTGAGTATTGGTTTGACTCAGTGGTGAAGCATTTAGACACTTTAGGAGTGTCCGCTGAGTTTTGGGTCAAGTTTACTGTATACAAGCTAGAAGCTAGTGCCAACGCTTGGTGGAAACAGGCAAAGCATACTGAGAATAATAGGAACATTGATTAGGTTGGTTTCGGGAAGTTGTTCTATGATTATTATTTTCTTCAAGGGTAGAGAGATCAGAGGATCACCGAATTCTACCGTTTGGACTAAGGTGAGATGACGGTTAAGGATTACGAGGTGAAATTTACTGAGCTAGCTAGGTTTGTCCTATCTGCAATCGCATCTGAAGAAGAAAAGTGCACTAAGTTCCAAGAAAGGCTTAAAGGATCCATTCGACGTCAGTTAGTTGCTCTAAGGATCCGGACATATGGTGATTTACTGTCATCAGCATTGTCAGTCGAGAGGCACAACATCAATTACTATGAGAGTCGAACAAGAACCACTTGGTGGGCCCTAGAGAAACAACCAAAGGGGCAACGGCAACCATCAACAGCCACAAAAACAATCGAGAGCCCAATACGGTGATGGTGCCGACAGAGGCAACAGCAGCTCATTTGGTAGTGGTCGAAACAATCTCTATAGATTTCATTGTCACTTATGCAAGCAGTCCGACCACATTAAGAGGAACTGCTCAGTTAGGAACTCATTGCAAGCACCATATTTTGGAGAGGGTGGACCCCGACATCCTCAACCTCAATCCTATGTTCAGTCACAATAGTTTTCTTAGCCCTAGTTTCATTAGTTCATTCCCCAGTAGATGCCATTTTCAGCTTAGAGTTTCTGACCTAGAATTTTTAGCAAGGCTTCCCATAGTATAGGTCACATAATTAGGGTAGTATTCAGTCTCCACCGCCATAGCAATTTCAGTCAACAAAACCACGACCCAGTAATGCAAACATAGGTTTACACTATAATAGCAGGGAGTTTGGTGCTCAGGCTAGTAATGCAGTTGTTGATGGAATGGTTCTAATCATTTTTCAATCTTTACCTCGTGTTTTATTTGAAACCGATGCCACATATTCTCTTAATTACAATTCATTTGTAAACACCTTGTGGTTAAAAACAGAAAGATATAGTGAGCCCATGATTATTTCCTCACTCTTTGGGCAAATGTATGTGAATGTTATATGTAAATCTTGTAAGATTAAAATTAGGGGGGAGATTCTAAGAGGTGAATTGATTATAATTCAAACGAATACTTATGATGTAATCCTAGGAGTGGATTGGTTGTTTCGATACAACATAGTTGTTGATTGTCACTATAGAAAAAGTAATCCTAGTAACCAGTAAGGGAATGTTGATCACCTTCCAGGATGGTGCTGATCAGATGATGATTGATCGGTCCCTAAACCATGTTTTAGTAGACGAATGAACTTAGCCTATTATGCACTTCTTTCTATTTTAGAAGGAAAGTCAAGTATAATCAATAAGAATACCACCATACCGGTGGTTGACGAATTCGATGATGTTTTCCCCGATGAGTTACCTAGATTACCACTACACCATAAAATTGAGTTTTATATTGAGTTACTTCTCGGAACCTACTCCGATCTCCATTGCACCGTATCGGATGGTGCTGGCAGAAATGAAGGAATTGAGAATGCAGCTTTAAGAACTCATAGATAAGGGATATATTAGGAACAATATGGCACCGTGGGGTGTACGAGTCTTGTTTGCTAAGAAACATCAAGGATCCTTTAGGTTACATATTCAGCATAGATAGTTGAATCAAGCTACAATGAAGAACAAGTACTCCTTACCAAGGATCGATAAGTTATTCGACCAGTTAGAAGGTTCCGGGTACTTCTCAAAGATAGATTTGTGCTCAAGATACCATCGGCTTAGAAATAAAGGAAGAAGATATCCCCAAGCATTCAAGACCTGGTATGGACATTTCGAGTTCTTAGTAATGTCGTTCGGATTGACGAATACACCTATAGCTTTTATAGATCTAATGAATTGGATCTTTTGACCTTACTTAAATCAGTTTGTGATTGTGTTTATTGATGACATATTGATATATTCCAAGACTTGGAAGGAGCACGAACAGAATTTGAGAATTGCTTTGTAGACTCTTCAGGAGCATCAATTGTATGCTAAGAAAAAAAAAGTGTGAATTTTGATTGAGAAAGGTTAAGTTTCTAGGAAATATTGTCTCTAGCCAAAGTATTTCGGTGGATCCTTCAAAGATAAAGACTACGATACAGTGGGAACGACTAAAAAATGTAGCAAAAATCCATTGTTTTCTAGGACTCACAAGATATTACAAGACGTTTTGTGCAAGAATTTTCTAAGATAGTGGCACCGTTGATGCAACTGAGTAAGAAGGATATTCGGTTCAAATAGAGTACTAAATGTGAGCACGTCTTTCAAGAATTAAAAAATCCAGTTGACTATTGCTCTAGTGTTGATTATACTGAATAGTAATGAACCATATGAAGTTTATACTAATACGCCGAGATGCGGACTTGGGTGTATGTTGATGCAACATGGACAAGTTATAACATATGGGTCACGACAATTGAAGCCGCACGAGCAAACTTATTCTACACACGATTTGGAACTTGTAGCAGTTATCCATGCGTTGAAGATTTGGAGGTGCTCTTTATATAGAGCAATATTTTAGATTTTCTCTGGTCATAAAAGTTTGAGGTATCTGTTCACTCAGAGGGATTTGAATTTGAGGCAGCAAAGATGGATGCAGTTCTTAAGTTGTTGCTTGTTCATTGGTTTTATTGTTTTTTCAAAGGATTAGTTTTAATCACATTATCTAATTTTAACTTTGTGGCTTTTTTTATGTTGGGGTACCAGAGTTTGTATATTATCTCTTTGTGGAAAGGTATTTGGATACTTTCTGTATAATTTTCATTTTTTGTTGGTATTGCCTTTCTACAATTGTTGTTTCATTAGTAAAAAATAGCAGTAAGCAACGTGAGTCGAGGAGGTAGAGGAGGGAACAATGAGAGAAGGTATGTAGTTCAAGGGGAAATAAAAAATAAAAAAAGAAAAGAAAAAGGAAAAATTGGTGGAAAAGGCAATCTCTAAAAGGACAACGTCAGATGTAGACGATAAAAAGAAGAGAGACAGAGAGAACAATGTGAGAGAGACAAAAAAGGGCATTTTCAAACGGAAAATGCATGTTTTCTCTCTGTTAGTGTTCAATTAATAGTTGTATGATGTGTCAGTTCTTTACTTGTTAGAGGCTATCCTCTTCATGGCTAAAGGGATTGGTACGACATCTTGACTTAAAAAGGTGTTTAAAAAAGTGGTTAAAAATTATTGGTTAGAATTATTTTTATTATAATATATAAGAGTTTTATGTTATAGTAATTTTTTTGTTGTTATTGTAGCATATGAGAATTTTACACTGTAAAAAACTGAGTTTATGGTGAAAATCGTGATTCCTATCATTCAACCAAATAGTCGATTAGTATTATAGGACATGCGGATTTTTTTTATCTTTATTTGTGACAGTGTGGTTATCGAATTCTTTTTTTTAGCCAAAAATATGAATTATTATTTATCTGAACAAAAAATCATTTTTGATTAATTTAATCTATACCATGACCAGTATAGGGATATATGTTATACCATGATTTTGAATCAAAAAGGGATTTCAAGAAATAACCAACTTGTTCATTCTATAAATAACCAACTCCTATATGATGTATCATAATGGTTTTATCCTTTCTGTTGATTCTTATAAATTAGATAACAAACAATTTTTGAATGAGGTATTTAACTTCTTGGATAAAAAAATAAATCTTTTTATTGCAAGATGAAAAATTATTTACCTTATTCAATTTTTTACCTTTTGTTTTATTGCATAAAGGATTTTCTGCAACTTTTTCTCTTCTTTTTGCATGAGTAATTGGTATATTATTCCTTAAATTTTTAGCATAGTGATAATTAGTCTATGAACTTTCAATTATGGACAATTAATTCTCTAAATATTTATTTTAGCAGTACTTTTGATCCATGACTATAAAATTATTAAACGAATTCTAATTCTACTTTTTACACACCTTTTTTAATAAAGTTTTTTGTTACTAATTACCCATTGATAAATTTACCTTTAAGAACAAAAATATTTAAAAAAATACTCATTACACACCTCATCTTAAAAATAAATTATTGTGCCCTATCTTTTCTAAAAGAATAAATATAGATTCTGACGTTCAAGAACCTCCCCATAAAAAAATAAGTGATTTTTTCTTTCAAATTTCAATTTTTTTAATCGCTGAACCCCTATTGAAACGAAAATTCTTGTTTCTTTGTATGAGCAAAAAGAGGTTGAAATAAGATGCAGATAAAAGACACCACTACTTAATAAATTATTCGTAATGGTATAGACTACTTAATTCCCCATAGATAATGGTGCACGGAGTCATGATAAAAGTATGACTTATAACAAATTATCATATTTATGATCTTATAATGTATTTTAGAAGTGTTTTTTAAAGTAAAAAAGAAAAATGTTTAGAAAAAAATACTTTGATTAGTTATCTTTTTAATTAACTTTTAACAATTTAAATCATCAGATTCAGTTGAAGTTATAAGAATGGTGCTTTTTTTAGTAGAAAAATGCTTCTTTAAGGATCAATATAAACTACACATTTTTCTTTCTTTTTAATCGATGATATCTATAATCTTCTTCTTTATAAAGTACGTTTCCACAGGTGTAATCATGTTTAGTTGGTTAGGTTGGTAGGTAGAAAAAACTATTTAGGTATAAGGATTGTTTTGGTATTTTAGAAGGGGTGTAACAAGTAGAATGAGTCATGGTTTAAAAGAAAATTTTATATAAATGCTTACAGTAAGTGTAAAATGTTATAATGATTAATGGATTATAATATTAGTGAAGCGAATATTTGCATATCACATTTTCATAAAATTTTAAGTTATTATGTGAAGGGAACATGCTTATCTTTATTAAATTATAACTTTAATTTTATAAGTGGCCAAAACCATAAAAAAAAAGTTTTAATAACAAATTTGGTAAAATTAACAATTTAGGGACTAAATTGTTGTTACGTAAGAGTTTAAGGATCAATACTGCTAATAATATTCTTTTTATTAAAGTTTAATTTCTATTGTTAATAGTTTAATTTTGTTAAATCTAAGTTTGAAAAAAATATTTGAAATTTTTGTTTTATAAAAAAATTACATGATTATATTACCATGTACAACTATACATCTTCTACACAATTAAACACAATAATGTGTATTTTTCAAAATATAAGAGAAATTCATATATATATAATCGTGAAAATATATATTCTTAGGAATCTTTTACTTTCCATCACTTTATTTATGATTCTTATTAATTATTGCATACTAAACATCCATAAACTTTTGCACTTGCGCCAGAGTAAATGTTTTGATACTCTCTCTTATGTGTAACATGTGTCACTTACTTTCTCGCTCTCTATTTCAATTTACTTTTCTTTCTTTTATAATCTTTTTATCTTCTTTCATTATTCCTTTTTTCTTTTTTCTTTATATGTCATTACATTTCTAGTTTCTCTCCGTCCCTAGTCCACATTGTCTACTAAAGTGTTTAAGAGAGTGATTCAAACCATTAGGTCAAAACACTGTTATATATAAAAGCTTTATATTATAGCTAATTTTTGCTTTATATTATAGCTGCTAAGAGCTTTAATACTGTAGATGATTCAAATTCATTATGCCAAATGCCTAGTACTAGAATTAAAAAGAAATAAGAAATCAGGGACATAATTGTCAAATAATATTTTTTGGGCCAAAAAAAAAACATAATTAATAGGGTGTTTGGAAAGATGGTGGGAACCACTTTTACTGTAGTATGTGAGATTTTTATACTATAACATATTTTTTTATTGTTACTGTAACATATTAAAGCTTTACACTATTTATAACTGAGATTGTGGTAGAAACCATTCAGTTCCTACCACTGTCAAACACCTCTTAAGTTACAGTAAGATGACAGAGACGAATCTGTGTCAGGAACCTAAAAAAACCTAATTGTTTTTTTTTTTTAATTCCTCGCTTTTAACTAAAAAAAAAAAAACCTTTTTTTAATTAAAAACCACGGTACTTACGCTGGACTCTTGAGAAGGAGTAACAGAAAAAGAGGGGAAAGAAGAAAAACACTGGTTCGGCTTTTTCTCGTCACTTTTCGTCTTCCTTTTTTCACTCTCAACAGAAACTGCAAAAACCCAAAGTTGTTGACGTTGAGAAACCTTCGTCTTCTTCTCGAAAACCCTACAGAGCAGAGCACCAGAGGGGCTTTTACTACACCATGGACAATCTCAGAGACCACATTGTGAAGGAGTTAGCCACCTTAAACCCTGCAAAGCTCGTCGGAAACCGCCTCCACCGCCATGTTGAACGCCGATTCCTTGATCTCATCGCCGACTTGCGCACCCCAACTCACCCTCCCTACGCCTCCGTAATCACTCAATTTCGCACCCTTTTTTTTTTTTTTTTGGCTTTTTGTTAGCTTTCAATGTCGTTGCATGTTCCATTTTGTGCTAATTTGTTGCCAAGAAAACAGTTATCGGATTAGGTGTTCGTGATTTTGGAATTTTGTATTGCGATTGATTATCTTTTTTTAGTCAATTTTGTGATTGTTTGCAAATTTCACATTGGAATTGACTCAGTAGAATCTAATCTAAATAGAGAATTTAATAACGGGATTACCAAAGTTGTTGTTGAAAAAGAAGTGATAATAGTTATTTGGTGCTATTAGAGTTGGTTGACTTGAGAATTGAGAAAACAAGTTTTTCCTATTTTCAACTTTTACATTAGGAGGAAGAATCCGATTCCGAGTGAGTATTTACAAACAGGCCTAACGACCATGTTTTCCATGTGGGCCATTTTTTTAATGTGTCCAAATCTATAGATGCACATGAGATTACTGTTGTTTCCCTTAATATGATTTCTTCTTTTTCAGAAAGTGTTTATTGCGGGTAATTTTCTATAATTGCAGATGATACACAGGGCGATAGAGGAGTTGAATGAGGGTGGAGGGTCGAGTGAGAAGGCAATATCAGAGTTCATCGTAAGGGAGTATGAGAATTTGCCTTTGGGGCATGAGGATATTCTGAGGCTTCATTTGGGGAAGCTTTGCCAGAAGGGACAGGTTCTGTGTACGGTTGATGGACGGTACAGTCTTCGGGTTGGTGGGGGTGCTGTCAAGAAGGGTGCGGTAGGGGTAGAGTGGAAGAGAAGGAAAAGGCGGCGAGGACGGAGAAGGGAAGTGAATAGGCCAAGTGCTGTTGAGCATAGAGGTGTAGAAGAAACAAAAAGTGGAGAGATTGGAGAAGAAAGTCAGTGGATGGAACAAGAAACTGAACAAACTGAAGCACAAGTGATGAGAGTTGACAGGATTGATGAGAAGCATAAAGGGGAGGAAGAGCAAGAAGAGGTCTTTGGAAATCATGATCGAGGAAATGAAGAGAAAAATGAAGTCTTTAAAGAACAATCTGAGGCTGTAAGACTGGAGATGGAAATGCACGAAGCACAAGAGGCGTTGGGAAATCTTGATCAAGGAAATGAAAAATCTGAAGCAGAAAAACAGGAGATGGAAGTTACCAAAGTACAGTTTCAGGTATATGACAATTTTTTTTTTTTTTTTTTGTATTACTTTTAAGAATTCTGCCTATGTTTGTGTTAAATTGTTGATGAACCTAAAACGGTTAAGCCTGATTGTGGTTTGAACTTGGATATTCAATTAAAATATCACAGGACATTTGAGAAAGAGAGAGCGATGATATGTGAAAACAAATTAGGATTGTTCTGATGGATGATTGTAGTAACACTGTCACACTTGTAAAAAGTATATCATTGGGGTAGGTAAGACGTGGTTCTGAAGTTCTTCATTGAAAATAACCTCATTATCAGTTTCAGAAGCTGCATATTATGTTATCATATTTTTTGTTACTTTTCACACTAGCCAAATTACTTGCTAAGTAATGCAAGGAAAGAACTAAATAATCTATTTACCTATGTTGTATACAAACATGTAAGTGGATCTTTGCTTATAGGATTCAAGGGGGCTCTGGAGGCTATTAAACAATGAGCAGTACTTTGTGTAGGCTGAATAAGTATGATTGCATGGTACAAGTGGTTGTGGTGTTTGGAGGCTTAATGATCCAATAGTACTTAAAGCCATACCCCATCCGAAAGAATAATACCTTTAATGATTTCCAAGGTTCTCTCAAATAATGTGCGTCCCCCTTTAACCACCAGGTGGATTTTATTTTCCATTTATGAGAATTAAAATTTTATTCGTTTATTCCTGTACATTGTTATTCTAGTTAGCTTTTTTGACACTTTGTCCATTTTGTTTTCTAATTTAAGTGAACAGCAACGTTTTTCATTTTCTTTGTCACTTCTCTGCTTGATGTTGCCTCCTTTTTTTATGTAGTTTTTTCTGGTAATAAACACTTTATCAACTTTTATTGTGGCAAGTAGTTCACTCCCGTTTTTATATTGGTATTATATGTACCATGTAATGCAGATGACAAGCAGGAATTTGAATGATAAACGAGGGTCAAATGGTGAAGAAATAGTACAGGAATTCATCAAAGAAAAAACTAAAGCGAGTGAAAATAAAGAGTGTATTGAAGCTGGGGAACAACAACATGAAAGGATAAAAGAACAGCAACTTGGAATAAGCACCGAGCAAAATGAACCACAGCCTGAACAAACTGGGGTAGTTGAAAGACAATTTCAATTGGAAGAGGCAAAAAAGCAGCAACATGAAGTTCAACCTGAACAAGCTGAGGTGATTGAAAAACAAACTGATGTGATTGAAGAACAACAACTTGGAATGTCTTTGAAAAAGGATATTCAGCCTCAACAAGTTGAGGCAATTGAAAAACAAATTCAATTGGAAGAAGTGCAAAAGCAGCATCAACAAGAGAGTTGTGGGCAGCAAGACAAAACCAAGATAAAGCATGATACAATATCAGCATCCACACCAACAGCCACCACTTCTCTTGGTGGTCCGAGTAGCGATGACCAGCAGGCCAACCTGGAGAAGCAACCAGAGATTCCTATTATGCAATGGCTTCCTAAGTTTAAATCAGCAAAAAAGAAGAAATTGTTTCTTCCACAGCAACAGGCACAAGATCAAAGTCTGCTTCAACGGAGGAAACTAAGATCATATACCCAATCTCTCATTGCTGAATCTGTTACATCTTCTACAATTTCTGAACCGTCACTGCTCTCTCAACAACTTGATGAGCTGCAACAGCGAGCACTGTATGAAGGAAAAGAGAAACAATACCAACAGAGGCCTGCTAAACAGAACAGAGATGAGAAGACAAATGTGAAGATGGAATTGTTCTCCAATTTTCATCCTCATCATAACGAGCAGCCGCTGAAGCGACATAAAGTCCATGGAATGCTTCCTAAACCAACACCAGATGTAGATGCCATCAAAGATGCTTTGGATGTTCAGGCACAAAGCGAGCAACAGCAGCACAAGGCTCAGTTACCACAAAGCCTACTAAGATCTTATAACAAAAAGCCTTCAATTTCTGAATCAGCTAATCCTACAATGACGTTATCATCTACACCTTTCGAAAATCAAGACACACAAGCACGGCATCAGGGAAGGCTTTCTAAACCGATAATAGATGCGGACACAAATGAGGGGTCTGCATTGTCCTTTGCTTTGCAGCATCCTGAGGAGGAGGAGAAGCTGCCACCTAAACTTTATGGCCGACGAAGTACTCCGAAACTGAACACAGACATGGACTTGAATGCAGGGTCAGCGGTGTCCTTGGCTTCACAGCATCATGAGGACAAGCAACTTCCAAAACCTCGTGGATGGGGAAGGCCTCAAGAGTTGAAGACAGCCACAAAATTTAATGCAGGGTCAGCATTGTCCTTTGCTTCACGGCCTTATCGCCTAGGTAGGCCTCCTAACCCCATACCCTCTAAATATATGTTGAAAAAGTATGGGAAATACCCGTTCCCACTGGGAGGCAGAGGCAGGGGCAGGCCTCGTAAGGAAAAGAAAGATACAAAGATCTCTAAAGATGTGATATTGCCTTCAAATAATTATGTTAAAATGCTGAAGCAAACGCATCCAAAGGGTCAAGGAAGGCCTCAGAAAGCCAAAGGAAGACCCTCTGAGGGTTGCCATCTACCGGAGCAGCCCCGGAAAAACGGCAGAGGAAGGCCTCGGAAACCAAAATTAGAAGCAGACACTGCCAATGACGAATCCGCAGACCACATAAATGAAGCATCTTCAACCAAAGACAGACGTGTTACTTGTTAGTGTCTGTTTCTTTGTTGGCGGGATATACCGTGTCTCTTACTAAAACTGACACTTTCAGCTTGTTTTGTTATCTTAGGAGCATTTAGCTACCGATACTATGACTGTACAAGGTTTTGGGTTTCTAAAACATACATCTGTGCAACCATGTCCACGTCAATGGAAGGTTGTCTCTGTTGGCTTTTGATCCAATTAAGACATTCGATAGATGTTTTGTAGGCTGTTTGGCAATATGATTGAACTATAAATTGTATCTACTAATATGGTTTCGAGTACAAATTGTATATTAAATTGTATTTCAAATATTTCAAACCGTATTGTCGAACGATTAATTGACCTCATTAGAGCATATTATCACTGAATTATTATTTATTAAAAGAGTGAAATACATATTATATTAATATTATATTATATTTAATCTACTTAGAAAATAGGTTGAAACTTGAAACTAAAAGTATATTTAGAAAATAGGTTGAAACTGAAAATAATTGGAATATGTGAAAGCTGTAGGTCATGACTTTTTTCACTTTTCTTTGCATGAAAGAGCTTTTACATGGTTTACATTTTATTCCTCAACTCCACCTATACGGGACGTCGTAATAAAAAAAAAAAAGAGATTATCTTCGCATTTTTTTTAATGTGTGTCGTTTTTTAGGGGAAATGTTTGTCGTTTTTGAAGTAATGCGGATTCAATGGTGATTTTGCTAAAAAGACAAACAGAGAGGACCTCAGACAAAATAAAAAAGATTAAATTTATAGATAGTCGTGGAGCTTTTTTCTCTCTAGAATTAGTTTTTATAACCAATTTTATCTTATAAATAATCTTTGAATTCAAATAAGTCGCATGAATAGTTTTTTTGTTAAATTTTAAATAAAAAAAGTTAACTTTCTCTCAGAAATAATCCTTGGACTATATTTTCTCTTTATGAACAGTCTTTGTACTAAAACTTATACTTTTTTTACTTCGTAAACTAAAAAAATGCTAAAATTAGTTATATTGTTAAATAAATATATATGATATATTAAATTTGTGAAATTGTACTATATGTATAGTTCCTAAACTAAAAAAAAATTTAATTCTACTTATACCTATTAAATATATAAATAAACGTAAGTAAAAATATTATTTTTTATTTCTTATTATAGTGTATAAAACAATGTGATAAAATAATCTTAACATACATTTTGGTATATTAAGGAAGTTTTGTTCCTTAAATTGGTGTTAAAAATTTTCAGAACAAATGGTTAACATATATACTAATATTATCTTAGCTGAATTTTGAATGTGTTCGGTATTGAAGTTTTGTTTTGTTTATTTTTTAAAAAAAATCTGTTGGCTCCAAGGTTTCAAATGAAATGTTTATTTTTGCTTTGATGACAACAAACAATTTATTGCTTGATCATAAATAATTTATCTTGAGTATGTAAAGTAATTTAGTGGTATTATTTCTAACAGCTTAAGATAGTTGAAAGAATTTTCAATTAAGACTTGTAAGCGATTAAATACAAGGACAAATCAATTGCTGAGACCTGAAGAATAAGCTTGAAACAAATCACAAGACACAAGAATAAGCAAATAGAGGATTGGACTCACGAAGACTCGAAGATTACAAGTTGTTTTTTGCTTTAAGTCTTAATGTATGTGAGCAAAAACCCTCAAATGATATATAGTCAATGTAAGCTTAATTCACACGCACACATTCACAAATGTTTTGATCTTTACATATGTGTTTTAAAAGTTTTAAATTGTTTTATTATGAGAAATGTGTTTCAAAAGTGCACACAATTACTTAAATAGATTTCTATTAAAAAAAAAAGGTTTTTGAAACACTTTTTAAAGTGGTTTGAGGCAACACAGATCAGCCTGTCGACCATAATTGGTCGACCTGTCGATGGCCCAGGATCGGCCTGTCAAATGCCCTACATCGGCTTGCCGATCTAGGGGTTTTAAGCCCTATTTTGCAGAGGTTCTGATGGCCTACCAAACTCCAAGTTCGGCCTGCCAGTGGCTGAAGTTTCAACCTGTCGAACTGCCACATCGGCCTGCCGATCAAATGACCATTTGGAGTCCTATTTTAAAGTTTTCAAACTCTGACCTGCCGAACTGTCTATAACAATTAGTTTTTTAACCGTTAGAACTCCAGCTGCAACGACTATTTTGATCAAAGGTTGATATTTTAAGTTATTTTTGAGCACTTAGAAGCTATATATATCCATCTATTCATTGTGCTCAAGATAGAGAACAAGGAGAACAAATTGCTAAGTATTCTAACATTGTTTTAATCTTTTCACACTCTTATACACACTCTTTAAGCCTGTATCGTTTATAATCATTCTTGAAAGTTGCTCACACCCTCCAAATAAACCTTAGATTATATTCATCTATAGTTAGAGAGTTTATCTTGTGAGTGAGCCAAAGATTGTAAATCACATCCTTTGAGTGATAGATATTTATAAATTTATAAATCTATTATGTGAGATATAAAAATAATTTCAAATATTTATTAATATGATAGATAAAATATGCTCATTTAAAAAAAATAATTAAAGTTATATATTTGAATAAATAGATAAAAAATATTAAATAAGTATAGCAAAGAAATTCTTGTGGCATATTTTTTTTAAAGTTTAGAGACTACAATTTTAATACAATTTTACATATTTAATATTATTTTATATATATTTTTAACAATATAACTAATATTTGCATTATTTTTTAGTTTAGGGACTAATTATTGTACATGTTTTAACATATGAGCTATTTATAAAGAGAAAGGACAGTTCAAGATACTTTATGAAATAAAATTAACTTTTTTATCTAAAATTTAAGAAAAAGACTATTCATGAGACATTATTTGAATTTAATGACTAGCTACGAGACAATAGAAAGAAAAAAAAAAGTTCACACTTCATATGAATTTAATAAAAAAAATAATAATAATAAAAGAGTAGGAGATTTGTAAAAATAATTTTTTGGGAAAAATTTTTTTGGTCAATGACTTTTTTTTGTCAGTTTTTAGCACCAAAAAAAGTTTTTTAAACATTAAAAAGACTTTAGTTTTTTTTTTTTTCATTTTGTTTAGGTTTTTTATCTTGTTAAAGTTATTTTTTTATTTTTTTTAAAAAATAAAATAATTTATTTGTATAAAAAAACATATTTTTTGATTAAAAAAAAATCATTTCCTCAATTCAAATTTTTTTTTTTGCCCTTTCTTCGAATTCTTCCTAAAAGAGCACATCAAAGAACAAGTTACACAATTACAAGGCCCCGCTTTACTCGGCTACTGTTAGACCCCCTAACTTCGAATTAAGTCAGTGGTGACAAATCTTGGATGTGGGTGGCCCATGTCCAAGGCAAGGGGGCATGTGATAATCCCTTTGCATGGTTCGGACAAAGGATCAGCATGCAGGCACAAGGTGGCCTTGGCCATGCATGCGGGTCAGGCAAGAAATGTGCACGCAGGTGCCTGGCGCGAGCATTTGGACAGGCGCGCGGGGATCTCGGACTGGCAGTGTGACGTGCGCGCGGGTGTGCGGACAGGCGCGCGAGGACCTCGGACTGGCAGTGTGACGTGCGCGCGGGCGTGCGGACTGGCATGCGAGAAACTCGGTTCAGCAAGGCCCTGCGGGAAAAGGAAACGTGTGCGAGTGGTGCGCACAAAGTCCGCGAAGCAGGTGGCCCCAACGGCTAGCACTAGAACGTGGGCATAACGGCTGGATTTCCGAAGGCACGTGGGCGCAAGTTGTGGGCGATCGTGGCCAGCCAACGGCTAGATCATGCCTGCGCCCCACGTGGCCCATGTTCGCGCATTAGCAGGCGAGTGGGCGTTAGTTGGCTGCACGTGGCGTGCAGAGGGCCAAGTCTCCGTCCGAAAATTGTGGAAGTCGCTGGAATGTGGCTGCAAGCGTGCATAGTGCCTCGAAGTGATCCCTAGTGGCTGGGGGTGTCAGCCACACGTTGTAAACTTTGTCTATAAATAGCAAAGCCCCGAGACACCAACTCACGAGGGACAAAGTGAGTGTTGTGGTGATCCGTGTGAGGCAAAACTTGTATTCCTTTTGTGAGTTAATAAAAGGTTGGAAAGTGGTTTCCGTAAGTTGGTTTGTGTGTTTGATTATCGGATCATCGTGGGTAAACACTTGGGTAGGCTGACTAGGTCGGGTGACTTAGTGCCGCACAGTGGCAGACTTTCGGTGAAAATTTGGCCCCTGTGACAGCTGGTATCAGAGCCGAGAACAGCGGACGTTCTTGGAATCGTCACGATGAATGAGTTACGTGAAAGAGTTAGTCGCTTGGAAGATTTCGTGGGGAATCCCCAAAGCGACGATGCAGTGAATCTCGCGGTGCAGATAGCATGTCAAGCCGAGCAAATGGCATCTTTGAACACGGTTCGGTCGGACATGATGCGAGACATGGAAGAGCGGTTCTCCTCCATGATGCAGGACTTCATCACCATGATTGATTTGGTGAAGGAAAACTCGAAGAGACTAGAGGATGATATAAACATTCTCAAGAAGGCCGTGGCAACCCCTCAGGCCATGGATGAGGCCCCTTCGAAGATCAAAGTTCCAGAACCCAAGGCGTTCAACGGTGGCCGTAACGCCAAAGAACTGGAAAATTTCTTGTGGGATATGGAGCAGTATTTCAAGGCCGCTCATATTCCAGATCGTGAAAAGATAACCATAACTAGCATGTATTTGTCCGGTGATGCTAAACTATGGTGGCGGACCCAGATGTCGGGAGAGACAAGGGCTGGCAAACCTCAGATCGAGGATTGGGAAACGTTGAAGAAGGAACTAAAGGATCAGTTCCTACCGTGCAACACTGCATGGATTGCACGTGAAGCACTCAAGAAGCTTCGACAGACGAATTCTGTTCGAGAGTATGTGCGGGAGTTTAGTTCTTTGATGTTGGACATCAAAGTTATGTCGGATGCAGACAAGCTATTCAACTTTCTGTCAGGCTTGCAAGCATGGGCACATGCCGAGTTGCGGAGACAAGGCGTGAAGGACCTTCCTTCAGCCATTGCGGCTGCAGAGGGCTTAGTCGATTTTAGACCCACCCCAATTGCCTCAATCGGTGACAAGAAGAAGGGTCAGGAAGGCAAAAAGGGTAAAGGCCCCTCTAAGGATTTTAAGAAATCCGAATGGAAGGGTAAAAAGACGACCGAGCAAGGCGAGTCCAAGGGAGGCAAGAAGGAAGCGGGCTGTTTTATTTGTGGAGGACCACATATGGCCAAGAATTGCCCAAAGCGAGAAAGACTGAATGCTATTCAAGAATCCGAAGGAGAGGAGAATGCAGGTGGATCTAGCACTTCTCGGGTAAACCCTCTCCAACTCCTTAACACAGTTTCAACGGTGAAGTCAGCCCCAAATAGGGGTCTTTTGTATGCAGCGGTGCAATTAAATGGAAAGACCGTAAAAGCTTTGCTGGACACGGGAGCAACCAGTAACTTCCTTTCCAATAGAATGGTGGACAAGTTGGGTTTAGTGGTAAACCAAAGTCCATGCAAAATCAAGGCGGTAAACTCAGGTGCTACTCCGGTTCAAGGTGTGGCCACAACGACCCTCAAAGTTGGCGCTTGGGAGGGACAGATAAATCTTACCGTCGCAGCCTTGGACGATTTTGAGTTAATCTTGGGGATAGATTTCTTTGTTCAAGCCAAGGCAACAATCATGCCTCATTTGTCGGGTATGTTGGTAAATGAGGAACGTAATCCTTGTTTTATTCACGCTAACTTCTCTGGACAGGTCGAGAGTAAGTTAGAGATGCAGTCGGCAAAGTAATTCAAAAGTGGGGTGAAGAAGGGCGAGACTACTTATGTTGCAGCCCTCGTGGAGATCAAACCGGACCAGGTCGTGGAGGTGCCTGATGATGTTGCAACAGTGTTGGGGCAGTTCTCAGATGTGATGCCCTCAGAACTGCCAAAGGAATTACCACCGAGGAGAGCGGTGGACCACAAGATCGAGCTGGAGCCAGGTGCTAGGCCGCCAGCCCAAGCCCCTTATCGGATGGCCCCATCAGAGTTGGTTGAGTTGAGGAGTCAACTTAACGAGTTGCTAAATGCCGGTTTCATACAACCATCAAAAGCCCCTTATGGTGCCCCGGTGCTGTTTCAGAGGAAGCAGGATGGCTCATTGCGGATGTGCATAGACTATCGGGCTCTCAATAAGGTGACTATCAAGAATAAGTACCCAGTCCCCAATGCAGCGGATTTGTTCGATCGGTTGGCGGGTGCGTCATACTTCACAAAGCTGGACCTACGGTCGGGCTATTGGCAGGTGCGGATAGCCGAGGGGGATGAGTCCAAGACGGCTTGTGTGACGAGGTATGGTTCATTTGAGTTTTTGGTGATGCCTTTTGGCTTAACCAATGCCCCTGCCACGTTTTGCAACTTAATGAACGAGGTACTCTATGAATTTCTTGATCGGTTCGTGGTTGTTTATCTGGATGATATTGTTATTTACTCGAGATCCTTGGTGGATCATGTTAATCACTTGCGGCAAGTATTCTCACGACTTAGGGAATACAAGCTATTTGTGAAGAAAGAAAAATGTGAGTTTTGCAGGCAAGAAATTAAATTCTTGGGCCATTGGATTTCCAAAGGCGATATTCGGATGGACGAGGACAAGGTGAAGGCAATCATTGAATGGCCTGCGCCAACGAAGGTGCCAGACTTGCGTTCTTTTCTTGGCTTGGCAAACTACTATCGACGGTTCATCAAAGGGTATTCAAAGAAGGCGAGCCCTTTGACAGATTTGCTGAGAAAAGAGCAAAAGTGGGCATGGACAGACGCATGCCAAGAAGCCTTTGAGAAGCTGAAGGCAGCAGTTGCCTCGGAACCAGTCTTGAGATTGCCAGATTTTGGGCTTCCATTTGAAGTGCACACGGATGCCTCAGATCGAGCTCTCGGTGGAGTGCTCGTGCAGGATGGCCACCCCGTGGCCTATGAAAGCAGGAAGCTTAAGGATGCTGAGCAGCGGTACTCAGCCCATGAGAAGGAAATGACGGCAGTAGTGCACTGCCTTGACACTTGGAGGCATTACTTGCTGGGAACAAAGTTCAAAGTATTGACGGACAATGTGGCGAACACTTATTTCAAGACCCAGAAGAAATTGACCCCAAAACAGGCCCGATGGCAGGAATTCCTGGCGGAATTCGACTTTGTGTGGGAACACAAACCAGGCAAGCAAAACCAAGTCGCTGACGCCTTGAGTCGCAAGGAGGTGCAGGACTATGTGGCTGCATTGACGGCAGTGCAGTCAACCTTTCTTGACCGAGTAAAACAGCAAGCTGAGGTGGATCAGGCCTATGTTCATCTCAAGAAGGAAGTGCGAGAAGGAGTAGCGAGACGTTATTGGGAAGATGACGAACTCCTTTATGCCAAAGGTAATCGATTATTTATTCCTAACTCGGGTGGCCTGAGACAGGAACTTTTGCGGGAGACGCATGACCCTCAATGGGCGGGACATCCGGGGAGAGAACGGATGATGGCGCTCATAACCCGCAGCTATTATTGGCCCAACATGGAGAAGGATGTTGAGCTATATGTGAAGACTTGTTTGGTGTGCCAACAAGATAAGACGGAAAGAAGGAAGGCAGCCGGACTATTACAACCACTCCCGGTGCCAGAAAAACCATGGAAATCGGTGTCTATGGATTTCATTTCGGGGTTCCCTTCAATCCAAGGTATGCGGTCAGTGTTGGTCGTTGTAGATCGGTTTTCGAAGTATGTAGTGTTCATTGCAGCCCCACATGAGTGCTCAGCTATGTTGACGGCAGAGCTCTTTTTCAAGAATGTGGTAAAATACTTCGGTGTGCCTGAAGACATAGTCAGTGATCGTGATTCAAGGTTCACTGGTAAGTTTTGGACGGCTCTCTTTAACTTGATAGGTTCTGAGTTAAAGTTTTCTACAGCTAACCATCCACAGACCGATGGACAAACGGAGCGTATTAATGCTCTATTGGAAGAATTTTTAAGGCATTATGTCTCGGCGAGTCAAAAGAATTGGCTGGATTTACTTGATGTGGCCCAATTCTCGTACAACTTACATCGGAGTTCTGCAACCGGGATGAGTCCAGCAGAGCTTGCACTCGGACATCAGCCCCTGACCCCACTGGAAGTGGCACGTTCCAAAGGGCGAGTTAGCTGTCCAGCAGCCTATCGCTTTGCGGAAGGGAAGCAGGAGTTAATACTACAGGCCCAAGACAGTTTGATGAAAGCAGCTAGGCGCATGAAGAAGTATGCTGATCAGCATAGGCGCCAAGTCGAGTTCAATGTTGGTGACATGGTGTTGCTGAAATTGACCCCGCAAATTTGGAAGAAGATAAGCAGCAAGACAGTGCATCGTGGGCTTCTTCCAAGGTACGATGGTCCCTTTGAAATTGTTAAGAAAGTTGGGAATGTTGCTTACAGGCTAAAGCTACCACCTCGGCTAAAGGTGCACCCAACGTTCCACGTGAGTTTTCTGAAGCCTTACAAGGAGGACTTGTTGAACAAGAGGCAGCAGGCGAAGAGGGCTCCGCCTACCATCAGAAAACAATTTAACAAAACGGTGGAAAAGATCCTTGACCATCGAACAATGGGCATGAGCAAGAAGAATCGACGGACTGATTTTCTTGTGAAATGGAAGGGTGAAGAGGAGAATAGTGCTACTTGGGAGCGGGACGTTACCTTGTGGCAATTTGAGAAAGAGGTGCAGGAATACCTCGAGACTATACCGACGAGGGCGTCGGCTTCATCCGGTGGGGGTGGTTTGTTAGACCCCCTAACTTCGAATTAAGTCAGTGGTGACAAATCTTGGATGTGGGTGGCCCATGTCCAAGGCAAGGGGGCATGTGATAATCCCTTTGCATGGTTCGGACAAAGGATCAGCATGCAGGCACAAGGTGGCCTTGGCCATGCATGCGGGTCAGGCAAGAAATGTGCACGCAGGTGCCTGGCGCGAGCATTTGGACAGGCGCGCGGGGATCTCGGACTGGCAGTGTGACGTGCGCGCGGGTGTGCGGACAGGCGCGCGAGGACCTCGGACTGGCAGTGTGACGTGCGCGCGGGCGTGCGGACTGGCATGCGAGAAACTCGGTTCAGCAAGGCCCTGCGGGAAAAGGAAACGTGTGCGAGTGGTGCGCACAAAGTCCGCGAAGCAGGTGGCCCCAACGGCTAGCACTAGAACGTGGGCATAACGGCTGGATTTCCGAAGGCACGTGGGCGCAAGTTGTGGGCGATCGTGGCCAGCCAACGGCTAGATCATGCCTGCGCCCCACGTGGCCCATGTTCGCGCATTAGCAGGCGAGTGGGCGTTAGTTGGCTGCACGTGGCGTGCAGAGGGCCAAGTCTCCGTCCGAAAATTGTGGAAGTCGCTGGAATGTGGCTGCAAGCGTGCATAGTGCCTCGAAGTGATCCCTAGTGGCTGGGGGTGTCAGCCACACGTTGTAAACTTTGTCTATAAATAGCAAAGCCCCGAGACACCAACTCACGAGGGACAAAGTGAGTGTTGTGGTGATCCGTGTGAGGCAAAACTTGTATTCCTTTTGTGAGTTAATAAAAGGTTGGAAAGTGGTTTCCGTAAGTTGGTTTTGTGTGTTTGATTATCGGATCATCGTGGGTAAACACTTGGGTAGGCTGACTAGGTCGGGTGACTTAGTGCCGCACAGTGGCAGACTTTCGGTGAAAATTTGGCCCCTGTGACAGCTACCATGATGCTGGGGTTTGGGGGCAAAGATTCGCTGCGGTGCCTCGTAGATTAACTTATCCAAGGAAGCGTTTCTGGCTTCACAGTCTCTCTGCATCATCTTCATCTTCATCTTCCAACGGCAAACAGTCCAGCTCAGCAAACGACGTCGCGTTATCACCATCACACCATGATAATCAGAAAGATTCCAAATCAGAGGATTTGATCTCACCCCACTAAAGCCCATCAGAGCCCCCAACTGGCCAATCAGAGACGCGTCGCCGGCGTGGACCCTCTCCTTAGGTGAGTCGTCAGTCTGACGCTTTCTCTCTCCTCTCTGTGACTTTTTGCTTCGTTTGATTGCTTTCTGTGTGCAAGCGATGAAGGGATAAGGTTCGCATTTTGGGTTTTTTTTTTGTATAGATCGCAGTAAAGTTGTGTCCTTTTCCACAACGGATCGCCATACACAAGATTTTCTGCGTCAAACTGAATAAAAGAATATATATTTTTTATTTAAATGTCATTTATTTGGAATCATTGTTTTTCTCTTTCTCTGTCCACAAAATCTGTTCTCTCTTTTTGACTTTCTGTCTAACACATGGTTTACCGTACTTACGTTTCTTGATGATCTTCCACGTCGAAACAATTCAGTTGAAAGCTTCAATTTTTACTGGCGCATATTTAAACGTATATATATAAAGAGAGAGATATAGATGTACATGAACAGCAAGTAGATGATTCATGTATTGATTGATTCTTTCAATTTGGTGGGTCATCTGGAGACTGGTGGCACGCCAAGGAAGTTCTCTTTTCTGGGTCTCCAATTTTTCAGAGAAACAACGAGGTCTTTGTCCCTTTCTTTTCCTTAAGAAAAAAGAACATGAAAAAGAGAAAAAGAAATGAAACCCCTTTTTTTTCGATTTCTTTTGCTTATTAGTCTTTTTATGATCTTTGGAGCTAGATTTTGAATGCATATTGATTGATTATATGAGTCTATTTTGATGATTTGAGGCTTTCAATGAAGTGTTACTATGGAATGAATTAAGATTGTTTAAATGGCCCTATTAGCATAAATCATTGGAAGCCCTTTTCTTTTTAGTGGTTAGAGTCTATAATTATTGTAAATGAGGCACTTATCAAACGGGTCATGTCATTATTTGTCCCCTTTTTCTAGTTTTCTTTTTTCCTCATTCAAGTGTGATGGAAATGAACATGATTTCTTTAAACACCCTTGGAATCTTTCATCAATGATTTTTCCATTATTATTTAAAATTAGTTATGTATTGCCAAGATAATAATTCTTATGGGTTATGTCTCCGTAAACAATCGTTCTTGGTAACTCTCTTTTCTTTTCTTTCTTTCTTTTTTTTTTTTTTTTAATAACTAAGTAAGGTTTCCATGGGATCTGATCATTGACTTCGACTTCAAAGATCTGGGAATGCAATTTTTAAATTTCCATGTTCTCCTAGCTTCCTCACCCACCCTTTTTGAACTTATTCCTAAAGCTTACTAATCATAACTTCATTTTATTCAGATTATGCTTGACAAAGAATTTTTCACAGAATATGGCGAGGCAAGTCAATATGAAATTCAAGAAGTGGTTGGCAAAGGTAGCTATGGTGTTGTTGCTTCTGCAATTGATACTCACACGGGAGAGAGAGTAGCTATTAAGAAGATCAACAATGTCTTCGAGCATGTGTCCGATGCCATTCGCATCTTGAGAGAGATCAAGCTTCTTCGGATGCTGCGGCACCCTGATATCGTGGAAATCAAACATATAATGCTACCTCCATGTAGAAGAGAATTCAAAGATTTATATGTTGTATTTGAGTTGATGGAATCTGACCTTCATCACGTAATTAAGGCTAATGATGATCTCACTCCTGAACATTATCAATTTTTTCTCTACCAGCTTCTTCGAGCTCTGAAGTTCATACATACTGGTTAGATCTCCTCTTTGTTTTGCTGCGATGGATTTAGTTTTGCATACTTAATAGCTCTAACAACTCTTTCCCGTTCGTGCAGCAAATGTTTTCCATCGCGATTTAAAACCAAAAAATATACTTGCCAATGCAGACTGCAAGTTGAAAATTTGTGACTTTGGACTTGCCCGAGCAGCGTTCAATGATGCCCCATCTACTGTTTTTTGGACTGTATGTTCCTTTTACTAGAATTTTTTCTCTTTATCTGCGTTACCGCTAGCCCTTTTCCCGGTGATGTTGTGTCATTTAAACGTGTGGATTGCTGACTTATTCATTTTTCTAAGGACTATGTGGCAACTAGATGGTATCGTGCACCTGAACTCTGCGGCTCTTTTTTCTCCAAGGTAGTTATGAAAAAATGAGCTAGATTAGATTATGATAATCTTCTTTAATTGCTTAGATATATGACTCTGAGCTTCAGATTCTAGTGGTCTGCTTTAGTTTTTTTATTTAGATTGTAACAAGTCAATCCTTAAGGAACATACTTAAACTTATTCATTCCTTCATGTCATGGACCCACTCATTAGAGCTATTGATCCTGAATAAGTAATCACCATTGTAAAATTTTCGGCTTTTCACAATGATTTTGACAGAAAATTAGCAATGCATGTATGTCTCTAAGCTTTGAGGGTTCCTGGCTGCCCTGTGTACTCTTAAAGAGCTTTTAGTCATCCTTGCAACTTTCAGGTTCTTTTTTGTGGAATTTTTAAATAATAGAACAATTACTGGAACGAAAATAGTATCTGATCAAATGCAATAAAGAAAAGGCAGTAAAGGAAAAACTGTAATTACCTGTTTCTATTTCCACTTGCTTTCTGAGATTCTTTCAATTTGTCGAACTACTGGCCTGACCGATTTCGTAATACGGAATAATTTTAAGTTGTTTATTTGGTCATTTATGTTTTGTTTGGGGTACGAAATCTGAAATCAACTATCTGGTATGTGATTCTCACAAACATTTACCTTCAAAACCTTATAAATAATTCGCAGCATCAATAGCATGCTGAAACTTGATGGGCTCTATTTTTCGTTGTAAATTTGCTGGTCATCTTAATTTTTGGTTTTATTTATCTTATTTTTGGCCATAAAAAATAACTTTCTTCTGGGGATGCATTTCTTATGCTTCTTACTTCTTGCTTTTCTTTTTCTTATTTTACTTTTGTGGAATTGATGATAGTATGAACTCTTTCTTGAGATTCTTTATAGGAAATTTTTATCAATTGTCTTTTGCAGTATACTCCTGCTATTGATATTTGGAGCATAGGATGTATATTTGCAGAAATGCTCACAGGAAAACCCTTGTTTCCTGGAAAAAATGTGGTGAATCAGTTGGAACTAATTACTGACTTGCTTGGCACCCCTTCTGCTGAATCAATTTCGAGGGTTGGTGGTGTTTTTTCTATCGATCTTTGTGGTTATTTGATTTCTTTTAAATAAAACTAAAAATGAAATTCCTTTTTTTGTTTGTTAAGAAAAAACTCTTATCCTCTTCATTGCTTACAAAGTTGATCTCCACAACTTCTGCAGATTCGCAATGAAAAGGCAAAAAGATATCTGAATAGCATGAAGAAAAAGCAACCAATTCCTTTCTCACAAAAATTCCCTAAGACGGATCCATTGGCACTTCATTTGCTTGAGCGTTTGCTTGCATTTGATCCTAAAGATCGCCCTTCTGCCGAAGAGATAAGATTTTGGTTTAAGAAAAACAAAATTTTAGCATAGCCGTGTTCTCTCTGCACATGTCAATCAAACCTTCGCATATTTCTTTCTCTTGATAAAGGCAGTTTTTCATTTACAGGCATTGGCCGATCAATATTTTTACGGATTGGCAAACTTGGAACATGAACCATCTAGACAACCAATCTCGAAGTTTGATTTCGATTTCGAGAGGAGAAATTTAACAAAAGATGATGTACGAGAGCTAATATATAGAGAGGTAGGGGTGGGGATGATTTGTTGAGTTAAGTTGTTCACCTCTTGTTTCTTCTCCTTCAAATATGCTTTTTACTCATGCCCATGTCTTAAAGCTTACAGATTTTAGAGTATCATCCGAAGATGCTGCTGGAGTACCTCGAAGGTTCTGACCATAGTGGCTTTATGTATCCAAGGTCAGGGATACTTTTCTTTCTATTCTTTTCTTTATAATTTTATAGCTATGAAGATGTTGCTTCTGCCAGCCTACGCGCATGTGCTGCACGAGTATGCAAACATATAAGCAAACACGTGTTTTACTTTTATTTAGTCTGATTTCTGCACTGTAATGTACTTGTATCCATCATATTTAGAAGGTAAATTACTGCTAGAAAGATATCGTGAATATGTAGACTATAATTGATACAAACGTTTTCTGGTAACTTGTTTATTTATTTATTTATTTCTAGTGACGAGTGGCAGAGATTCTCTTGAACAACATCTTAAAATCTCTCCACCTATCATCTTCCCTTTTTGGGATTTATTTAATTAATTTCTTTCTTTATTTTATATAAAAAATAGGAGGAACAAAAATGAAACCAAGGAAGCCCTTTGAGCTTTGTGCTGACAGTACAATTCTTCACAATTGGCCATGATTAAATGCTTCGTTATATCGCGTTCCTGCCTCATAGTCTCATTTCTTATGGGGAGGGGGGAAAAGAGAAAAATCATCATGAGAATGCATATAATTGGGACTTGTTTACCGCTGTTCACACTTTGTGGGAGAAAATAATAATCCTTACTAGAATGTGTCAATATGTTGGTTTAATTCGACATTTCATGTAAGAAAACGCTTTGTCAAGAGGAGTAGTTACACTAGCTGAATTTCATCCCAACTTGAAGGAACTTTTCACATTGCAATAGTAATCCTTTCACTTTTTAAACTACTTATTTGGACCAAGCATTAATGACAGCTAACCTAATGCAATTTTGCGTCTATTCAGTGGAATTGATCAATTCAAGCAACAATTTGCCAATCTTGAGGAGAACTATGGTAAAGGAAGCACCCGACTTCAAAGGAAACACGCCGCCTCCTTGCCTAGGTAAGCAACCGTTGAAGAAAACATGTTGATTCCTTCCTGATGTTTATCTGTTTTATCCGATGCCATCATTTTGTTCAGTATATTGATGTTTGTTTAAACTTGCCTTGCCTCAGAGAACGGATTTGTGTGCCCATAGACGATGACGATGAGCAAAATTCTAATGGTAAAAAGAACACTGCAGTTTCACTTGGTCGTGCAACGCTTCAAAGCTCTCCACCAGAGAAACCAGAACCTGCCTATGGATATGCACCGTTTATTCCAAATGGATGTAAACCAAGTGATGGTCCCAACAGCCTCCTGAAAAGCGCTAGCATTAGTGCTTCTAAGTGGGTCGAACACACACATTAACGAGGTAAACTCTTGCGAATTATAGTATTTTGAATTTAATGGTGCTATTTTTATCTTTTTTTTCACAGTTCTTAACTATGAGGCATCAAAACTGAAACTGCTGATTCTCTGTTATTTGATCTATTTATGTTAATTGTAATATCCATGCAGGAAGATAACAGTATTGCTGGAGCAAATATGAAGAAACACAATCAACATGTTTATCTTTGAGATTCAGAGCACCTCAAATAATATTCTGAATATTTATTAAATAGACAATTATTTGTGACTTCATCTTGTTCGCTAGACACATAATTTGCAATCTATGCGGCAGTGATTGTCACGTTTTAAGGTTCTAAACTTGTCATGGAACTATGAATGTGTTTCTATTTACTAATCTGATCTCTGTATCACTAATAAATTAATTATGGAACATCTTATCCACTTGATTTAATTTTTTAGCAGCAAAAATAGTGTTTGGCATGATGGTTGCAAACACTGTAGTATGTGAAAGCTTTACATTGTAACAACTTTTTTTACTTTTATTGTAGTATGTTAGAGTTTTATACTATTTTTAACTGAAAAGTTGGTTAGAATCAAATAATGCCTAATAGGCTATTATGCCATAGAAACTTGCAGGAAACTTGAAATACTGAATTTAGCGTTCTTGACCTTGGTTCAATTGCAAAAGCAAATTATAATCCTGATCAACTAGAGGTTTCGACGATGTTCATTTGGCAATTTGGTTGTGAGTCTTTGTTTTCTGGTGACCAAAACGTTGAGTTTCTAACTTCCAAGGAATTTCAATTGCACCATCTCTTTTAACGCTATGTTTGATAAGAGGCAAAAGCAGAAAAAACTAGGAATGGGGAGAGATTCTGATGGAGAAAATAGAAAAGTAGGTCGTTTGGTAGAAGAAATAGAGTGGAAAACAGCAAAAGTGGGGCTCACCATTATTCCCTCCACAAATGGTTCGAGTCAGTTTCATTGAAGTGGACAAGCATATGGACAATTCATTTTGTGAGGGATACGGATAATATAAAAATTTATTTCGTTTAAGGTCCATACATAATGTGGTGATGTACTTTCTCCTAAAGATTATCTGGATGGTTTTCCTCAATTCTTTTGAACTATTTTACTTAATATGAAAAAGGCTATGTTTAACTGAGACTTTTTCTTGAGGGTCTAACTTGATCGAATTGTTTTCTTGAGACTCAAAAGAGCATATAGTAATTGGAGTTTTAAGTAGGGATAGGCAAATCAAACCAAACCGTTTATTTTAAATATACCATAAACCAAACCCATTATAAATAGGTTTGAAAATTTTCAAACCAAACCAATTAAGGATCAAATCCAATTCAAACCAAATCCATTGCAATTGGTTTGGTCTTTTTTTTCTTTTTTTTTTTTGATCGACTTGAACCACTATATTTAAACCTTTTTTTTAATCATAATTAGAATGAACATTCTAATATGATGAACAATACTCTTATATTTATTTATTTATTTTCAGGATAAGGAATACTAAATTAGAGTGTGTCCATTTGTTTCAAAAATATATAATGAAATAATTAATTGTATTTCTACAAATATATAAGATATGTATAATATTTAAAATACATATAAATAAAAATTGATTTAGATTTTTTAGTGATAAAATCACAAATTAAACCAATTTAGGGCTCGTTTTGCATTGCTTCTAGAGGCTACTTTTAACCTCTGTAACCACCTACAATAGTTTAGGATGTTGGGTAAACCTGCTTTTCAAAAGTTGCTTATAAAAACTACTGCCTAGCTGTAAAAGTTGAGAAGGAGCTCAAGGGTTGCTTTTTTACAACAGTTTCTGCTTCTATAATTTAAAATTACTAGGCTAATCCTAGTAATAATACATAATTTCTAATCTACTCATTTTTCTTTAACAAATTGAAATAAATCAAATAACAAGTTTAGTTTCAACAAAACAGTATAAGAAATATGCTTAGAAATATATTCAAATACCTTCAAAAAATCAAATAAGAAATGCATACATCTAAACAAATAAATCAAATATCACTGTTATTTTTTGGATGCTCAAATATCAAGTTATAATAAATTAGAATGATTTAAGTTTTTTAATTTAATTGAAATTAATAAAAACTAAAGCTATAATATGTTTAGTAAAATATGTCTATTTTTGTCATTGTATATCTCTACAGCAATTTATACATAATTTATCAAATACCTACAATTATGCTTCTGATCCTCACAGCAACTTTGAAAAACATTTACCAAATGTCTACCTGTATCTGGTCTACAACACAACACAGCAGATGCACAACACAATAGAAGTTATAGCACAACACAACAATGCCAAACCAGCCCTTAATTGGTTTTTCAAAATTTTAAACCAAATCAAATAGATTGTTATTTGGTTTAATTTGGTCTTATTTTAATTTAGTTTGATCAGTTTAATCGGTTTGGTGGTCATCCCTAGTTTTAAGTAATACCAATTGAAAGAGAAGAGTTCTTTATAACAGAGTGGAAAAAAAAAATATTGGTGTCTAATACCGTCATAGACAAAAGATATCAATCAATTTGGCAATTTGGAAATGAAAATTACTACCATCTTTCGCTGTCCTTTCAAATTATAAGTATTTCAACGGGCTCCTTATATAATTTATACGACAATTAGCTATATATTATATATATATATATATGATTTTAATTTTACATTTTGAAAACTCTTGTACGGGTAAGAAAAACACTGTAATATCAACTTATGAGTTTTTATGTTTTTGTTAGTAGGTGTTAAAAGATTGTCATATCAATAGATTATGTCTACAAATAAATTAACGACAACTCATGAGTTGGTACACAAATTGAGATTATAGTTGATATCTCTAACATTACTTCTCTTATAAATTATGAAATCTTCAATTTTCTGCCCAATTATAAACAACCTCAAAAGACTTGTATCTACATTTTAATCTGTCTGTCACTTGCGTACCGTTGTATATACACATACAAGTTACGTAGCATATGAGCTTTGACAAAACATCAAACGCCACTTGTTATACGGAGCCAAATCTTTGTATATTTACGTTAGCCATAACTCAAAGAAAAGAATGACAACAAAGAGTGAGAGAATGAACAATGTAGACTAAAGGGTTTAATTATTGATGAAGCCCTCAAACTAATCCCGAATTTTAAAAAATATTAAATTTACTTAATATTCACCCAGATCCTTATTTATTTAAAATTGGGTCACCCTATTGGATTCAACAAATTTGAATAACCGAAACTTTTGCTCTCTCGTCTACCAGGTTGAGTGTCTTTTCTCATTCATCATTGCCTCTAGCTTGTCTATGGTTAATACGCTTTTCCTCTCCTCTCTCTCTCTCTCTCTAGTTTTTTTTTTTTTTTCCTCTTTTGTAACTGAATTAATACCTTGCTATAAATATGTTTCCTTGATAAACTACACATGATAGATTGCTAACTTGATAAAACTTTGAAATAAACTTCTTCTGTTTGAAATTACTAAAAATATTTGATGATTGTACGTCTTGAAAAGAAAATGTTGCAATTTTATGATAACCATATACGGTTATTCATATCTATATATAAAATAATTAAACTATTTTCGTTAAGGTTAAAATTGAAAAAAAAAAAAACCTTTATTTGGCCAGAAATCTTTATGCTTGTGTGTGTATTTCACTTCAGAGGCCAATTCTATGTGAAAAAAAAAATTGTTTATGTCTAATATTCATACATATAGCAAATTGAATCCTGTTTTTTTTTTTTTTTTTTTTTTTTTTTGTAGAACTTAAGATAGGAGGATTCAAACCTTTTACTTGTGGTAAGTCAGGTGTGGATTTACTATTAACTTATAGCTGCAACCACAATTGAAACCTATTTTTAATCAAATAGGAAGAAAAGAAAGCAGGTGTTTGAAAAGTCTTTTTTTTTTTTTTTTTCAACTTTGTTAGTATATTAAAACCTATTTTTCATCAAATAGGAAGAAAAGAATGGGGCTGTTCGAAAAGTCTTTGTTTTTTTTTTTTTCAACTTTTTTAGTATATTGAAACCTATTTTTAATCAAATAGGAAGAAAAGAAAGGGGGTGTTCGAAAAGTCTTTTTTTTTTTTTTGGTTAGTATATTTTGATACTTTGGTACTTAAATGTTTTTTTTTTTGATAAATTACTATCTTAACTCTTTTTTATAGTTTTGATTCTTGACACTAAAATAAATGAATGATTTTTTGAAATCTAATAGAGATGACTACGTACGTTTCTATTACACAACAACGAAAAATTTTACAATAGTAGTTACATTAAGTGGGGTTTTAGTTAGTAGGGAAGGGATTATTTTGCACCTAATTTAACCATTTCTATAAGTGGTTTTATTTTTTGCCTTCGTTTTGATTGGTTATTTGGTAATAAGCATCGTTTGACAAGTGGTTGAAATCCCTTTTTTATGGTTTGATTATTTTTTTATTTAAATTTTATAAGAGAAAACATTATAGAAAAAATAATAAAAGACATAAAAAATAGTCGGAATTATTAAAAAAAAACAATTGGAACCGTTTTTTGCCAAACCAACTATAACAGTAATGTTTAGACCACAACTTTGATTCAGACGATTAACAAATCCTTAACCAAAGCAACGTAAGTGTTACCAAAACTTACATAGAAAGAAACTAAAAACATCACAGTGAGCTACCATTAGAGATGGGATTGAAGTCATTTTCCGCACCAAAAATGTGATATATATATATATATATATATAGATGCACCTGAGTAGTACTGCAGAATCACATATGTGACTATAAAGAAAGAGTTATCCAAAGTTGATTGATATTGTTAGTCATTTTCAGCAAAAAGAGTACATTCACGTCACGTAGCCAAATCAATGTAAAGCCATTGAAAAGTTTGTGAGTTTTCAGTTTGGAATACAACCACACCTGTCATATGAACCCACCTCTAATTTCTCGCTGGTTATCTTGTTTTTTTTTTTTATAAGTCTAAAAACAGTTGAGATCGATAACGAAAAGTACATGCTAGAGCATATTTTCGAATAATCCATTATACTATCAACATCAAAACGTAATTCAAGATAAGACTATATGGATCAATCCAAATGACAATATTTATCCTCCTTTGTATTTTTGTGAAATAAAGAAATTGAAGAGTGAAGATGAATTCCTTACTCTTATCCTGAATTTTTAGAGCTAAAAACAAAAAAAAAAAAAAAATAAAAAAAAAAAATTCGAGGATATTTTAATAGTTTTGATTGAAGTTTTCCTAATTTAGTTGGAAGTTAAACCTTTCGACTTAGAACTACTTTTAGGGGCTTATAATAGAAATTAGGATGCAACACTTTAAAGATAAAAACAATGTAATTTATTCAAAATTACTGAATAGAAGTTAAAAATTTTAGCTTAAAAACTTTGTTTTTATAAATGCGCCTATTGAAAAATTCTGAATCCTAATCAATCCACAACAATGGACCTATTTAGTTCACATGTTTAAACACAAAGTGTGAATAAAAAAATTAATTTTGTGATAGAAAATATTGTAGCGAAAGGTTTAAATTGTAATTAAACCTATAATTTTAAAAAAAGAAATTTAAACTGAATTTCTTCTTATCTTATATAATTTTCTAAACAGGAAAAGAACATTGAAGATGTATATATTTATATAGTTTTGATTGGACATGTATAGGGTGTTTGGGAACGTTCATTTTAACTAACTTTGGTTAAACACACTGTAATATGTGAGAGTTTTACACTGTAGCTTACTTCTTATTGACACTATGACTTGCGAGAACTTTACATACTATAGCAACTAAAAGTTTTGGTTAAAATTAAAGATGCCACACACCCTATTAGTTAACTTACAACTACTTCGTCTTGAAATGCAAAAATTAAGGGACTGTTTGGTATTGCTTTCAAAATATGTAAAAATGTTTTTGTTTTTAAAAAATAAAATTTTTTTGGGAATTGTGCTGAGAGTATTTTTAAAACTTTTGCCTCAAAAAGTATGCAAAAACATTTCCAAAAATTTTAAGAACAAAAACAAACAAGGCCTAAGCATTACAAAAAACTGAAAATGAATAAACTCAACTAACTAGGTAATTCGAGATCTTATTTGTAGCCCTAGGAGAAGAAAGAGAAGGAAAAGTGTTATGGGCGAAGTCCTAACATCATGCACCTTTGAGGTGTCAGGCTCCTAGCCTTATATTTTCTTGTACGAGCTCGTAACTATGAGGCAGAAATATGGTGGGGGTGGTGTTTGCTTCTACAAGGAGCATAGATCAAATTTGAGATGAAATGGGGCTAGGGGTTTTGGCTACACTTAGACGATGTGCTAGGTGTGTTGCTTTTTCAACCTCCCTACTCTTTTGAAGTCTCGTTCCTAATGTTGCGATGCCTACGATGGTGTTAAAAGTGTCATGTTGGATGCATGTGTTGCGCTTGGCATATAAATGTTGGTTTTTTAGGCACGTTGGCAGTGCTTCTTTCCTCATTTTGTAGCCAAACTTTTCATGTTGTCTCTCCATTGTAAGATTCGTTGTTATATGTTTGTGGTTATTTCCCTTTTTCTATTTAGTTCGGTTTATATTTGTCACAACAGTAATTTTTTGCCATACTTGATTTTGTGTGTGGGGGGTTCTTCTCGTTTTATTGTGTTTTCTTTTTCTTAGAATATTTATTTGCATTTTCTAGGGTCCTAATATTATGAGATTCTCGATATTGACTGATCAAATATGTCCATCAACTATAGAGGATATGTTAAGTAGCCACATGGGTAAATCTTTGGTTTATCTCTCTCTATTTTTACTACAGTCCAATACATATTATTTTTTCCTGAATATTTATTTTAAATCTACAAATAGGACCAATTGTTTGTCGGTGTCGTGTTTACCTATAATAAGAGACCAAAATACAGATTATATTACCCTTAAAAATAATAATAGTAACTATTTTAAATAAGAAATTAATAATGATTGATCCTAGGATATTTCAATTTAACTATTTGGTACCCTACAATAAAGCTACTCTTAAATATCTAGTAGTTCCACAAGGATGAAATTTCATTTCATTTATTTCATCTTTTCACATATCCAAATTACCCTTTTTGGTGGGATTATATTTCAAACCATTGCTTGGCTTTTGTTTGCTTCCCAAACCTGGCGCATAAGGCCATAGGGCTTTTCTTTCTTTTCTTTTTTTTTTTTTAAGATGAAAATCTTAGGGTGCGTTTGGTACGAGTATTTAAGTAGAGTATTTGAATAAAGATTTAAATTTTTATAAAAAAAAATATTGTAGCAAAATAATTTAAACTGTGATTTAAAAACTGAAACAAACACACCCTTAAGTGGCTTAGTTAACCCGTACCTGAAGACTTCTTTCCAATTATTTATTTATTATTGAAAACAAACAAATCAAGAGAGAGAGTTAACAAGAAGAGACTTACACGAAAACAACGGCGGGAACGTGGGAGCGAAGCAGAATAATTGAGATTCCCCGGTTGTGTTCGTGAGTTGGACGGTGATGTCACAACCACGTGTCGCGTTTTCACTGGTACGTCGTACAACGTATTTCGTTTTCTCCTATGGTGAGTGGGTGAGAGTTTCGGATAAATTTAGGTGGGACCCTGTCTCAGTCTTGACCTCGGGAACTGAAATTCTATGACGAGTAATATGAGCCGTTGGATGCGCCGAGCTGGACGATCTCATAGCTTTACAGGCACGCTTTTTGCCCAATCCAATCATTGCTGATTAGTGAAATATTAGTTTATTACTGGCGTTTTGCTACTTTCTCCGCTCGGCTTGGCCAGGCCTGCTCGGCTCGGCTCATTTCAGCTTCGTATTTTTTTCTTTTCTTTTTTCTTTTTCATTTTTTTTTCCATTAGAATGAACTTGGGCTCTTATCTCCGTACAATTTTACCTGGGGCTAACTGGGTCAGTCACTCGTACAGTGTTTTTTTTTTTAAATTACAGTCTAAATTATTATTATAAAATTAAAATCTAACATAATATTTAAAATATTTTAAAAATATCCTTAATGATATAGTAATTATCTTGATGATATTACATATTATACTATATAATTACATATAAATAAATTTAATGATATCATTATGAGACATTTGTAAAATTTTTACAAATTAGAGTCATATTTTAATTCAATAAACGTAATTAGGCCAATTGTCTCATTAATCCTTTTTCTTTTGTCAAATTGAGTAGCTATTTTTTTTTCCTTTTTGCAATTATAAAAAACGTCTTCGAATTTCTTGATCAGCAACTAATTATGGAATATTATATTCAAAATTCTATGATTGATCATAGGCTTTTTTTAATATATGAATAGACACAAATCCTTGAAATAAAATCCAAAAGGAAAATAATACACGATAAACTCTAAGTATAAAGATTTTTTATCTACTGATGTTTAGGCTGACATTTTTTTGATGGCATAGCCTAGTTGATTTCTTCGTCGATAACCATACTCAAGTTGTGCATTGGTGGATTTATTTGCACCCGAAACCGATCATGTGTATTTATATTAATATTACATATTATATAATATTAATATATATATATATTTGTTTATGGTTGTATGTATAATTTAGCGGTAATTGTTTATTTGACTCTATAATAAAGTGTAGAGTTCAAATTTCTTTATCTTAAGTTAGAAAGAGAGAGGGAGATGTAGAGAAAAACTAAGATATATTAAGAAACACAACAAAATTTCATGGATGGTAAAGTAAGAAATTTATGAAAGAGAGAGAAAGAAATAAGCAATGACTTTATTTTTCTGAAAAAATAAGTCATAGTGTGTGTGAGCACACAAGTGCATACAAAGGAGCCAGAAAAATTAGTGGGGTGGTAAAGGTGTGATTGAATTCATAAAGTGAGAGGCAAAATCAATTTTAAGGAGGAGGAAGAGGAAAGAAATACAATTTTAAAGGAAGGAGTGTAATTTTAGTGGGAATATAATTTTTATAAAATTTTGTATACAAAATTATTTAAAAAAAAAGTTCAAAAAAGCAATCGTCTACCCTCGTTCTTATATGGCTTTGCCCTTCAGTGTATACACGTGCATGTGTGCACACTTGTGGGTGCGTTCATTCATACATGTGTTTTGCATGCTCGATCGCATGTATATATGTGAACAAAACTCACAGCACATTTTATAGTTAGAGCTTGCACTCTTATTATTATTATTATTATTATTATTATTTGTCTTCTTTCTTTAGCTTTCAATTACCTTAAAGGCTGCAATGAAAATTGCATGTTTAATTTCGACTTTATAAAAGAATTCAACTATCTTTTTGAAAGAAAATAAATAAAACATTTTAATAATATAAATCGCAAGAGTCCATATTTACGCATTAATACCATAATTATGTGGGGAGTTCAGAAATTATCAAATAGAAAACGACACCGTTAGAGTAAGTTGAAGACAAAAGAATCCAAATGACATCATCCATCCAAGTCGAGCGATACCGTACCAAGTCTAGAGACAGTTACATGTCTGTATTAGAATGAAATAACAGGAAGCTTTAGAAATGAGAGCTTCAAACGGATTTAATGCCCGTTTGGTTCGAGTATTTGAATAGAGTATTTGAATGAAGATTTAAATTTTTGTGAGAGAAAATACTGTAGCAAAATGATTCAAACCGTGATTCGAATATCGAAACAAACAGGCCCTTAATGAATTGCCACATCAGACCATAAATCAAACGGTTGGGAATTAATAGAAAGATTTAAAGATAGAGAATCAAAGATCGAGGTGTACCAGCATCTATAAATAGAAGAATTGACAGGATAAAAAGGGACTTTGAACCGTTTGAAGACTTCTTCTGAGGGATTTTTAAAAAGGGCCTCCTGGGAAAAAAATTTTTGGGTAAATGGTTTATTTTTTTTTGGGACAGTTTTTGGCACAAAAAAAAATATTTTTTAGACATCAAAATGATTCCAGTTTTTTTTTCATCTTGGTGAGTTTCCTTATCCTGCTACAGTTATGTTCTTTATTTTTTTAAAAAAAACTGGAACAGTTTATCTATATAGAAAAGCGTATTTTTTGGTTCCCAAAAAAAAGAGGTCATTTACCCAATTAGAAATTTTTTTTTGCCCTTTTGTCAAAATCTTCCCTTCTTTCTGTCTTTAATGAGAGAATCTAGCGAGATAAAATCTGAGAATTGAGATATTAGACTTTCTTTCTTTAGATCAAAGATTTCTTTAGAGTTTGAGACCTTCATTGGGTTGGTCAGTTAGAAAATCTCCCAAACATTTGCTAACCATATACAAGGCAAAAACCTAATATTAACAAATATACCAAATACATTCAACTAATATGAATGAAGGTTCTATTGCAAATCCTTATTAACGTTTACGCTAAAGAAAGCTAACACATTTTTTGCATGCATGCTTGCCTTCTGAGGGTGAATGAAGCATTCTTTAATTATTACTTAAGGCTGTAGAATTGGAAGATATATTTTTTTTTCATAAAATTAACCGTATATTGATATTATTGATATGTCATTAGAAGGATATAACATCATACTAAGAATATTTCTCTATTGTCAAGTCATATGAAATGATAACATCAATATTACACTTTTCAGCCCTGCTGATCGTGGAAACATCCACGCTTCACGACAGGATGAACACATCCCTTTGATGGAATTAATTTGTCAAATTGACATGACAACATCATATCAACATAGCCCACACTAATCACATAATTTGGGTTTTGAATCTCAATAAAACAGTGAAAAGTAGAGATTTCTCTCAAGTGTTTTTTTTTTCTACACATTTTTACCGTGTCCACAAAATTTCTAATTTAGATGAGAGTTTTTTAAAATTGGATGGCTGAAATTTGACCCTTTTTTTGTTGTTTTGTATTAGAAGGGAAAATGGGAAATAATTTACATGATAAAAAAAAATTAAATTTCAATATTCAAACATGAAAAGAAATTATTCTCTCATAAAAATTTAAACGCTAAAAAGTTCATGAAAGGACCGACCAAAAATTGACAGGGGCACTACTACGCCAATATTACAACTATTAATTAGGGAAATTTAGAGAATTTTCTATGTTAATTAAACAAAGTTCAAAGCATGTATATAAAAAAAAAAGATTAAACAATGTACAAAAGTAAAGATCAAGAAATTAAAGCTCAGTTAAAGCTCATGAGCTCCAATCCAGACAAAGTCAATGTATCTTACCAACACACCAAAAACAAAAAAAGCCGTGAGCCACAAGAAAAGTAGCTGTTTTAGGCAGCCAACTTATCCCCAGAGAAAGAGAGAGAGAGAGTAGACAAAAACACACGAGCTTTAGAGAGAGAAACATTAAGCCATAAGATGGCGGTGAACGCACTCAATGCCTTTGCATTGTGACGCCATCTGACAATACAAACAATCAAAAAGTGTACTCACTACGATTTAGATTCCCTCTTTAAAAAAAAAAAATTAAAATAATTAAATAATAATTAAAAAAAAAAAAACCTTTCTTCAACACCCAGCGCAACGCTCCTATAAATCCCAACCTTTTTCCCTCTTCGCCATCTTCACTCTTTTCATCGCCACCCCCTAACACAAATATCCATTATTTATTTCTCCTTAAACCCCAAATTTTTTCTCTCTCTATTTTTTCTTTTTTTTTTTTTTGTTGAATCCCCCATGGCTGAATTAGAAGAGTTCCAAGAATCCGAGGTAATCTTCTCCGACAAGAACAACAACAACGAAAGTAAAAGTACCCCTTTCGACTTCCAGGAGATGATTGTTTCCCTCAAGTCCTCATCTAACTCCAAGATCAAGAAGAAAATGGGGGCTAATTCGGTGCCGGTCGATATCCCGGATAGCGTATTCCGATTCGCGGATAAGCGTGACCTTGACCGGAATTGGTACGACGAGGAGGAGGACGACGATGATAGCGAAATGGTGCCACCGCACGTGATCGTGGGGCGGCGGATCGCGGGAGGAAAGATGGCGTACTCGCTGTGTACCGGCAATGGGAGGACCCTCAAGGGACGGGATTTGAGCCAAGTTCGGAATTCCATTCTTAGAATGACTGGCTTCTTGGAAACGTGACAAACCGGGAAAAAAAAAAAATTGTGAATAATTATTATATTATATGATTCGGATGAGCCTCAAGAATTATTTACAAAAATATTTGTTGCATCATTTTTAGTATATGTTATTAGGTGATGAGAAGAGAAGAGTACAATACAAAGAGGAAAAAAAAAAAAGAGGGATAGCACTGAAAAATGTACTGCATCCCTTGTTTTCTTAATTTCTTTTTCTTGTGTCAAGAATTTCAAAATATGGGAAATGGAACTATTGACTTGGGATTTATTGGGAAGTAAATTATCCCTTATTTTGATGGGTTTTTTTGTGTGTAAATATATATATATATATATATCTTTGATATTGGTGGGCTTTCTTTAATTAATTTGAATTTCTTGCGTTGGAGGTTTTAATTAGGTCTATTAATTATTAAGTGTGCGTTAGTCGTAGTGTAACTTGTGGAGCTAGCTAGCTTACAGCTTGGACTTTTCTGCCATTGTGGATGATGAATATATGGAGGTTTTGCAGCGCACCACCGCTTTCATTACTCAGTGTTGTTGCCTCTTTGAGCTTTGTTTGTCTGTTCTCTCCAGACCCCAACATGAACAGCCTGGTCGTCAGATTGAGAGAGAGAAGGAAAAAAAAAAAAACTATACATATATTTATGTATATATCATATAGGATTTTCTCTTTTCAAATTTAAATAAAGTTATATTAATTATGAATTCTATTTATTCACTTCAGTGACGGTTAGATTCTTATTATTTAGAGGGATGAAAGTAGAATTTAAACATCTTCCAAACATGCATAAAAGGAATTCATGATTGGTAACTTTAACACCCGACAGAAGAGGTATAGCTCTTATTATTCATAATAAGGCAATGTAAATTATAACAGCTAAATTAAGATTTTTTTTAAGAAAAATAAAAATATAGGAATATGAACACGTTTGTTTCCTCATAATTAAATTAAGTACATACCGAAAGCGATTAACACTTTTTTAAATGCTTTTATAAACATCAATATAATATAGTTTAATCTTGTCTGGGTTTGACAAGAAGTTTGCACACACACACATATATAGTTCATCTTACAAAAATAAAAAGAAAAGGGAAGTCTGAAAATTAAAATAATTAGTTTAAATCTTAACTAATTGATGAGTTAAGAATTCCTTAGATTCGGGTCGTTGGCTCCTTATTCATAAATTAACTCCGGCTTTCAGGGATCAAACATGACTCCTATAGGTACATCTACTAGCACCCAATTTTTTCAATAATTAACAATTGATTCAAAGATTTATATATATATACACTACTTAAATCTGAGTCTGTATATGTCGTTTTGGCGCAAAGCTTGCATGCTAAAACAAGTCACATTAATGGAAATAATGCTAAAATTAACTTGTCAACTTGCTTATAATTAAAAATTTGAAATGACATAGCTTGCGCAAGATTTTATATATATATATATATATATATATATATATATATAAGTTCCACGGAATTAATGGGATTCCGCCTAAGAAATCAGGCGATGGAGAGTCAAAAAACTTGGATGAAGTTGCATGTAGAAAAAAAACAGCTCGTCAAAAAGTTGAATTTCATACGCGCTGCTTTTACTAATTACAGTTTTTCAATTTCAATCTTTGCTTTGCAATAAGTATTCCGAAAGAAAACAAAATAAGAATTGTATTCGTGACCATGCAAAGTTACAATTGCTCAGCCTATTCATTTCTTAGCTTATTTCTTACAGGGGTGATGAAACAAATAGTTTAATTATGTTTATTGATAAAATATGACTGTAATTTACTAATATTTACATATATCCCTAAATAATATCATTAAAATAATTACTATATAATTACATAATATAAAATTGATATTATTAAAATAACTTATCATTAAAGATATTTTTAAATATTTTAAATATTGAGTTGAATTTTAATTTTATAACAATAATTTAATCATCTATTGTAATTTTTTCTCTCTTTTATGATACTTTCGTTATTCCATTGTGATTGTAAGACTGCAACGAAATGAAAAAAAAAAAAGAAAAAAAAAAGGAGAAATTGTTGTAATCGGGTCCATCCAATGCATAAACAATCTATCTCATATCGCATCTATCAACTAAAAAACAATCTAACACTCGAGTATTCAGCATATTGAGGATTTGATTGACGCTTGACCACAAAGAAATTGATAATTTTATCCAATTTTTTAGGGGAAAAAAAGAAGAAAACATTTTTTGTGAAACACTAAAGTATATTATTAATCTATCTCGATTGGAAACATGACAATTTCCACCACGTTCTCAAATGGATTAGAAATGTTTTAAACTAAAATTATGATTTCTCTACATATACTGGTCAAAAATACGCAAATCAAAATTTAAAACACAGAGAAAAGAGAGTTTCTTAACGTTTGAGAAAAATCATCTGAAAAATTCTCGAAGCGATCTAGATTTTTGTTATTTATTCTTTGCAAAATGAAAAATGACAAAATATTTATGCAACTTTTTGGGAAAAAGCTTGCCACATATTTATCATCAGCTTTTTGTTCCCTGCATATTGGCAGGTTTTGGTCCACAAATAAGAGTATAACAATGGTTAAAAATAATCATATTACTAATGATTGTTATATCAAAAATATATTATACGTTATACAACATGACAATGTCAATTAAATAGTCTGCATTATCGTACAAAGACAAATCCCATGACACTAATGCCACGTGTAGTCACGAGGACATGTCAAACGCTTGATTCCACGTGTAGGGTAAGGATCAACTTTCAGAAAAGGACCAGACATGTCGGCTCATTATTAATGACGTGGACCACTCGCAGCCAGAAATTTTTTTAAAACGCGTTAAATATAATTTTTTATTTCTTTTCATTATTTTGTCATTTGTGTAGGGCTTAGTTGTACTTAAATTATTGCACCTGGTGCCTTGTCGGGTTGCTTTTCTATGGAAGAAAAGAGAGATAGAGAGAGTGTGTGAGAGAGAAAATGTGGTGGCACTGCCTTGCCCTCCAATCTTCAATTAAAAAAGAAAATGTTGGGATGAAATTTAGTCGTTGTTGGGATGCAAATAGTTTGTGTAAAGGTCTATTTATTCTTTTTATTTTTTATTTTCTAAGAAATATTTATTTGTTCATTTGCAATTTTTTGGATCCTCTAAGTTATTATTTCTTTGGTATTAATTAGCTCGGACTTTCAAGTGACGAAATATATATATATATATATATGTATATATATATATATACACACGCGCGCACACACACAAGCTTTCAGTGGTTGTGTTTTTTAATTACTAGTAGTGATCAATCAAATTGCAAAAATAAGTATATCTTTAATTGTTTAATTTATTATAACTATCCGATACATATTATATGGTTAAAACAATGAGACTTAATGGATAAATATTAATGAAGTAACTATTAAAATCACACCATGTGTACGTGTAATATTACGAACAAAGCAATGCAGACTTAGACTGAATAAAACAAAAAGAAGGTAGATACACACATACACAATTAATTAGAAAATGGTTCTTTTTTTTTTTTTAGCCTCCGTTTGAAAAAACGGTTAAAACTATCAATAACATTAGTTGAAAATCAAAAAAATGAGTTGTTACTGTAATTTTTAGTTGTAACCATTGTTTAAAAAGTATGTCAAATTGTTGGTTGAAACCAAAATTACTTGAAACTATTATTTGAAATTTGAACCATAATTTGTAGTTTGAATTATTGTTTGTATGTTTGAACCAAAAATGTTGATTTAAACCATAATAGATATGTTGTTTGGTATGTTGAACCAAAAATATGTGTCGCAACCAAAAATGTTAGTTGAAACTGAAACCTTCAGTTACAAAATAATGAGCTTAATATACGTTGAAAATTGATAAGAGATCCAAACATACGTTTGGGTTAAAACGCATAACATAAGTTGGAGCTATTGCTCCAAACAGGCACTTAAGAATGACATATATAGAAACAAATGTTGATCTATTTCTAGGGCTTTGGTCGCTAAACACATATAATATTGAAGCAATTTCACTTCAATGTGGAAACAATAAAATCAGACCAGAAAAAACTACTATCAATTTTTGACCAAATTTTTGCGGAGAAGTGGAAAAAAGTTAACAATCCCACAAAGATCTTTAACCTTTAATAATCATATAAAAACGACAAGTGTCACATTTTCAATGTTTGCATGCATTTTTGAAACTATACTTAAAAAAATTAAAAAAAAATTCTCAAAAACACTAATTTCAAGAAAATCTCAAGAAGGAATATGTTTGATGCGTTTCCAAAACTAAAGAATTCTGCACTAAGAGATTATAGGGACGTGGTCACGTACGTTACCATCAACCAAAAGTTAGCAATAAAAAAGAAATAATGCAAAAATGATAATACAAGTCAAGCAAAACAATATAAAAACAAATCAAATGACACAATCAAGAGATGAGTTACGTGTTGGCAAGGATTATTCCCATGGTTTGCGCTGCTTCATACAGTTGTCACGGCAGATGAGCAGACTAAAGAAGTAATAATAACTATATATTCTCATCATCTTTACGTTATATGGGATTATTCCATTATTTTGAATACAATGTTATTAATTGATTACACTCTTAAGCGACTTATGTGGCACTCTATTAATAACTATTACTACCCACCTTATCCTTTAGACTTTATAACGTGTGTTCATGAATTTTTAATTTTATTTTTATTTTTTTTGAGGATGTGTTCATGAACTAATTAATTTGCTCGTTATGATCAGATAATTAAACTGGATTTTCAGTTAATTAATTTGCTATGTATCATAATTAATCACTAAAATTGCCGCAAACATGCACGTAATCATATTGAGTGTTAATCGTTGCCTATCTATGTAGAAAAGCAATGGCTTTTAAGTTTTGTATGTAAAATCACGTATGCAAAGTGTTTTATGTTAAAACAAAATAACGTTTGAATTTTTTAATTAGTAGTACAAATGTTGAGTGAAGTTTATAAAATCTTATTGAACCCCTTGTGTAAATTTTATGTAGTATAGTTAGAAGATTTATGACAAGCCACATTTTGTGACTTGCAAGGTTCATGAAGTTCAATTCGTACCAAGCTATTTGCAAGACGGCGGCAAAGCAGAGAACGAAAAGTTGGAGCAAACCAACGTTTTTAAATGTTTGGCGTGTTTGCTTTTCACCACGGGGATTTCGCTAAAGGAATTGCAATCTAACTCTTCTTAGAGAGCTAAAAAGTTCCAAATATTTTTAGTAGCGTCTTTGGGGGATTTGGATAAATGGTCTTAAGAAAAAGTGTTTTTTGACAAGTAGACCGAGAAATTTTTAAATTGGATAAATGGTTTTCATGTCATGTCATCTAAAATAAAATAGAAGGAAAAAACCTCAACAAGACGAAAACAATAATTGAAGCAAGAAAAGAAATCTCAACAGGATGAAAAAAGAAACTAGAGCAGTTTTTCTGCCAAGAATGCTTGTTTTTTGGTGCCAAAAAAAAAAAGAGGTCATTTCCTTAATTAAATTTTTTGGGTGGCCCTTTTATCAAATTTTCAGACTTTTTTTTTTAAAAAAAAACTTACGAATTTAAAAAAAAGAAAGAAAGAAGAAGAAACAATTTATTAGAAGGCAATGCTAAGCATACCCTCCACCATTTGAAACTCTAAATTTAATTTTTTTTTCCTTAACAAAAAGTGAAAAGAGGGAGACAAGAAAGGGGAAAAAAAATGCTTGGACCTGACTTCAAGGAACATAACCTTCCAAATGCATAGATTAACCTTTCTCATTTATCAAGAAAATCAGGACCACGTAGAACCATGTTAGGGAATAAAATCTAATTAAAGCTGTTACATAAATCAGATTAACTAGAGCAACTATTGTTTTGCAAAATGTTTCCTAGATTAAGCTTAATTTGCTGTTTCACGAGTGAGACCCAATTTGATGAAATCTGAAACATCATTTATGGAAAAACATATAATCTTGGCTAGGAAATTCTTTTTTTTTTTTTTTTAACTTGTTTCTTTTGAAGTTTAGGTGTTATCAGATATATACTTAAAATAAACCTTCCAATAGCTACAAGCCACAGTTTATCTCTCTTTCCCCTTTTCCATCTACAGAGAGGCAGAGCTTTGGTCAATTGTAGAGACATGTGACATTACTTGATCATTTTAATGTCAGCTGTCCCAAAATCAGCCTCTGCCTATCCTTTCACCTATAAATTTGAATCAAAAGTAACAAAAGTAACAAAATAACAAGTTCCAAAGGAAAGCAATTTCTTCAGGATTGTGTCAACCTGAATTAACAAGGACATGAAATAATGTAGCCTTTGAACTTGCAAGTTGCAAAGTATGATGAGAAACACCTTGATCATGCAGGAGTTTGAGAATTCCAAGGCAGTCTTTGAGCCCTGCCATAGACAGGATTCATGAACATTTATCCAAAAAAAAGGGGGGAAAATGCAGGTAAAAGTAGAAGAACATGTGCGAATTCTCACTCACCAATCACCAAACAAATTGACTTTCTTAAAGTGAAATGAATCACATGCGCGCTTGTCCATCATAAAAAAATTTTCTTAACCAACCATTCTCCAACATAGTTAGCTGCAAGGTTGAAATCAAGTCTTGCGGTTCTTTGGTGCATATGCAAATTGGCTAAAATGGGCACCAACCGTTGGCCTTTGATAAGTAGAAGCCAAAGTCAAGATGACGATGATAATAGGAGAAAGTCAATGGAGATTAGGGACTTGCAAATTGTACTACCTATTGTTGCAAGTATTTCGAATGACCTTGAGAGGAGCTCGGAGGCCACTCTCACGAGAACCGGATGAAGAATATCCAAAGGATTATATCATTGCAACGAACTTTTCCATAGATTTTTCTGCTATATCAGAATAACGGGCTCAATGTGAAATGTTAGAACCAGGCTTTCCTTCATTAGTCTCTGTACACATGTGCTTAGACTTCACATTTTCCTGAAAGCAATTTGAGTACAATGAAAACTTCATAAGCACTAAGCAGAAACCATCAGAAGTAAGATCATTTCGATGGAAAGAATATCACAAATAAAAAGTACTTAGTACTTACTTCCTGAATGCCCTTTCAAGATATTACCAAAGGAATAGCCATTTCCAATAGAACTCTTTGGAACAGATTCTTGACTTGTATCAATGGCCGGATTGTCATTTGCTGAACTATCTTGTTTGTTTTCTTGATTGCTGTTATTTACCGCCTTATGCTGAAAATAAGAACTCCTCACAATAACCTTTCTGCTCTCTTTTCTTACTTTTCCCTCGACTGCATCTGGGGCACTCTCAGATTCATGCTCCTTTTGACGTGTAAGGCAAGGTGTACGAATATAATTTTTGGGGTGATGCAGCAAAAAATGTTCCAGATTTCTTGTCTTATCCTTCATGCCTTTCATGTCATGCAGATAACTGAAGTGAGTATTATACAAACTGAGAATTTGCTCAAACTAGAGAAATTATAGCCTTACCATGCTATGGAGATTCATAAAGCTCCTGAACTTCAGTGGCAATACCATCTTCAACCTAGAGAGAAACGAGAATTCTTTTATCGCATCTAACAAACAGCTTAAGAAGAATCAATACTTGGCGATATCAACTGAAAAATCGTCACAACGCCTATTCTGAACACTCACGGGATCACTAGAAAGAGGGACATCGCTCATATTTTCAGAGTGAAGTGTGGGGGATGGCATCTCTGAGCATGTCGTTTTAAAAGCCGCAGCGTCCTCAGCAATATCTTCTGTGGGACTGAGAGAAGAGTTGCAACTAGGACTCGGATGATTTGGTGATAACCGTGGGGCCCTGAATTTCCTCTTTGCCTCAAGAGAGGCAAAGCCTTTGAACGTTAAAGAAAATGAAAAAAGAAGCTTGCACTGACAGAGAAAGAGCAAGAGCAACAAGAAATTCACCCTGCCCCTTCATGGTTCCATAACATTAACCTTTATGTTTTAGATTTCCACTCAGTATTTTCTTTTTTCTTTTTCCAACAACTCATACTCAAATTTCCAGGCATGTGTTAAGGGTTAGGATTTTAGGGGAAAAAAATGCAGCAAAAAATCTCCTGAAAAGAACAAAAAACCAGGTGTAGAGGATGAGTTTTCCGTTGCCAAGGCACAGCAGTTGTTCATTATTAGTCTACTGTAAACAAATGCCACTTGCCTATATGCATGTATTTCTCATAGTATGAAACGTTTAAAATAAGAATAACATAAAACAAACGAAGGAAAAAGGAACTCAAATTTCAAATGGATACAAGAGTACTTGGCCAGGAGATTCTTCTAGACAGGCAAGTCTAGCTTTTTCTTTACATTTCCAAGATCTACGTTTTTGAGTTTGAAAGTTCGGTTAGCACTGCCGCTCTCCTGTTGGCAAAAAAATGAGGGTTCGTTTGCAAAGGTTATTAGTAAAACAGAAAACTTTATAAAAAGAAAAGTACTGCCAACTTATATGTACCAATCAACTCTATGACATTGTCTGGTATTTCAAGATTACATATAGCGCAGTATCAGCTCTCAGACAACAAGAACTTCCCCCGATTTTTTCTTTATTATTTCTTTTATTTAGTTTCATTGACATTAGAAAACATGCTTGGAGTGGATGAAAACGGTCAAGTATTTGCAATATTAACTAATGGAGAACAAGAAAACAGGTAAAGCAAAACACATTCACACATTTGGAGGAAATTCACATAGATTAGTGTGAACTTGAATACCTCAACTTCAACACGTGAAACCTGAAATGGCATATTGGTAAATGGATCAAGATCACCTTCTGCTATACCTTTAGCAATATCTCGAGGTATCGATGTAATGTCGTGTTAAGGTATCTCAAACATTCCACGACCATAGAAACGAGACATCTATTTATGCAGTGAAAGTGATTTCTATTGAAAAGGATATGGCCCTAAGAAGTCTAAATCATCCCCAATGTAGCAAGATATTTCGGACTGATGTACAATGTCCTCAGTGACAGGATCATAAGCACGTTGATGCTGAAAAGTCAGTATGGCTTTCTTGAAAGATTCTTCATAGAGTGGAGGAACTGAAGCAATGCTGTATCTCAGGTGCTTAATTTCCTGCAATCATAAGTTGGCATATAAGAGATATATGTAAAAACTATACAGTTAAAGGATACAATTATCGAGGTCATGAACGATAAGAATCCACCTTGTCATAAGTTGTGAACCTTTTGATAAGTGCATGCGCCCTTTTCAGGCCCATTCCAGGCAATGACTGCAAATAGTCACAGCCGCTCAGAATGCACATCTCCAGAACCATTTGCTTTGTGAATCCAGAAAAACTCAACTCCTTGTTGTGTTGTAGCATGGAATACTGAAACTGAAGAGCTTGCCCAAATTTGTCCATTTTAAAAATAATCTGGATTTGACAAAGTTTGAAGTACCTAGCAGAGATAAGAACATAATAGAGGAAAGGCATATGACACCAAATTTAGAATAAGGGATTCGTACGGATAACTAACTCTGTGACATCCAAATGCTATTAGATCTGAATCCTCAGTGATAACCACATCGACCAGTTTGCTGACCGCCAAAAACGTCATTTGGGCATCTGCTTCATAAGGGGCCACAACATAACGTATATTCTCCTTCTTTAACACGTTCCAGAAGCAACCATGTCAAAAGGAAAGAAGATGATCCTTGTTTAGCACTCAAAAAAAAGTTACGAATGCTAGAAGACAATATACTTTTGAGGAGGTAACGGTTTTGTTTCCACTGAAAAGTTAGTATTTTCTTGCAGAATGTTTTCTCTCTCACCTGAATTAACTCGTGTGCAATTGAAGGTGAAATGTCAACAGCTTTTTGATGGCACTCGTAAGCAGCAGCAGAATTTTCGGTTGACTCATGCGCCGTAGCACGTGCAAGATTTTCCTTCCTCACCCTGCAAATTCTCGGTCAAATGTTACCCACAAATCCATAAATTAGCCCACCTCTAATCTCATGAAACGGATAAGAGAGAATGGCAGAAAGGACCATTTTGTAGCAAACTCGATCAGGCAAACCAGTCAAAAGTTTAGATAAAAGTTTTTAAAAGGAGGAAATATGAATTTAAAAAGCATGGAGTATTTAGCTTGGGATGTTTCAAGGGCTTTTTTCCTAACAAAAATAGGAAAGGAAAAAAAGGAAATAACAGGGTATTAAACATATTCTGGATGAAGCTTGTCTGAAAAATTTTAAGCCACACAACATATGCATAATCCTGGACCACCTCCTGCACATCTAAATTTGAACATACACACATGAACACAACTGCAGTAGCAATCCATAGATGCATGCAACCCAGGCCAAATACACTCCTGGAACACCTTAGACCGGTTTAGAAAGAAAGGCTTATTGCTGATGATTTAAAATCACTCTGTGGGTGGTTGATTAAAACCTAAAGGGGCAAAAAACAAAAAACAAAAAACAAAAAAAAGCAAGACAAAACAAAAACAAAAACAAAACAAGAAAAACAAACAAACTACATGTTGGAGACCTAAACTCCAAAATGCAGTAAAAACTGTAAATAAGGATTAATTTAGCCTGCTCCAAATTACTTGGAATGCAGACTTGTTGATGTAACTGTTACATTTGCCAGCCAACGGTTTCATTTTGAAACAATTAAATTCCTGTAACAACTTTACATAAATGATCTCATATTATGTTTTCATTAAACCATATTAATTTGGTAACTGAAATTCTTGCTATATATATTACCTTGATGGGAGGAAATGTATCGTGAGCGAGAAAGAGAAATTCAAAAATTTTTTTCACGTACAGAATTTTGTGAAAGAAAATTGGGTCCCCAAGTTCCGAAAATTCTAATAAAATTCTTACACCATCAATTGAGTTTTTGTGAGAACTTGGAAGCATCCCAAGTGCAGGTAGTCACAGCACACCGTTTGGACAGCAATGACAGGAGGTAATATTTTTTTCACGCTTCCGTTTTTCGTTTTCAATTCTTGGTATGCATACAGTTTATAGCATGCTTGAATTGATTTTTATATTTTACATTTGGCATCAGAGCCGTAAAACGACCTCTGCCTTGCTTGAAAAACTGGAAAATATGCAAAATATTCACCGTGTTTTGGACGCACGATGGAAACTTTTTTTGATTTTTAGAGTTTCTTAATTGAAACTAAGATTAGAAATCATTTAGGCATTAGATTTCTATGAATTCTTCAATTTGAAACGTCAAAATTGGTGTCCGGATGCTGAAAAATGAGACAGGTCTGAAACCGGGTCAGAGTTCGGGTCAGCCGGGTTGAGACGACCCGTTCAGAGGTTGAAGACGACCTGAAACGATATGTCGTTTGGATTTGGGAAATCCAAACGACATATCGTTTTGTGAGTAAAGGCTCGCTTCTGTGCTGAAAAACGACAAGTCGTTTTGGACCTTAAGGACCAAACGACATGTCGTTTGGACAGTAAAAGGGCTGACTTTTCAAGCAATGAAACGACACGTCGTTTTTGGTCTTAATGACCAAAACGACATGTCGTTTTTCGATATGCAGAAAATTAAAAAAAAAACCCGAAAATTTAAAAAAAAAATTTTGATTTTTTCCAGATTTTATAAAGTGATATTTTTGGGAAAATTTTCTTAAAAATTTTCAGTTTTATAATTTTCATAATATCCACAATTTTAATATTTTTTATGAAATTTTTCATACTATGGAATAATTTATGAAAAATTCATAATTTTGAATATTCATAATTTTTGGTATTTATTATGAATATTATACAGTAATTGTGTGGATATAATTTTATAAATTTATGTGCATATAGTGTTCATTATGTATAATTTGTGATTTAAAATTATGCATGCAATATTAAGTTAAATAATTTAGTACATTTAATTTTGTGCAATAATGTGCTAAATTATATTTTTGAATGTATAATTTTTAGGGGTGTACAAAAACCGCCCCGCAACCGCCGGCCGCCCGCAACCGCCGGCCGCCCGCCCAAAAAATAGGCTATGCGGGTTCAACCCGCCCATTGGCGGGTTCAACCCGCCCGCCTACATATGTTGGCGGGCGGGTACGGTTTTAAATTTTAGGGGGCGGGTTCAACCCGAACCCGCCCGCCTAATTCTTAAAAAAAAAAAAAAAAAAAATCTTAATCTAAACCTCTCTCACTCCTCATTCTTTAAAAAGAAAAAGAACATTTGACTTTGTTCATCATTTCATCTGTAGTATCCTGTTATTTTCGAACCCAATGAACAGGTTTTATGGAAGAACAAGAATTCTTGACTTTGTTCATCACTTCATATATAGTTTATGTTTCTTGTTGCAATGAATGATTATGTTTCTTAATTTGTTGTGAATATGGTTATTGTCTTTAGGCGTCAAACTTGGTTGTTGTTGAGAATGCTTCATACATTATCGTCTTATATTTTCTACAAATTTTCTTCACTTTTTTTTAATAAAAAAGAGCTCAAAAAATTATATTGTACATTAGTGTAGACCCAACCCGCCCAACCCGCCCGCACCGCCCGCACCCGCCCGCCCCCAAACCGAAACCGCCCGCCACTCCATGGGCTGTTTGTGGGTTGGTTAATCGCCAACCCGCCACTTCAAAAAACCGCCCTGCACCCGCCCAAAAACCGCCTACCCGCCCGTTCTTCACCCCTAATAATTTTAATATATACATAATGAAAATTAGTACATAAATTATGGTTCTTTGTTCATGTTTATTTATTGCTTAAGGTAATTGCAATTTATTTTATGAGCAAAAATTTAAAAATAAATGTCTTGTGATATATGTATTTAATTTTTGAATAATTAAAGAGTAGCCACAGCATCTTTAATTATGTAAAAATTATGTAAGATGTTTAAATCACATATGGTAAAAAGACATTAAATTGTGATTAATCATATGTAATATGATAAATTTTATCCCACAGGAATTTTTATTGTATTTAATATGATTAGTTAGGATGATGTATCAAATTATCTTTCTTAATTTACCCACAGGAATTAAGAAAAGGGCATATAATTTAATAGCGTCATCATAAGGATATATGAATCTGTTTGAGTTAAAAATTTAGCCCACAGGCAATTTTTATGTCATTTGATTCATATTTTAATGCATGATTTACATTGGTAAACATGTCATAAAGTATTGTAGCCTCAATTTGGTAACATAAGCATGTATGTTTTATTATGCAGCTATGCAAACTGTGAGTTACTCTGATTTCCAGTGTGACATTCCCGAACTTAAGGGAGACAACTATAAAGTGTGGAAGGAGAGAATTCTTCTTCATTTAGGAATCATGGACATTGACCTGGCTATCCGTAAGGATGAACCACCTGCCATTACGGAGACCAGCCAGCCAGATGACGTGGACCTTTATGAAAAGTGGGAGCGATCTAATCGCCTTTGCATAATGTTCATAAAGACGAAAGTCTCGGCTGGCATACGTGGTTCATTGGAGCAATATGACAACGTGCGAGCTCTGATGAAGGCAATTGATGAGCAGTTTGCTACATCGGACAAAGCCTTGGCTAGCACTTTGATAATGAAATTTTCATCCATGAAGCTCACTGGAATTCATGGTGTGCGTGAGCACATCATGCAAATGAGGGATTAGCGGCTCAGCTGAAGACACTTGAGGTTGAGATGTCTGAAACCTTCCTTGTGCACTACATCCTCAACACTCTTCCATATCAATATGGACCTTTCAAGATATCCTACAACACACATAAGGATAAGTGGTCTATCAATGAATTGATGACCATGTGTGTCCAGGAAGAAGGAAGGCTTGCTATGGAAGCGGGAGAGAGTGTGCATCTGGCAACTCAAAGGAAGAACAAGGGCCAAGCCAATAATAAGGGAAAAGGCAAACTGTCTGCTCAGGCTGATATCAAGAAGGAATCCAGGTGCTTCTTTTGTAAAAAGAAGGGGCACATAAAGAAGGATTGTCCTAAATATCAGAGGTGGCTTGACAAAAAAGGTACTCAATTCTCACTTGTCTGTTATGAATCTAATATGGTTGACGTTGAACATAACACATGGTGGATTGATTCTGGTTCTTCAATCCATGTCACTAATTCCTTGCAGGGATTGCAAGGCCTAAGGAAGCCAGTGGGAAGTGAGCAGTGCATCTATACAGGCAACAAGATGCGCTCATATGTAGAGGCTGTCGGAACATGCAATTTAGTTTTATCTAGTGGTTTTGTTTTAAAATTAGAAAAGACATTTTATATTCCTAGTTTTTCTAGGAATTTAATTTCAGTTTCAAGGCTTGTACCATTGGGATTTTCCTTTAATTTTTCAGACACTATATTTAGTTTGTTTTATAGATCTGAACTTATTGGAAATGGTATATTGTCAAATGGTCTTTTCAAAATTAATTTACAAGACAAAACTTCTTATACTTCTATGCATGTTCAAGATAATGCTGGCATTAAGAGATGTGTTATGAATGAAGATTCCTCTATGTTGTGGCACCGTAGATTATGTCATATCTCTATTGAGAGAATAAAGAGACTAGTGAATGATGGGGTACTTAGTACTCTAGATTTCACTGACTTTGACACTTGTGTGGACTGCATAAAGGGAAAGCAGACCAATATGTCAAAGAAAGGTGCCAAGAGGAGTTCAGACATATTAGAGATCATACAGACAGATATTTGTAGTCCAGACATAGACGCGTATGGTCAAAAGTATTTCATTACTTTTATTGATGATTACTCATGATATATGTATCTCTACTTACTTCATAACAAACATGAAGCTATAGATGCCTTTAAAGTGTTTAAGGCAAAAGTAGAGAAACAATGTGGTAAGCAAATAAAGATAGTGAGATCTGATAGAGGTGGTGAATACTATAGTAGATACACCGAAGATAGACAAGTGCCTGGTCCATTTGCGAAGTTTCTTCAAGAACATGGGATAGTTGCCCAATATACTATGCCCGGTTATCAAGATCAAAATGGTGTAGCAGAAAGAAGAAACCGAACATTGTTGGATATGGTGCGGAGCATGCTTAGCAGCTCCAAGCTTCCTAGGTCTTTGTGGACTGAAGCTCTTAAGACGGCTGCGTATATATTAAACCGAGTTCCAACCAAGGCTGTCTCAAAGACACCGTTCGAGTTATGGAAAGGTTGGAAATCGAGTTTGCGACATATACGCGTTTGGGGATGCCCGTCTGAAGTAAGAGTCTATAATCCACAAGAAAAGAAGCTAGACCCAAGGACCATTAGTGGGTATTTCGTTGGATATGCTGAACGGTCTAAGGGATACAGATTTTATTGTCCATCACATACCACTAGGTTTTTGGAATCAAGGAATGCGAAATTTCTTGAGAATGACTTGATCAGTGGGAGCGATCGATCCTGGAACACCGTTCCAGAGAAAGATCATACAGATGCTCAAGCTTCCACTTCATATGATAGAGTGATTGTTATACGTGACACGCCTACAGTTCAAACGCGTGTTGAACAACAGCCAGTCATTCAAGTTCCACAGATTGCTGATCAAGAAGTAGTAGATCCAGTTGAACAGCCAGCTGATCAACATCCTCCTCAAGAGAATGTTGAACCAGCATTAAGGAGATCTACTAGAGTAAGGCGATCAGCCATTCCTAGTGACTATATTGTGTATCTACAAGAGTCTGACTACAACACAGGAGCCAAAAATGATCCAGAAACGTTTTCACAAGCCATGAGTTGTAAGGAATCTAACTTGTGGTATGATGCCATGAAAGAAGAGATGAACTCTATGTCATCTAATGGAGTCTGGGATCTTGTCAAGTTGCCTGATGGTGTAAAAGCCATTGGATGCAAATGGGTCTTCAAGACAAAGAAAGACTCATTAGGCAACATTGAGAGACATAAGGCAAGACTCGTTGCTAAAGGATTCACTCAAAGAGAAGGTATAGATTACACTGAGACTTTTTCTCCTGTATCTAAAAAGGACTCCATTCGTGTGATCATGGCATTAGTAGCTCATTTTGATTTTGAGTTACATCAGATGGATGTGAAAACGGCATTCCTCAATGGTGATCTAGAGGAAGAGGTTTATATGAAACAACCTGAAGGATTCTCCTCTAGTGATGGTAAGCAATTGGTGTGCAAACTCAAGAAATCCATATATGGTTTGAAACAGACCTCCCGTCAATGGTATTTGAAATTCCACGATGTCATCGCTTTATTTGGTTTTGAAGAGAACATCATGGACCAATGTATATACCAGAAGCTTAGTGGGACCAAGATTTGTTTATTTGTTTTGTATGTGGATGATATCCTTCTTGCAACCAATGATAAGGGGTTTCTATATGAGGTGAAACGATTTCTTTCTAAGAACTTTGATATGAAGGATATGGGTGAGGCATCTTATGTCATTGGCATTAAGATCCATAGGGATAGATCTCGATGCATTTTGGGACTATGCAAGAAACCTATATCAATAAAGTCTTAGACAGATTTCAGATGAAAGATTGTTCACCAAGTGTAGCACCCATTGTGAAGGGAGAAAAGTTCAGTTTGAACCAATGTCCAAAGAATGATTTCGAGAAAGTTCAAATGAGCAACATTCCTTATGCTTCAGCTGTCGGAAGCCTTATGTATGCTCAGGTCTGCACAAGACCTGACATTGCATTTGCTATGGGAATGTTGAGAAGATATCAGAGTAACCCAGGCATTGACCACTGGAGGGCTGCAAAGAAAGTAATGAGGTACCTTCAAGGTACAAAGGATTACATGCTTATGTATAGACGAACTGACATTCTAGAGGTGATTGGCTACTCCGATTCAGATTTTGCTGGCTGTGTTGATTCGAGAAAATCAACTTCAGGTTATATTTTCATGCTAGCCGGAGGAGTTGTATCTTGGAGGAGTGGAAAGCAAACGTTGGTTTCTACTTCCACGATGGAGGCAGAGTTCGTTTCTTGTTTTGAGGCTACTTCGCATGGTGTATGGTTGAAGAGTTTCATGTCAGGCCTTAGAATTGTAGATTCTGTGTCTAGGCCATTAAGGATATATTGTGACAATTCAGCTGCTGTCTTTATGGCTAAGAATAATAAGAGTGGCAGTCGAAGTAAACATATCGACATTAAGTACTTAGCCATAAGGGAACGCATTAAGGAAAATAAAGTGGTCATTGAGCATATAAGCACTGAATTGATGATCGCAGATCCTCTGACAAAAGGAATGCCTCCGAAGTCATTTAAGGATCATGTTGTACTAATGGGACTTGGTTCCATAATGTAAATTTGTTTGTACATACAATTTGCAGTTTTAATGAAACTCTTATTCAGTTGTGATGTTTTCTCATATTTGTTTGCGCATTAAGTTATTGGAGAAAATTCACATATAGTAGGACCAAGAATAAACATTGGGTTTATTCATAAAGTTTAGTTACCATATAAGGAATAAAGTCTGAGAAATAATACATTGTAATACATGGAAGATAATACTCACAATTTAGAGAAATTATCGCCATGATTCATGTATTTGTTTCCTGAAAGTTTGGGTTTAATGAATATAAAGATAAATATGAAGACCAAGTGGGAGAATGTAACTGTTACATTTGCCAGCCAACGGTTTCATTTTGAAACCAATTAAATTCCTGTAACAGCTTTACATAAATGGTCTCACATTATGTTTTCATTAAACCATATTAATTTGGTAACTGAAATTCTTGCTATATATATTACCTTGATGGGAGGAAATGTATCGTGAGCGAGAAAGAGAAATTCAGAAATTTTTTTCACGTACAGAATTTTGTGAAAGAAAATTGGGTCCCCAAGTTCCAAAAATTCTAATAAAATTCTTACACCATCAATTGAGTTTTTGTGAGAACTTGGAAGCATCCCAAGTGCAGGTAGTCACAGCACACCGTTTGGACAGCAATGGCAGGAGGTAATATTTTTTTCACGCTTCCGTTTTTCGTTTTCAATTCTTGGTATGCATACAGTTTATAGCATGCTTGAATTGATTTTTATATTTTACAGTTGATCCACGATCATATACGTTAGCTTACTTTTCTAAGTACCTCAATACACTGTATTCCAATTATAAACACTTAAAATTGTACCAGCTTTATCTGATTGGTATATTGTCAATTGAATTTTGTGCATGGACTTTGCCATGTTATTTAATCTTATAGACTCATATTGGGTATTTATTACAAAATTTGGATTTAACTACAATCATTGTGACACTTGTATGGCTTTCAAAGCACTAAACAAATTCTTGAGCATGGCGTTTAGCTCACAAAATTTATACATAAATTGCTTACAATAACTCATAAAAATTACACATACAATGCATTAGGAATTTCATTGCATCTTAATCTCAAAATTTCATAATAATAAATATGAAACTTTCTAAGGAATGTTATTGTTTGAATCTTACTAATTAAATTCACACGTAAGCTATACTCTTGACAGTATATCAATTTACGAGACTCCGATTAGTCTTATTCATAATCTCTCATATTATATATATCCCCATAGATTATCTATATTTGACTTAAGGATGAGTTTTGTTTCATCTTCTCAACTATTTTATCATAAAGTTCAATTATTATTCTTATTTGGAAAAACTCCATTTATAACAAATACAAATAGAAATCAACTGGTTACCATATGTATCCAAATGAAGGAAGTATTGTTCCTTTTCTAATTACTTGAATAATGTCTTTGTAAGGACAACATTAACTCTTTGTTAAAGAGCCATTGATTCCATATATGTGAGTTATGCTCTTATTCAATATAGACTATGTCTCTAACATACTGATAAATAGAAACTTCAATCATCAAAGTTTCTGCCTTTGGTATATAAAAAAAATAAGCTATAAACATAGAGTCATGAACTTGGTTTAAGATTAAGACAACACATAACTGATTATCAAAGTGAATTGATTTATGTAAATAGAAGTATTATTAAATCAATTAACACCTAAGGTCCAGTCTAGTGTATAATATCAATGTATTTACCATGCACCCTCACTTGCTCATACTGGTCAAGATACACAGCCTCCCCAATTAGACACAGATTCCTATTACAGCTTTATCAAGAATAAAGTACACCATCTTTATTCCACAAGTTGTAGACAATCATTTTAGACTATCAATCTTGCACTCATATCTTTTCAAATACATGCATGACTCAATATGTTTTGTCATATGCATGACTCAAGATTTAGTATAATAGTCAAGATATTTTGTTTTCTTGCCATACAATCAACAATATGAAAATAATAAAGTAATTTTTTATTTACATGTAATATAACATTATTATTTATTGATAACAAAACGTATATTAAATGTAAAACCAATATTTAATAATTTAGAGTACTAATCCTAACACCTTACTCTCACATGTCAGCCCAATTAACGGTTCCCAACTGTGGAGCAAGATAAGAATGGGTGTTGTTTTGATCCTTGATTTCAAGATGCAGAGAGCGACCAAAAAAGAACAAACAAAAAGACCTGAAGAGCTGCAAAAAGTGACCACCAACAACAAGAAACTAAGGTCTAAAATGACAATAAAGGGAAAAATTCTGTGGTATGAAGGCCACAACAAAAGATCTTGCAGCAGACAACACCAAGGTTTGAGGCCTCTTCAAGCAATACCAAGGCAATACTAAACACAAGCAATGCGCCACCTCCAACCTCCATACAAACTCCAACTGCAGCACCAACTTCAACCACAACCCCATCGTTCATGCCAACCGCTACTACAGCACCGTCAACATCAACACATCCCTCTGTCCTTCTAAGTTCCCTACTAGAAGGGCCACCAATTGAAATTCCTACTTAATTTACAAGACCTCTATTAAGTACCGACGAGACAACTTTTTGAGACTTTCTCTGTATGTGCTTGCTAGGTGCACATATAAGTTGCATGGCTTAGATAGAATAGGGCACATATAGATTGTGTGCGAATAGTTTTGTACAGATTAGTTGTGTGAATGGAAATATAGATTGATGATGCACAACTTTTTGTTTTTTGTTAGCTATAGATATCTTAAGTGCGCATGAGTAGCACATGTTATGGTCTTAGAACCCCTTGCAGCTCCTTTTAGATGTACAATAAAGTGTATATCATATTCAATATATATGAAATTTGAACTTAGTCTGATTTCATTTTGCAGTGTTTAATTTATTTTTCAACATATCAATGTTATTGAATGTTTCTTTCAATGAAACTAAGAATATCAACAATTTATTTATTTTGTTAAAAGCAATTATTTTTATTAACAAAAAGTATTAACAAAATATTTTCTCAACAAAACAATAGCCAAAATAATTAACGAAAAAATCATTTAAATGGTTAACGAAATAATTGATAATAGAAAATTATGAACTAAAAAAATAACCCAATAATTTAATAAGAATAGATTTAAAAATGTAAAATAAATTCACCAAAGTAACTTAGTAATATAATATTGCTCACGTTATTCAATAAACCATTTCTTTCAATGTGGAGTATATTACAACTTCTCTTAATACTACTCGACAAAATATAATTAACATCATGATATATTAAGAACAACAAATAATGTAGCGCAACTGTCCCAAAGTTATAAAAAAGGTGACAAAATAGTCCCTGAAACCCAAATAAAATCCCACATGCAAACAACAACACCCATCCATTTCTCCTCAAACATTCTCTAAATTCCCATGAAACAAAACAAAGCAAAACGACCATCACAACAAGAATATTACAAAACCTAAACTTAGGAGATACAACACGACGATGTTGCTATTGATTTCTCACTTTTGAGTTTCCAATTCATTAATCATACGTAACAATCCAGGTATAATCATCATTGATCTTGTACATATTATTGTAGGTCATGCCATGTAAAAAAAAAAAAAAAACACACCTATTTGTCTACACAACTAATAATAATGATTAAAAGTTGATTTTTTTAAAAGAGAACAATTTCATGCAAATACCCAGAAAAAAAAAAAAAAGAAGACTAATCTCAGCATTCTCACAAAACATAGACCCTATGCCTTAGGCTCACATTAGTCCAGAAAATTACAAGCATGCTTGGCATCGGACAAAAACACATCGGTGGAACGTTCTTCATGATAGTTGGTGGAGTAAGGTAAGCTTTGATCCTTTTTCTCTTTCCCCAAATCTATTTTAGAATACCACAAAAAACCCTAACTAATATCCTTGTTTATTCCCTTTAAAATATTGATCCATATCTAGGATTTAAATTCATTGAAGGCACCAATAAGGATAAAGATTAGAGTAATTTTTTTTGGAAAAATTCTTTGCTTGTAAATTGTTATTGACTGTTATGCATATTAAAAAAATATAATATAACGCATACAATAAATTAATATAAATATAAACACTAAAAATTAACATTTTGAAATTGAAGATTTTATGACTCCAAAATATTGTACTAAGTTCACATACTACAATATGTTCACTACGGCTATTAAAGCTTTTAATTTTGGAAATGCAACAAACTCTTGAGTATTGAAAAATAAGATTAGAGAACAGATAGTGACAAAAAGACGGGATAAAAGAGAAAATATAATAATAGTAATGTAAGATCTGAAAACCAGAGAGGAAAAAAAGAAATATATAAAAGAAAACATAAGGATAGGGAGAGAAACAATGGGAATAAATAAAAAGAGATTGAAAGATAATGGCTTAAACAATTTCAAGAAAAAGAAAGGGAAGGAGAAAGGAATTAGCAAATGTAAAAGAAGAAAAAAGATATATAAATATATATATATATATATATATATATAAGAATTGTTGAAAAATGGAAGGAGTTTCAGAGAGAAAACTATAAGAGAAAATTACAACTTATGCCACTATTTTTTGTCATAAAAAATAAACTTGAAAAAACTTATGTCACTTTTTTTTTTTTCTTTTTTTTCCATCTCTCTTCTCTCTCTCCCCGTTTCTCACTCTCTCCCCCTATCGCACGAAGCAAGTTGTCACCGTCGCATGGTGCAAGATGTCGATTGTCAGAGTCATATGGAGTTGGTTCGTCCTCGTATTCACTGTAGACCTGACCCACCATTTGATCTAAGCCTCAATTGCCAATCGAGCCTTGTGTTGCTATCGCCGTCGCTGTCCCCATCCTAGTCTGAGCCTCGCGTCATCTTCTCCGATCTTGTCCGAGTCCAAGTCGCTTGCGTTTGTCCATATTTGAAGACGAAGAAGTGAAGAATCGTGACAAAGCCTCAACGGCAACGGGGAAGAATCGTGACAAAGCCTCGATGTCGACAAAGCTAGCCAATCTCTTCATGTCCGTCCTAATTTGAAAAAAGTTGTTGTTGCAATCATTTTTTCTTTGTTTTTTATCACTGGCGATGTAGCTAGTGTCGGCAGCGATATGGAGAGAGAGAGAGAGAAAGAGGGGAGAAAAAATGTTCTCGAGAAACATGAAAATTTCCCGAAGCGACACAAAAAATGCATTGGAGGGACACGCAACATCTCTCGGAGGGAGACTAACTATTCCGATAGGACACAAAATATCTCCCGGTGGGATATGCACCAAGCTTGTAGTGTAAGAACTTTTCACATGTAGTGATATAAATAAAAATTGAGTATATAAAAAACAACATTTATGTGAATTGCCCAAACTAGAAGCTACTCATGCAAGACTTAAACCCAATATAGACACCTTGGAAAAAGCTTAAGAACGAGCATCTAATCTACGTATAACGATATCAATGGGGGCACAACACAAGAACTGAATGCAACTTCTATCGATATTCTCTTAATATTAATTAGCATTTGGTTTCACAACAAGGGCATGTGCCCTTGCTGGACATTAACTGCGTCCATGAAAATTTGCCCATTCAATTACTTAATACTCTCAAAGAGCTGTTTACGTGCGCATCGCATGAGGACGTATCTAGCGGACGTCACTTAGGATTGTCTGTCAACACTTTGAAAATAAAAGTTTGCTCTGGTTAAATAAAAAAAGGTTATAGATTAATAAGGTGTTTGATAGAATGATTAAAATTGTTTTTATTATAGCATATGACTGTAGCGATTTTTTTATTGTTATTGTAGCATATGAGATCTTTACACTGTTCATAACTTAGAAAATGGTCCGAATTATGGTCCAAACTAACTTGCATAGAGTAGTTAGAACTGTTTTTATTGTAGCATGTGATTGTAACGATTTTTTTTAATTGTTACTGTAACATATAAAAGCTTTATATTGTTTATAACTGAAAAAATGGTTGAAATGTTAAGGACCATTGTAGGTATTATTAACCCTTATAATAAACTCAAATATTTTATATAATAGACAGCAAAATAAAACATTTAACGAGAATATTTCCTCCATGGCCTAAAAACGAACACTACACATCGCCCAAGTTCCCGAAATCCGAAATGGACTACAAAAAATATCTTATTCGTTGGAAAAAAAAAGAAACAGGGAAAAGGAAAAGAAGGAAAAAAAAATTCGGCGCTCCAAAGTACAAACGCAATACGGCAACAATTGGGCACCGTGATTTAAGGAAGACTCTTTGACGGCACGGAACCTCCTAGGATTGGATAATCACTCTCTTCTTATCTTTTACGCGTTAACCCAGAGAGAGAGAGAGAGAGAGAGAGAGAGAGATTTTTATCTGGAAAAACCCTAGACACACTCTTCTCTGTTCACTGAGAAAACACTCTAAAACCTTGGCGGAGCTCTTCTTCTGTTGCTTTCTCTCTCCTCGTTTCTCTCTCATCGCTGCCACGACCCACGGGAGGGCTCGCCAGCCCTCTCTCCTACGCTTCTCTTCGCGTGGGAAAAGCTTTTTCTCTCGGTGAGTTCCTCAAACCCTAAGCAAACCCACTATTTCGGTCTAAGTCTTTGGTTGAATTTTGACTTATTAGTTTCTCTTTTTTTGTTGGTTTATCTTTAGTTTTTTTTTTTGGTCGGTTTTAGAGCAAAGCTGTTATTTTCTCTCTTTTTTCTTGTTTAATTTTTGCTAACCGTGAGCAAATTAGGTTTTCGTTGGGGCGCTTTCGATTTTGGATTGTTTCCTGGCTTTTCTTCGCTTCTTCTCTGTCATTCTTCATGATTTGAGCTTGGGATCTGGGTATGTCGGTGATTTTTCCTTTAGAAGGAAAATTTTTCTTTGGTTCCGACGAGGATTTTATGAAAATTTTGCTTTCTTAGGTCGATTTTGCTAATATCTCTCTAGGGTTTTGATGTTTTAACAGACGATGAAAAACATTTATCGACTATGGAGCTTAAAGTTGCTGAAAGCAATTTTATTAACTCAAAACAGTTATGTTAGTTAGCATAGGCTGCTTTTTGCCGAATCTCTCATTTTTAAGAAAAAAATTGGGGGTGTGGGTTTGGCTAAGTAATAACTGACTATTAGTAGCATGCTTAAGCTTAAAAACAAGAAATAGAAAGCAAATAAGAAACAATTATAATGAAGCTAGGAAAGCCTCTCAAATTGGGTTTTTTTTTTTTTTTTTTTTTTAATTGTACCTTTTTTCCCTTAATGTTTTTACGCTATCATATTTAGGGCTTTTCTATATGCCGTGAGTATGTAAGCTCTACTGCTGTATTACTGTATGTTTAAGAAATCAATTTCTTGAACTAATTTTACTTTTTCATTTTTATGTAGAGGAGTGATCCAAAAAAGAGCAAATTGATGCCCGAGAACTTGGAAATCTAGACTGTGTTTTCAAGCTCCTGAAGTTCCTAACAATGATTGCCACCAAAACCATAGTTCCAGAGAAAAAGCTGAAGATTAAATTTACCAGTAAAAGAATAGAAGCTGATCCTGGGATAAGGTCGTGCAATGCAGGGCAGCAGGTGTCGCTTGGCAATGAATACTCAATGGCAAAAACTTCTGTCCCTGGTGCTAACAAGCGCGGACCACAATGGGCTATAGAGGGTCAGAAAGAGAAGAGACAGAAAATAGATCGCAGTTTGATGGCGCAGTGTTCTACAATTCTTAAAAAACTGATGTCTCATCAAGCTGGTTGGGTTTTCAATACACCAGTTGATCCTGTTGCATTGAACATTCCTGATTACTTTTCAATTATCTCCGAACCCATGGACTTGGGCACAGTAAGATCTAAGCTGGAGAAAGATGTGTACTCTGGCATTGAAGAGTTTGCGGCTGATATCAGATTGACCTTTTCCAATGCCATGCTCTATAACCCTCCTGCCAATGATGTTCATCAGATGGCAAAGAAGTTAAACCAGATTTTTGAGATGAGGTGGAAACTTTTGGAGGAAAAGTGTAACGGTGAAGGCTCAAAGGTAGGTTCAGGGAAATCTTTAAGTGGGAAGATCGAGAAAGTCACTCATACGACAGAAAAGAATGACAGGACAGATTCCTTGGGTAATAGATCAGTACCCAAGAGGCCAATTCCATCTAAAGATAAGGTTGTAAGGCGTACTTTTGAGGCAAGTGATATGGAAGAAGTAAGTATTGTTCAGGAAATCTTGGATCAAGTTTGTTCGTCTTTTTGTGAACATGTATTGAATAGGTGTGAAGACATGAAATCTTGTGTGTGCCTTAATTATTTAGTGAAATGTACGGCATTTAGCACAGCATGGTTATATACTTGATTGCAATTGATGTTGTCCCTGATGTTACAAAATTTATTTTCTGTAAGATAAGTTTTCATTGATGTTTTTTATTTTATTGAGTTTTAGACGTTGTTTTCATAGGTTGAACGTTCTAAAGCACCAAATAACTTCATAGTGAAGTTAAGGAAGAATGCTGATAAAGGTTTGAGTGACAAACTTTGCTTTCTGCTTGATAATCTGTAGCTTTATACGGGAGCTAATTGGCAATATGTCTTATAGGCATTGATAATAGTGGTCCGCAAGGTTGTTGGCCTGTCAATGCAAAACAGCCATCCAGTCCAACTCTCAGGAGATGTGATTCATGTATCAGCATTGCATGTGCATGCAGCCTATCTAATGATTCAGCTCATGTTTCTTCAAGTGGTTAGTTCATCTCCTCTGATCTTATTTTCTTCTATCTTGTGCTTAAGTGAGTCATGGAGGCTCTATCAAACATCTAAGCTCTGGTTTTGTTTCTTCTTGGTTCAGACTGTGTCGTCTGACCGATCACTGGGAAGAGATGATCCTGCATGTAGCGAGGCCTCCAAAGTGGTAAAGGATTACCCTTTATTTACTTCGGTGTTAATATTAGAGTTTTTTTCATGCGGCAGTACCTACTTGATAAACTTTGTGCAAATGTAGGATTATCGAACAAAAAGCTTGTCCACATCCCAACTTAGCAATTTCGATCCAGATTCTGATGGTGAGGATATATTTCCATATATATGGGGAGTTAGGATCTCTCTTATATAGGGAAAAAAAAAGGGGTGGTGTTAGTATGAGTTAGTACTTGGTATCTGAGTATTGGCATGCTATTGAAGGGGCATTAAGCGCTTTGGATGAAGAAAACACGGGCCCAAGCTCCCAGATTGTTACTCCTGTGGCAAATGCTGCTTCTAGAGAAGGTCAGCATATGAACTTGTAATAGCTCACTCAAGTTTAAGTGTTTGTGTGCAATTTTCCCATTGGCAGTCCAGTAACTGAAATTCCTAATTGATTTGATCTTAGGTCGGAATACGCCTCCTTTGGATGTTCAATTATCACCCCAAAAGGCCCTCCGAGCTGCAATGCTAAAGTGCCGCTTTGCAGATACTATCTTAAAAGCACAACAGAAAACACTCCTGAATCATGTCAGACCCTGTGTTGAGTAGCCTAGATTCTATTAATTTCTTTTTCTTTTGCAAACTTTATAGTGGTTTAGAGTTAAAATCATGAGGATATGTTTTGAATTTTTTTTTTAAATTATTGCAACTAGGGTGATAGAAATGATCCAGAGAAGTTGAAGCAGGAAAAGGAGAGGTTGGAAAGGAGGCAACGTGAAGGTAATTTTAATTTTATACTTCTATAAGCAGGAGAAGGATAAGGAAAATTGTAACACTTGTGGTCTAGCAAGGCAACTAGGGCTCTTCTTCTCGCGTCTTTCCTTTTCTTGCGTCTTTCCTTTTTGTACCTGGAATTGGTAATGCCTTATCTTCTGAGAATCAAGGATGATGGTGAAATGTGCTCTAGCTCTTGGAAGACTCGTAAGAATTCTAGTGTTGACTCGGGGACATTCTTTTACTATTGCTTATTAGTGCCGTACAGTTGTACTGTACGACAGCTTACTAGTAGTGCCTCGAATGTAAAAGCCATAACTAGTTTGTCCATCTTTTTCGTTATTGCCAACTTTTATCGAGTTGATATTGAAAATCATATTTTACAGAGAAGGCAAGGATTGAAGCTCAAATAAGAGCTGCTGAAGCTGTCTCAAGAGTGAAGGCTGAAGCTGAGTTGAGGCAGCAGCGAGAAAGAGAAAGAGAAGCTGCTCGAGTTGCTCTTGAGAAGGTTTGCCTTTTTCTGCCATCTTAACTTTTTGATTCTTATGTCATTATGTAATCTCCAAGCTCTGATGAGAATAGTGCTCACGTACATTCAGATGGAGAAAACCATTGAATTTGGGCAAAACCTGGAGGTTCTAAAGGAACTCGAAATGTTGTGCGGGTTTGCGCCATCGTATCATCTTCTAAACAGAGACAAGGGCCGTGAAGTACTAATGGTATCTTCTTGGCCGGCTTACATGCGATCTCCGTTGGAGCAGCTGGGTCTGTTTATAAAAGATGAATATCTGCGAGACGAGGATGAAAATGAAGAGGCTATTATGAACGGTGATGGAGAGGAAGGAGAGATTTTTGATAGAGATTAATCGGCCTTTGTTTCATTATCTTGATGAAAATCGACTCTCTTTTGTTCTTAGAGTTGGTTGTGTTTCTTTTTTCCAGCTCAACTTGTTTATACCATTATTGTGAGAGGGGGAAGGGACGTGTAAATGACGTTTTGGGGGGCTGAATACGTTGAATAGGAGTATTAGATACATAAATTGCTGACCTATCTGTAGGTATATCAATAATTTTAGCGCATTGATAATTCTGGCAATTAATATATATTGCCCATTTCTCCCATCTTTCTTAATCCCATTTCTACATACCGTCTTTTAAAGTGCTGTGTTGTCGTATGATTCTGATAGTTGAATATGCTACGGATATCGATCATTCTAATGAACAAGAAACGGTGGGGAAAATGAAACACTCGGTCTCAGCCTTTGTTGGGCATCTGTGGTGGTTTCAACCGTGTAAAAAATAAACTGCAACTGCAATGTAAAATAAAATACGACTATGGGTGTTTGATAGTTGTGGTTTAGATTATTTTTTCAGTTATAAATAATGTAAAATTTTTACATGTTACATAAATAATAATTTTTTTTTACATATTACAGTAAAAATTGTTTTAATAGCTTTTAATTATTTTGTCAAACATTATATATATATATATATATATATATATATATATAGAGCTCTCAGTAGGTATAATGTTTAAAAAAATAAAAAGCTTAAACATTTACAAAGTGTTTGATAAAGTTAATTAAAATTAAATTTTTAATTAGAGAATAATGTGAAACTTTTATACGCTATAATAAAAGACATTGTTATAGCATAATTCATTCTAACCAACTTTGCCTTAATCTCACGTTCATTCTTATATATGGGATTCTAACCAACTTTGCCGTTAATCTCACGTTCATTTTTATATATGGGAAAGTCACGAGTACCTCATTTTCTTCACAGGTTACGAGTAACGATTGATCGACAAGAAAGAAAAGCCACACTGTTGTTCATCAACTGTAGTTCCAATAATATAGAGTGAAACCATTAGTGATAAAAGCTCTTTTGAAAGGTCAAAAAAGCCCATAGTTTGCCGAGTTTTGCTAGTATTTTGATTCGGATGTAGAGTCCAAACGCAACTACATTTTACAGTGTATGCTAGAGACAAACATAAAGAAATCATTCAAGTAGGAAGTAGAAGAGGATTCTCTTGGGCAAAAAAAGCAGAAGAGGATTCTGTATCCAACATTGGAATGTCAAAACTCGGAAGGAAACGAGTTACTCGTACAAAATAGTTCCACATTTCTCCAATTCAAGACGGAAAAAAAGAGACGCAAAGCAGCAGTCGCACTTCCCTCTAGTACCTAGTATAGAATTCTGACGATTCAAAAATGGCAATTTGGAGTCTTGACATACAGCTCGCGACGAAAAAAGAAAAATCTACTCATATCATACTGTGTAGCGATTCTTGGCAGCTCTGTCAAGCTTCTTTGCATCATCCTGAAAAGAATGGACAAACGGGTTACTTAAATGGAAGGTCACAAAACCATCGTACGTAGAAGCTTATATTATTTTGAAACAAATTCTTACATGAAATATGAATCCGATGGTCTCATTGTAATCAAGGAATTCCTTCCATTGTTTCCCAATGCTCACCTGCAGCAAGAAAATGGACACAAGGCAATCTGAGTTTTACAAGTCATATCAAATGAAACATACAAATACAAGAACTGGGTTCATTTTAACAGCAATCACCTGAGCAGCTTCATTTGATGCATTCTTGGTCCAAATAGCTATCTTATCCTGCCTGTTTCTGACATTGACAACAGCCCCGCAAATTTCATCTCCATGATCAAATTGCTCTCCGATCATTGCCAGCAACTGCAAAGATGGGGGGAAAAAATCAGAGGCTGTAAAATTGATAATCTAATTATCATATCGCAAATCCATTTCAGAGCATACCGTATACAGCCAACATGTGTCTGACTTCCCCCTTTGAAAGGTCATAGTCCATTTCCCTCCATTAGCACAAACAGGATCCTCCCATTTTGGTTCAATTTTATTTTTGAAGCAATGAAAGTCTGCTTGCACAGGCAATTTGCTTGGATGATGTATGTTATTGTAAATGCTGAATTAAAAACATATTATAAGGGAAATGATGTCAGTTACTTCAATCAAAAGAAGAAAAATAGAGTAAAAAAGACAAGGGGGAAAAAAAGGAAGCTTTGAGAGTTTAGAAATGGTTAACCCTAGGACGGTAGATTGCAATCAACAGAAGTACATCATAAAACTAACCAAAATCTGTTCAAATAGCTAGAGCACTGCCGCTGGTGCCTCTATGTTAAGGCTCAAAAACTGATAAAAGATTCAGATTTGAAAATTGAATACCTCACAAGTAAAATTTCAAATTAAGCTAGCCAAAATAGTTTAGATGGTTAATTAAACCATTTTTACAACTGCAAATCACCAGAAATGCTTGAGTTTGTTCTGATTAAAACTTCTTGTTTAGACAGCCATAAAAGCATCCTAAACATATAACTAAGTAGAAGCTTGAAATGCAACGAAAACTTCTATCACTCATGTTATAGACGAACACGCTATCCAATGCTACCATACAGAACTAGAATATAAACAAATAAAAACTACAGTCCCCTCCACATTCCTATAATCTCTAAAAACTCAAGCGACAATGAAGTTCCACACAAGAAACAAATGAAAGTACGGAACATATTTCCGATTATCAGGTACAATCCAAAACGAATATAGGGACAATACAAGTTAAACCAGTGTTTGTATTCAAGATCCCGAATCTTTGCAAATTAAATCATCTAGCCACAAAAAAATCATTTTTAAACCCTGGAAATGTCAACAAATTATTAATTAGCTGTCTACAAGAACAAGATTTGATAGACAATTTCTTTCTTTTGAAAATATAACGAAAAAAAATTATTTTGAAAAAAAATTAAGAGAATTTTAGTAGAAAAGGAATCCAAAATCTTCAATTTTCCATTTATAGCTGTCCCCATGAGTCATGACAATTCAAAGAACCAAATATTTCTTTCCATAACCCACATCTCAAAATTTCACGTTTGATTATTATTATTAACTAAAACTACTAAAAAGATGCAAACTTTCTTATCATTTTCCGGCACTTTCCCATCAACCAAACAAAAAAAAAGAAAGAAAAATAAAAGATTCAGGTAAAGAAAGAGAAGGAAAACGAAAATAACCTCCAGAAATCTTCGACAGTGGTGAAGGTATAGATCGGACGAATCGAGCTACCCCAAGCAGCTTGCTTGGACTTAGCGGAGGGGTTATCGAACCAGAACGTCCATGAATGTTCCAGAGGGTGAGGCTGATGTACTATTCCCTTCGATTGCTTCGAAGAACCCGAATCCTCCTCTCCGATGATCTCTCCCTCCTCCGGCTCATCGTCTTCCTCGTCACCGTGAACCCTAGCGTTCAGGTTCGTCGCCTGATTCTCCAGAGCTGATGAAGTCTTTGGTGCGTCCTCCACTGCCATTTTCGATTTTCTTTCTTTCTTTCTTCTTCTTCCCTCAGTTTCTCTTGCTGTCTCGCTCTTCTTTTTCTTGGCGTTCTCGACTGAAAAACCTTTTGCTCTTTTTCTTCTTTAATGGCTGGTCTCGTTCTCTGGAGGTTGGGCCTGGGTTTCGATGTGGGGACGGGATTACAGGTTCTGGGCCGTTTCGGTGAATGATGGGCTCAATCCAAAAAATAGCGGCGCAATGAGAGGGAACCAAAAAAAAAAAAAAGAAGGAGAATTAGATGTTATGCCATACTTTTAAAATCCCTAAATAAATTTAAGGGAGAAGGAAGGAAATAATGGATTTTTAAAACTTTCTAAAATAAATATTAAATTTTAAAAATATTTATTATAAAAAACAAATTTTAAATATACATAATTTATTTATTGTCTAAATAAAAATTATTTGTACTGTAAACAATACGGTAAATAAATTGTTTGCACTTGTAATCTATTTACTGCATAAATAAAAATTATTTACACTATAATTAAGGGAATAAATAAATTATTTATATCATATAATTGCTATTTACTACAAATATTTTTAAATTTGTTATTTACTACAATTAGTTCTGAAAAAGTATTTTTACTACAATTTCCATTTTTTAAAAAAAAATTTAGAAAAAGTTACATGTTTATGTCACACTTTTAATAAATTGGGCAATTGGAGCAAATGAGGGCTTTTCAAAACTTATTTAAGAAAATAGCAGATTTGACTCTTTTCTTACTCTCTTTTATGCTCTCTAGTTCCTGCCTGCTATGTGAAATCCACCAACATTATAAATTATTGTTTAAACAAAAAATAAAAAATGGAGTCTGCATGTCAGGCAGTGAATGGAGAGAGTATAAAAAAGAGAGTAAGAAAGAGAGTGTAGTTGGCCCTTGTCTTTGAAAATGTTTGCAGTAAATAGCCGTAAATAGAGGATTTACTTGGTAATTTTTTTTACTTATTATTTATTATGAGTACAAAAAAATTATCGGTATATTTGCTTTTTAGTCTTATTTACTATAAATATTTTTAAACCTGCTATTTATTTCAAAAGTTTCAAAAATTTACTATTTCCCTCATTCTTCCTAAAAAATTTGTTTATTAATGAGACACTTAAAAAAAGTTATGCAATAGTATTACTCATATTAGATGTTTAAGTTGGGTCACTCTTAAATATGTATGGCATTTATAAAAGTAAGATTCAAAAGGTGATAGTTATAAAAATTCCCCTAAAAATTAGGAAGAATGAAAGAAATACCATACCTATATGGGAGAAAAAAAAATAGCATATTTTTTTGGGAAACAAAATTTATAGCGTAATTGAGATTTAAACTTCATTATTCCCAAAATACCTCGATGACACTACATAGGCATTGGGTCACTTTGCCATTATTAGATACGTGTGGACATGTGTGTTGAATCAATAGTCGTCGCCCTTGCTATAGATGAGCACGAATCTGTAAAACTTGCTCTCTTATTCTCTCTCTCCTCGCTTTGTCTTGGACAACGAGCTCAATCACAACAACGACAACTTGTGCTTAGGCAATAAGCGTAAAATAAACAATCTTTTTGGGCCGTCACTTAGCTTGCTTAAACTTTATTTTTTAAACTTATACTTCTTTACTAGTAAAAAAATATTGGGTAAATTTTTTTTCTTAAAACTTTCTTAAAAGCATTAACTGTTGCGACTATCATTGCAATAGAACTTGAGACAATAACTTAACACTTGACTTTAAAATCATTTAAAATATTTTCTAAATTTTATTAAGAAACATTTAAAAAGAGGAAAACCTTTTCTTTGGATAGCAGAAAATTACCGTAGTGGTATCTATACCCAACCATCGCATCTGTCTTTCTACGACATCGAGCTCTTCAACCAGTCATACTAGTCTCTCGTAGGATTACCTACAATATGAAGGAACTTGTAATGAGATTTCGTTCATTAAGTTCAAACATAATCTCACAAAATATTAAAAAAACTCATCATAAAACATTACTTTTAAATTTTTCTCATAAAACTTTCTTCATGAACCTTTTCTAGTAAATATTTTTCATAAACATTTCTTAAATTGTTTTTCATAAACAAATCTTATAAACACATAATGGAAAGGTATGCAAGTATGGTCATAATGCATGATTCCATTTATGCTCATTCATGAACTTTTTATCATCATTCCTAACTTTCTTGAACTAAGAGCCCAAGCATACGTACCAAACGTGCTTGTTCATTGTACACAGATGCCGTAGCATACTTTAACATGACACTTCCTTTGAATCGGAAGGCTGGTATAATACTTTCTTATCTTAACTTGAGGGTTAGATTATCGATCTTGTAATCTTAGTGATCATTCTATATGTCATGACTTAATGTCTAAATCATTAAGCATAGTAATTGCAAACATATTATAAATCATAACTTGAACTTTCAAAACATTATGCATAACAAATATAAACATACTTTAAACATAACAATTATAAATACATTGTAAGTCTTGACTTGATTTTTAAAACTTTATGCATATCAAATGTACACATAAAACATATTCAGAGCATTTGAAATTTATTTTCTTTGTGCTATAGGTGGGAATTGAAACTTACCTAGACATCGCTCTAGTGTTCCTATTTCATTCTTTTTTCCTTTTATTAGTCGGTTTTTGTGTCTTGTTCAAACGACACTTGACTATTAGCTAATCTTTCTTATTATCAATCTACTCAATTGATAATGAAACTTTATTTATTAAACATCCATTCATTTTACTTAGTTTAACTACTTATCGGTTCCTTGTTCCGTTACTTAACTTAAATGTTCCTTGATCGAATTCTATCTTAGTAGACAGTTTCATTATCCAATGTGGTATGGAAAATTTTCTATCTAAAGACGTTTTGCTAATTCAGAAGGTTCGAGACCTTTTTATCAGTTTTATAGAAAAATGACAATTTTATGATTGATGGTTTTTTCATAGGTCACGTAACTTAAATATTACTTGACTAAACTTCTCATTTTATATCAATGCTCAGTGACTTATGGGTTGTGGAAAAATTCTTGCTTACGGGTGTTTTCCTAATTCGAGCGTTTCAGGGGTCCATTTTGACCATGTTACGAAAAATAACCATTTTACCATTAATGGAGCTTTGAAAATTTTTGGAACCTATTTTAAAATAAAACTAACAGTACTTTGTTACTCATAACACTAAAAAATAAAACATTGGTTTCTTCTTGTAAAAATCATTTTATTAAAACTTTATGGGTTTGACTCGTAATACGTAAATCTTGACGATTACGCCCTTAACGCATTTCTCCTTTAAAATTTCCAAATTCTTTTGGGCTTTTAATCATAAAATTACTTGTTGATTATAACTGTATAAAAACCATCTTTACACAATGAACATTCCCGTTTCATACGGTTTTTTATGGTTTTAGCCCGAAATATAAAATCTTGACATTTTTACCCCCAGGACCAAAAATATCTGTCTTATATCAAAGCATTTAGTTTTTCGTAAGAATTAAAATTTACAAAAGCCCCATGGTCTAATTAAAACCATTTCATAAAGTTTTATTTTTTTGAAATTTTGTGTTTAAAATCTCATAAAATTCATCTTAAAAGCGTTACATAATTTTCACAAGTTGTCCATAATTCTTAATGGTCTCGATGAGATCTACAACTTTTGTGTTTTAACTTTTTTCAAAGACATTCATCTGCATATAGTTTTTGGATGGGCATACAAAAAAAACATTTTTTGGCTTAATCTGATTAGAATTCGAACATGATTTCTCTATGAAAGTTGTCCGAATCAATGTTTTCAATAAAGCTTGTGTTGAACACTAAAAATAATTCAGTCTCTAAAGGCCTCAAACATTTGATTTTTTTAAAAATGTGCTTTTTTATATTTTTGCATCTTCTTTCTTTAACTTGTTTTTCTAAAGGTTTAACCATATTTAAACCTTTCTAAAACATTTAGTCAAGTTTTTAATATTTAAAATAACTATGCCATAATAGTTTCCTTCTTATGCCATGCTCAAATTTCATTTTATTAAGTACTTACTGTCCTTAAAAAAACTTATAAACTTTGTATTTGACAAAGTTTGTCAGTAACTTTTCCTTTTAAGCTTAAAATCCTAGTTTTCCTACTATCCATCATCATTATCATTCATATAACATAGCATTTATCTATACCATAAAGTCCCTTATACATGCTAAAATTTAAAAAGGTTACAAACCATAATCTTAACTCATGAAAACAACATTTTTTTTTCAAGACTAGGATTTAGGATTTTATCAAGAATTTCTCCAAGATTTTGATCCTCCTCTTGTGTGCTTGAACTTGGTTGGCTTCCTTGGTCATAATTAATGACAAAACCCTATTAAAACCCATCAAAAGCTTAAGAAAAACCACTTGAATCTATAAGAAAAAGCTTAGATTCTTACCTCTAAAATTGACTAGTCTTGATCTCCAACACAATTTCTTGCTTTTAAGGTATATTTGAAGTGGTATTCTTGAAAAATACTTGAGAGAATAAAAGATTAGGGGCCGGTTCTTGCTAAAGAGTTTCATGGATTTTTCTAACCTTGTATGGAGAAAGTGATGAAGAAAGAATCGTTTTTTAATTCCAACTAGGTCTTTATCCACATAAAGCATCCCTTAAGTATTAAATTTGAATAAAATATTGTATCCAACACAAGGCCAAAACAGGTTCTAACATGGGAGAGATGTGGCCATATCTCCAGCTTTTGGGTATCCTTGTTTTTCCTTCATGGCCTATGCAAAAGATGATAACACTTAGTCATCTTCATCACTTAGGTCCTAGTTTGAAAAATTGCTTAGTTTGGGGAAAAATTTGAAATTTAAAAACTTAGCTCCACAAATTATCACAATCGACTATCTTAGGGGGGAGAAGTGGAATTTTTTCCACCTTTTAGGTGTCATCAAGAGGGCCCCACATCCTTTTTAAACAGTCTAAATTTACACTGATAGTATTTTTGCTATCTTGTGGTATATTTCCCTTATTGTTTATGAGATCCAACAACCTTTTATACTGATTCACATCATCTATATAGTATAATTCATATAATGCTTAACTTTACATGTCTAATTTCTATACAGCATTACTTTATGCAGTATAATTTCTATACTTCATTACTTTATATAGTATAATTTTCATACTGCATAACTTTATGCATTGTAATTTTTATACTACTTAACTTTATTAATATAATTCTTATACTGTATTATTATAATAATGTATAATTTTTCATATTTTATACAGTATTTTCCTTATATGGCATATCCGTTTCAAAATCTGTTGCAACACATTTCGTAACAATTAAGCTTTCTAGCTTATTTTTCTTTACTTATCGTCTAATTCTTATCTTCGATTCGAGTCATTCATTCTTTACTTAACACTCTGACATAATTTTGAATCTTAAAAAAATCCCTTATTTATTCTTATTAATTTTGTCACAAAAATAGATTTTAGCAATAATCCTTGTGATATAGTGATGTAAGAACGGGTCAGCCCGGCCTGACCCATTCTCCTTAGGTCCACATAGGCTGCGGGCCGGGCCAGTCCGGTGCATATTAAAATTACCTTGGCCCGGCCTGACCCACGGGCCAATTTTACATGGGCCGTGCCTTGGGCCTTAAATAGGCCGGTCCATCTTAGCCCATCATAGGTTTAAATGAGCCAGCCTATCTAAGCATTTAATTTTTAATTGTTTTATTTTTATTTTTTATTTTTGAATTTTTAAACAAGTTAACAAATATAAAAGTTTGAATAGTCAAGGGAAATATAAAAAGAGATATTTTACTTACGATTGCCTCATTAAAAACCTTTCCAAGGAAAACCCAGTGGGACAAAACCTTGGTAAGGAAAAAAAAATACAATCAGGATAACTGTACATAAGATGTTTACAAAATTACTAAAAACAAAAAAAAAATAAAAAAACATAAAAAATATTGTTCATTGTGGGCCAGGATGGGTCGGCCCATTATAGTCCTAGATAGGCCGGCCTAGCCTGGCCCGGCCTTGGCCCAGCCCGGCTTGCCCGGCCCAGGCCCAACCCAGCCCAACCCATGATTTTCCATGGGCCGTGCTCGGCTGGCCCATGGGCCGACCTCGGTTGGCCCATGGGCCGACATATATTGGCCCAGCCCAGCCCACCAATATTTATGGGTTGGGTTGGGCCGTGAACAGTGTCAGGCCGTGCCGGCCTAACCCATCACTATAGCAGGACGGGCCAGGGCCAGCCTACGGGCCCCGACCCATTGTTGTATCTCTATTGTGATACTAAAATTACTCTTAAAATACTTAACAGATGTTCGAGCGTAAGCTTTTGCTTACAAAATTTGTACATAAATAACTTAACTTAATCCTTAATTATTGCATATGTAATGCACTTAGAAATTCTCAGATGTCACAAAGCGCGAGACTCAGATGGTGACTCAAGGTTTGGACTTGGCTGTTGACACAAGGCTTAGACGGAGGGGATGATGAATAGGTTCAACTCAGACTTAGACAATGAGTGTGATGGTAGATCATTGAATCTCGATTGTGGTGTGATGTTATGGCTTGTTGAGGGGTGGTTGAGCTCGTTGGCTAGGCAGGGAGAGAAGACTAGGTCTAATCATCTAGAAGTTTAAGTGAGAGATTAAGAGAATGTAATTGAGAAAGCAGGTTTATGTTAGAAATGAAGAAGAAAGGGGCAAAGTTGAAATTTTGATATATTATTAAAAAAAGGGTTATTAATATTAATGTCCCCTAAACTTTAGGGTCTCCTTCACTTTGCCCTTTAAACTTTAAAAACCACCACTTTATCCCCTGAACTTTAAAACTCCTCACTTTGCCCCAAAAATTTTAAACATGACCATTTTACCCTTGAACTTTCAAAACTCCTCTTTTTGTCTCTTATTTTTCAATTTTCAGTTCAAAGAGATGGAATTAAGCCAAGGTTATTTGCAAATAGGTCACTTGTAAGGGCAAAAAAAAGATTTCATTACTCCCAGGTTGTGTTTTAATTTACATTCTCGTTTAACATTTTTTTATCTGGTCTCATTTAAGAAGGGTCATATGCACATTTTGTTCTCGACATTATTTTTCGATATCTCCTCTCAATATTGTTAATCAGTATCTCCTCTCCTTTAATGCATAACTCATCTTCCTTAGTATTCAAATTCAGATATCGGCTAACAATATCGACTTATTCAATGAGTTACCTATTAAAACTATGAAAATGTGCAAGCAAACCTTTCTTAAATGAGAGTTCAGATAAAAAATAAAGTCATCAAGCGAGAGTGTAAACGTTAAATAAAACTTAAAAGTGATAAAGTCTCATTTTTGGCCTCATAGGTGACCCATGTACGAATCACGTGGGCATAATTTCATCTATTTCAATGGAAAATCAAAATTTTAGGAGATAAAGTGAAGTGCTTTAAAAGTTCAAGGGCAAAGTGGTGATTTTTAAAATTCAAGGGGCAAAGTGAGGAGTTTTAAAAGTTCAAGGGCAAAGTGGTGATTTTTAAAATTCAAGGGGCAAAGTGAGGAGTTTTAAAAGTTCAAGGGGTAAAGTAGTGATTTTTAAAGTTTAGGGAGCAAAGTGAGGGAGACCCTAAAGTTTAGGGGCAATTAATGTCAATAACCTTAACAAAAAACAATTTTTTTTTGGCATGGTTAAGTTATATACTTATATAAGTTAAAAAGGTTATTAGATATAATTCCTTCAAAAAGTAATAGCATAATGCTTTGGCAATGATAATAAGTACAATAACTTTAATACATCAATATATATTTTTTTAATACAAGGGGAGGGGGAAGGCCACCACTTTCGAGTAGGGTTAAGCATGACTCAAACCCTTAACCTATAATTAGGGTCGAGGGACTTACAACCAACTAAGCTGCCCTCGCTTGTCTTAATATATCGATTTTTCCAATCAACAATATATCAAATATAACCTCAATTATAACGTATCTATTCATTCTCTGATATACTCTATCTCCTTTCTCTCCCTCCTCTCTTTTTCTCCTTGACAATGACTATGATCGAGAGCTAATGGTAATCGTGATGCAACACATAAGGAGAGACTTTGATAGGGAGTGATTGACTTTGTAATATTTAATGGCACATGGTAATCTCTAGAGGAGAAAGTGAGAGAGGAGAGAGAACTCCAAGCTTTACAATATCTGGCATTGCCATATCCGCTGGTTTTAAGCGATCTTTGGAGGAGGGCAACTCAAGAAATCCAACACATATTGTGATCTCAAGCGGCTGAACGTGATCTACAGAAGAGGGAGAAAGAGGAGAGAAGTAGAGTAGGAAAAAGGAGAGAGAATCTCCAATTTTTTATAGCTTTTGGTGGGGATAACAACTGAGATTTGTAGCGAGTAAGGTAGAGTTTTAAAGATCATCGCATACTGATTTGGCAAGGTAGGCGGTGTTGTTGGAAAAGGTTGCTGTGACGCGTAGAGATGAGGCAGTGGAGGAGCTAAGAAAGGGGAGTGAGAAATGAGAGAAAAATAAAAATGGGAAGACAATTGGGTAAAACTAGAAAACCATGCGCTAAAAAATGTTTGAATTTAAAAAATTATATTTACAAACATGTAAAAAATTATGCTATTTGCTTTTCTTAAGATATGAAAATATGTTGTTTCATACAATTTCTCAGAGAATAGTAGGGGTTTAGTAGATGAACTGTCAAACTTATGATGTAAATAAGACTTATAGCAAAGTAGCACCCACCCCCCACCACCCCCCCAAAACACAAAAAAGAAAAAAGAAAAAAAGGACTAGTAGTACTTTTCAATTCTAATTATTCTCTAATACCACTTAATGCATAAAATTAGACTTAATTAAAACTATTTTTACAAAGTAGAGTGTGTTTGAAAACATCATTCCAACTTATTAGTTCCAATTGCTATAATGTGAAATTCTCATATGCTATAGTGTAAAGAAAAAGAATGTTACAATGTAAAGCTCTCATATACTACTATAATTGATTCATTCTATAAGGAAAACTAGCTACAAAGAAGCTCATGCCATTGCATCTAATATACTAAATATACCTTTAATTAATATTACACAAAGATATCAACAACAGCCACACTTGACTGCAGTATCCTATAAGGATACTGAGAAGTATTCCATTGTGATATAAAAAAATTCAACAATCAAAAATAGACAACTGCCTACCAGTATTCTTCCATAATACCTAGAAGTATTCTACAGAAATTCTAGAAACTAACGTTAGTAAGGAAGTGACTGCTGGTATTACACTAGGACACTTTACAATTTTCGATTAGAGACTGCCAGTTCTTGTGATTCTTTGTGATCACGAACCAAAGGCTATTGATTTCTTACAGCAATTTCAAAATCACAATAATCTCAACAATCAATAGACATGACCCTTATATCGCCTATTTTTTTTTTTTTTACCAAAATGTATAAGAAATACAAAAAATACCAAAAAATCATTAAAGAGATTATAATATGTCTCCCTCAAATATTAGAGATCAAAGATCACACTTAAATGAACGGAAATACACATTTTTAGTATGCTTGGAGTCAGCTCAGAGCAACGCAACGCTCAAATTTGAGGCCGTGATGCTAAAAAGTACAATATGCACTTAGATGAACAAACCACCAGTGCCTAGTGGGTGGTGGCGCCTGGGTACTGGGCTGCCCAAGCGCTGGCGCCACGACGTTGCCCTTTGGGTGCCACGACACCTAGTTGAAAGTCTATGAGTCTTTGTTGTAGTGCACTCGATGCTGTGGTGCCCTCCCGAGCTAATTTATAATGAAGTAATATGTCTTTTGAGTTATTTAGAATTGGTGTATTTGTTAGATGTATGCTTTCATATAAACTTAAATGTCCATTATCAACAAGTATATCCATTGTAATAATTCTATTAATACATGAATAGATAACTTTATAAATGAATAGGTACCTAAATATAAAGAGTAGTATGGATTAAACTGGTTGTCCATTCATAAAATGGAACCCCTGTCATTTATCAAATCTCTTAAAAATTTATAGGTTTCTTTGATGTTCTGGAAACAATTTTATTACTAGATATTGTGTTCAAGTGTTTGTTGTATATTAGTAGTAATTTGTCATTAAACTTTTTAGCAAACTTGAATAAGTGAGGGCAAATAAAAACTTCAAGGAAAGTGTTTTATATAGGCCTCAAACACTATTTTATTTTTAGAAATTCAATATCTATTCTCTTCTTCATACACTTAAATTTTTCAGCAATCTTAAAGATTTTAATCTACTACAATAGAGGTTGATAGGATTATGTTTTTTTTTTTTGTAATAATCCAAATGTTCAAGCTAATCATTTTTATGGTATGAATTTTACTTGCTAGAAGAAGAAATTGTTCTTTCTTCTCACTGTTCTCAAAATCACCTATGTGTTTGATTCGAAGATGGAGGCACTTTTGGAACCAAAGGAGGATGATTCTGATGATGTGACGAATGCATGTAGGAAGAATGAAGATAATGAAGTGAGGTACTGGTTTCACATTCTCAAAACACTAATAGAGAGGCGCTATAGTCATTACAACTCGATGCAATCTTCGATAGAGATTTGGAATCTTCTCGAGTACAAAGCCGAGCAAGTAGGTATGGACAAATTCATCATTTTGAAATATTTAGAATTTATCATGATTGATATGAAGTCTGTTCTTTAATAAATGCATGTATTATAAGTCACGGTTACTAAGCTTTATAAATTAAATGTTAAGTTTTCTAAATCATTCATAGTGGGGGATAGTAGTGCTAAATTACCCTTAGAAATGCAATGGTTATAGAAAGAATCTCCTTTATAGGAGAATTGATATAATTTTGGAGGATTTGCAAAAATATTTGAGGATCATAGAGGAGACTTAGTCTCATGATCCCAAGGACAAGATATTGAATTTCTTTAAAGTTAATGTTGCTGAAGCTAGTAAGTTTCAAAAGAACTTCAAAGTCAATAATGACAAGAAGTTCAAGAAGGAAAAGGAAGAAAGTAACTCTAACAAAACCAATGTCTTCAAAGAGAAATCCAAAGAGATTTGTGCAATGGTCTCGGAGATACAACTTGACATAGTTATTGAAACCAATATGACTGCAACTAAGTCCTTCGATTGGTGGCTCGATTCTAGTGCCACCATTAATATTTGCAATGACAAGAAATTACTTTTTGTCATATGTAAAGGAAAAAGGATGGACAAACAATTCTCATGGGGAACCATGACACAACGCTTGTTGTGAAGAAAGGTATGGTGGAGATTAACTTTTCTTCGAAAAGAAAATGACTTTGAGCAAATTCTTCCACATTCCCAACATAAGGAAGAACCTTGTATCCTCTAGTCTAATGTGTAAAAATGGACTAAAAATTGTATTTGAGAATAATACATGTATTGTATCAAAAAATGGAGTTTTTGTGAGAAAAAGGATATTTATATGATGGTATGTACAAACTTAGTATCAATAATAAAGAAGTCACGAATTCTATTTATATGATTGACTCTTTTGATGTTTGGCATGCTAGGATAGCACATTTAAATTTTAGATATTTGAAATACATGTCTAAACATGATTTGATTAATTGTAAAGGTCAAAAACATGATACTATGAAATTTACATAAAAGAAAAGATAACTAAGAAACCATTTCCTAAAGCCCAACAAAATATTCAGTTGGTGGATTCAATCCATATTGATATTTATGAGCATAATGGAATTTTAGCAAGAGGAGGAAAGAGATACTTTATCACTTTTATAGATGATTGTTCTAGATACACATATTTGTACTTGATTAAAACATAGGATGAAGCCTTAGATAAGTTTAAACTTTTCAAGATTAAGATTGAGCACTGAAAAGATAGAAATATCAAAGCGGTTCAAAGTGATAGAGGTGATGAATATTTTTCTAACAAGTGTGATGTATTCTATGAAGAGCATGATATTATTCACCAAAAGCTAGTTCCTTTTAGGCCTCAACAAAATCGTTTGCTTGAAAAGAAAAATGAGATCTTTACGGATTTGATTAACTCTATGCTTCTTAATGTTAACGTGCCAAATAATTTATTGGCAAAGCTTTACTTACTGCATGTCAGGTTTATAATAGGATTACATATATGAAAACACATGTTTCGTCATATGAAATATGGAAAGGAAGGAAACCAAACTTAATGTATTTAAGGATATGGGGCTGTGTAGCCTTTTATAGAATGCATGACCCTAGAACATCAAAGTTAGGTGTAAGAGGAATTAAATGTGTTTTTCTAGGGCATGCTAAAAATTCTAAGCCATATAGATAGTTGAATCTAGATTCTAATGTAATTGCGGGATCACGAGATGTTGAATTTATTGAAAATAAATTTAGTATTGATTTTACTACTAATTTGGAATCTAATGTTGATAAACCATGTGACTATACTCCGGGTACCTCCACTAATAAAAGGAAAGAGTCTATGACATTTTTTGAACTAAGGAGAAGTCAATGTGAAAGAAAAGAAAAGAGTTTAGCACTAGAATATATTTCATCTCAAGCTTTGACCTTCTTGGTTGAAGGAGATAGAAATAGTATAGTTAACAAGATACTATTGTTGCTAAATGTTGAGGAAGATCTAAAGACATTTAGTGAAGCCATCCCATCTAGAGAATGCATCCTTTTGGAGAAAGGCTATAAATTATGAAATAGATTCAATAATGTCTAATGGAACTTGGGTTTTGGTTGATCTCCCTCTAAGATCGAAATCGATAGGCAACAAATGGGTGTTTAGAAGAGAATACAACATTGATGGGTCTATACAAACATTCAAGGCTAGATTGGTAGCCAAGGACTTTAAACAAAAATGTGGCATAGACTACTTCGATACATATGCCTCAATAGGCAGGTTAACATCTATTAGAGTGTTATTTGCAATTGCTTCAGTATATAATTTGCATGTGCACCAAATGGATGTTAAAAACAACTTTTCTAAATGGTGATCTTGATGAGAAAATCTATATGGAACAACCCGAGAGGTTTGTGTATTGCTTGGAAATGAGAATAAGATTTACAAGTTAATCAAGTTTCTTTATGGATTAAAGTAAGTACCAAAACAATGGCATGAGAAATTTGATTTGGTTATATTATCTCATGGCTTTAAGCATAATAATGTGGATACATACATACAAACATACACACACACACACACACACACACACACACACATATATATATATATATATATTCTAGAGTTACAAATGATTTTGGTGTGGTTTTATGTTATGACTTGCTTATCTTTGGAATAAACATGCAAGGAGTAAATGATATTAAGAAGTATCTAACTTCATAGTTTAAGATAAAAGATCTTGGTGAGGTAAATACTATCTTAGGTGTGAAAGTGAGGAGGCATGGTGGGGGTTACTCATTGTCTCCATCTCATTATATTGGGAAGGTGCTTCTTAAATTCAATCTTTTGATGTTTAAAGAAGCTAATACCCCATATAATTCTAGTATTAAATTATTAGAAAATGTTGGTAGAGCGATAGCATAGCTTGAGTATACTAGTGCGATTGGTAGCTTGATATATGCTATGCATTATATAAGGCCGGACATTGCATTTGTGGTATACAAGATGTTAAGATTTACTAGTAACCCGAGTGTTGAATATTGGAATACAATTAGTAGGATACTTGGTTTTTAAAAGGACCATTAATTTGGTTTGTTTTTACAATGATTATCCCACGGTACTAAAACGGTACTCATATGCTAGTTGAATAACCAATACAAGTGATAATAAATCTACATCAAGTTAGAATTTCACAATTGTTGGAGGAGCCATGTCTTAGGCTTCTAAGAAACAAACATACCTAACTCATTCAATGATGGAAAATGAGTTTATAGCACTTACTGTTGCAGGCAAAGAAGAGGAATGACTGTGAAATTTATTGATTGATATAAAGTTGTGGCCAGTAGTCATTGTCGTCCATTTCTTTGTATTGAGATAGTGAAGCTGCATTGTTTAGAGCTTATTACAAATTGTATAGTGGAAAGTCTAGACATAGTATCTTGAGACATGAATATATGAAACAACTAATATATAATTGATGATGTTATTAGTATTTATATGTTAGGTCGAATAAGAATCAAGTGGATCCCTTGACAAAAGATCTTTCGAGAGACTTAGTCAAGGACACATCTAGTAGAATCAAACTAAAACCTTTTATGTAAGAGTCACTAGTGATGGTAACCTAACTATATAATAGTTTTACTACTATTCCATAGTTAAATAGGTAAGAATAAGTCATCGTTATATGACTGGGTTACCACATGTCCTTTTCAGGATGTTTAGAGTAAGTAGCTACATGATTGAGGTTGAGTATTTAATCTTAACGAAGTTTAAATCTCAAAGTAACTAGAGACATGATTTAAAATTTCACCTAAGAGAACATAAGAAATGGTGCCTTTTCTAAGAAAACCGTGGTTTTGTCTTACAAATGTTCATGAATCCAAGATCAAGCATAAAGCCAGAGTAGTTCTAAATGATTGGAACATAATCTGAAATCTAGGATATCTCATATGTGATCTATTTCTAGTATTTTGCTTAAGAGACAAAGTTTAATGCAAAGCACACTATTGTTATGCAAATGCTTTGAAGGATATTCACTACTTGAAGGTTAAAATCGAAAGATACATTCTTGTATGTATGAGTTTATAATTGTTGAATCTGAAGAAATATTATAATCTAGTGAGTTATTGTTATAGAGATTATAATATGTCTCTCTCAAATATTAGAGATCAAATATCACACTTAAATGAATTAAAATACACTACATTTTCAAAGTGCTTGGCGTCATTTGGAAGCACCGTAGCGCTAGAAAGTGCAATATGCACTCAGAGGAATAGTACACCCAGCGTCTGAACATTAGATTGCGTAGGCGCCAGCACCATGGCGCCCAGTTGAAATTCCGCAAGTCTTTGTTGTAGTGCACTCGGCGCCGTGGCGCACTCCCTAACTGATTTGTGATGAAATAATATGTCTTTTGAGTTGTTTAGAATCATCGCATTCATTGGATGTATGCTTTTATACAAACCTGAACATCTATTAACAATGGACATATCTATTGTAATAGATATGTTGATACGTGAACATATACCTTTACAAATGAATAGGTATTTATATGTAAAGGGTTGTATGGATTAAAGCTGTTGTGTCCATTCATAAAATGAGACCCCTGTCATTTATCAAATCTCTAAAAAATTTACAATTTTTTTGTTGTTCTAGAACACAATATTATTGCTAAATATTGTCTTCAAGTGTTTATTGTATCTTGCGAGTAATTTGTCGTTGAATTCTTTAGCAAACTTGAATAAATGAGGACAAATAAAACCTTCAAGAAAAGTATTTTATACGAGCCTCAAACACTATTTTATTTTCAGAAATTCAATCTCCCTTCTTTTCTTCATATACTCAAATTTTCCAATAAAAAATTATTTCTCATCAGTGATACACAAACCTAAACATTAGTATTAGCCAAACATTGCAATTTTTTTCTTAAAACAAAACATGTAATGGAATCTAAAGGCAAAGTTAGTACACGTTCATGTCCAATAACATTTTTCGATAAAAAGGGTCATGAACTCCACACCTAATTATACAAGTGGACAAAATTGCAATGGAAAAGGGAATTAGGAATTTGAATGTCAAGAAAAAGGTCAGGATCAATTTGCAACATAGGTGAAAAGTTGAGGACCAAATCACCTTATAATTAAAGAATGTGATGTTTCAACAACAAAGCAGATTGGAAATGGAAAAAGGGACTAACATGCTACAAAACGTGACAGTGAAAGCAAAGGGACTTAGGTGCAATATGAGTGTAAATTAGGCATCCAAAAAAAGCAAAAAAAAGTAAATTATAAAATAATCAAAATTATATAATTTATACCAGTTTAATAACCAATATAAAACACTTTAGCATGATAATTTTGACTCTGCCAACTCAGCATTATATTATTCCATCTACAAGCATTTATTATACATTAATTGCTGTATTGCTTTTTAAGATTAATAGCACTTGAGATCCTTGAATTATTAAGTTTGTGACAATTTGGTCATCAAATTAATTTTATAGGTAAAAAAGATCTTCGAATTAACTTTTCATATGAAAAATAGTCCAAACCGTTTTACTTAGATGAAAATTTCTATGGTTATTTACCTTTTTATACCATGCATTTTGAGTTTATTCAGAAAGTATATCTTAATTTTTAATCTCATCAAATATACACCTTCAAATTAGATTTAATAGGTAAATACTCTTTCTTAGTCAATGGTTAATTTTGACTAAGACAATGACATAGATACCCTTAAAAAGAAAATTATTAATTAAAAATAATTTAAAAAAACTGAAGCAAAAAAGAAAAAAGTTAAAAATTTTGATGAAAGAAAATAAAACAACCTTTATTTCCCCTTTTCCCCATTGTCTACATCTTCGTTGTCGGAGGAGTTGTTGGTGGTGTAGTGATCGCCCCACTCGCTACATTACACCTCCTCTCTCTCCATTGTCTTTGTCGTGGAAACAACGTTGAAGGTGAAGGTGCTGGTGATCTTGCACGACGGCCTTGGTGCTGAAGAACTAGTATTCAGATCTTTCCGTCTTCGTCTCAGTCCCTATTTCCTCTTTGGAATTCTGATCGTTACTGATGTAATTAGAAGATCGTTTCTCTTTGGCGGTGGTGTGGTTGTTGAAGAATTTAGAGTCAGGAGGGTTGAAGTTCTTCTGGCTCCATATCAAAGATACCTGGAAAGGCATGCTCGAGTAGGTCGGGTTCGCCTAGTAGGTTGTTGGCATAAATCCTTCTCCGCCGCTAACGGTAAAATTGGACCTTAGATCATCGGCGAAGACAAGGAAGTTGACTCCGACAGGTGGAAGCTGCAGGTATTTTTCTTTAGTTTCTCTTTTATTTCTTCCTCTTTAAGGGTATCCACGTCATTCTCATGATCAAAATTAACTATTGACCGATAGAGGGTATACATTTACCTATTAAATCTAATTTAAATATATATATTTGATGTAAAAAAACTGATGATATACTTTTTGAATAAACCCCAATTACAAGGCATAAATTGTAAATAACTTGAAAATTTTATATACAAGTCACATGACATGACCATCACTTCATGTCTAATTACAAAGATAACCTTAAAAAATCCCTCAAAAGCAAAAATAAAAATTATAAACTAAAATGGAACATTGATCTAATATTTACATTAATGTCGAACTTTGGTTCTTTCTCCAACATCATTTGAAATCCTAGATATGCTACTTAGGACTTCTAGTAACCAACCAAAGTAACTCATCCTCATGGCATATCTACCATGTTACCCGTGCCATCAACACAACGAAACATCTTTGCCCTTTTGATAGGCCACCATTATTTTTACCATCGATCTCCACCTCCACTGAGTGAGCTCATGTACCACCCAACTCTCCACCACATGAATCCCCGCCACCAACCTCGCGAGTTTCTCTACAACCCACCTCTCCACTGCCTTAACCATGGCATAAACCTCATGAGCTCTTGTGCCTCCTTGTCCTCCAGCAAGCGAACGCTTGCTCCTCTAAGTCCTTCACTGTGTGAATCTCCTTGCCACCTACCTATTAGCCGCTTTTTCCCTTCTTGCGTGCCCTTCATCCGACTACCCCCTCCTTTAGCCTTTGACCATTCCATGGAAATGGAGGAGTTTCAACATCTTTCAGGGTTTTCGTTAGGGATTTGAGAGATAAAAAGTGGTGATTTTCATGTGCAATGTACATGCTAATTCTATCTGAAATTAAACGGTGTTTAACGATTTGTACTACTTTTGTTTCTTTAAAAATTAATTGAAGGACCTTTTTATGCCTATAAAAAGCAGTATGAGGAACAAATTGCCACAAACTTAAGAATTCAAGGACCTTTAGAGCTCTTCTCTTAATAGGGATTGTTATAGCTAGTATTTTACATTCCCTTAAATATATTAATTTTGCGGGCCTGATTAATAGTCTAAATAGATATAGACATATAAATTTGAGTTGGTGGTCAAAGATAATCAAGGATAAAAATGTCGAAATCGGCTGAGTTTTTGAGGTTTTGATTTATAGACAATGTCGACAAAAATGACAACAAATATTTAGGGAAAAAATAGTCATCTTGAGAAAAATTTAAAATTGTTTCTTGAAACTTTACAAAATATTAAAACAATTAATAATACTTAATATGAACTAACTTAATAAGATAATACAGTTCTGGTCGAATGTGAGAGTAATAGGAAATGATTATAATTATATATTGATTATAAAACTAATATATTTTAGATATTTATTATAAATGAGGTACAATGATACAATTAAGCACATACAAACTTCAAGTATTTATAATAACAAAAGGAGTTTCTAAAAAGTTGGAAAGCATTACATAGGTTTTGATTTTAATCTAAATCATATATTGACTAAGATACTACTTTTAAATAGTTTTGGGCGTAATTATTAATGTATCACATGTATGTTTCTTGATCTTTTCCTACTATTCACTGAAAAATTAAATGTCGTTAGTTTATTCAACTTGATGAGTAGTTTTAATAGATATGTAATAACATATCAAGATTAATTTATGATGGAAGATATATAAATATATCAAAGAAAACATTTTCCTTTTGTTCTTCTTAATATGATGGAAGATATATAAATATATCAAAGAAAACATTTGAGTTTTGCTCTTCTTAACTAGACCCCATTTGAGAACTATAAAGAGGATTATGACCAAATAAACTTGAATGTGAACTATTCGTGCGTTTTAAAAATTAGTAAAAAATATTTAAAAACTAAATAAGCCTTAATAATTTTTTTATTGTTTTTAGGTTGACAATGTTAGTCATATTTTATCAAGAAGGAATATAAAACACATGCTAAAAAATTAATTTTCTATAAAAATGAAATGTTCCAGTGTTTTTAGATATTTTGTGGACATTTTTATGAATATTCACTGATATTGTAGATACTCACTAATATCATGAACATTTTTGTGGATAATCAGGAAAAATATCTACCCCATTATCTATATTTAGATTTTAAAATATGTACAATGTCGTGGAAATATTAACGATATCGTGGACATTTTCATCTTTATATCATGAACATTTTGTGGATAATTAGGAAAAATATCTATGCCATTATCTATATTTAGATTTTAAAATATGTACAACATCGTGGAAATATTGACGATATCATGGACATTTTCATTAGAAGTATAAACTATAAATAAGTATGCAAAAAAGATGGACAAATGATTTGCAAATTGAGTTTTTTGTGCAAGATGAAAATTATTTTCCTAAACATTTTTAATATTTTGTTTATGTTTGTGTCAATATCCATGACATTTGCTTTTATTCACAATACTGTCTATTCAAATTTTTCCAAAAATATTTGATACTTTGTTGAGATTTTTATTAATTTATAATCGCCATGTTTGGTAGGTTGCACAATACAAGGCATATTGTCATAATACAATACGGCGTTTAGTATCATAAATTCCTAAAGAATTTAATAATTGTTCACGTGTCTGTTTGCTTCCACAAGTGCTTGGGTCGCTACAAGTAATAAAATGGGTGAATGAAGTATCGTTCTAGCAAGGATTGATTCCTAAATTTCTACTAATTACGTAAATAGAATAACTTAATTTTATCTAAGCAATTAAAGATAAAAATGCAAAATTAAAAACTAAAATAAAAAAGAAATCAAAATAACACAAAATTCTAAGATAAAATAATAAGGGAAACTCAATTGATGAAGGATCTAGGGGTTGATTTCATTCTACTACCCCTATGTTTATCCTATTTGGTCATTACTAATTTGTTCACCCAATTCATCAATTGGGGTGCTAATGCCATCTCCTTACCTCTCCCGAGTGTTGAATGAAGTAATACGTATAGATACTTAAGGCGATATCTTTATCTACCCAAATATGTATACACTTATTATGCTCGAGCGTCACAAACGATTGCCTTAGTGTTACAGGCCTTCCAAACTCACTAACACTAAGGCTGTGTCACTCCAATTAGAATATAATAAATTCCTCCCCTAAGTGTCAATCTCATATATCTCTATCAATTAATTTATTAGCCAAGTAAATTGGAGGCATTAAGCTTAGAGCACACAAATAAATTGAAAAGGAAAATTCATTAATAATAACCAAATACTCAAAATATAGTTCAAATAGAGCTACATCAAAACCCGAGACTAAATGCTTAGCTCATCATATTGTAAATAAACAACAAAACCAAACCTATAATAAAAGTCATGTTCAACACAAAATCAGGATAAATAAATAAAAGAAATAAGAAAGAAATGAAACTAATTGATGGTTTTGAGCTTCGAGTCTTCAATTTTTCCATCAATCTTCAATGGGCTCTAAGAAATCTTGATTTGTGCCTCTCAATCTTCACAAAAATAGGTTTTGCTTCCTCCAAAAGCCACGTAAGTGGCCAAATATAGGTCTCCAAAATGTGTATTTTCCCTCTCAAAACACTAGCAAAGGCCTTTTATAGGTACCCTTTTTGAGAAGTGCGCCCTACTATAAATAGGTCATTAGTGTGTTTTGGTGCAATAGTGAAATATCCTCACATAGCTGTCACAACCTGCCTTTTTACAGGTTGCGGTTTAACGTTTTCCTTGCTTATGTATCTATAAACACTTGAAAACATTTTTTTAATAAATATATGACACATACATACTAAAATTTCTTTTATAATTATATGTATAATCACATAAGCAACTTTCTTTTTAAAACAACACCTACTTAGAATGTCCAAAAGAGGTTTTGTCTCACTTAACCATATTATATCATTTATACATCATGATCCAAAATAACTTAAAATACATAGCAATGGAAACATATCTGTGGCGGTATCCACACCTTGGTCTACACATTGCTCATATTCCCCCACCAACTCATTAGCATATTCATTCTGACCTTCTAGTGGAAATTCCTACAGCATGAAATAAATAGGTGAGCTTATGCTCAGTAAGTCCAAACATAGCCCACATAAATCTTATACTAATATGCACGATCTGTTTATGCATTCTTATGAACATTTCTTATTCTTGTTATATCTTTTCTTTCATTAGGTCCCAAGTGCTCGTACTAAATGTACACATAGGTCTTCGTAACACCGAGACCATAATATAGCTTTAACTTTAAACTCCCCTTTACTTTGGGAGCTGGTACGACACTTTCCTTAGTTTTGGTGTTTCATTTACCAGTCTAGTTATTTTGGTTATCATACCATGCATGACAATATACGCACATACTATGTGCAAAACATTTACACTTCTCAACTATATAGCACATATAAGCATATTCACATCAATATGCTATACCCTTAAACCTACTCTTTCATACTATAGGTGGGTTTGGAACTTGTTTTTGCCACTATTAAAACATCTTTAGGTTTTCATTGTCATCGTTTAAGGACCTGTTTGGCCAATTATATCATCATTAGCCAAATCATCACTATTTTGTTTTATTTCAATAAGATATATTTTTCAATCACTATTTCAGAATACTTTTTTGACTACTTAAAGTTCAACCAACCTCTCGTTGTTCTCTATCTTATACGTTTCGGGGTCTATACTGTTCATTTTATAAAAAATGACATTTTTGCCCTCGATGGGCTGCTTTGAATTCCTAGGCCTGATTTGACTAATTTAACGTAAAATGTTGCTTATTAGCGTGAAAACAAGTGTTCAGGGCATTGGGTTATTAGTTTGCAATAAAAGTCCAAGTTAAACAAAACTTTACAATTTTATCGCTTATTTGAAAATTTTTGACAATTTTGTCCCCAGGACCAAAAATAATCTTTTTAAACCATTAGTTCCTATTTTTCAAGAGGATAAAATTTCTCAAAGTACCATACCCTAACTTTTTTTGTAAAATGACATTTTTGCCCTTAAAATTTTTTTTCCAACTTTAACAATTTTTGTAAAATTTATATCTCACAACTGAAGGCAATTTTTGATGAACCATTTGTCATTTTTTACAGTTTCGTCGAGATCTACAACTTTTGTGTTTTAACTTTTTCAAAATTCTCATTGGAAATGGGAGTTTTTGGCCTTTTTTTAATTCTACCGAGAACAATATTTTTTTTACAATTTGGTCCCTAAGGCAATTTTGTAAAAATCAACTTTAAACAGCATTCTAGCCACAGCTTATGCAGTTTTATTACCTTCTCAAACAATTTGCATGCCAAATCACTGTTCTTTTTCAAAACTAACCTAAAATTTACAAAATTACTCTATTTTACACCAAAAGACCACTTTTTACATTTAAACGCCAATTTTTACAACACAACTACACTATAAACCATATACACAAATAATCAAACCATAAACTTGCTAGAATATCCATATGCTTTTTGCAATATTCAAAATCCAAACAAAAACCAAATAAACTTTAGATTTAAAAAGCTAAACTTACTAAAAATTAATTGATGATCTTAGCCTTCCAGGGCTTCTTTGAAACTTTTTTTTCCCTAGGCATATTCATATAAGAAAATATTTGGTCACAATACCCTCCCAAACCAAGAAGAAAATTTGAGAAAAACTTTAGATTTTTACCTTAAAAATACGTGAAACCTTGATTTTTGAAGCTTAAAACTTGGTTGCAGAAGGATTTGGTGAGAATTTTGATTTGAGAAAATTTTTGAGAGGGAGAGGCTAGGGCTACCGAATGTGGGAGATAGAGAAGTAAAAAAAATTTGTCACTTTCAAGTCTTTTAATTAAGACTTATCCACCCCTTTTTCTTTTCTTTTTTTTTTTGAATTGGGCATGTTGGGTGGCTTTAGGTGATTGAGCCACCTTTTATGGTGTGGTGGCCCAATAAGAACTCATGGGGTGTCCACTTAGTGGGCACCCAAAATCTTACACTGTGTAAATTTTTTCACACAGTATTTTTCTTATACTGCTAGGGTGAAACTGTTGAAAAACATATTCTTATACTGTATAGATTATCCTATCTATTCTTTAGTCCACTTTTGGAGTCAAAATATAATATTTCTTGTATCTGTGTTTGTACCTTAGTAGTGTACTTACACCATGTTGAAACCCTTTTATGTTGTTTTAAGGTTTTGGCACACTTTTCTACTTTATTTTGATCTTAATCACCCATTAATTTATACCATAATATTATAATTAATTGTGATATAAAATTCATTTCATGGATATTATTTACAAATTTTTGAGCTTTTAAGCTCACAAAATCTGTATTTAGTAATATCCAACATCGTATCAAGTTTATCGTAAAATTTACTACTAATAATGTTTATTATACATTATCATAATTTTTACAAAAAAATACGATTTCTAAGGGTAAATTTATTGATAAAATCTAATTAAATATTAGATTTTATTAATGCATTTCCCTTGGCCATTACAACCTACCCTCTTTAAAAATTTTTGTCCCCAAAAATTAGAACAATTCTAGGTAGACTCTCCTTATTTCATGTTCTCGTTCCCAGGTTGCTTTTTCCACATGTTGGTTACGCCATAAAATTTTGACGAGTGGTATCTTTTTGTTCCTTAACTCCTTCGCTTCTCGAGCCAAGATTTGAACTGGTTTCTCCTCATAGGACAGGTTCTCTTGCACCTCTATAGGTTCATGCTGAAGTATATGTAAGGGATTAGGTACATATTTTTTAGTATTGATACATGGAATACATTATGTACCGATGCCATTTCAGGGGATAGGGCTAACTTGTAAGCCACATTGCCTACTCTTTCCAGGATTTCAAATGGTCCAATGTACCTTGGATTGAGTTTTCCTTTCTTCCCAAACCTTACTACTCCTCTCATTGGTGTTACCTTTAGGAAGACCAAGTCCCCCACTTGAAACTCTAAAGGTCTTCGTCGTCAGTCAGCATAACTCTTTTGCCTACTAAAAGCAGTTTTGAATTAATTTTACATCTTCCGTAGTTCTTTGAACAAAATCTGTGGTCGATAACGCCTTTTCTCTGGTTTCATACCAATGCAAAGGTGATCTACATCTTCTTCCATATAAAGCTTAATATGGAGCCATACCTATGGAGGTTTGATAGCTATTGTTGTATGCAAATTTAATTAGAGGAATGGTCCTCTAGAGTTTGAATGGTCCTCCTTTGAAGTCTAGCACATAGGTTGTCAACATATCCTCTAGAGTTTGAATGGTCCTCTCAGACTGACCATCTGTTTAAGGGTGGAAAGTTGTACTAAAAGTCAACTTTGTTCCCATTGCTTGATGAATGCTCTTTCAGAACTTGGAAGTGAATAACCATCACGATCAGAAATGATGGATTTCGGGACTCTATGATATCTAACTATTTGAGCAACATATAATTCAGCTAACCGTTCAACAGAACTGCTAAGTTTAATGGGTAAAAATTGCACAGATTTGGTTAATCTATCCACAATTACCCATATAGCATCATGACCTCCCGTAGTTCTGGGCAGTTCGGTCACCAGGTCCATAGTTATTTGGTCCTATTTTCACTCTGGAATTTTGATCTTTTGCAGCTCACTTGTCGGTCGCTGGTGTTCAGCTTTCACCCTTTGACAAGTGAGACATTTATTGACAAATCATGCGACATCATTCTTTATTCCATGCCACCAATAATGTTCCTTCAAATCCGTGTACATTTTGGTAGCTTCTGGATAAGAAGCATTCGGTGTCTCATGAGCTTATTATAGTATTTGCTTCTTTAGTTCTTCATCAGTGGGGATGCATAACCTACCCCTATAGCGGAGGATACCATCTTCTAGGATGTTAAATTCTGTTTCCTTATTCTCAAGGACTTCATTTTTATACTTGAGCAACGAAGAATATGCTTCTTGTCATTCCTTCAAATTTTCCAAGATGGTTGGTCAGAATGACAAATCAACTAATCTTCTTGTGACCACCTCTATTCCTGCTTCCATCAAATCTTTTTGAAGAGATCTTGGTATTAATCGTATCACTGTAAGAAAAGATGTTGTTCTATGACTGAGTGCGTCTGCTACTCGGTTAGCTTTTTCAGGGTGATATAAGATTTCATAGTTGTAATCCTTGACTAGTTTGAGCCACCTTCGCTGCCTCATATTGAGTTCCTTTTGTGTGAAAATGTACTTTAGACTTTGATGGTCTGTATAAATCTCACATCTGGCTCCATAGAAGTAGTGGTGCCAAATCTTTAGTGCAAATACAACTGCTGCTAATTCCAAGTTGTGCGTTGGGTAGTTCTTTTCATGATCCTTCAGCTGTCGGGATGCTTACGCAATCACCTTTCCATTTTGCATAAGTACGACTCCCAGGCCTGTTTTTGACGCATCGCTGTAAACCATAAAGTTTCCTAGGTTTGGATCCGGTATGGTCAGTACCGGGGCACTCGTGAGCCATCTTTTTAGTTCCTAGAAACTCTCCTTACACTTCTTAGTCCATTCATATTTAGCTGCTTTCTGTGTAAGGGCCGTGACTGGTGTTGCGAGTCTAGAGAACCCTTCCACAAAACATCGATAATAGCTTGCTAGACCGAGGAAACTCTTGATCTCGGTAACACTTTTCGGCGTAGGCCACTTATTTACTGTTTCTACCTTTGAAGGGTCAACAGAAACACTATCTCGTGAGACCACATGTCCTAAGAAATGAACGTTTGCTAGCCAAACTTCACATTTTGAGAACTTGGCGTATAATTGATGCTTCCTCAGCAACTGTAGTGCAAGCCTCAAATGTTCCTCATGCTCTTCTGGTGTTCTTGAGTAAATCAAGATATCGTTGATGAAAACGATGAAAAATTTGACAAGGTAGTCTTGAAAATCTGGTTCATAAGGTCCGTAAAAGCTGTTAGGGCATTAGTCAACCCAAATGGCATGACACAAAACTTATAATGCCCATATCGTGTTCGAAACGTCGTCTTTAGTACGTCCTCCTCCTTAACCCGAAGTTGATGATACCTAGAATGTAAATTGATCTTCGAAAATACTGCTGCTCCCTTCAATTGATCAAATAGATCATCAATTCTCGGAAGTGGATACTTATTCTTAATTGTGACTTTTTTCAATTCCCGGTAGTCAATACACATTCATAACCCAGGCAATTCATCGGTTTTCAACTCTCGAAAGTGGATACTTATTCTTAATTGTGACTGTTTCAATTCATAAAATAGGCACTCCCTATGGAGAATGACTTGGCCGAATAAATCCTTTGTCTAGCAATTCTTGCAACTGCACCTGAAGTTCTTTAAGTTCTCATGGAGCCATACAATACGGTGTCTTTGAGATTGGAGCTGTACCAGGTGTTAACTCGATCTCGAACGAAATTTCTCGTTCTGGTGGTAACCCAGGCAATTCATCTGGAAACACGTCGATGAATTCTTTCACTATATGGATGTTCTCTGGTCCTAACTGAGCTTCTTGGTATTTATTTACTAGATTCACTAGATAATCGGTGCATCTGTTCTCCAACAATTTCATTGCTTTCAATGTCGATATTAGCGCCTTGGGAGTTTTGGGAAACTTCCTCGAATACACAAACTTTTCACCTCCAGAAGGTCAGAACGTGACTTTGTGATGTCGACAATTAATCTTAGCAGATATTTTCCCAGGAAATCCATTCTCAAGATAACATTATAATCTTGAATATCGATCATTATTAAATCGATAAACAATTCTCTACCGCAAATGATAATTGGTACATGATGTAACCAATAATCAGAACTTAATACCTCTCTAGGGGGAAGTACAGTCCTAGGTCCGTTCTATCCTATCCCTTTCATATCCTATTCAGTTTTGCAAATTTAAGTGATGCAAACGAATGTGTTGCTCCAGAATCGAATAAAACATAAGCATCAGTTTTGGCAACAGAGAGCTGACCTGTAACCACCGTTGAGGTTCCTGCATCATCCTCTTTCTTAGCATAGGTATAGATTCGTCCACTAGGCTTTGGAGCTTCCAATTGACCTTGATTGATGTGGGGACCTTCAATCTGTGCTTGAACCGTGTGTTGCTGAGTTTCTTGAGGCCTTTGTTGGTTTTGATTGTTCTGATTCTAAGAAATGGAGTAGCAGTTTCTGGCATAATGTCCTTTTTTGCCACAGATGTAACATTTATTAGTGCTCGCTTTGCATTCCCCTGCATGTCTTTTTCCACATTGACTGCAAAGAGGTTTGCTATTTCCTCCATCACTTATTCTTTTCTGGGGTTGTCCCTTATGGTTTCCTTGGTTGTTTGCATTCCACTTTCTCTTATTATTGTTATTATGGTTGCGCCCAGTTTGATTGCTCTAAGTCTAACCCTGGCTCAAATTTCTTCCCTATCCTTTTACTTGTGAGGCTTGGTTCTGCTTAGCCAAGGCATTTTCCTATCTTCGAGCCTTAAAGATCTTTGCCCTTTCTTCCTTATCATGAGAGATCCTAAATTCAACTCTCGTCGCCCATTCTATACAATCTTCCACATTCTGAGGAGCTTGCCCTCCACTATCAACTATAAGAGCAATATTGGTCTGAAACATCCTCGTCAGTCTTCTTATTCTTTCTCGATCATTAGGCACCAATTCAGGACAAAGATGTGTCAATTAATAGAATCTTCTCACAACATCAGCCACTGATAGATTCCCTTGTCGAAAATTGTTGAATTCCTCTTATTGTGCAGGTATAGTTTCCACATTAAAATAAGCCCATCCAAACTCCTCGACGAACTCAGACCAGGTCATTACATCCATGTTTCTTCTGCGCTCAACAGACTCCCACCATCTTCTCGCATCCTTAGTGAGAGAGAATGAGGCACATAGAACTCTTTCTCGATCTCTAAGTCCCATAAACTTCAAAACACATTCAATACCAATAAGCCAGTCATCTGCGACCAACGGATCTATAGAACTGTCAAACTTTGGGACTTTTATGCATCGAAATCTCTTGTAAAATTCAGTAACAGGAACTGCAGGAGCTACTGGAACTACCGACTCTGCCTGCGGGGCTAGTGGTGGTGGCGACAAAGAAGCCACACGTGCTAAGGGTGTAGCTTTTTGTTGAGCTAGCTGCTCTCTCAACCCTTGCATTTCCTACTTTTGAGCTTGGAGCCTCTATTGTAGCTCAGCAATCAGGGTCATTAAATCTGAGTTTACTGGTCCTCTAGGTACTTCCACCATCGATTACGGTTTAAAATCCTACCGTAAAATAATAACATTACATCAACACTCATATTATTGACTTAATAAAATTATCAAAATTTTCTCAAGTCACATGCATCCATATAAATGCAAGCAATAGCATACACTTATCATTTCATTAATTTCTTCTTTTCTCTTACATCTTCCATTGTCAAAACTTTACATAAATGGCTAACATACACACCTAGTAAACTTTCTTACATAAACTTTTTATCATTTTTGGGAGCAGTCATCTCTTTTGGCCAACATAAATATTACTGTCGAGAAGGACACCATTTTACCGATAGTACACTCATGTACAAAATCAGCAAGTCAAAATTACACTAGCCACATAATTCTATACACTGACAGTATCAAAAAGTTATCAAGTGCCTATTTTCTTCCCAGTCTAAGTCAACCTCTGACATATCACTATTTTCTAGGTCCTCCTCTGGGTTTTCCTCTTCCTCCTCACTGGAGTCGGTGGATTTATCATCACTGGCAATAATAGGCTCAGGGGGAACGTGCTCAGGTTCCTCTTCTTCGTCCTCGTCATCCTCATCCATTTCCACTAGAGGGTCCTCAAGGGGTGCTACCATGTTCTGTTCTGCATGCAACACTTCCATAATGAAGTCATCTAAGCTAGGGAAGTCTCTAGGGTACAGAATCTGTTGTTGTATCTCCACAGGTAGATCTCGCCAAATAAAATCACAAATACGCTGCAAAGGTATCGTTGGTCGGATCAATGGTATCATGGCACAACAAAATCTTAGGATATAATGGTTCACCGGTTCCCCTACGTACCATCCCCATATTGGTTCTACACGTATATAAAGCCGACGGCACCAATCTGCCCATACTAACGGGTGCATTTGAACTTGCATATCATCAACGGGTGGTAAAGGTACAAATTTAGCTAAAATTTATTCCCTAAAAGCCTTGCCAGTCCATACGTTCCTCGTCGGGACCAATCCTAAGCCATCATGCAAGTGCTTCTCTCTGCAATCGTCCTGAAGCCAATAAATCTGAGGTGAGGTGGGGTATGACATGTGGCAAAAATTGCTTATATGGCGTGAAGCCACTCGGTCAGAACCATGGGCTATCGACTCCTGTAATATCATGGTGGCATCATATCATGGAAAGCAATGCTTGCCTTTCAATCCGCTTTCTCATTGGGTTCATTAGGTGGCGCCACCATCTACTACATTTATCTTAATTAATATAATAATTCCATATAAAGTAAAATCTTAACATTCTTATACTTAAAATTAAACTATCTTACTTGAGTGGTGGTAGAGGAGCATGTGGCAATGTCCAATAGGATGGCAGGATATTCGCTCTGATACCCACTATCACAACCCGTCTTTTTACGGGTGGTGGTTTAACGTTTTTCTTACTTATGAATCTATAAAAAATTGAAAACATTTTTTTTTAATAAATATATGACGTAGACATACTAAATTTTCTTTTATAATTATATATATAATTACACAAACAACTTTCTTTTTAAAACAACACCTACTTAGAATGTCCAAAAGAGGTTTTGTCTCACTTAACCATACTATATCATTTATAAATCATGATCTAAAATACCTTAAAATACATAGCAACCGAAACATATCTGTGGCGGTATCCACACCCTGGTCTGCGCATTGCTCGTATTCCCCCGCCAGCTCATCAGCATATTCTTCTGACCTTCTAGTAGAAATTCCTACAGCATGAATAACTAGGTGAGCTTACGCTCAGTAAGTCCAAACATAGCCTACATAAATCTTATACTAATATGCATGATCCATTTATGTATTCTTATGAACATTCCTTATTTTGTTATAACTTTTCTTTCATTAGGGCCCAAGTACTCGTACTATATGTGCACATAGGTCTTCGTAACATCGAGACCATAACATAGCTTTAACTTTAAACTCTACTTTACTTCAGGAGCTAGTACGACACTTTCCTTAGTTATGGTGTTTCATTTACCAACCAGTTATTTTGGTTATCATACTATGCATGACAATATATGTACATACTATGTGCAAAACATTTACACTTCTCAACTGTATAGCACATATAAGCATATTCACATAAATACGCTATACCCTTAAACCTACTCTTTCATATTGTAGGCGGGTTTGAAACTTATTTGTTTTTGCCGCTATTATAACCGTCTGCAGGTTTTCCTTGTTACTCGTTTAAGGACCTGTTTGGTCAATTATATCATTATTAGCCAAATCATCACTATTTAGCTATACATCAATAAGGTATGTTTTTCGATTACTATTTCAGAATACTTTTTCGACTACTTAAAGTTCAACCATCCTCTTGTTGTTCTCTATCTCATACGTTTTGAGGTCCGTATTGCTCATTTCATGAAAAATAACATTTTTACCCTCGATGGGCCGCTTTGAATTCCTAGGCCTGATTTAACTAATTTAATATGAAATGTCACTTATTAGCATAAAAATAAGTGTTCAGGGCATTAGGTTATTAGTTTGCACTAAGAGCCCAAGTTAAACAAAACTTTACAATTTTATCCCTTATTTGAAAATTTTTGACGATTTTGCCCCTTAGACCAAAAATAATCTTTTTAAACCATTAGTTCCCATTTTTCAATAGCATCAAATTTTCTCAAAATACCATACCCTAATTCTTTTTGCAAAATGAAGTTTTTGCCCTTAAATTTTTTTTTTCAACTTTAACAATTTTTGTAAAATTTATATCTCACAACCGAAGGCGATTTTCGATGAACCGTTCACAATTTCTAATAGTTTCGTCGAGATTTATAACTTTTATGTTTTAACTTTTTCAAAATTTCCACTAGAAAGGGGAGTTTTTAGCCTTTTTTATTTCTTCCAAGAACAATAATTTTTTTGCAATTTGGTCCCTTAGGCAATTTTATAAAAATCAACTTTAAACAGCATTCTAGCCACTGCTTGTGCAGTTTCATTACCTTCTCAAACAATTTTCATGCCAAATCACCATTCTTTTTCAAAACTAACCTGAAATTTGTAAAATTACTCTATTTTACACCAAATGACCCCTTTTTACATTTAAACCCCAATTTCAACAACACAACCACATTATAAACCATATACACAAACAATCAAACCATAAACTTGCTAGAATATCCATATGATTTTTGAAATAATCAAAATCCAAATAAAAACCAAATAAACTTTAGATTTAAAAAGCTAAACTTACCAAAAACATATTGATGATCTTACCCTTCCAAGGGCTTCTTTGAAACTTTTTTTCCTAGGCATATTCATATAAGAAAATATTTGGTCACAATACCCTCCCAAACCAAGAAGAAAATTTGAGAAAAAGTTTAGATTTTTACGTTTAAAATATGTGAAACCTTGATTTTTAAAGCTTGAAACTTGGTTGGAGAAGGATTTGTTGAGAATTTTGATTTGAGAAAATTTTTGAGAGGGAGAGGCTAGGGCTGCCGAATGTGGGAGATAGAGAAGTAAAAAATTTTGTCACTTTTAAGTCTTTTAATTAAGACTTATCCACCCCTTTTTCTTTTCTTTTTTTTTTTTAATTGGGCATGTTGGGTGGCTTTAGGTGATTGGGCCACCTTTCATGGTGTGGTGGCCCAATAAGAACTCAAGGTGGGCACCCAAAATCTTACACAGTGTAATTTTTTCTACACAGTATTTTTCTTATACTGCTAGAGTTAAATTGTTGGAAAACATATTCTTATACTGTATAGAATATCCTATCTATTCTTTAGTCCACTTTTGGAGTCAAAACATAGTATTTTCTACATCTGTGTTTTTACCTTAGCAATGTACTTACACTGCGTTGAACCCTTTGTATGCTATTTTAAGGTTTTGGCACACTTTTCTATTTTATTGTGATCTTAATCACCCATTAATTTATACCACAATATTATAATTAATTGTGATATAAAATTCGTTTCATGGATATTATTTACAAATTTTTGAGCTTTTAAGCTCACAAAATCTGTATTTAGTAATATCTAATATCGTATCAAGTTTATCGTAAAATTTCCTACTAATATTGTTTATTATACATTATCATAATTTTTACAAAAATACGATTTATAAGAGTAAATTCATTAATTAAATCTAATTAAATATTAGATTTTATTAATGCATTTCCCTTAGCCATTACAATAGCGTTAAGGGTTAGTGCTGTAACAAGAGAAATTGGCATTGCAGTGCCAATCAAAATTCCTTTGGGCATTGTAGCGAGCAGCTTGCTCGCTACAATGCTTGAGTACTACAAGTTTGGGCCAAAATGCAGGCGCTATAACAAAGGTTTTTCATGCTTCTAGCATCAGACTTTGTTCCACTTGCCTATTTTTTTCTCTTTTCGCTCCAAGAATTGATCCTTGAGCTTCTATGGCTTTCTTCCATTTCTAAAAATTGAAAATAAATTAAAAAACAAGTAAATAGTAAAACAAAACCAAAAGTAGCATGTAAACATAGTTAAAAGTAAAATTAACTAAATCTTAATTAAACTTAAATAAACATAAAAGTATGCAATAAAAACTATTAATTCACTCCAAAATTATACAATGCACTACTACGGTAACATGCTCAATGTGTTTACATTCACGATAGTATGATATGCATCATGGTCAACATGTATGAAATCGTGAATTTTGCGTGGGGTTTTCGCTGCATGCTTTGCCATAATAAGTTCCTATAATATATTGAGGAAATTCAATATATAGGTGGTCATTTTATTAGTTGGTTATAGTTAGAAAATTGCTTTTTAAAAAAGTTTTCTAGAGGTCCTCTTGCTTGTTTGCATATGTTTCACGCATTGCTTGCTTTTGAAGTTTTGCAGGAGGATAGAAATTGATTTGACCATACAAGCCGCGGAAGATGTCCTTTTTATTTTGGTTTTTATGACGCCATATATTTGGTAAAGAAAATCGCATCACAACTTCCTAATAATTAAAATGAATTTCCAACGTGCTTATTTTTCTTTTCTTTTCTATAAATTGGAAGAGCATTCTTTATTCATGACTGTTTTGTTTGCTTTTATACTTGTCATATCTCACATGCACATCACGTTGGGCTATATTGCGTTTGTATAATGCTTCAAATATAAACTATCCTCACATCTTCTTCATCTCAATCATTTTTTTAAAGCATAGTGTGTTTTTTTTTTTTTTTTTTTTTGAGAACCATAAAAAATTTCTAATTAAGTTTACAAATTCAAATTCCTTCGACCGGAAGGGGGAAAAAAAGCATGCGCACGTTTAATTAATGTGATAGGAAGAGTGAACCGTCTAAGATTCTTATTGGTCCCGAACCTCAGCTCACGATTTTTTGTCCCCAAGATAGTTGCTTAATATACAGCTCTAGGTTAGCTTTAGGGAAAGTGGAAGCGAATTTTGTGATATACTTGAGTTGTTGTTTAAAACGTGGTTTAAAATTAAGAGCCCGTTTGTTTCGTGGTTCGAATCATGATTCGAATCATTTTACTACAGTATTTTCTCTTACAAAAATTTAAATCTTCATTCAAATACTCTATTCAAATACTCGAACCAAACAGGCTTTAAGTAATCATATCTGATGGAACTGTCACTACTCTTTTTAGAGTACTATAAGTAGTTGTAGTAGTTAAGAATTGAAGTTCCTGATGGTTATCGGAATGTACTGGAGTTTAACAGGAAGTTCAAGATCAAGAACTCGGAAACAGATGATTGATTACATTTTACAGAGAAAAAAGAAGAGGAAGAAAAAATAAAGTTAATACCGAGTATAATTAGGGCCTTCTTCGATAGGTATTCAATATTCCAACAAGTAATCTATGATTTCAAACCATTAAATTTGGTTAAAATCATATTTATTTATAGATCTGATAGTTGAAGAACAAATAACTACTGATATATTGTGGTTAAAGAACAGATAGCTACTGGTAGGTTACTCTTTTTTTTTTTTTTTTTACCTACTAGAAAAATCTTTGTATAATTAATTGTACTGTTTATGCACCTGAAAGTAGTTAATTAAAGGCTTGGGGAGAAACTGAATTGCACAGATCATTTTACAAACACATTTTGATGATCATATATTCATTTTCAATTTTCTAGTTGTGGTGGAGAATTATTATTATTTTTTCCCAAGAAAGGTAGAGCTGTGAGTTAAATCAAAAGGTTGAACTAAAGCTTACATTTAAAAAATCATTTATTGCAGTGGAACAAACTAAAAGAAAAATTAAAAAGAAAATTTTTTACATTGCTTTTATGCACGTTCTGCATTAGTAACAAAAACATATCTTTTACTTTGTTTTTTTTTTTTTCAAACATTTTACTTGATTATTTCTCATCGCGAGAATATACAAATAAATAAACTAATTCAACTTTAAACTTGTTCATGTAAAACGTTTACATCTTCAAGTATAGCTAGAAATGCATGTAGAAATAAATTATATATATAGCCAAAAGTATAAGTACTTTTCTAACTTTTAAAAGTAATACTTGTTTTTAAGAAATAATAATATAAAATTGTAAAAAGCTTTAGCTTATATACGATGAACGTTGAAAAACCAAGTCCATAATAAATAGCCAAACAATGAAGTTTTGTTTGGCAAACGTAAGTTGAAACTAACATGTTTTAATTGTCACAATATAAGACTTTTAGGGCCCGTTTATTTCGATATTCAAATCACGGTTTGAATCATTTTGCTGCAGTATTTTCTCTCACAAAAATTTAAATCTTCATTCAAATACTCGAACCAAACGGGCCCTTATATATTAATAAAAAGAAAAAAATTATTATAATATAAACCTTTCACATGCTACAATATATAAATTCAAACTTACTTGAAAAAGGTAAAAGTCAAAAATGAGAAACTACCTATCAATTGAATCAACCCCCGTAGAGAAAACTAAGTGGATGTCTCATTATATTAAGACCTTTTACCGGTAAAACCAAGGAAAAAAAATACCATATATATATTACACATTTATTATATTTCAAACAAAGGTAATTATATTCAAAGTATATTACATCGATCACAATCCTTGTTACAAGGCATTATTTATCATGACAACCATTGTACAGATCAATGTTATACGTCCAATCTTGTAGTGCACTGGACACTACACGTGTTATATTGAATATGGAGCCATCAATTATCACCAATACACATGGTGATTTATTATTATTGTATACACATAAAAAATAAATTATGGGTGCACGTAATTGATGGCAAACCAACATATACTTTTAAGAAATATTTGAATTAATTATATACATTATTATTTGTGTTTTCGGCGTTCTTGATCTTCATTTTCTCCAAGAACGATTTCCCATCAAGTTTGCGGCGGGAGAAGAAATCAGCGACGTACTTTTCCATTCCTATCCTTTGGAATAACGGCGGGTTTTGTGGATTAACCAAACCAGCCAGCGGCGCAATCTCCGCCTCATATTTTGGGTTGAAAAATATTGCAACTGAGATCCTCTCTTTGCTCGAATTTGCCATTACCCTGTGCTCAATGCTTTTGTAGGCCCCATTGCTTATTATCTAGAATTAAAAAATAATTAAATAATTTAATAATTAAATACATGCATGAGGAAGTTCTAACCAATAATGAATATAGGGAAAAAAAAAAAGAAAAGAAAAAGAGGAGAGTATGGTAGGGCATAAATTCATACAACACGTCGTTATGGCTAAATTCTTGCTTTACTTATTATTTTCTCTCTTTCACTACCGTATAAGTATATAAATTAAGAAGTGAGACTAAGAAGGAAATTGAGGATAATTTTTTTTGTAGAAGAAAATTAAGGATGACTACATCATAGAAAAGAGAGGTTACATATAGACGATGTCCAATATAAAAAAAAAAAATATAAAGTTTGTAATATAGAAGTCTTGTCGGTAGATTAGTGGTAATATATATAAAAATATACACACACATATTAATATCAAAATTTACTTATTATATGTCTATATTGTTATTTTATTGCTAACCAACTTCTTGATGTTGCTAAATATATATTAAACTCAGTCATGAGTTAAAAATTATATTCCGGGTTTCCTTTCTTTTATTGGATTAATAAATCTAATCTTATCAGGAAAAGATTTGAAGGCTGAAATTTAAAATGGACGAAAGAGCAAAATAGCATATTTAGAATAAACCTTAACAAATAATGTCACACAATTTCAAAATGTACAATATATAATATATTATGAGAAATTGAGTAATATCTCATGATAAATTAAGAACAAAAATTTTAAAATACACCTACTTCTTTATCATCTACATCTCTCTCACCTTTTTCCCTTGTCGGCACTACTGCTGGCCATGTAAATACAATATTGATAAAAAAAACTGTATTTACCATGTAAATACAAAAATTCACTGTGAGTTCGTCGGACTGTCGGCGGTCGAGAAATATAATATTTACCAGGAAGTATCGTATTTATGGTGTAAATACAAAAATTCACCAGTTACTTCGTCGGACCTCCCACGACCGGGAAATACAATATTTCACTTAAAATACAATATTACTGTGTAAATACAAAAATTCACCAGACCATCCGCGGCCGAGAAATTCAATATTTACTAAGAAATACTGTATTTACCGTGTAATACACAAATTCATCGATGACTTCACTAGATCGCTGACTGTCATAAAATATAATATTTTACTTAAAATATTATATTATCATGTAAATACAAAAATTTATTGGCGACTTTGTCGGACCATTAGTGGCCGAAAGATACAATATTTCACTTGAAATACTGTATTACCATGTAAATATAAAAATTCACTGGTGACTTTGCTGAATCGTCGATGGTTAGGAAATACAATATTTTAAGTGAAATACTGTATTACCGTGTAAATACAAAAATTTACAAGCGACTTCGTTGGATCACTGTCAGTTGAAAAATATAATATTTAACAAGAAATACTATATACACTATGTAATACAAAGAATTACTAGCAACTTCATTTGGACCACCAGCTACCGAAAAATACAGTATTAACCTTGTAATACAGTATTACACTATAAATACTATATTTCATCGGCAACTTCGACGGATTGCCAGCAGCTAAAAAATACAGCATTAACCTTGTAATATTGTATTACAATGTAAATGCAAAATTTCATTGGAGACTTCCTTGGATAGCCGGCAACTAAGAAATACAGTATTAACCTTATAATACTCCGTTAAAGTGTAAATATTAAAATTTCACCGGTAACTTTGCCAAACCATCGAGAGTCGAGAAATACAATATTAACCTTGTAATACTATATTATAGTGTAAAGACTATATTTCACCGATAACTTTGTCCGACCCCCCATGACTGGAAAATACAGCATTAACCTTGTAATACCATATTACAGTGTAAATAATATATTTCACCAGTGACTTCAACAGACCGCCGACGGTCTAGAAATACAGTATTAACCTTGTAATACCGTATTATAGTGTAAATACAATATTTCACTGGCAACTTCGTCGGATCACCGATGGTCAAGAAATACAGTATTAACCTTGTAATACTGGCGTGGATTTGTTAGGTCTGACAACCTCCATTGTCGCGGATGAGCAAGTCGATGCCAATGAAACAATAGCATCCGAGGAGAAGTTTTCAATCCTCCATCTTCAACATAGGTTGTGTCGCGAGGAAACAAAAAGATCAAGTGATTGGGGAGGAAGATGATAGTGCTTTGACTAGATTGAGCACCAATGGTTCTATCGAAGATGGTGGACGAGATCGGCAAAACAACATGTTTTGCAAATCTGGCGTTCGTGTTCATATATCCAGATCAGGGACGTCGGAACTCATCGCTATATTGGCCGACACGAAGTCTTTCTTCGTTGTACGCCTACAGATCAACTCTGTGAAATGGTTCTTCTTCGATGCATTAGCGATTTGTCACTCACGATCTCACCAAACCGCGACGATGATGGGAAAGAAAATCACGTGAATCTGCTTCGTCTTGTTTTCTAATCTCAGCTAGATGTCATGGATCGATGGCTTCCTTGGGTGACGATGAAGAACCAATGAGCCAAAGGTGGTCGGGAAAACTGGGTGAGAGAGAGGGACGAAGAAGAGAGAAAGAAAAGAGTATTTTGGAAAAGAACTAGAGGAAGAGAATGAGCAAGAGAGGGGAGAGAAACAAGGAAGAGAGGTAGAGAGAGATTTTTATTTTTTTATTTATTTTGAAAACGTAAGAGTTGATACCATATTTCAATATGGGTATTTTGGACTTTCTATGTTTGTAAAAAATTGAATATGCTTTTATTTACACATTTTTAAAACTTCTGACATGATTTACCCATTTGATAGCAAAATTTGCTATTTTATATAATTTCTCAATAAAAATATCAAGTATAATATTGATGAAGGGTACCTCAAGAATATCCCCAACGTTCACCATTAAGGCATTTTGGAGGAAGTTCACAGGGATCCAAGCCCCATCTTTCTTGATCTGGAGACCATTCACTCCGTTAAGTTGGTGCAGAATAGTGATACCCGTGGCGTCGGAGTGAGGCGAGATGCCTACTACCAGCTCTGGTTGCGGACAAGGAGGATAGTATGTCATCCTCACCGATTGCATCCCATCTTCAAATAAGTCCTTCATCACATGATTTTGTTCTATTTTCAGAGCTTTTCCCAATAGCCCAAGAAGTGTCATGGCAACCTTTTGCAATTCTTTGAAGTAAGACTCTAGGGTAATCCTGAAAAAATAATTAAAAACAAAAAAAATATTATTTCAAGTAATATTGATTTGCTATAATATACACATGAAAATTTTTGGAAACAATATTAAACATAAATCCAATACAATCACGTGTGTAGGTACGCTTCTAGGAAGCTCTTAGATTTATTAAGTATACAAGAAATTCTACAGGTTGAAGCAACAAAGCTTATCCGAAAAATGAATAAAAGAAATTGAGATTGATTGTTAAGAAGAATAGCTGTCCAATATCACATTAATTAAAGAAAATTACAATGATAACTTTTAAAATCATGTACTCCTGCTAAAATATGATGTGACATAAATAAATCAAAAAGCGTACCTAAGAGAAGAAGGGAGTTCTGAAAAGAGATACGGTTTTCTTTTGTTGATAGGATTGAGTGTCATATATACCCTATCACTCCAGTCAACTTTTTGGTCATCTGTTTTGTTTACGGTTCCATAGCCTTCAACATCACCAGGTCTTATCTTGTACTTCAGCTTCTCTTCCAAAGGAAGCTTAAAGAACGCTTCAACCTCATGCTTCAGCTTCTCCAACAATGAAGGGCTAACTCCATTCACCAACTGTAGCAATATTAGCAAAACATTATTTTTAGGGTCAACAAACATAGATTTTATCTAGTACTAAAACAAGACACTTTTTGTTTTTTGTTAAAAGAAAGCGATCCACTAGCATGAAAGAGTTATATTACTATTTATATCCAAAAAAAAAAAAACCTGAAAGATGCCCCAGTCTTTGCAAGTGGAGTGCAACTTTTCTAGCTCAAGATCTGCAGTTTCGCAGGCCATGACCAAATTGTTCATGTCGATTGTTGGGATTGTTGGAAAACTACAGGCGTTGTCGAAGAGATCGGTCACGGGCCCTCGGTCGAAACGGACATATTGTTGTGGAATGGCGATCAAGGGCGTTTTGGTGAGCTCTTGAACGCTCATCAATGGATTATTGGAGCTCTCAAAGTTTGACAATATTGGAACTGTTGCCATTTCTAATTTAATTTACTTCGTGATTAAGCCAAGGTGGGCCGAAATACAACAAGAGGTGCAAGCTTTTATAGAGGTCGGAAAGATAAAATTGAAGAATATTACCTACTTGAAAAGTAATATTAAAGGGTAATTGCTTGAAATTAATCATCATTAGCTGGAAAAACTATAGATATGGGGGCTAAATTGGATAACTTCCGAACTTAATCTCTGAATGAAAAATTAAACAATTAATTTTGGTTGATACATTAACCTTTTTACATATTCTTGCAGGAACAGTACTTTCATGCAAATTTACGTGTTTACTTTTGCACCAATCCAGCTCATGCACATCTGTTATCATGTACGTCATTGATGAGTTCAAGGTTCACGACTAGTTACTATATGGAGAGAAAGTAGCTCTTTATTTATTATTTTTTTTTTCAAGTAACTATTTTAGCATGTGATTGATCTAGAAAAAGTGATTATAATTTTCCCAAACTACGTTTGATATAATACCCGCCGCAAGAGATTTTGACAATATGCGTTTGATACTTTTTTTTTTCACAATTTTTTTAGATCATATGGATATCTTTCGTGTACATACATGTACGAAATACACAAGCGCACGATCTCTTTTATTTTTTTATTTTTTTTTAAATTTTCTTTTCTTTCTTTCAAATGAAGTTCGTAATGTTTATTGATGAACCGATGGACAAAAAGACATCAAGTATACACGCCAGCTAGAAAATTAAAAAAAGACATCAAATATATATATATATATATATATATATATTTTGGAGAATCATCAAATATTATTATTAATAATAAGAAAATTAAAAAAAAAGTTTGGAATCCAAAAAAAAACAAGGCAGAAGATAGAATAGAGGACGAGCCAAAAAAAAGACCAGTGTCAACATTTTAATTCACTTCTAAATTTTATAATCTCTTAAAAATCACAAATTTACATAGTAGTATATAGCTATTTTTCCTAATTAGGTTATTGAATCAGGGTTTTACGTAAGAAAGATGAGTATATTTCAAAGTCAAAATTTAGGACATAAATGCAATGATCAAAACGATTGTATATGGATATTGCAATAAGTTATGTAGTTGATCCAACCCTATATCTGTGATTGTAGACATAATTAACGGTAATTTCACAGTCATTTCTAAAAGTTTAAGAAGCCCTTAAGTTTAAAGTAGGTCCTTGTCCCTTTGATAGTATAAGATATATATTTATAATCAACCGCCTACATGTCATTGCAGACTTAATCAAAATTTCACAATGATCTCTAATATCAAAGGTCTAAATTGGTTTACATACCTAAGCCTTCAAGGTCTCTCTCTCTCTCTCTCTCTCTCTAATACCTATAATAGTATCAAATGTACAGACCCGCTCTACTATATATTGCATTTTGTTATATGTATGTATGTATATGTGTGTGTGTGTGTGTGTGTGTATAGACATAGATGCGCTCCTCCATTAGTTTTGATAATCGAAATAAAAGCAGTAATTATGATAGACTTTTATTTTGGATCACCCACTAGTTTCTATAACAGCATTATCTATTTGGCCGCAGCCAAATCATATGAATCGTGTGAGAAAGGATCATGAATCCCTCAATGTTCATATATAAAACATGGAAACCCTTTACCGCACCATAAATTTGGTACGGATTTGTTTTGAAAGACATTAATTTGTAGATAACCATGAATTCTAAGCATCAAAAACATCCTCAGTGGCAATGAGCATATCATCTTTTAGAACGACTTCTTGATGGACATCAACATTACTATTTACTACCTAAATTATTTGTACTAGGCACGTCTTGAAAACTCCCAAAGGGCATTTAACAACCCCCACATGTCAGGAGAGTTTATATTTTGGTTAAACATATCACAAAACTTCTTTACCTAGGTTTTTTTTTTTTCCTTTTTTTTCTTATTGTTTTTTGAAAGTCTTACATAGGTTTTAAGAAGATAATAAATTAACATATATTCTTTTTTTTTTAGTAATTAATTTGTATAAATGGTTGATAACTATGAATAACTATATCCTTTTACAAATATATAAATGTTACATTGACACAAAATTACAGTTTGACAAAGTCGTCACGACCAAATGAATTCTGCTTTATCCGACATTATTTGCATCTAGTCTTCCACTAATTAACTCTAAAAAGCACCACCTAACAATAATGAAGAAGACATGTCCTAAAAAAACCAATAATGAAGAAATTAAAAAAAAAACGTGGATAATCAAATTGTTATAGCATCTATAAATTTAACAATTGGAGATTTTATATTCGTCAATATCGCTGTCAACAACTTCTTGTAACTTACGGAATTGGATTTCTTAATCAATCTTTTATTACATAACAAAAACGTGTGTATTAGTACAGAGTTACTTTTCCTTTAAGTAAATTATGTCGGTTTGACTAATCCATTTTCTAGTCTAATGACCAGACAATTCTGTTCCTATGTCCTTGTAAGCTTACAACAGAGTGGATACATCTCGCTTCACTAACAAGTTGTGATAATATTTTTATATGTCGACAGAAAAGGCAGGTTTATTCTAATTGATCAGATAACAATAAATATATATTATAAATATATACATAGAAATATATATGATCTTTATTCTACTTATTCAACTCATTCAAAATAATGGAAAACGTCATCGATGATGGTGAGTATTCAACAAACTGGCCAATTAAGTTTTGCCGATTCCTATTGATTAGTTAGACAGGAGAGCACGTTTGGGCATAAATATCTCACTATGTTATGAGTATGTTGGGGGTAGGACAAATCCGCGTAATGTTGTGCGGTGGTGTGAAGTGTGGCCCAACAAGAAAAATTTAACGTGTTTGAGTGTGTCTATATCAGTTTATTTATTTATGGATAAATATTTAGTTTTTAAAATTAATTTTCTAACAATTCTAATTTTTTAAATATTAATTTTTAAATGTTTACGTTTTTCTTTTAATTTAATGTTGTGGCAGTAAAAATTTTCAAAAAAGAGCATGAATTGAACCAAAATCTTTAACTACGTAAACAACGATATTACGATTAGTTTAATCAGATGTTATTCAAATATTGAAGTTTATAGTTTGTAAAATTATGAATTCTATATAATTGTTGTTGATTTTTATAATTATAATTATACCAAAATTTAAAAGTTAAATTTGAGGTATAATCGAAGTTTTTAAAACATTTTAATACAGATTTTGCAATTAAAAATTGGGAGAAGAAAGAAAATAACACATTTAGAACGCTAATAATTATTAATAGTGTAATATTTTGAGAAAGAGAGTAAATTAAATAATTTTAATAAATAAGAACTATTACATACTTAAATTACCCAAAATACCCTAAAATTGGAAACTCTAAACCCCAAATCAAAAAATCTTATCTTTGCCCTCCTCTCTTTCTCTGACACTACTAAGTGAAGGCAGCACAAGCTCTTAGTGAGGCATGATGACAAGTTTGTGGTGAGACAGCGATAGCGACTTCGTACCAGAGGGCTGACGACAATGGCAGCTTCATCGAGAGGCCTTAACGATGTCTTTTCGTTCATGGTTGTCACGGTTGTATGATCATTGACGCATCACCGTAGTGATCAAATGTTGTTGCACATTGCCGATAGCATCACACACTACAAGAAAAACTACATTTAACGACATATTATTTACGACATGTAGTTTTTGAATGTTATTGAAAAGCACATACATCGATATCTCCAACAAAGATGTCATTAACAACATTTGAAACAATAATTAACGACATCTATATAGATGTCGTATTAAAGTTCTCCTTTTAACGACAATAGTTTAGTGTCGTTAAATTATTTAACAACAAGTAGGAGATGTCGTCAAAGCCTTGGAGATTCCACGACACCCCTTATAGATGACATCTTAACCAATATCATCTATAGGAGGTGTCGTGGAATCTCTAAGGCTTTAACGACATCTCCTATTTGTCGTTAAATAATTTAACGACACTAAACTATTGTCGTTAAAAGGAGATCTTTAATACGACATCTATATAGATGTCATTAATTATTGTTTCAAATGTTATTAATAACATATTTATTGAAAATGTCGTTGTATGTACTTTTTAACGACATTTAAAAACTACATGTCATGAATAATTTGTCGTTAAATGTAGTTTTTCTTGTAGTTACATTTCCTTTGGGCAAATCTGTGATAGAAGAAGCACGTTGTGTAGATGGCGATGATGCCCTTTTGCTTCTGTGGGGAGGATTTTAATTTCTCGGCCTTGACCTGTGGCTAGCAGTGGTCATCGTCATGAAGCTCTGATGGTAGTCAATGGTAGAGAAAGAAAGAGAGAAGAGGGAGAGAAAGGGAGGGATAGATTAGAGATTTTGAGGAAAAAAATCTTCAAAATGTCATTTTTCTTAATTTTTAAAAATATGCTAGTTATTTTCGTAAATAAATATTTGAAATAGTCATTAAAAGGTGAAAAATATGCATGGTCATCATGGTTGTATGATCATCGATGCATCACTATAGTCATCAAATGTCGTTGCACATTGCCGATAGCATTGCATCCCCTTTGGGTAGATATGTGACAGGAGAAGCACGTCGTGTAGATGGCGATGATGCCCTTCCGCTTCTATGGGGGGGATTTTAATTTCTTGGCCTTGACCTATCGCCAATAGTGGTCACCGTCGTGAAGCTCTGATGGTAGTCAATGGCAAAGAAAGAAAGAGAGAAGAAGGAGAAAAATGGAGGAATAGATTAGAGATTTTGAGGAAAAAAATCTTCAAGTTGTCATTTTTCTTAATTTTTAAAAATATGCTATTTATTTTCATAAATGAATTTTTGAAATAGTCATTAAAAGGTGAAAAATATGCTTTTTTTTTTAAATTATATTTGAAACACATTAAGGCGTTGCTTATTTTAGGATGTGGCATGCAAGTGTGTGTAGGAAAAAATGTATCATTAGTTTTCTTTTTTTGAAGTAAAATTTAATTACGTAATTAAGTCTATCATTGTTGCTCTTTTTATCGTTTTATGCAAGCATTTTTCATGATAAAAAATTCAAATTTGAATAGGTGTACCAAAAATAAATTGGAATATATGAATAGAGCCATCCTGTAATTTGTTAGCGCTCAAGAGACATTAGTGAGTACATTAAGAACATCTATTACAACAATAGGGAATACAGCCACTCAAAAAAAAAAAGAAAGAAAGAAAGAAAGAAATAAAGCACAATTTATTCAATTAGAGAATTCGTATGGAACTAGCTACAATGAGCCAGAACCTCTAGATTTTTGAGTCAATCAATTAATTTAGTTTTATTAATTTCTTAATCAGTCGTTGAAATAATCTTTCAGATTAACAAATTTTAGCAATAAACTATAATTAGTAAAATCCTTATGGGATCGACATTTTATTTATTACTTTTTTACTTATGATGACTTGTATACTTGTGAAATGTTCCTACAAGTTTGAAAAAAGATATTATGGTTGTGTCTATTGACATCTTCTAATCTACTTTTTATATTCTTTCTTAAACCACCTCTCATTGTACTTGTTACATCCCTCTTAAAATACTAAAAAATTCCTACACTAAATTATGGTATTGTTTTGCCTTTTTCCACCGCCAACTAATTACCAAATTTATAATTTTTTTCCCAAATGTTTTTTATGTGAAAAAAGAAAAACACAATTTTGATAATTTGCTATATATGATTCGTAAGGTTTGTATATAAATCAAACCATTTGTAGTTAGGGCTGACAAAGTTGTGTTACGTGTCGTGTTCGTGTCAGCACGATTACAACATGACATGATTACACTGAACACGAACACGATACGATTAATAAATGTGCCTGAAACTGTAAACACGAACATGACACACCTATAGCACGCGTAACATGGCACGACACGATTAACACGATTATTTAATGTGCCGTGACGAGTTGACACGATTAACACGATTATGGCACGTTTATCATCCAAAAATTTTTTTAAAAAAAAAAGAAAAGGAAAAAATTAACATCATGCTTAGTTCCAAAACATAACAAAACACTCTAAGCAAGTTTCAAACATAACAAACATTTCCAATTCGAAATACAAAACATAACCAACATCAAAATGTTTCTATTCAAATGTCTAACAATAAACAATACAAGTGCATAAAACCTTAGTCTTCTTGAGCTTGAAATGAGGTCTCTCAATCTAAGCTCTAAGCACTCTCCCAAAAGTATTCAACTATTTCACCCTATTTAAAATTTCAAAGAATAACAAAGTTAAACAAAGCAACAAATTAAACAAATCAACAAATTAGACAATCATTCACATTGTTTTTGTTTGTTTATATCAATTCATATATAATTGCTTACATGATAATTGGTATGCACAAATAAGAAAAAAATAGCACATATATATACTTATAAATTGACAAAATGTATATTTTACCTTCAATCATTTCCCTGTACAAGTCTTTACCCTCACAAGTTCATTCACCAACACCTAGCAAACACAGAGAAACCACCTGATCAAAGAAAACAGGGAAGCTTTCAACAAACATGTTTGGTAACAAAAATCAAAACCAGTGCAAATTAGAAAGCATCTTTAAACAAGCCATGTGCGTTGGCAACATTGTTGATTAAGTTCCATTATAAGCACAATTTTCCCTACGCCAACACCACATGAAAAGACCAATCTTTCCTCTTCTTTGGTATGGTGCAAGAAGGTTGTCAACCTATACATGAAAGCTTTAAATAAAAAGACATATATAATAAACAATCAATGCTTTTAAAAGTGTAAGTCAATAGAAAAAATAATAAACCTTAATTCCAATAACGAGAATCTGTTGTTAAGTTGCTTGCTCAACGAAAGAAAGGGCTTCTCTGTGAATTGGCAGATAGTGGTCAGTTTCTATAATAGTAGTCACAAAACAAGCGTAACTAGGATGTTAAATCTGTTTTCAAAACAGAAACTACAATTTGTTATATAGCAAAAATTTGCACACTTTCTAGTTTACTTACCTATTTTGCCTTTAGCATCGATGGGTTCCCTAATAACATTCATGATACGACCAAGGGTAGCCCTACCAACAGGAACCTGAGGAGAAAACACAAAAAACATTGTGAGTGACCAAAAGCATAACAATCATACTAGATTTTAGAACATACCAATCTAAGTGTACATTGTTGCTAACCAATTTCCTTACCCATTAAAAAATTGGAAAAAAAAGTAAACCCGAAAAACATCCATGGAAATGTACATGATTTTTTATTTTTTTTTTTTATCTTTCAGCCAACAAGACTAATGTTTTTCCCAATCAGAGAAACTCTAAATACATAAATTTGAGATTCCTTTTCTTACATTTTTGGAAACTGAACAGAAAAGAGCATATATATCCAGATCCATAAGAAAAGCAAGATCTCCAAAATCACATCTCATCAATCAACGAAACCTTATTCATTTCCAGTCACCCAAACAAATAAAAATGCAACATTTCCCAACAAAAATCAACAAAATCAAAGTAGAAACACAAATCAAAAGCTCAATCAAGATAATGGATCCGAATTAAAAGCCAAAAATGAGAACTTTACAGTGATAGGCAAGCCAGTGTTAAGCATGTGTTGTCCTTTGACGAGCCCTTCAGTACCATCCATAGCAATGGTTCAGACCATGCCCTCTCCCAAGTGTTGAGCCACCTCGAGCACCAAACGAATCGAGAAGTCCTGCACCTTGAGAGTAGTCGAGATCAGTGGCAAACCCTTGTCAAACCTCACATCAACGACGGCTCCAATAACCTGGTAAACATCACTAATCGAGCCGGCGTTGGTAAACTCGTCGGTGATCTTGCCGCGCTTCGAAGCATCCTTAGGCGAAGCCGGTGGCACCGGAGATTGCACCGCCACGGATGTGGCATAGTGAGCGATGCGATTGAGGATGTAACCAAAGGATTGGCGAGCCAGAGATTGGGAAATCCAAGGGGAAGGGTTTCTGATGTGGGATTTGGACGCTGATTGGAGAAGGGAGGCCAAGAGCCTTCACGAAGCCATTGTGATAGGGCTTCAAAATGAGAGAGAAAGTGAAAGTGAGAGAGAGAGAGACAGAGAGAGAGAGAGACTAGCATTTGTGGAGAAAGTGCAAGGGCTTATGTACTGCTACGATGCCCAATTTTTGAATATTATGTTTTTTTATTTTTATTTTTACTTTTTATGAGTGTTTAGAAATTTGCATGGATGAGTAAAAACAATGTCGTTTAAATGTGTATGAATTAAAAACTAAAAATATTTCAAATATTTTTATTTTTAAATTTAAATATGTTATAAATGGGTAGGTCGTATCGTGTCGTGTCAACACGTTTACGGCCCGTTTAATTAAACGTGTTAAGCCGTGCTAGGTGTGTTAGCACTAATCCAGCCCGTTTATTTTCGTGTTATTCGTGCCAACCCATTTATGGCCCAATTAATAAACGTACGGTCCAAACTCATTTATTTCGTGTCGTTTTCGTATCGTGTCATCGTGCCGTGTCCAAAACTACCGGTCCTATTTGTGGTCTACTTAAACAAGAAGAAGGATACTTTTTATTCTTATTGAACGATAATTTTCTTTATATTGTTTTCTTTTTATTGAACCAAATTATGGATTCCTTCATAAGAAACTGTAACGATAGTACTACTCAAGATTCATAAGAATTTGCACGGTTTTATCAACAATAGTTCATATTAATATGAAACAATAAAAATTGAATAGAAAAGAAGAATTTTGAAGAACATTAAACCATATACTTTGTTGTAGGGAGGTTCTTTCATGGTGGAATATATTTTTAGCTCATATTTTTGGAATCTATCGAGTTCCAAGTTGAAACTCATCAGATTTCTATTAACAAGCTGACAAATTGGTACCTTTTTATGGAATCTATCAAATTTCAACTTAAAACCTACAAGATTCCAGTATATTCTCCATATGATGTTATTCATTTTTTATGGAACTCATCAGGTTCTAACTTCGAACCCATCAGATTCCAATTAAAGAACCTGCCAGGTTTTGTATTTCTTCTTTGGAATCAGTTGGGTTCTAACTTTGAACCTGTTAGATTCAATACATTTCAACAGTTGTTAGTCTTACTTTTTAGAATCCAACAGGTTCCAACTTGAAACATATGCCAGGCAAATTCGCTTGGAAGATATCAAGTTTTATGTTTTTTGTTCCTTTTTGTTGTGTCTTAGTTTTTCATTTACTATACTTATGATTTTTTTTTTGTTGTGTTTCTTTCTGTTATATATTTGTTAGCTTTCATGCCATGCTATTGAACCGACAAAAGCTGGGCTAGAAAGCGAGCAGATGAAAGCTTTGGCCCATAAGTCTCGTAAAAAGGTTGTTTCTCTTGGTGCGGGTGGTGGTGTCGGTGAAGCTGAAGGCAATGATTTGGTTGATGAGGATGACAATTTTGAAGAGCTTGTTTATCCTCCTTATCCTATCATTTGAGTGGTTGTTTCAAATCAAATTTAGGTATATTTCCCTTTTTTATCTGTTTATAATCTGGCACGTTTATGTTTTTGTATGGGCTGCCCTATATTTTTTCTCTATTTTTTTCTAGATTCCTAAAGTTCATGGTGATCAATCATTTTCTAAGGGGGAGGAGGCTGTTCCTTCCTCATTCAATTCCAGACTTTCTGCTTTGGATGTTAAAACAAATCAAGTGACTAGACTGATTTGTCTATCCTTAAGAAGAATGTTAATGATTGATTTATTTCTTTGAAGAACCATTTGTAACGTCCCAAAATTTATTTAATGTTAATGTAATGTAAATGATGAATTAGTGTGCCATAATTAAAGTTTTAACTTTAATTAGATTATTTGGTTGGATTTTGAGTTTTTGGTTGTTTTGTTAAATTGATGTGTTCAAAAGATTTCTTATTGTTTTAAAATGATGTTTTGAGTTTTAAAACACAACAATTTGTAAAATGTTAAAAATACTCTGTTTTGCAAAACCGTGGGGGCACATGGTTTTCGCACAGTAAAACCGCCCACCGATTTTCTCTATTTATTTCCCTCTTCTCTCTCTCTCCTCACTCTCCCGCAACACCTCTCTCTCTCTTCTCTCTCTCTCTCTCGGCAGCTCCCTCTCTCTCAATCTCTTTCAAAAAATTTTAAAACAAATTCGAATCCAAGCTTCGGGATAGCAAGGAGGAAGCTCGGGGACGTGATTCGGCAACCGAGAACGCGGATTGAAGCTTCGATTCGAGGTTAGATTCGAAATTTCTAAACTTTTTACAAAATTTTCAATTTTGTGCATTTTTGAAATCTAGGTTTGTTTAAGCTTAGAAAACCTTGTGTTTGAGTTAAATGAACTTAGAACAACTAGAATCTAAGCTTAGATTGAAGAAAAATGGATTGAATTCAAGATTTTTCATTTTTCCCCTCATTTTCTCATTTTCAGATTTTTGAGGATTTTGAGTTCAAATCTTGTTTAAATGAGTCCAAACATGTTTTAGAATGTTTTTCTATCAAGTATAATTGTTTTTCATGCTTGGGATTTGAGAAAAATAGGTTGGAATCTAGATTTGGATTTTGGGAATCGAGAAACCCGTGGCTGGGATTTCTGGATTTTCCCAGTTTGGCAGGCCGAACTGTGTGTTCGGCAGGCCGGAGTGATGATCGGCAGGCCGGTGTTCTTCCGACCGGCAGGCCGAATCTAGGGAAATGTTCGGCCGACCGAACTTTGCTTCCGGCAGGCCGAACTGTGCAGTTCGGCAGGCTGAAGCAGGACGTCCGGCAGGTCTACCGAGGCATGGAAAATTTTGTGATTTTTACCCGTTTTCACTGTTTTGAACCCAGATTTAAATCCCAACCTTATAGGATGATTTTAAAGGTACAAATGGCACACTAGGACATCATGAAATGATTTAGTAACATAGAATGTCTCGAACTAGATATTGATCGACTTAGCTTGTATCTAGGATCATTCGTGGTTCCGTGGAGCTAACGTATAGTGGACCGGGATTACGGTATGGGGCACCGGCACGAGTATTGAGGTAGGACTTCTATCCTATTTCTTTGGTAGCCTGGTTTTGAAATGATTTGGCTTTGAAAATGATTTCTATCAAAATGTTTTCAACGGTTGTTTGAAAATGGTTTTATCGGTTATATTTTAATATACCGTGATCTGAAATGAATTTCATAATAAATGTAATTGACAACACTCGGTAATTGGGTTTTGAATGATAATGATAATAAACACATGGGCATGATGCCATATCAGAGATCGGGTCGTGTAGCGATTGACCTTGGGGGCAGGTCCCGAAACCCAGCTGGGCCACTACGGTGGTGATATCATGGTTTGCCTAGGTAAAAGTAAATTGGTGTTTTGATTTGACGAGTGGACTGTTCTGTGACAGAACGGTTCTACTCAAATTATTTATTTATTTATTTATTTAAGTTTCCTCTGAATAACTTCTAATGATGCTATGTTTCTTTGCATTAAACTATTTTATAAAACATAGTCCTACTGAGCATTTCGCTCACGTTTTATTGTTTTAAATTTTCGCCCCCTTCTAGGTGGTTTTCCATTTAGGTTTGGAGAAGATTCTTCGGACCGAACTCAGGAGCAATAGGAGAGTTTATTTATATTTTGTATTATTAAATCAAGGCATGTAAGATTTAACTTCATTTGTACTTGGACTGTAATTGTATTAGTAATATTGTCAGAACCATGTGTGTGCACAAGTTGTGGGTTGTGGAACCCATATTCGCGGTTTTTATTTAATTTTTATTACCTGCTTAATTTTTTTTATAAATCATTTTATAAAATGTGGTGGAAAATCTTCTTAATTTTTATTTAATCTGATTCTCAAACACTCTATTTTTATTAGATTCTTGTTTAATTAATCTAAATATTCCGCTACGTCACCTCCCGTACTCCGGGATGTGACACCATTCTACTGATTTGATTTTAGAGAAGATTGCTCTTATTCTTCATGCGATCCATAAGTCTGATGTTGAAGAAGACAAGTATAAGAAAGACAAGAAAGAAGATGATGGAGGAGCTGGGGACAAGGATTTGATGGAGAAGGATGCAGAATTTGGTGAAGAGAATGAAAGTAAGTAGCAACAAAAGAGAGAAGATATAGTCGAAGAAGAAGCCACTAAAGAACATGTGGGTGGTGATTCCATCTTCGAGGATGTTTCTCTGGATTATTTTGAGCAGGTGATTGACTCTATTGTTCATGATTTTTCCGAACAAGATGTAGTTGATCAATCATCTGTTCATTTGGACAGTCAAGATGTTGTGGAGAAGGCTGACGAAGGACAAGATATTGACATTGCAGAAGAAGTTCTAGGTAAAGAAGCTGATGAGAAGATAGAGGAAAGAGAAGACATTGACTGTCACGAGGAAGTTCTTGTTGAAGAAGTCGAGGAGAAGATTGAGGCTGATAATGATAATAATGATTTTGTGTGCTCTTTGGTAATTTTCTTCAGCCTTTTTTTTTTATATTTTATGTACTAGTGTTTTCTATAGTTTATAATTAAGTTATTTATTTTTTCAAGATCATGGTGGGAGCATGATTTTACTCTTGATATCCAACGAATAGCCATTTATTGTGAAGTTTTTGCTGTCTCAGCAAGCTTCTCAGGGACCATCTCCTGGGAGCATTGACTTTTTTAATTTTTTCCCATTTTCTAAGAAAATTGATGTTGAACCTTTTTGCTAAGCATGTGGCTGGGTTTGACGAGTGGTATTGTAGCGGTTGTAAGCCTAAGAACAAGTATGATACTAAACTCTTTGTTTGTTTGTTTTTTTTTTTTTTTTTTTCGTTTTTTCTTGTTTTTTTCTTCTTGTTTTAATTTTCATTTTCTTTGTTGCAGGATGAAGAAATGGGTAAGAGGTTTTGTTATTATTGGCAAATCATTGGACTTTAAAGTTCACACAGTTTCCAACAAATATTGGTTCTATAAATTGGTTACTCTTATCAAGTGGTTCTCTGAATTTGTATGTGTTTTTCTCTTTCTTTTTTCTGTTTTCTTTTTTTTTTTTTTGTAATTGATATTCAAATATAATAATATCACAACAATAATTGAAAAAATGTTTACAAGTATTGTAGTTAAAATTTTTAATAAAAAATACTTTAGAATTTGGTAGGTTTCTATTTGTAACTTGACAGATTCCAAAGTTTATTTTTTGGAACCTTATAGGTTATTTATATGAATTTCCCAGGTTCTGTAGATATATTTTGTATCATGTCTTTTTTTATATTGTTCTTTATTTATTATTTTTTTAAGTAGATTATTTGCTCATATGTTTTATTTTTTTTAGCGCATTCACGTCATTACATATTATTTGAGGAAGAAGATTCATGTTTTCAAGAAACAGGTGTCCTCAAAGTGCATGATCCTTGACAGCCACTTTGATTTGAGGATCGGGGGCTTATAACATTAGAATCATTTCTATGTGTTTTATAATTAATTAGTTTGTAAATAATGAAAACCACAAAAAAAATTTGTATGACTTGATTTTGAGCCTTAAAATGCTTGCAAATAAATTTTTAGTCTGTAAATATATTCTATTATATTTTTAATAACTTTTGAAAATATTTTAAATTTTAAATAAAATATCCATAAAGGTTTGTTAATTTTAGAAATTTTTATTTATTTTTAGTATGTTTTGTGTGTTTAATTGTAAAATAAATATTTTTAACAATTATTATAAAAATTATGTTTGTAAAATAAATGATTTTAGTGTGTTTGTTAATTTTAGATTTAAAATTTGAAGAAAAAAATGGAGCAAAACAATGCAAAAGGGGCAAAAAGGACCTTGAATGTGTAAGAAATCAGAAGAAATTAAATTTTCAAGAGAAAGAACACGTAGCACATCCTGGGTGACAGATTAAGCGGTCAATTCATTGTCGACCGTTGGATCGCCTTCTGTGTTTCAGGTCTTTTTTCAAAAGCTCCTCAGATCAAGTGTAGCAACTCCTACATGCGCTCACTTCATCAGCTATTAGATCTGTGTTCTTTGATCGATCTAGCCGTTGTCATTTGTTCTTTGGTCCTGCTTAGCTTGGCGTGATCCCAGCCATTCGTCTAGTCCTCACTCCGCACATGCGAAGGCAGTACACCGTCCGTTCCTTGAGCGCGACACCCTGGATTCTGAAGTACAAAATACACACTGATGAGATGATTCTCGCGTGAAAGAAAAAAATAATTAAAAATATATAAAAAGAAACAACAATCAGTGTGAGCTGAATCTAGACCATCTAGTGGGGGGCTAAATTAAAAAAGAAAAAGAGAGATTAGTAAAAGTATATTAAGATAAAAATAATATAATAATAATAAAAATATTAAAAAATATAAAATAGTATTTTTCTCTTACTATAAATAGGGTGCCTCCTTCCTCCTTATTTACACGTCAGGCCTTTTGACCTTTCTTTCTCTCTTTACCCTTTTTCATTTAGGGCCTGTTTGATTCGAGTATTTGAATGAAGATTTAAATTTTTATGAGAGAAAATACTGTAGTAAAATGATTCAAACCGTGATTCAAGTATCGAAACAAACGAGCCCTTAATTATTGTCTTTGACTCAGCAGTAGCCCTTTAGTGAGGAGATACTGATAGGGTATTCCTCCAACTCCACTTTTAATATTAAAATAATGTTAAATTAATATAAAAAGTCTAGTGAAGTAGAGAGATGATCTTGTATGTATAGTACTCTAGTATAATTTTTAACTCTATATTTGTGCTATAATTCTTATTTTTTTTGGAATAAATTATATTTTCTATATTTTTAGTCATTATTGTTAATGTTGTTATGCTGACCAATTCTTGTTTAAATTCAGTCATGCTTTCTTTATATAATTTAATTGTGTTGCATAATTAATATTGATAGTGCTAAAATCATGCCTGTTTATTAAGTTGAGTTTGGTTATATTATAGACGTAAACTGGCACAGTAAATATTTGGTAATGCTTGATTTATTGTCGACAGAGGATAACATAGTATATTCTTAAACTATTTAATAAGACGAAATTTTGCCAAAATTAACGTAATAATTTATTCTAATTTTAAATTTTTCTAAAATTTTCCTACACCTATTTAGCATATTTACCAAAATGCCTTTGAAACTTTTATTTAATTACAAAAATGTCATTTAGTATTATATGCATCAAAGTCTCCAATGGAGACTCAATTTCACTCCCTATTAATTGTTTTCCTATCATATATAGACAACATCCCATATTCAATGGGATGTTGTATCATTTTTTTTAATTTTAAATTTATAGCATTTGTTATATATGTATTATAACTAGACTGAGGTCAACCTAAATGCAAAACTTCTTATTTTAATTATTTATTTTGAAATAATTTAAGTTTTAAATTTATTTATTTTTTAAAAAACTAGTTTTAAAACACTTTGGACCGAAGCATAGTTAAATTTTAATTTTGGTTACAATTAAATTATTTATTAACATTTGTATGCATATTTAGAGTATATTAATTTCGAGGCACACTAATAAAATAAATTGACATAATTATGAAGTTAATATTCAAGTTAAATTTATGATCTCTATGCGTCTTAAGGTTAAGGAATTGGTTAGAGCTTACGTCGTGAGCTGTTGTTGTGAGTTAAAAGTTATCAGTAGATTATTTGTCAAGAGGTAAGGATTCTATTACTCAACTTTTGTAAGGTTTAATTAAAAGTGATCACTACAACAAATTTAAGATTATACGACTTTTATTTAACGACTGTTTCTCAAAAACCGTCGTGATAAGGTAAAAAAAAATGTGGCAAGTTACGCCCGCGAACACGAAAACCATCGTGGTAAGTGTGGGAGCTACCACGACAGTTTTTTAAAAAACCGTCGTGGTAGCTTATACTTACCACGATAATTTTTTAAAAAACCGTCGTGGTAGCTCACTACTAGAATCTTGAGATTATACTTACCACGACAGTTTTTATAAAAACCATCGTGAAAGGTTCCGCATCTTGGCACGTGCTTAATTTAGACGAGGGACTACAAATTTTGAATATGGGACTTTTCACGACGGTTTTTATAAAAACCGTCGTGAAAGGTAAATTTGGGCGGAGGACTAAAAATTTCAAATATGGGACCTTTCACGACGGTTTTTATAAAAAACGTCGTGAAAGGTAAATATAGACGGGAGACTAAAAATTTCGAATATGGGACATTTCACGATGGTTTTTATAAAAATCGTCGTGAAAGGTTTTGCATCTTGGCTCGTGCTTAAATTTGGGTGGGGATTAAAAATTTCTAATATGGTACCTTTCACGACAGTTTTTATTAAAATCGTCGTCAAAGGTGAAATTTTACCTTTCACGACGGTTTTTATAAAAACCATTATGAAAGGTAAATTTGGGCGGGAGACTAAAACTTTTGAATATGGGACCTTTCACGACGGTTTTTATAAAAACAGTCGTGAAAGGTTCCGCATCTTGGCGCGTGCTTAAATTTGGGCTGGCGACTAAAAATTTTGAATATCGGTAAAAACCGTTGTGAAAGGTTTCGCATCTTGACGAGTGCTTAAATTTGGGCGGGGGCCTAAAAATTTCGAATATGGGACCGTTTACGACGGTTTTTTTAAAAATTGTCGTGAAAGGTATAGGAGCTTTCACGATGGATTTTATAAAAACCGTCGTGAAAGGTAAAATATCACATTTCACAGCGGTTTTTATAAAAACCATCGTGAAAGGTAAATTTGGGCGGGGGACTAAAAATTTGGAATATGGCCTTTCAGACGGTTTTTTTAAAAAATCATCGTGAAAGGTTCCACATATTCAAAATTTTTAATCCCCCGCTCAAATTTAGGCACACACCAATGCCATGGCTTTCCGTATTTATTCAAAATTTCTCCAACTCAAACTCTCTCTAACTCTCAAACCTGCTTCTCTATCCCCTTTCTCTCTCTAACTCCTCCCCCACGGCCCAACCACCGATGAACCCAGCCATCCATGACATTCCATGGACTTTGACATTCTCCTGTCACTCTTTCCACGACCCCACCATCATTCGACACAACCCCCAACAAACTTGGTGCTGTTTGTTGCCGTTCGTCCTCGTCCCTTGACATTCCATCGACTCCGCTGTTGTTTAACTCCTCCTTTGACCTTCTTCTGACTCCACCACTGTTGGTAAGTTTCAAACCATTAGTTTTAGTTTTAGTGTTATAGTTAGTTTTAAACTTAGTATTATTTGGTTATTTAGTGTTTTTAGCTTTAGTTTTAGTTTTAATATTACTTACATTACTTTGTTATTTTCCATTTAGTATATGTTACTTGTATTTGGTGTTTGAAAGAACTTTGAACAACATCTAGCATTTTGACATGAGAATAGATTACTTTTTTTACGTTTATGATGCCTAAGTATTATTGTGATGACCACCACATGTTTGATGAAAAGCTTCTATGACTATGTGTTTGTGTTTTAGTTAATTAGTTTTATTTTCAATATTTTTGTTAATTCTATTTATTTTTATTATCATTTTTTTACCTCACACATAAAGACATGGACTTAGACACCAAGAATCCATCAACTCTTGTGCAAGCATAAAAAGAGTACATGACTTTACAATGTACCATCGTGAAAAAGTTGGTCGTGGTAGAGCTTAGAGCTTAGAGCTTAGAGCATACGAAAACTTTTCACGATGGTTTTTACGACGGTCGTGGTACATTGTAAACTTCTCACTAATCATCCATCAACAAAACCGTCGTGTATTCTATGCCTTACATGACGGTTTTCATAAAAACCGTCATGTAAGATTAGCATTTCATGACGATTTTTGGTGAAAACCGTCGTGGTAGCCTTGTCCTAAGATCCTAGAACCCTGCCAAAATAATGATTCCATGACAGTAAAAAACCGTCGTGAAAAGTTTTGTTGGTACCACGACGGATGATTACATGATGGTTTTTTAACCGTCGTGAAAACATACCACGACGGTTTTGAACCGTCGTGTAATCTACAATTTCTACTAGTGGATTATTGTTTTGTAAGACAAATTATATGTTATTTCATTAATATTACTATATGAATATCATTTAAGACATAATACTATGGACTTGTCATGTAGTGTACAGCAAGGTCAACTTGTTTTGACATGTTTTAACATTATTTACGAAGCATGGTTAAATAATACAGACTTTATGCATATCGGTAATGATATAAGAGGATGGTAAGACATGAAAAGGGCGACGGTTAAGTCTTTGGGCATGTATATCCTAAAAGGTAATTAGGGGGAGGCATAGGCACTCCATTGGGTCAAAAGTCCTAGAACGCACTATAAAGGAAACGTCTTAGTGAGGATTTGGGACTCGACGTCTCCTTACCCGATGACTTTTGGACCATTAGTTTTGAGTTGTCAAGCATGCCCTTTGAGGTTACATTGAGTAAAAAGACATGATTCTCAATTTCATTGTAGATACTGAAAAACATTATTTAATTATGAAGTATATTATATGTTATAAAACATGGTAATATTTATCATAGGGTATCTACCAGATATGACCATGGTGGGATTGTTATAAAATAAATAATTTGGTTGGAAAATAAACTAGCGATGCAAGTGTAAGTACGATAAATAATAAAACCTACAGGTGAGTAATGGTTTCTTACTGGGAATATCGATGCTCATTCCCTATTATTTTTACCTCTCATGTAGAGTTCAATGTAATCTATCCGTCGAGGAGTACACGACAGTGCTGCTTGTGATGTGTCAAAATTTCTTTTAGCTTTATATATATTTCGATTGCACATATAAGACTCTTAAATTATAGTGCTGGCTATGTTTAATTATCTATTGACTGAGAACTATATAATGACGATGATGATAAAGATTATACTTTTAATATTTGGTGCTATACTAAACTATGGATTGAAAATTTAAATATATTCTTGTTTTGTTTTATTTTAAAGACCCGTGGGCATTGTTTTGATGATTTAAAATGATATTGTAAAATTTATTTATATTTACTAAATACTACTAACCCCACTTAAGGGTGCTATAGATTTTGGTATCAGAGCTTATGGTTGGTAAACTTATGAGGTACAATATCACTTTAAACATCAATTTTTGAAATAGTTTTAAAGTTAAATTTTAATATCATCATCAATGGTACTAATCCTAGTTTAACTTTCGTAATCAAATAGGAACTATTAGGAGTGTGCTCGGCGTAATCTCCCTAGAGACCAAACCATGGCTATCTGATTGCCCTGCTCAGCCACAGCCTTTACAAACAAATCCATAACTCCGCTTTGATCGGTACTTTCTTCCTAAGGTGCTCCACAGGGCCTCCGTTGGCCGCCACACAAGGTGTCAGTTCCTCTAGAGGAATATGTGCTTAGGTCGGATAGATTTGACCTATACCTAGGTAGCAACTCATTTTCAAAGGTCGATATATGGCCTCACCTCAACCCTCCGATGGAGATCTAACCTTTCATCGGGGTTGTGACACTTGTCACCTACCATCTGACACCACTTGATGAAATATGTCGTCATGGGTCAAACCCATTTAACACTTGGTCCAAGTGATTGCCTTTAAATTGAAAGTTATTTCACTAGAAGGCAACGTGAACTCTCTCACTTAACTCTACTCCCAATCTCAGCCGGACAGGTACCTAACTTGAGCATTGGAGAGCCCTTGGCCGACACCACACCAATATTCCCTTTTGATCTCTAAAGCATTCCCTCTTCTCATGTAGGTCTACTTCAGGAAGTCGGGATAAGTAGGGAAGGTAGTCTGTGTTGGAAACAAAGTGTGCAGCGGAATTTTAAAAATTTTTCATCAGAGTAATTTCCAAAACACAAGTTTGACATGTTATATGTATAAATTAAATAGATCTTACTAACCACAGTGTGCTGAAGAACCTCCGCGATCCATGTAGAGAAGTAACGTTCTAGAAGAGCCTCAACCAACTGGTCTTCTTTGCTATTCTCTATCCACAACTGGAGTGAGTGTGGGCTCACACGTACAGCTCTTCCACCGGTGACTCTCCTTCCAACCAATAAAGATAACCAAAAGTGTTTTCAGATGCTCACCAGAAGAGTATCACTCTTAATATCTCAAATTGATCTGAGTTAATCATGAGACTCACTCCCTTTTTATACCTATTGGTCTCGGGGTCAGTCCATATCAGATTAGATCTCAAAAACTCGAAACATAATCAAGTTCGGATCAATATCTGATAAGATCCACGTGAAAAACTCGTATTCTTATCTTCGTTGATCGGCAGGCCGAACACGTCATCCGGCAATCCAAACTCTCGAGAAAAAATCTCCGTGAATCTTTTATTTTCGACCCGAGATTCTAAAGGATAAAGTCTTAGTTTTGATTAAAATAACCCAATAGAGAAGTTATCTGATCAAAACAAACTTTATCAAGATAATCTCTAACAAAATAAATCAATTCACAATAATTCTACAAGTTTATCTTGATCTAATTTGTTCAAAAATTAAATCAACCGATAAACAGACAAGAATTATCTGATCGCAATAATTCAACAAGTTTATCTTGAACTAATTTCTTACAAAATTAATTCAACCAATAAACAGACATGAATTATTTGATTCTTACAAATTTTAAACCAATCTGATAAATCCGACATAAGTCACCAATTATTGGAAAAGCACGCCGTGTCGTTATAGGACTTTGTGAGCTAGCAAAGGGGACCAAAATGGACCTATAAAGTTCAAGCTCATGATAATTATGAAACCCAATATCCCAGATATACATTTCACAATTATCAACTCCAACGCTACTTCACTAAAAGCTTGGAGCTGCACTCTCGCACTTTATAGAATTACGAAGCTTGTGTAGCTGAGTCTCCATGACATATCATAGTGTATCGCATCCCCATATGATCATCCATAATCGGCTTAAGGACAAGTTCTGTCTTACCTTCCTGATTATTTTTATCTTACGTTCCATTGTCTCACCGTTAGAAAACTTACCATCCAAAGATAGTATACCATTCGGTTACACCTATGTATCCAAATGGTTGAGCGCTCCAGTTTTCTAATTACAGGACAACGCATATAAGAGGATATCATTACTCCTAAAGAGGAGCTATGGTTTCCATATCTATGAATAACAAGTCTACGCTATCAAGAGTCATGCCTCTAACGTACCGGCATGCATACCACTATAGAGATGTGGGAGTCACCCATTGGTACATCAAAAGACACAAGTCGAGACAACGGGCCCACTATTCATCTCAGGATTAAGATACAATACAAATGACTGTCTAAAGTGAATCAATTTGCCGAGATAGAATTATTAATCCAAATCAATTCACTTTATGTCCCGATCCAACACATCGTCACCTATGACAACGTGCCAATGTTTCTATTCACAGAGTCCAACTCCGATGGTCAAGACAAACCATCTCCCATAAGGGATATAGACAACACAACAATCTTTACATGAATAAAGCGCCCAACTTTATTACCTCGATTGCGGATCATATGTTTTAGACCATCACCTTAAGAATCGTGTCTTCCGCATAATCAGTCCATCATATGCCAAATTCTTAAAGTTTAGACTGACAGTCTCAGACTACTGCTTGCTTATCATACATTCAACAAATATGAATGTAAAGAGGACAAGATTTGGTATATATAAATGAATAAATTCTTTATTGATAAAAATGTCTCCAAAAACGTATTACATTTTTACTCCTTAGGGCATACATGTCTAACAATCTCCCACTTGCACTAAGTGAGTAAATACAGCAAATTTCGCATTCCCATAGCTTTCACATGCCTCTCGAAGACTCTCCCAGTAACTGTCTTCGTAAATGGATCAGCTAAATTGTCCTCTGACGCGATCTTGCACACCGTGACATGCCCGCCCTCAACGAAGTCCTTTATCACATGATACTTCCGATCAATATGCTTACTCTTCTTGTGAAATCTTGGTTCCTTAGCATTAGCTACCGCCCCACTGTTATCACAGTACAGTGATACCGCTTTATTCATACCAGGAACTACCTCAAGATCCCCAAGGAACTTGCAGAGCCACACTGCTTTTTTCGAAGCATCCCTAGCCGCCACATATTCGGCCTCCATCGTTGAATCCGAAGTGCAATCTTGTTTCGCACTTCTCCAACTGATGGCATTGCCACCCAGAGTAAACACAAACCCCGAAGTCGATTTCCTAGAATCCAGACAGGATTGAAAATCCGAATCAGTGTATCCTAGAGGAGTTAGATCCTCACCCGAATACACAAGCATATACCCTCGAGTCCTTCTCAGGTACTTGAAAATATGCTTTACCGTAACCCAATGGTTCGGTCCTGGATCCGCCTGAAATCGACTTACAATCCCGACCGCATAGCTAATATCCGATCGTGTGCAAAGCATGGCATACATGAAACTACCCACTGCCGAAGCATAAGGCACCTTCTTCATGTATTCTCTTTCTTCATAAGACTTTGGAGAGTCTTTCTTAGAAAGAGTAATTCCAGACCTAGATGGTTGTCCACCTTTCTTGGAATCTTGCATTGCAAACCTCCTGAGAATTTTATCTATGTAGCCAGCCTGAGACAAAGCTATCATTTTGTTCTTCCTATCTCGAAAGGTCTGGATACCGAGAACAAAATTAGCCTCACCTAAGTCCTTCATGTCAAACTGCTTGGTCAACCATAATTTGACCGATGACAATGCCCCAACATCATTGCCAATTAGCAGAATGTCATCTACATAGAGCAGTAGAAAAACCACCTTCCCATCCTTTATGTGTTTGTAAACACATGGTTCATCCACATTTTGTGAGAACCCATAAGTCTTGATCACTTGATCAAATCTTATGTTCCAAGAACAGGATGCCTGCTTAAGTCCATAAATTGACTTTAGCAGCTTACAAACCTTCCCCTTTTGACCCGTGACCTTGAACCCGTCTGGTTGTTCCATATAAATGGACTCATCAAGATAGCCATTCAAAAAAGCCGTCTTGACATCCATCTGCTAAATCTCGTAGTCGAGAGCGGCAGCTATGGACAAGAGAATCCAGATGGACTTAAGCATGGCTACAGGCGAAAAGGTTTCCTCATAATTGATTCCTTCCTTTTACGTATAACCCTTAGCTACCAGTCTAGCCTTAAAGGTTTCGACCTTTCCATCCACTCCTCTTTTCCTCTTGTAGATCCACTTACACCCTATGGGTTTTACCCCTTCGGGAAGATCCACAAGCTCCCAGACCCGATTAGTCTCCATAGACTTCATCTCTGTGTTCATGGCCTCTGTCCAGAGTCTTGAATCAACATCCTCCATAGCTTCTGCGTAAGTATAAGGATCCCTGTCATATTCATCCGGTTCAGCCAAAAAGACCTCCCCATTGAACATATACCTTTTAGGTTGACGCCCGATCCTCCCACTACGCCAAAGCCCCTGAGGTTGTTGTTCAGGTTTGTTTGGTTTTTCTACACCGATCGGAATGACTTCGTTCGGAACCTCCGGTGTGAACGGATCACCCCTTAACTCCTCAAGTACCACTTTGCTTCGAGGTTTAAAGTCGTCCATGTAACTCTCCTCAAGGAAAGTTGCATTAGTTGAAACCACGACTTTATTTTCCTTTGGGTTATAAAAATAACCCCCTTTAGTCCCTTTTGGATATCCTACAAACATGCAAACTTCCGAACGTGCTTCCAACTTATTCGGATCCTTAAACAAGACATGAGCGGGACATCCCCATATGCGAATATGGTTTAAGGATGTCTTCCGTCTTGTCCACAACTCGTGAGGAGTTTTAGGGACCGATTTTGAAGGTACATTGTTCAAAAGATAACATGCGGCTTGTAGTGCATATCCCCAAAAGGATAAAGGCAATGATGAATAACTCATCATGGACCTAATCATGTCCAACAAAGTCCTGTTCCTTCTCTCCGCTACGCCATTCTACTGCGGAGTGCCCAACGCAGTCAAATGGGATAAAATCCTATTCTCTAACAAGTGTCCCAAGAACTCATCAGAAAGGTACTCCCCACCTCGATCAGATCGAAGTGCCTTTATGGGCCTACCCAATTGCTTTTCCACTTCAGCCCGAAACTCCCTGAACTTATCATAAGTTTCGCTTTTGTGGTGCATTAGGTACATATACCCATATCTTGAGTAATCGTCAATAAAAGTGACGAAATACTCATACCTCCTCGTGCCCGGATGTTCATCGGTCCGCAAACATCACTATGCACAAGTTCTAGAACCCCTTCGGCCCTATTGCCCTTAGACCCGTATGGTCTTTTGGTCATTTTACCCTCCAAACAAGATTCACATTGAGGTATAGATTCCACCTTTAAGTGACTTAAAGGTCCATCCCTTACCAACCTTTGAATCCTATTCAGGTTAATATGGCCAAGGTGCAAATGCCAAAGATAAGTCTTATTAGAGTGAGAAGTTTTAAGTCTTTTTGAGTCATTATCATTTATCTCAGCATTAAGAAATAAGTCCATCTTAGGTTTGATAAAGTATAGATTATTTTGCATCCATCTAGAACAGATAAAAGATTTGTTTTTACGAATCACCACTTTTTCATTAAAAGATACCACATAGGAGTCCTTAAATAAAGAAGATACAGAAATTAAATTCCTTTTAAATTTAGGAACATAAAAACAATCTCGCAAAATTAAATTCCTATAATTATCAAAATAAAGATGGACATCTCCCACTGCTTCCGCTGAGACCAAGGATCCATCGCCCATCCGAAGCGTTAAGTCTTCACGAAGTAGACTTCTCGTTTCTTTGAATCCCTGCAGAGAAACACAAACATGATTAGTTGCACCAGAATCTATGACCCAGATGTCACTGGATTCCTCAACCAAACAAGTTTCTAAATATAGAAGATCACACCTACCTCCCTTTGAAAGGAAGTCCTTGCAATGCTTCTTTATATGCCCGACCTTACCACAGAAGAAGCACTTAAGCTTCTTTGGATTCTTCTTCTTCTTCTTCTTGCTCTTGATTGCAGCAGGAATAGAAGACTTGCCACTCTTGGCCTGTTGCTTCTTTCCATTCCCAGAGTTAGGATTGGAACCAGAAGCAGCTACCATATTGGCCTCACCACCAGTAGGAGACTCCCTGATCAACAGTTCAAACTCCTGTAACTGTTTCATCAGTTCTGTTAAGGTCATATCCCGTTTATTGCTTAAATTAAAAGTAGCTCTAAACGGAATAATTCCTTAGACAGAGTCTCAAAGACCATAGTCATCTGAGTTTCAGCATCGATGTTGGCTCCATTGGTTTGAGCCTCAGCGAGGTAACCCATGACCAACATCATGTGCTCCTTTACAGATGTCCCCGGTCTCTGTCTACAATTTAAGAGTTTCTGAAGCGCCCCTTGCCACTTTGTTATGGCCTGGCCTCCAAACATGTCCTCAAGATTATCCAAGATCTGCTTCGCAGTCTCATAATCCTGATGTTGAGCTTGCAGCACATTGTTCATGCTAGCCATAATATAGAAGCGGGCCTGATCATTAGCATCTTTCCAGCGGTTGTACGCATGGAATTGCTCATTACTTGAGTCTCCCGTAGGCTCGAGAGGACAAGGAGTTGTTAGAACATATTTCAGTTTCTCAAAGGAAAGGACGATGTCCAGGTTCCGTTTCCAATCGTTATAGTTCTCACCGGTTAATTGGTTTTTGTCAAGTATCGATGATAAAGCGTTTTTAGACATTTTCAATCTACAATAAAGAATCATATACCAAACATAAGCAAACATATATAATAATTTAGTAAGATAACACAATCATGTAAAATAATACAAATGTGTTTATGTGTCAAAACCTTGAAAATATCACAACCTTACAACGATAATTCCCAACTCATAATTCAACAAGCTCCTAGGGGAGTCATGCCAAATTCAATCAGGAACATGGATGCCCTCTTGATTAATATATGCCATCCAAGACCCGTATGATCCAGCATATACTAATAATCATTTCTTTGGCCATTAATTTTATTAACAGAGCTCGTAGGGGAGGTTAATAATAAAATTAACGTGAGTGTATAACCATCGTTTCAATATTTTATCCATGATTTATAATCACCACCTAGGGGTGTGCAACCATAAATCATACTAAAATACCTTATCCTTTCAGAGATCCAATCTGGTACATGATAGAAATCCCTTCCTAGGGGTCGGGACCACCATGTTCTTCCTATGGACCAATGATGGAGGCCTTAGGTCCTCTCTTCGAAAACCTTCTCCCACTCAATCTTTTGAAGTAAAGGTTTTATTTTAAAATTATGCATGAACAATTTTAATATGAGCGGCACTCCCTATCCTATATGACATGTTATCAATATACATGGTAAATCAAGTTATAATGCAGAGAAGCAAAGCAATCAAGCAAAGCTACAAGCAAAATAATAATAATCGTAATATTATGGTTCCACCCTAGAGAATAGAAAACTAAGATTACAAGAGAATAATCGAGACATTTATCGATTCTTCATCCTTGAATCCTCAAGCTGTATCCTTCTTCATGTAATATCCATCTTCAAGTCTTCAATCTCGTATGAATCGAATACTTCATATTTCCGGTCATATCCAAATTTAATGTTTCTCAGAATCATCCCAAAAAAAAAATTAAAACTGCACCGGAAAAATTGCACCTTTTCTGGACACCCGGCAGCTCTCGGTCGGCAGGCCGATCTGGGTGATCGATCTACCGGTCTTGCTCCATCGACCTGCCGATCTATGCAGGTTCGGCCTGTCGAACTGAAAGTTCAGCCTGTCGGTAGAGCACCAAATTTTCTGCCCCACTGTCGGCCTGCCGGACCATACGTCCGGCCTGCCGATCTATGACCTTTGGCCTACCGAACTGTGAGGTCCGGCATGCCGACCGAGCAGAAAACCCTTAATCCAGAAAATATAATTTTAATGCAATTCATCAATTTTATTTTTAACAATTCAAAAACATAAAATTAGAGACTCAGGAAATACCTGGATGCGCCATCATCAATCTTCTAGATCCGACTTCTCGTTTCGTCTTCTCCGAATAATTATTTAATTACAAAATTCTTACAAATTAAAAATTAAATAACAATTCCTAGATGGTGATGATAGTCCGCCATCTAATTACATAAAAAACCTAGATACACATTCTAACCTCTAAGGAACCATAACCGGTATTAATTAATTAATAAATAATTAAACAATGATTTAATCAACCATAATTAATTAATAAACATTCACCATATAATCCATGACAACATATATATTATATAGAAACCTAGAGTGCCATCTCTCTATAAAATTCAATTCAAGCATAGGAGAGATTAAGATCACAAAATTTATGCATATAACATGATCACAAACTTTGCAAATTTATGTAAAAACCTCGTCTCTGATACCAATTGTTGGAAACAAAGTGCGCAGCGAAATTTTAAAAATTTTTCATCGGAGTAATTTCCAAAACACAAGTTTGACATGTTATATGTATAAATTAAACAGATCTTACTAACCTTAGTGTGCCGAAGAACCTCCGCAATCCGTGTAGAGAAGTAACGTTCCAGAAGAGACTCAACCAACCGGTCTTTTTTGCTATTCTCTATCCACAACCGGAGTGAGTGTGGGCTCACACGTACAGCTCTTCCACCGGTGACTCTCTTTCCAACTAATAGAGAGAACCCAAAGCTAGTGTTCGTGATTTGTGAACAAAAGCTCTCAGGGAGTTTTCAGATGCTCACTAGAAGAGTATCACTCTTAATCTCTCAAATTGATCTGAGTTAATCATGAGACTCACTCCCTTTTTATACCTATTGGTCTCGGGGTCAGTTCATATCAGATTAGGTCTCAAAAACTTGAAACAGAATCAAGTTCAGATCAATATCTGATAAGATCCGCGTGAAAAATGCGTAATCTTATCTCCGCTGATCGGCAGGCCGAACACTCTGATCGGCAGGCCAAACAGGCCAGTTCGATAGGCCGAACACGTCATCCGGCAGGCCAAACTCCCGGAAAAAAATCTCCGCGAATCTTTTATTTTTCACCTGAGATTCTAAAGGATAAAGTCTCAGTTTTGATTCAAATAATCCAATAGAGAAGTTATCTGATCAAAACAAACTTTATCAAGATAATCTCTAACAAAATAAATCAATTCACAATAATTCTACAAGTTTATCTTGATCTAATTTGTTCAAAAATTAAATCAACCGATAAACAGACAAGAATTATCTGATCGCAATAATTCAACAAGTTTATCTTGAACTAATTTCTTACAAAATTAATTCAACCGATAAACAGACATGAATTATTTGATTCTTACAAATTTTAAACCAATCTGATAAATCCGACATAAGTCACCAATTATTGAAAAAGCACGCCATGTCGTTACAGGACTTTGTGAGCTAGCAAAGGGGACCAAAATGGACCTATAAAGTTCAAGCTCATGATAATTATGAAACCCAATATCCCAGATATACATTTCACAATTATCAACTCCAACGCTACTCCACTAAAATCTTGGAGCTGCACTCTCAAACTTTATAGAATTACGAAGCTCGTGTAGCTAAGTCTCCATAACATATCATAGTGTATCGTATCCCCATATGATCATCCATAATCGGCTTAAGGACAAGTTCTGTCTTACCTTCCCGATTATTTTTATCTTACGTTCCATTGTCTCACCATTAGAAAACTTACCATCCAAAGATAGTATACCATTCAGTTACACCTATGTATCCAAATGGTTGAGCGCTCCAGTTTTCCAATTACAGGACAACGCATATAAGAGGATATCATTACTCCTAAAGAGGAGCTATGGTTTCCATATCTGTGAATAACAAGTCTACGCTATCAAGAGTCATGCCTCCAACGTACCGACATGTATACCACTATAGGGATGTGGGAGTCATCCATTGGTACATCGAAAGACACAAGTCGAGACAACGGGCCCACTATTCATCTCAGGATTAAGATACAATACAAATGACTGTCTAAAGTGAATCAATTTGTCGAGACAGAATTATTAATCCAAATCAATTCACTTTATGTCTCGATCCAACACATCGTCACCTATGACAACGTGCCAATGTTTTTATTCACGGAGTCCAACTCCGATGGTCAAGACAAACTATCTCCCATAAGGGATATAGACAACACAACAATCTTTACATGAATAAAGCGCCCAACTTTATTCCCTCGATTGCGGATCATATGTTTTAGACCATCACCTTAAGAATCGTGTCTTCCGCATAATCAGTCCATCATATGCCCAATTCTTAAAGTTTAGACTGACAGTCTCAGACTACTGTTTGCTTATCATACATTCAACAAATATGAACGTAAAGAGGACAAGATTTGGTATATATAAATGAATAAATTCTTTATTGATAAAAATGTCTCCAAAAACGTATTACATTTTAACTCCTTAGGGCATACATGTCTAACAGTCTGACTATCGTGCACAACTGCACGTGGCTTTGATCACCAGCTGAACAAACCGAGCATCAATAGGAACCATGCCACCAATGCGACAACCTCAGTCATCTGAACAACCTCTAACTGCTACACAACCTCAATCGATTGAGCAACCTCAAAAAGTTGAACAACCACATAAAGTTGAACAACCACAACCGACGAAACAACCTCAACCAGTTACTCTAGAAATGAATAATTTGGAACAAATCCTTCGAGCTCTCCAAAATGTACAAAGACCAATGGAGACTTAAGACCCTAAGCAATGCCACTTGACCTTACTGAAAGAATTTATGAAGCAAAAACCTCATGTGTCTATAGGAGAGCTAACCCAAGGATGGCTTAATAATGTTTAAATGTTGTCAAGAAGAAATTGGACACTCTTAGGAATCCGCTAGAATGCCGGGTTGACTTTTGCTACGTATATATTTGAAGCAAAAGCTGAAAAATGGTGGGACCTTTAGAAAGATGATTATGACATGCCAAATCTTACTTGGAATAAAATTGAGCCAATATTTTATAGTACATACTTCGTATAAATTATTAATTAGAAGATTTTTCCAACGAGAAAAAGTTAGGGTCCTTTGGCCATCAAATAGCTATAAGCCAGAGTCGAGAAGATAAACACGCATGATAAGATTTTGGTTAGTGATATGAAAAGAAAGAGCAGTAAGATTAGTAGATTACTGAAGTTCATCATCGTTAACGAAACCTTATTTTCAAAACATTTTGTCTGAAGATTTGTTAGAAATTTTAAGATTGGTCAAACCACGAGGAGGGAAAGTGATCTATCAACGCAAAACCAAATTCCATAATTTTCTAAGTTTTTGGCTAAATTGTTTGACCAATCTGATGGCATTCTAATCTGACATATCATGGTTTTAAATTAGTGGCCAAAGTAAAAGATGTGGGTAAATGATGTAAGTACTTGAATTGAAATCTAATAATATTGACAAATGAGGGCAGCATAGTTGATTGTAAGTCCTTCCACTCCAATCATAGGTTGTGGGTTCGAATCACGCTGAACCCTACTTAATAGTGGTGGTATTATCCTCCCCTTCCCCTCCCTTTGTATATATATAAAAAAAAAAAAAATCTAGTAATATTTGTCAACAAAAAGATATATACAATTAGCTAAAGTAGCCAAGTCTATCCAAGTTCAGAAACAGCAAAATGAACCTGAAAGAAAATATCATTCATTTAGCAGATGCTAATTGAATTTTCTTAAAGTTCAATTATTCAAAACCAAGTTGACATATTTTCACATGCGATGAATCTAGGCAAAGTTTAGTGAAGCCCACAAGTTTATTTATTTATTTTATTTTATTTGAATGTTGACCCACTAGACAAGTAACTAATAATCAATTAATTTTCTGACCAGTTCAATGGGAGCATTTTATTTCCAATATTAAAGTTTCAATTGCTACATTATAAATTAAACTCTTATATACTACAACATTAAAAAAAAAGAATAAATTAGTTGTGTTGTGTGGAAACTCCGATTATTAAATTAAAGTTCTAGACAAGTAACTAATATGCAAAAGTGGTCGTGAAGTGGGTGCTTACCAAGTCATATAATCAATTACGTACTTTGCTTGAACCCTTCGATGGGAATCAAGTAAATAATAAATTAATTTTCTGACCAGTTCAATGGGAGCACTTTATTTCCAATATTAAAGTTTCAATTGCTACATTATAAATTAAACTCTTACATACTACAACATAAAAAAAAAAAAGAATAAATTAGTTGTGTTGTGTGGAAACTCCGATTATTAAATTAAAGTTGGTTGTAAATGTCTTTGAGTTTTGTCAAACGTTATAACATACCAAATCAGACGAAATAATATACCTAAAAAAGGAATGTGAACGCCGGCTAAACCTCTTTTCAATCAATTTATCACTCACACCCTGGAAGCCACTAAATTCAATGTATATTTTCCCACTACTTAATGGAACATGGAAGCACATAATCTTTTCAGACTAAATTTCAATGAATAAAAAGGGTCACCTTTGCTATATCAAAATAGATTAGGATTAGTTTACCACGTTTTAAACGTTAGAGAGTGGTGTAAATTTCATGGATTAATAGGATTGATTCTTAAAATTTTCCCTTGAAATTTCGGTTTAATAAAACCATATGCCCTATAAAGTTTGAGGTGCATCACTTGATTCCTTCAAATTTTCAAATTTTAGCTCATCTAATTTTCTTTGCTTTAAATCTCTTGACATAATTTGCAAGTCTCTTGCACAAAAAATGGTAGGTAAATAGTTAAAGCGAATTTGACTAAATTATCCATCAAAACCTAAAGAGGGGAAATTTAGGGCTTTAGTTCCTCTTCTTGCCCAATATGCTGTCCCCTTGTTCTAGCGTCGATGGTCATTGAGCATTTCATCAATGCACTTTTCAGAGCATTTATTCCGGAGCTTTGTCATTACAATGAAGTCAGATATCTTGATCAACTTATTGGCCATCAAGAAGAATATTTGTTCTATTCAATTACATCTTGAAGCCAGTATTATAAGCCAATTTTTGGTATTTTATTATCTGTTTGAGATTATAGTTTTTTATTATGCTTGGAACTTTAAATTATATAACCTTCAGTGTGATAAAATATCTAATATGCATCCTTTTGGTGTTTGATTTTACCACAATCTTCTATATATTAAAATTTAAATTCTCTCCCGTAAATTCATCCATGTTTTGGATTAATTTAAATGCTTTCTTCTCATCAAAACCCACCTAGAGACAAATTTACTAAGTTGTCCCATAAATTTTCATCAGAGTACTTTATATCAATACTCCCTCAAGCTCTATTTGGTACATTGGATTTGATAGGATTGTTGAGTTTGGATTAAATTGGATAAGATAGGATTATACATAATTCTATCCCATGTTCGGTACCATATTGGATTGGACTAAATCAAAAGTAATTATTGAAAGTTAATTTTATTAAAAAATGTTAAAATTAATTAAAATCCCCTAAAAGAAAAATTGGAGAAATTAAAAAAGGATTATCTAATATTAATTTTTTATTTTTAAAATTAAAAACATATATTTGAAAAAAAAAACGAAGCATTAATTTTTGGGCTGAACGTGAAACATTATCATATCTGGAGATTTTGAGGGACAGGGTTCTTTTTTCTTTTTTTGCTCTGGTTTGAGAATTTCATATATCACGATAGGGTTTGATTGTAGCAAAAAGAGGCGTTTGCAACGTCATCCACCACAACGGTGACATCACTTGCGGAGAGGGGTGGCAAACTAGTTTAGGTTGGGTGCAGTTAGACGGCAACCTCCCGTCGTAGCAAGTAGGAGAAAAGGCGCAGATCTGGGTTGGGTCAGAGGTGGGTGCATTGAAGATCTTGTTTAGGAGCAGAGGGTGGCTTCGACGGCAATCTCGTGTGCTGGAGAAGGTGATCTGAACGGTTATCTCTTGCATTGGAGAAGTTGAACGGAATGAGGATCTTGCACGCCGGAGGTGGGGCCGAAGGATGGCTGCACGACAACCCTGCTCGTCGGGGGGCTGCGATGCTGACTTTTCTCGCTGGAGGCGGAGGTTAGGGAGGCAGATTTTTTAGTGTTGGGGACAGGTGAGGTGTCTTGGAGATGTGTTGGAGAGGGGAGACAATCCCATGCCTTTTGGAATAACAATCCCACTATTGTTTAGAAGATTGTTAATCCCACGTCCCTGAGATTATTTTGGGTCCTTCGGACTAATAATCCAATCCAAATCTGACACCAAACATAGGATTAGGATTATTTATCCTAATCCAAGTCTTAGACCCGTGTAACAAATAGGCCCTCAACTCTTTAATAGGTTATATCTTGGACCCTTCTTTTAATTTTGATAAAACAATTCCTAAACACTCACAATGTTGGCAATTAAACGCTTTCATATTTTGAGTTAAATAAATTTAGCATTATTAACATCAATGGCATGTAAATTTTAGGGTTTCCTTTATTTTGCCCCCTAAATTTTAAATTAGCTCCTAAGCTTTCAAAACTCTTCACGTTGCTTCTTGAATTTTAAAAATCACTACTTTATTATCTGAATTTTTATAACTCCCACTTTGCCCCTAAAGTTCTGATTTTCTATTCTTTGAGACGTAATTAAGTTCATGTAATTTGTATATGGGTTACCTGTAAGGACAAAGATGAGATTTTATCACTTCTAAGTTTATTTCACGTGTAGACTTTCACTTAAGGGGTCTTTTCCTTTTTGTCTAAACTCCCATTTAGACATGGTTTGTCTACACATTTATTTTTATCTTTAATACGTAACTTATTTAGTAAGTCAATATTTTTTGAGTGATATCTAAATTTTAATAATAAAGATGAGTTACGCTTTAAAGATGAAGAGATATTGATGAAAAATATCGACTTATTAAATTACAGTTACACTTTAAAGATGAGAAGATGTGAATACAAACCTTTCATACATGAGAGTTCATATTAAAAAAAAAAAAAAAACTAAAGTAAGAGTGTAAATATGAGACAAAACTTAGGAGTCATAAAATCTCATTTTTATCCTCACAGATGACTTATATATGAATCATGTAGGTTTAATTCTATTTATTTGAATGGAAAATCGGGGGTTAAAGAGACATATTGAAGAGTTTTGAAAATTCATGGGCCAAGTGATAATTTTTAAAATTCAGATGGTAGAATGAGAAGTTTTAAAGTTCAAGAGGTAAAATAATGATTTTTAAAGTCTACGACAAAATAGAAGATATTCTAAAATTTAGAGGCATTGATGTGAATAACCCACAAATTTAAGTATATGCAATCATCGACTATAGTATTGGGGTCTAACATTGTTAGAGGCACAGATCTCCTCTAAATGCTTGTCGTTGGCAAGTGATCCATGAGAGCCATGGACGCGAGAGCTAAGATCTCTCACATATCTCCATCGCTAAGAAGAGATCCACAGGAGCCATGACCACAAGATAGATCTCTCGTTTTTTGTGTGGAGGTCTTGCCAAGGTCATCTGAGGACCTCCCTAATAGTCTAGGAGAGATCTTCACTACCGCACAAGCGTCATTGTTTTTATTGCATTTTTTTCCTTTTTTTATTATTTTTTGAAGTATTTACACAAAATGCCTATTTTGAGCTTATTGAGCCTAAATTTATATACTTATAAACACTATTACAATTCTATTTATTTTTAAAATTTTGGTGATTTGGAATGCCCATTACACCCCATTATTTAATTTTGAAAGCTTAAACAATTTTTGATGTTTTTTATTCATTACCATATTAGCAATATCTTAAGTAATACTCTTACTCCATCCTATTTTTAAACCCATTAGTTGATATATTTTTTTATCAATTACACGTTGACTTCCCATTAATAACTTTATAATCACGTTATGCTCCTCTAGATTTTTTATTCTTCGGTAATGAATTATGTTCCTTTTTCGTTGTATTTGATTAATTACACGTTAACCATTAGTAACCTGCTATTCAACATAAGATCCTCCAGATTTTTTTGATTCTTTAATTACACATTGATTTTTGCTATTGATTTATATTTGGCCCACACTCACGTTTGATGTTGCCTTTGCCATTGATTCTTTGATTTCTGATTCTTTAAGAATCATTCACATTCATACTCACATTTTGTTTATCTGTGTTTGTCATATGTAAAAATTGCATATACTATTTCGTTTTCTAACTCCAAAAAGAAAAATAACTTGGAAAATAATTATACCCAAATTATGGTACATGATAAGTCACGTGTTGTCTTATTCATTTTAGCAATTTAAATTACGATAATCAATAATTTTACATGTTTTCTTTTTTCCCAATTTCATTTTTGTGGAAACGTTGTTTCCTATTCTTTTTTCACTATTTTTGTGTTTGTATTTTTGCAGTTTCCGCTTTGATTCCATCAATGAACCTGTTTTTTTCCTTTTTTTTTGAAAGATTATTAATAAGACGTTTATGCATTAATTGACCCTTTATCTCTTCTTCTTTTTTTCTCCCCTTTTATAACTCTTACTAGATATACTTGGTAATTCATTATGCTGCATCCTTTTGCTTTCCTTAATAAGGTAATAATATTTCATGATCGTTTTTGAATGATAATAATTAAGTTATGAGTACTTCCATCTCATATTCTACTTTTCACATATCTTTTTTTCAGCTACCCCTCATTCTACTTCATTCACCCTCCTAAAATACCAAAAAAAAAAAAAGTAAAACTCTCATATTAATTGCTTTTTTCTTTTTCTTTTTCCCTCTTTTTACTCTAATCAACACAATTATGTTTTCATTGTGGAGGTTAATTATTTCTTGTTATGACTCAAGGTTATTGCTCTTTGCATGTAACATAGTAGACAATATTATAATTAAAACACTTTGTGAACAGTATTAAATTCAAGATCCTCTAATTGGTTTTGGTCGGATTCCGGTGAGAAAATCGGTGGCTATCACCAATAATCAACATTTGAGTGTCACGTTTGCCAGCTCCATGTATCTTGGTAGGATACTGATGGTCACCAGATGGATACTAAAGTTGTGTAGAATCTTTAACATGAGATGGACTACCCCAGGTATTTCAGTAAAATACCGACAGTCACCAACTACATATTGTTGGTTGCTGAAACTTTTAGTATCACAGACAAGGGGAATTTTTATGGTTGTCTTCTTTTGAAACTTACTTTTCTGTAAATGTTATAAATGTTTTAGTATGGCACAACTTAAATATATAATGTGAGTAGTAATGTGACATAATTTTTTTCAGGTGTGGCATAAATAAACAAAATTTTTAAAAGTGTGACATAACATGTAATTTTCATTTAAAACAATTCTCTTAAGAATTAATGTAGGATAGTGGTAGCCTTGCTTACCAAAAAAAAATGTAGGATAGTCGTAGTTGCTGGTATCCTAGTATAATGCTATATATAAGGCACATAGTATTATCCCTCTAAACTTAGGGTTAATTTCACTTTTGACCCTTGAGCTACACAACTTGTCTTATTTTGGTCCCCAAACTTTAAAATGTAGTAAATTACATCCTTAAACTATTTAATTTGTTCCATTTTTGCCATTCCATTACTAAATTTGTTAAATATTAAAGAAATTGAGCCAATAATTTCACTTTGGTCACCTAAACTATGCAAATTGTCTATTTTGATCCCTAAACTTTAAATTATAACAAATTACACCCTAAACTACAAAGGTTATCCTATTTTGGTTATTCAATTACTAAATCTATTAAATATTGACGGATTAAATCACATATATATATACCTAATTGATTAATCATAAATTGACGGTCAAGATTGAAACTTTTTTAAATGAATTTTACATATCTCAGCCTTATAAATAGGGAATTTTATAAATAAGCATACATTTTTTTCTACTTAAAAATAATAAGAATTTTGAGGTTTTGTTTTGGTGGTTATTGAGTTCAATTAAGTGAAATATTCATTATTATGTCATTTATATAATTTTCAACCCCAAAATTTAGTTATAAAAATGAAAAGTAGGTTATACTGTAGTATCTATGTATTGTTTTCATTAGGCACCCATATATCCAATTTTTTTCATTATTTGTTCATTTTTTTAAATTCATTTTAAATAATAAGGCAGGGAAAATTTAGTAAAACTTCTTGAGCAAAAAAAGTAAGACTTTTATCAATGAAATTATAAAAAAAAGAAGAAAAAATTAAAAAACTTATATAATTGATAAACAAAATTTAAAGATTTTGCCTTTAAAATATATGTTGAAGACATGTATAGAGCCAAAAAGTCAAAATAGTCATTTGTTTTAATCCGTCAATATTTAATAGATTTAGTGATGAAAGAGTCAAAATAGAATAAGTTTCATAGTTTAGAGATGTGATTTACTATGTTTTGAAGTTCAAGGGCCAAAATTGGATAAATTGTATTTACAGGTAAATACGCATAACGATAAATATTTCTTGAAGGTGTTGCCGGATATCACTGACACCGGTGACATAAGCGGCAGCAAAGAAATATTATATCTCTCGGTTTACACTATATTATCGAGTTGTATTATGTTTCTACGTATTACAACACTAAATAAAACCAAAACAAAATATAACGATCTAGACAAACAACATGAAAATTCTAATAGAGAAAAACAAATAAAAAATTAAATCTCAACAAAAATGTATAAAAAAAACCTAGATATGAACCATTGTAAACAAAAAGACATAAAATAATGAAGATTTGAAACAAATAAATAAAATGTACATTTTTTTTAGATTTTTTTTCTCTTTCTCTCATCGACTTTGATCTGTGATTCCGTTTGTTGTCGAGGAAAACTTCGACATTGTAGACCTTGTAAAGCGATGATTGGCGATAAGGCATTTGAGTTCTCCTATTTTTGTTGCCGGAGGCTCCATGGTGGCACAAGGATGATGATGGAGAGCTTGCTCATACAGATAAACAACACCGTTTTTGACTGAGATCAGTCGACGCAATGTGGTTGAGATCTAAATATCGATTGTTGAATGAGTTCGACGGTGGCTGAAACTTGAATGGACAAGATCAAGCGCCGATGGTCTTGAACTGGTTGGTGTCGTTCTGGTCTATTGGCTTGAAGTTTTCATAAATTGTTTTTAAACTAGTTTTGATGATAACAAATACAATTTCTGTTTATATGTGCAAATATGTATTTTTAAGCTAGTCAAATTGTTGAGTGTTGCAAAGCTTAAGTTTCAAGCAAAATCAAGTGGAGAAGATTCAAGAAGTTTTGAGCTATGGAATGAACAAAGAATGGACTCACATGGACTTGAAGATTACAAGATTTTTTTAATTATTAGTCCCCATGTAAGTGAGCGATTTTTCAATAAGAATATGGTCAAATGCAACCTCAAATTCACACACACACACATACACATATGCGCTCATAAATATTTTTAATCTTTGTATATATGTGTTCAAAGTATTCAAATTGTTTTATTATGTGGAAAGTGTTCAAAATTACATATAAGGTACTTAAATAGGTTTTTACAAAAACTGGACTTGAGAACACGTTTTTAAGCGATTTTTAGGCATCACAAATTGGCCTGCCAACCATTTCAGGTTGGCTTGTCGATGGCCTAGGATTGGCCTGTCGAAAACCCTACATTGGCCTACCAAATACCTCTTCATTCTTTGTGCAATGGATCAAGAATAACAAGAAAGATATTGAACGCATTCTTACATAGTTTTTCAAAGCATATATTTCACACACATTCTCTTGAGTTCAAATTTGTTCTATATTCCTTTAAGAATTGCTCACACCTCCAAAATAAGACTTATTTTGTATTTAATCCTTTTGGAGAGATCACTTTTGTGAGTGTACCCAAATCCTTGTAAATCACTACAGCACAAGAAATATGGTGTACATTGTAAGTTGTACGCAAAGGCACGAACCAAGTTAAGGAAACAAAAATTAATTATCTACTTCATGATTATGAAATGTTTAAGATGAAGGATCATGAATTTGTCAGTGAAATATACACTAGATTCACCGATATTGTTAACAGTTTGAACTCTCTTAGTAGGACTTTTTCTCAAAGTGAATTGGTTAGAAATCTTGTTAGATCTCTACCAAGCTCATAGCACTTGAAGCAAACTATTTTGGAGGAAACAAAGGATCTTTCAACTCTACTGTTGAATGAATTAGTAGGTTCTCTCATGACTCATTAAATTACTTGAAGACAAAACCAAATGGAGGACGAGGATAAGAAGAAAAAGGGGATTGCATTAAAGGCCTCAATTCCCAACTATAACGATGATGAAGAAGATGATGATGAAGGACTCAATCCGAAGGAATTTGAAGAAATGGCAATGCTAGCAAAGAAATACAAGAAGTTCTATTTGAAATTCAATCATCAAAAGGGAACAAGAAGAAAAAGTAACAAGGTGAGAAAACTACAAAAGATGAAGTTATTTGCTTTGATTGTAAGAATCCTGGTCATATTAGACTAGATTGTCCATTTAGAAAGAAAACAAGGGGAAAAGATATAAAGAAGTGTTTCAAGCTACTTGGGATGAGCTTGAATCTGACGAAACGAATGACAGGAAGTCGCCAACATGTGCTTCATGGCAATCGACGACGATGACGAGGTAAGTACTTCACACTCATCCGATGATGAAAATGGTAGTATAGACTTTAAGGAATTATCTAGAGCTTTTGATGAACTACATGATGACTGTGAAAAACTAGTTTTAAAAATTCTATACTTAAAAAGAAAATAACTACACTTTTAAAGGAGATTGATTCATTGAAAAATGAAAAATCTAAGTATGATGCTTTGCTCTTAGAAAACACATCCTTAAAGGAAAAAGTTGATGACTTGACAAAAACCGTTGTAAAATTCACCAAGTATAAAAAGAATTTTAAACTAATGCTTGGTGAACAACGTTGTGTTTTTAATAAATGTGGTTTAGGATATGAAACTCACATTGATCAAAAATATTTCAAAAATTATTTTGTCAAAGCATCAACAAGTAATTATGATCCACAATTGTATGCACATATTGCAATCAAGATGGACATACATCATTTTATTTTCCTATAAAAAAAGTGTATATTTTGGAATTAAAAAAAATGGGTTCCTAAAGCATCAAAAACTAACAATGGCGGACCCAAATTTAAGTAGGTACCAAAAATCAAAACTAAATTTATTTTGTAGGCACTGAAGAAGGAGAAAGCAAAATGGTTATTAGATAGTGGATATTCAAAACATATAACGGAGGTCCTATCACTATTCTCAAACTTCACCAAGAAGAAAGGAGGATATGTCACCTTTAGAGATAATGCAAAAGGAGGAATTCTTGGTGTAGGTGATATCGGTAACAATTCCTCTCCTTTAATTAAAAATGCTTTTCTTGTTGATAATTTAAAGCATAATTTACTTAGTATTAGTCAATTGTATAATAAGAGTTATACGGTCACTTTTGAGTCTTCTAGATGTTTCATTGAAAATGTATATAATAATGAAGTGGTGTTTATTGGTGACCGACATGAAAATGTTTATACAATTGATGCTGAAAAATGTTCAAATCAAAATCAATGCTTTTTGGTTTTAAATTATGAAACTTGACTTTGGCATAGAAGACTAGGGCATGTAAGCATGCACTCACTTTCAAAAGTTTCCAAAAATGATCTTATAGGTTTGCCAAAACTTAAATTTGAGAAAGATAAAGTATGTGATGCATGCCAATTTGGAAAACAAGTTAAAACTTCTTTTAAATCAATTTCTTAAATTTCAACCACTAGACCATTGCAACTTTTACATATGGATTTATTTGGTCCTTCTAGGACTACAGGTCTAGGTGGTAAACAATATGCCTTTGTCATTGTTGATGATTTTTCAAGATTTACTTGGGTTTTATTTTTAGCAAACAAAAATCATGCTTTACAAATGTTTTGATATTTTTGTAAAAGGAAAAAAATGAACAAGACTACATGATTACTTCAATTAGAAGTGATCATGGAGGCAAGTTCGATAGTGATGCCTTTGAGTTGTTTTGCAACGAAAAAGACTATGAACATAATTTTTTGCCATCAAGAACGCCATAACAAAATGGAGCTGTAGAAAGAAAAAATAGAGTCTTACAAGAAATGGCTAGGACTATGTTAAATGAAAATGATTTACTTAAATATTTTTGGGCCAAAGCCGTTAATACCATATGCTATGTAATCAATAGAGTTCTAATTAGACAAAAAATGAATAAAACTCCTTATGAGCTTTGGAAAGGTAGAAAACCCAATATCAGCTATTTTAAAGTCTTTGGTTGCAATAAAGGAACTCTTGTTGTAGAAGAATTCATGCATGTTGTATTTGATGAAAGTAACGCTTTCATAGAAAAATAGAAGATGATGATGATTTAGGTTTGAAAAATCAAATGAAGAACTTAGAAATCAAAGATAATGTAAAAGTCTATCACTACTCATACATTACCAAAAGATGATCATCATTTAGAAGAATCATCAAAAGTTGAAGATGCCTCACAACCCATGCCAAAAGATTGGAGTTATCATCCTTATCACCCTAGCACTAATATAGTTACTCATGATAGTTTAACTCATAGGGTGAGAACTAGAACATCATTTAGAAACATTTGTAATAATCTACCTTTTCTTTCTCAAATTGAACCAAAATGTTTTAACTGATGTCCGAAAATGATGAATTTTGGATTTTAGCAATGCAAGAAGAGCTAAATCAATTTGAAATATTGTTTGGGAACTTGTTCTTAAGCCTAATTCTTAATCTATAATTGGTACTAAATGGGAATTTAGGAACAAAAAGGATGAACAAGGTGTTGTTGTACAAAACAAGGCTAAACTAGTGGCCCAAGGTTTCAATCAACAAAAAGGAATTGATTTTGAAGAAACTTTCACACCGGCTGCTTGTTTAGAGTCTATTTGAATGCCACTTGCTTTTGCATGCTATAAATGATTCACTCTTTATCAAATGGATGTCAAAAGTGCAGTCTTAAATGGATACATTTTAAAAGAAGTTTATATAGCTCAACCACCCAGTTTTAAAAATCATAAATATCCAGATCATGTTTACAAATTGCAAAAGGCTTTGTATGGTTTAAAATAAGCTCCTAGAGCTTGGTATGATAGAACTAGTCAATTTTTAATCAAAAATGATTTTTGTGTTGGAAAAGTAGATACTGCTCTTTTTAAGAAATAAAGTGTGATGATTTAATTATCGTTCAAATTTATGTTGATAATATAATTTTTGGTGCTACTAATCATTTATTGTGTGAGGAATTTTCTAAGTGCATGCATAGTGAATTTAAAATGAGCATGATGGGAGAATTAAATTTCTTCCTTGGAGTTCAAATCAAGCAACCCAAAGAAGGTATTTTCATTAATCAAGCCAAGTATGTAAGGGATCTCTTCAAACGTTTTGACATAGAGGATCCAAAGCCAATGCCAATGCCAATGCCAACTCCTCTGAGCTCCTCAATCAAAATGGAGAAGGATGAAGATAGCAAGGCGGTAGACATCACCAAGTATAGAGGTATGATTGTATCTTTACTATATTTAACCACTAATAGACCCGATATCATGTTTAATGTTGGGTTATGTGCAAGATTTCAATCAAATTCAAAGGAATCCCATTTTAGTGCTGTTAAATGCATTTTTAGATATTTAAGTGGTACTAAGAACTTAGGACTATGGTATCCAAAAGGCACACATATTGACTTAATGAGTTATTCGATGCCGATTGGGTCGGATGCACCATAGATAGGAAGAGCACTAGTGGAACATTTCATTTCCTAGGTTTTGCACTAGTCTCTTGGTTTAGCAAGAAATAAGCCTCAGTTGCGCTGTCAATCGCAAAAGCCAGATACATATCGACAGCTAGTTGTTGTGCACAAATCTTATGAATGAAGCAAACACTCAAGGTCCCATTCTATGTGATAACACAAGTGCAATCAATTTATCTAAGAATCCGGTCTTACATTCATGCACGAAACATGTAGAAATTAGACACCATTTATTGCATGATCATGTGCAAAAAGGGGACATTACTTTGGAGTTCATAGGCACAAATGATTAACTAGCGGATAAATTCACAAAACCTCTTCCTTTAGAACGATTCTCATATCTTAGAAGAGGACTTAGCCTTATAGACCTTTTGGACTTGCATATGCTTGATCATTAATGATTTCTCATGCAAATTGTAAGGCTCATTAGATATAATTTGGTGTTTTTGATGATTTTCTTTGTTTGGATCATCAAATTATTGTTTGAAATGTTATTTGAGTGTTAATGAACGTTTTTATGCATTTAAAATGATTTCATTTAACATTTTTTGCATTTTTCCTTAAGGGTTTTCGGCTACATGGTTCGACCTATCAACCTGTAAGGTTCGGCTTGTCGATCTTGGAAAGATTGGCTTGCAAATATAGGATATCGGCCTACTAAACTTCGTAAGTTTGGCCTGATGATTTGTCGTGGTATAAGTACTCCCAAACTCGAGAAAACCTTATTTTTTCACTATTTTTCTTCTCTCAAGTGCCATTTCTCCTCTAAACCTCATGAAATCAAAAGCCCAACCATCAATCTTTCGATTTCTTGTGATTTTCCTTCAAGATTCATAATTGATTTCCTACACTTTCCTCATAAAACTTTCAAATTTTCATCCTTTTCTCTCTTGGACCAGCGAGTATCTCCAACTTTCTCTATTTTTCTTCAAAAATTTGTGATCTCAACACGTTTAATGCAATGGCATCCGGTTCTTGAGGCTTCAAGCATACCAAATCTGTGGCCAATAGGCCATCCAATAAAGAGGTAACCCTTGAAGAATTCTCTGATGAAAAGTTTGTGAAATTCTTTTGGGTAGAAAAATCATAGATGAAAAATGTGTACTGTTTAATCATTTTGCCAGTTTTGGAGTTGCAGTGCCATTTGAGAGATTACAATGGAAAAATATTATGACCATGAAGGAGGGTGTATACCCTAGGCTTGTTAAGGGTTTTTATGCAAATTTAGACGCCTCCAATGATCCGTTAGAAATTTCTGTGAATTTGAAACATAAGAAGATTGAATTGAATCCATCGATTTTAGGAGAAATTTTAGGAATACCATCAAATGGGGATGATATTCATGGAGTGAAAACGTAGATGTATGATAGAAAAAATATGGCTAAGGTAATTTTTGAGAATGATGATGGTAGGTTGGCCCAAAAGATATATGCAACCTCTTTACCCCCTAGGAGTCGCCTTATATATGGGTTAATTAACACAAACATACTCCCAAGAGCCTGACGTAAGGATGAAGTTCACCTATTAAACCTTCACCTCATTTATTGCATTCTTACCAGAACTAGGATAAACCGTCTTTTTTAATTGGTTAGACAGATGATTGATGTAGCTGAAGGGAAGAAGAGTGCCGGTTTGCCTTACGGTATACTTCTTACTAGGTTCTTTAATTATTTTGATATCCGTATTGCCGATGAGAAAGATGTTGCTCACTTCAAGCCTCATCTTGCTTTTGGTGTTCTCACCATTAGCAAAATGGGCTTTGAAGAAAAACATGGCCAATGGGTGCCGGTTGGTGGACAAGCCACACCACAAGTTGAGCAAGAAGAAGAAGAAGCAAAGATGGCCGACATTGAGGCCCAAGGAGAAGAAGAAGGAGGAGTAACGCTTCAATGGCTCTATGAGCATCAACAACAACTATTTAAGCATAAAAAAAGATGACCTAACACTTAGTCTCACTTCAACAAGAAATCCTCCAACTCCTTCACCAAATGCACTTCAGTGGAGGCTCTTTAAGCCAACCTTGAAACCTATTTACTCTTACTTGCTTTTATGTTTTAAGTTTTCATGTCTTTATGCATTTATGTTTAATTAATTATGTGACTTGACAATGATTTTAATTTGTGTTGAAATGAAATTTCAATTTCTATTATTTTGCTTCTTGCTTGATGACAAATGGGAGAGAAGTTTAAAGGATGGTGTAAATTGATACTTACTTATTGTTGTTTTGGTTTGTGATTTTAAATTTTATTATTGAGACTCAAGCTATGTGAAAGGGGAGCATTCATCTAAGGGGGGAGATTTTGAACTTTCTCTTCAAATTCAATTTAAAACCTTTGTACATATTAAGGGGGAGCAAATTGAATTAATTTTCAAAAAAATCAAAAATTATTTTGTCATCATCAAAAAGTTTCAAAAATTATTTTTAAACTAATTTTGATGATAACAAATATAATTTTTGTTTATATGTATAAATATGTATTTTTAAGTTAATGAAATTCTTGAGTGTTGCAAAGCTTAAGTTTCAAGCAAAATCAAGTGAAGAACATTCAAGAAGTTACGAGCTATAGACACAACAAGGAATGGACTCAAATGGACTAAAAGATTACAAGATTTTATTAATTATTAGTCTTATTGTAAGTGAGTGATTTTTCAATAAGAATATGGTCCAATGCAAGCTCAAATTCACACACACACATATGCATTCATAAATGTTTTTAATCTTTGCATATATAAGTTCAAAGTGTTCAAATTGTTTTATTATGTGGAAAGTGTTCAAAATTATATATAAGGTACTTAAACAGGTTTTTACAAAAACAAGATTTTAGAACATGTTTTTGAGTGATTTTTAAGCATCACAGATTAGCCTGCTGACCATTTTAGGTCGGCCTACTGATGGCCCAAGATCGGCTTATTGAATGCCTACATCAGCCTATCGATCTGGGGTTTTTAAGGCCTGTTTTTAGGAGCTTCTGATGGCTTACTGAACTTGGAGTTTGACCAAGTTTAGCCTACCGGTGGCTGAAGCTCGGCTTGCCGAACTGTCACAACGGCCTACTAATCAGATGACCTTTTAGAGTCCTATTTTGAAATTTTCAAACTCCAGCATGCCGAACATATTTTCTGGCTTGCCAGATCTATCTATAACGGTTAGTTTTCTAGCCATTAGAACTCCACTTCCAATGGTTATTTTGACCCAAATTCAAGTTTTTGGGCTAAAATTGAGCACTTGGAGGCTATAAATATCCCTATATTCTTTGTGCAATGGATCAAGAACAACAAAAAAGATATTAAAAGCATTCTTACATAGTTTTCAAAGCATACATTTTACACATATTCTCTTGAGCTCAAATTTGTTCTATATTCCTTTGAGAATTGCTCACACCTTCAAAACAAGCCTTACTTTGTATTTATTCCTTTTGAAGAGATCGTTTTTGCGAGTACACCCAAATCCTTGTAAATCCTACCATATAAGCATTAGGCTTCTAAGCCTTATAAATTAGGATATTTTGGTTAAGACAATCTCCATTAAAATTGTCGCTTTGTAAGAAGGTGTGGTGAGCCTCGGGTAAAGCAAGTTACTGTCTTTGTACAAGTAGTGATCATGTTGAAAAGAAGGTCGTATGATGTAAGAGGTCAAATGAGGGTTTTTGCTCGACGATAGTGGACATAGGCATTTCGCCAAACCACTGTAAATAGCGTTTGTATCTCTTTTCCTTACATTTTTACTTTAACGCAATTTATATTTGTCTACAAATTTCAATATCTTTATTTGTGCGTTTATCGCTTGAGCATATTTTGTTTAGAATTTTCAAATAATTGTAAAAAGATTTAAAAACCCAATTCACCCCCTCTTGGGTAGCTATTCTTGGGCTAATATGGTCTTAATCTGGTTGGCAATGGAGACGACGACGACGGCTTCGGCTCCAGCTTCTCCTCGATTGCGACGGAGAAACGATAGCTTCAGCTTCTGTTGACATCCCGACCGATGAACCTTCTGTTGACAGAACCATCAAGCCTTCTGTCGATGGAGGACGAGAGATAAAGAGAAACCAAAGGAAAAAAGAGAGAGAGGGAGGAGAGTGAAAGATAGATTGGGAGGGAGAAGGGAGAAAAGAGAGACAAATGTGGACGGGAGAGAGAGAGACTAAACGTGTGGAGATAGAGACGTGGGTGGAAGAGAGAGAAAACAACCGTAAAACTAGAGAATGAAAGAAAGACATAGAATTCAGATCTGAAAATTTGAAACTAGATTCTGATATGTTTGGGGATAATTTTGTTGAAATATAATTTTATTAGTGATAGCTGATATGCTATAATTTACTAACTCCTTAAAAGTCTGACATAATCATTATTTATGTCTTAAAAAACTGTTATTTTGTGCAATGTCTGGTATATTTTATTGTTGGATTCCATTGATGATACTAATTTCTATAAATATGCAATCTTTATGACTATATTTTTATATGTATATAAGCCTTATCAATTTTTGAAATTTTTATTAATATTTCATTATCATGAGGTTTTGTGACTCAAAATAGGAGTACTAGTGTCTCTGCACATAAAATTTTAGACTGTTTTCTTATAAAATAAAAGAAGATAGTAAATACTTTTAGGTGTCCACAAAACGTTGATGTCGCTAATCCTTTTGTCTCTTCTATTAAAAAAATAATCATTTTATCTCTCTTCACGCTTTCGGTTGTTCCAACACTTTTGTTGGGCCTTCTGTCAGGTCCAAGCTAGGCCACTCATTCTGGTGAGGCTAAGCTTGTGGTGTTGTTTGAAGTGACATTAGAATTTGTAGTATTCATAGAATAAAACAGAAAAATAACTATAGTAAGAAAATATTCAGAGTATTTCTTTAACCCCCCTCCCCCCGCACATCACAGAGGTGGAATTTGGTAGATGAAAAAAAAAAACAAAAGCTTATTCATTATACTTTGAGTCGTGAAGTTTTACTTACATTCGATTATATATTAAATGATTCGATTACTTTGTTAAATTCTTTTTTTGAGGAAAAAAAAAAAACCAAAACAAAACTGTATTTCTTGGTCCTTGCAGTTCATGAACTGACGCAAAAGACAAAGATGCAGGAAGTAGACAAGCTAATAAGCAATTTACTATTTAGTATTTCTGAGAAAAAAAAAGTATTAAAATGAATCCTTAGAACGAAGTAAAAAAAAACTGAACTGAAGAACGCTTCGCAGCATTTTTTTTAAAAAGCGAAAAAAAAAAGAAGAGAGAGAACAAGAAAGTTCTTCCTTTACATATTGTTTGTAGCTTCAGTTCCCAACATAAATAACAAGTAACAAGCCATATTATTCTAGTTTTGCTTTCTTCAATCTCATAGTATATATATCATGGCCTCCGAGGCAGAAGTCAACTTCGGAAAATCCATAATAGTGCCGAGTGTTCAGGAGCTCGCCAAGCAGCCCCTTGCCGAGATCCCACCTCGGTATTCGCGAAGCTTTCAGGAATCTCCGCCCGTCTCCGCCGATCTTTTGTCGATACCCGTCATCGACTTTCGGCTTTTGGCTGCTGAGAATTCCGTGGACTCTGAACTGCAGAAACTGCACGACGCTTGCTCTGAGTGGGGATTCTTCCAGGTACTGTGGAGTCCTGTTTTTCTCTTGTTATGTCAGAGTTTTTCTTGTTCCAAAACAAAAAAAATCCTACCCTGGCACATTATTTCAACAGTAATATTGAATAAAGCTTACAATTTATGGAATTTGATGAATATTTGACGGTTGGAGTACTTTATCGTATCACGTATTGAAGAATTATCCTTCAAATTTAAAGGTTTGTATATGTAAAAAAGAAAAAAAAACAGCAAGGAACTGAATATGTAACGCTATTGTTATTGTGTACAGTAGGTAAATAAAAATATTGAAAATGGCGAAAGAAAGGTTACTATTACAAAGTACAAAGGGACAATATATTTACTAATATGTTATTTTCTGCATGTCATGCCTGTGAATCTATTTGAAGTTCTGTGTCTAGGGAGTTCACAATGAATTAAAAATAAGCTGCGGATACAAATTATTATGAGATATTGCATATATTTAGAAGCTAGAAACTCAATCAACCATGAAAAACATGAAGTGCCCGTTTGTTTTATAGCTTCAACTGTAATTTGGAACTTCTTTATACAATATTTTCTCTCGCAAAAATTTTTATTGTTCGAACCTATGAAAAATTGGGCAAAGGCTAGTTCTAGCAATTTTTAATTCATGTTGTGTGTATGTTCTTTTTCTACTGCGTCTTGGTTCTAGACTGTAGTGGTCATAGTTTCATATCAGAACTACGAGTGCTTGGCTTATAATACCATTTGTGTTCGTTGTAGATTATAAACCATGGGGTTAATACTTCATTGCTGGAGAAATTCAGAACAGAGATTGTGGACTTCTTCAAACTTCCCTATGAGGAAAAGAAGAAGCTGTGGCAGAAGCCAGACAACCATGAGGGTTTTGGGCAGTTATTTGTTGTGTCAGATGATCAGAAGTTAGATTGGTCTGACATGTTCTTTGTAACCACCTTGCCACTTAATCTGAGGAAAACTCAACTATTTGAAAAGCTCCCCACAAATCTCAGGTTTGTCTCTCACATTGTAGCTAGATTATTTTTTTTTCTTGTTAAGTTGTGAAGCCTAATTATTGTCCTGACGTAGAAATAGTATGCTGATTGACTTCGTGGTAAGGTCACCGTGTGGGGTCTCACCCTCCTTTCAGGGATGCTGGGTGGTAAAGGGCCTGAGTAAAGTTTCATTAAGCGTGCTTGTAAATTTGGTGAAAATTTTACACTCGTAAATTGGGTGATCAACTACAATCTTGTGGGTTCTTATTCTTTTGTATTTCTTCTGCAACTTTATTGCTCTTGATAATATAGAATTATGACCAATTCTTAAACATTTTCATATAGAAAGCATCGAATCGTCTGTTTTCAGGATTCTAACTTGGGTTTTTTATTGGCTGCAGAGATACCATGGAAGCTTACTGTATGGAAATGAAAAGGCTAGCAATGGGGATTTTGGTTCACATGGCTAACGCTTTGAAGATGGATGTGGAGGAAATGAGAGAGGGGTTTGGTGATGGGGTTCAGACAATGAGAATGAATTACTATCCTCCATGTCCTCAGCCAGATATGGCTATTGGATTCACTCCTCATTCTGATGCTGATGCTCTCACAATACTCTTCCAGCTCAATGAAACTGAAGGGCTGCAGATTCGGAAGGACGGAAGATGGGTTCCTGTTAGGCCGCTTCCAAATGCTTTGGTTGTCAACGTTGGAGACATGATGGAGGTACTAGTATTATACTTTGATTAATAATATAATCCATGAATTTTTAAATCAGGCTTATGAAGATGTTGTAATTCAGTTTGATAAGTTGCATAAGCAAGATTCTAGTATCAGTAAGATATCCTTTCTGCTTGATAAATGTCCTTGCAAAACTGAAAAACTAAGGCTTTAGTTACCATGTTGATCGTTATTAATATCTTGTATTTGCTGTGAATATTAACATGTCTAGCTGTACATAGCTTAGGCGGCTGTCTCCCCTAATATTTTTTCTCTTGATTTTATATGTATATTTTTTTGAAATTTATAGTTCTCCCCATCTCAAAATCTGAAATTGGATATCCGTCCCAACATTTTGTGGGGGAATTCTAGTCTATATAAGCCAATGCTTCCATGTTATAGCCGCCTAAATTTTCCACTTAAAATCTCACCTTTCAGAACCATATGCTAGAGCTAGCACTAATAGAGGAGTTTGCTCCTGCAGATTGTGAGCAATGGCATCTACAAGAGCATTGAGCACAGAGCAACAGTGAACTCATCAAAGGAGAGGCTGTCCGTTGCTACGTTTTATAGTTCGAAGCTAGACTTGGAATTGGGACCCGCTTGGAGCATAATTGGGCCCCAGAATCCGGCGATCTTCCGACGAGTCCCGTTGGAGAAGTACTTTAAGGAGTTCTTTGCTCGAAAACTCAGCGGCAAATCATACCTTGATTTCATGAGAATCCAAAAAGGAGAAAGCCAAGTTCAATAAACATCTCTTGACCTTTTTTTATGGTAAAAAATGAAGTAAGAACTTTTGAAGCATGACAAAGCGGACTAGACATCGCTACCATGTTGTTTCAAATTTTCATTTTTTTCTTTGTCTCCACATGAAGAAAAACATAACAGACACGTTACCAAGCAAGAGTATATTGAGTTGTTTTTGTCCTGGTAAAAAGAGTCTGTAGTTGAAGACACGATCTGCAGAACTATAAACGACAGAATATCAGGAGCGAGAAAGAAAAAGCAGAGCTGTACACAAAATCAAATCAATAAAAGCTGTAATCAGAAAACATCTCTATGGTGTAATAAGAAGGATTTGTGATCAAGATCAAGAGTAAAAAATTTGCAAGCTGCAAAGGTCCAATTATCGACTTATGCAAACTTCGAGATCTTAGAACTTAAGATTTCATAAGGTAATCAAGTCTTATGGTTTCGATCAAAAATGTTGATGAACTATGTGTATACAAGTATATCAAAGATAAGAAAGTAGTCTTCTTAATTCTTCATGTAGATTATATTCTACTTATGAGGAACGATATAAGACTATTATCTAATGTAATGAAATAGCTAGCCAACCAATTCTAAATAAAGATTTGGGAGAGGCAAATTTTGTTCTTGGAATCCAGCTAAGAAATAGATCATTGGGTCAATCAAATACATTCTCAAGTATCTTAAGAGAATGAGAAACTTTATACACGTTTATTCTAGTGGGAATTTGATTCCTATTAGAAGGCTTAGGTTTGGGGGGACATGTCTCACCTGCTTTAGGGTAAGTGGAAGATTGTTGGGATTGATGCCCTACAAGCATATATATTATATATGTTGTTGTTTTTTAAAAAATAAAATGACATTTATTTATTTTGGTTGCTTATGTGTATCATGAATACTTGAATGTACATCAAGAAAATGCCATGATTGTTAATGTGACTACAAATTTAGTATTAATTGTTATATGCTCAAGGATAAATGTATAGATAATAATCTAAATAGTCTACAATAATTAATTATAGTTTTGGATCTTTGATTAAATATTACAAGTGTGATCCAATCTCATTGAGAATGGAATAGTCTTATCAAGATTATTAATGTATAGATATTGTATTGGAGGTACTTTATATAATGAGATTATATAGGATTATGCTAGATAAATTATGAATCTTTATCTTTAATAATTTTCTGTTACAAATAGAATATTCAAATTTATCCGACTCTTGTCTATGACATTATGCTTTTTAACTTGCTTGGTAAGGTTTGTCTCAAGATAGATCATAACTTTGCATCTTGAAAATATAATGAAACAAATGGTTGAGAATGATATTATACAGATATGGAATCTATTCCTAGTTATTGGAAGTTAGAAAATAGTTCTCTTGAGTGACGATTCAAGACTTGAACAGTAAAGTGCTCGTTCATAATAAAACTATGAATTAATTGTTATTTGGAGAATCATTGGACTCAAGGACAAAGATGTAAAAAGAGAAGTAAACAGAAATTGAACATATCTTTTATTATGAATTATTTATGGAGGATTGACATATATGTAATGATTAAATTAATGGTCTACTAGCTAGTTTTCTTGGAGTAATTATTACTATAATTTTAAGAGTGCAATTCTGAGTTTTTAGCAGAGTAACACTGAAACTAATAAATTTGACACAATAATTAAAAGTCTAATTAATTGTCTAATTTATTAGAGCTTGAATTATGGGTCCATAAGTCCCCAATACGACCTCTACAGCATTGTATTGGATTAAAGCATAGAATGAATTATAAATACTTAATTTGCAACAATTGAATTCCAAATTAATTATTTCATACTAGATATTACATAATGTGAAACATAAAAATGTTTTCTGTGGCACATAATATGATGTGACAAATGTTGTCATATTTAACTGAGAAATGGTTTATTAATTAATTATATTTAATTGATGAGATTAATTAATATGTTTAAAATTAATTAATTAATTTTATTTTGTTAATGAGATTTTTGAGATATATTTTAAATTTGTGACACATATGTGTGGTGGGACCACACTATATCTATGCTAACATGGACACAAAATTAAGTAATTAGTTAATCTAAAAGCATATTTAAATAAATTTGATTTAAATAAATTAATGGACTTTTAAAATAAATGAGATTTATTTAAAAATCAAAAATTAAAAATAAAAGAGATATGAGATATCACGTGGGTATAATACCCACTTAGCCTCAATATACACTTCGAAGATTTTATCTCTAGATATGTGCATGGAAGAAGTTAGTGGGTTTTATTTTTCAAAAATTAATTAAAATTAATTAATAATAAATTGCTCGGTTATATAAGAAAGATGAGGTACGGTTTTCATGTACGTGATATTTCTGAGTCTCTAGAGAGAAAAATAGTGTTCTTTCTCTAAATAAGTTATGTTATCTCATGTGTTGAGTACATAGCATAATCAGAAAAATACAAGATAAATTCATTTTTGTAGTTTGATGCCCACTTGACATTCCTTTGGTATGGAAGCTTGACTTGGAAGACTAAGATGTTAAAGAGAATAGCTAGGATACCCTGTGTAACGCCCCAAAAATTAATTAAGTGGTTTTAGTGTGTAAAATGGTGAGTTAGTGTGCCAAATTATAATTCGAGCCTAATCTAAACATTTTGCAATGATGTCCTAATAAATTCAACTTTTAAATTAATTTTATCATTTTAACTTGTTATTTTAAATTTTTGAAACAAAACTATTTGTTAAATACCAAATACATCCCGTTTAAAAAACTGCGTATCGCACACAGCTTTCTTGTGTTGGTTTTACTTCCTTCTATTTAAACTTTCTCTCTCTCTCCTTTTCCCCTCTCTCTCTCTTCCTCTCTCTCTCTTTCGTCTCACTCTCCCTGCCTCCCTTTCTCTCCCTTCTTTTCTTAAATTTTTGAATCAAAAATCAAGCCAAGCTTTTGGTTTTCAGTGGATTGAAGGCTCGAAAACGTGATTAACAACCATAAACTAGATTCGAGGATTGAATCAAGGTTAGTTTTTAACATTTCAAAACTTTTTCAATTTTTTTAATTTTCTTTGTATTTTGAAATCCAAGCTCGTTTAAGCTTAGAAAACCTTTAATCTAAATTAGAGAAACATAAAATAGCTAGAATTTAAGCTTAGTTTGAAGAAAAATGAATTTGAATCAAGATTTTCTATTTTTCTTTATTTTCAGAATTTCTCAAAATATTTGTGCAAATCATGTTTAAATTAGTTCAAAAGTGTTTTATAATGTTTTTCTATCATCTATAGATGTTTTCTATGCCTAGAAATTGAGAAAACAGGTTGAAATTGAGGATTGGAGCTCGGGAAGCCAAGGCTCGGGTTCTGAAAAATTCCAAAATTTTCCAGTTCGGCAGGCCGAACCTGAAAAAGTTCGACCGACCGGACCTAGCTTGCTGGCAGGCTGGACCTAGTTTGTCATTTTTCACCTGTTTTTATTGTTTTAAACCCCGATTGAGAATTTAAACTTTATAGTATGATTTTGTGAACTAAATGGCACACTAGAACACCATGAGGTAGGTTAGTAATGTAAAATATCCTAAGCTAGAAATTGATAAGCTTAGTTTATGTTTAAGGTTGTTCGAGGTTCCACGGAGCCAACGTATAGCTGGACCGGGACTACAGTATGGGACACCGGTACGAGTATTGAGGGAGGATTTCTACCCCTTTCTTTGGTAGCTAGGTTTTTATTGATTTTGGCATTAAAGGATTCTTCCAAAATGTTTTCAATAAATGATATAATGTTTTGAATGTTTTCAAAAGAGGGCTTCTAGCCACAACATGATTTCTTTCAAAATGATCTCCTTCAAAGTGATTTCTTTCGAAATAATTTCTTTTAAAACGAATTTCCAGGAACGGTTTAGATAAACTTCTTAGAAATTTTCATTATTTGTCGAAGAATGAATGCTCATAACGAATCAAATAATGAATGTAACTAAGAATACTCGGTAACATGAGATTTAAGTAATGATAAATATACATGAGGGCATGATGCCATATTCAGAGACCAGGTCATGTAGCGTGCGATCTTGGGGGTAGGGCCCGAAATCTAGCTGGGCCACTACGGTGGTGATAAATATGATTTGCCCAGAAAAGATAAAAAGGTACTTTATGGACGAACTGTTTTTGATAAGACTTATTTAAATGAATTTATTTATTTATTTAACTCTGTTCTTCTAATCATTTCTTTGAAAGGTAAATTTCATGTTTAAATTGTTTATCTATTTTAAAACATAGTCCTACTAAGCCTTTCGCTCACTTTTTACTTGTTTTCAAACCTTTTCCCCCCTCTAGGTGGAATCCAGCTTAAGACCAACGGAGAGTCCACTGCCCGGACTTGCGAGCAATAAAGGATCTTGAGTAGGTTAGTAGCTGTAGTAAATCAAGGCATGTATTATTTAAATTTTATTTTTCATGTTGGACTGCGACTGTAATGATTTATTGCCGATACTATGTGTGTGCACACGTTGTGGGCCTGGTGGGACCTAACACGTACCCTCCTTGCCCTCTCTATTATTTTATTTCTTTTTATTTCCTTCTTATCCATTTTTACTATTTTTAATAACTGATCAAAAGTTTTGAATTGTATCGCATTTTTAATATAATTAATTAATTACTTAAATTGAAAATTTTTAACAAAAACTCAATGAAATTAATCTAATCAACTGTCACGTCACCTCTCGTACTCTAGGGTGTGATAGATTGGTATCAGTGCCTAAGGTTATGAACCTTGGGAATTGTGCACACATAGGTATGACAGTGAAAAGCCTCTGACAGTCTAATTTTGTCTTTAGAATTGAGAGAGAATGGCACCTAGACGTTATCCAGCTGTGGCTGACGTAAGTCCCACATTTGAGGAATGTATGATAGGAACATCATTTGCTGCTTTTTGGCAAATGGCAGCAAGGGTTATGACTTATGAATTGCAACAGTAAAAGCCTCATAAGTAGGACTTCCCTACTCATGATTTAGAGCACACCGTAGTAATTTACGCTTCGGGGGATCTAGAGAAGCCACTTGCTGGGGTGATATTTCAGGTACTCTCGGATCATAGGGGCTCAAGGTGTTTGTTTACCTAGAGAAATTCGAATTGAGGCAGCAATGGTAGGTGAAATGTATGGGGGACCAAGATATCTCGCTGCAGTTTCATCCGGGCAAGGCCATCGTGGTTGCAGACGTGCTCAACAGGAGGTCTTGGGAGATTCGTGCATATTTAGCACTAAAGGACTGGTGAGAGATGCTACCGTGAGCAATAATTGGCCACAGTACCATGAAGACTTCGATTCAGCGTCGGCATATTTCAAGGACTCGATTTTAGCACTTGTTCGGATGGTGATGCAAAATTAGTGCCGAGACCAATATCAATTTTGCATCACCGGTGGATCGTTGTAGTCTCAGGGAACATCTGACAGTGTCTGCAATCGAGGGAGTGATGAAAGCCTTGATAAATGAAGCCCACAAGTTTCAGTTCACCATTCATCTGGGGAGCACGAAGATGCATCGCGTTTTTCAGGGGCAGTACTGGTGAAGAAGCTTGAAGAAAGATGTTTAAGCGTACATGGCCAAGTGCGTGATTTGCTTGCAGGTGGCAGCCAAGCATCAGAAGCCTGGTGGTCAGCTTCAGCATGAGAGCATGTCGTGGCGGATTTCTTCTATGGGTTGCCGAGGACGGAGCAAGGACATGAGGCAATTTGGGTCGTCATTGGCAAGTCGATGAAATCGATGCGTTTTATTCTCATTAGGTCCTAGTGTTTGCAATGAGTTCTTGGAGGAGCTTTCTGGAAGCTTTGGGCACAAACTTGGGTTCCAGCGTGACTTTTCATTCTCAAACTGATAGGCGGTTTGCTTGAGGTATACAGATTTTTAGAGGTACATTGCCTGCACATGTATTGGATTTTGGCAGGAATTGGAAACGACATTTGCGTCTAGCGGAGTTGGGTACAACAGTAACTATCGAGTAAGCATCAGGATAGCACCATTCGAAGTACCATGTGGTCGGTCGTGTCGATCGCCGGTGATTCGGGCAGGACCGAAAGACGAGACCATTATTGGACCCAGAGAGACCCGCGAGAACAACGAAAAGGGCTACTGTGTTACGTAATCGGTTGAGAACAACTCGAGGTAGGCATAAGAGTTATGCGAATGAGAGCCGCTGACCTTTAGAATTCGAGGTAGGGGATTCTGTTCTCTTAAAGGCTTCACCATGTAAGTGAGTTTTGCATTTTGGTGTGCGAGGGGAAAATGCATCGAGGTGCGTCGGGTTGTTCGAGATTCTCAACACGTTGGAGTGACCGTTTATTGCCTTGATCTTCCTCCCAAACTCTCTCATGTTCATGTTGTATTCTGCATGTCGGTGCTTTAGAATGTTCGCTCAAGCCAAGCAAGATCGTCTCGATTCGTAATGTGTAGATTCAGGAAGACATGACCTACTAAGAGGTGCTGGCTTAGATTATCGACCAAAAAGTGATAGATTTAAGGCGTTGTGAGATTCCATTAATGAATGTGGTGTGGTGGCACCACAGGGTTGATGAGAAAACCTGGAAATTAGGGTTGATCATATGGGAGTCATATCTGCATTTATTTTGTACTTAAGATGGTTTTCGAATTTCAAGGACGAAATTTCTTTTAGGGGTGAAGAGCTGCAATGCCCCGAAATTAATTAAGTGGTTTTAGTGTGTAAAACGGTGGGTTAGTGTACCAAATTAATATTCGAGCCTAATCTAAATATTTTGCAATGATGTCCTAATAAATTCGACTTTTAAATTAATTTGATCATTTTAACTTGTTATTTTGAATTTTTGAAACAAAACTATTTGTTAAATACCAAATACATCCCATTTGAAAACTGTGTATCGCACACAGCTTTCTCGTGTTGGTTTTACTTCCCTCTATTTAAACTCTCCCTTTCTCTCCTTTTCCCCTCTCTCTCTTTTCCTCTCTCTCTCTCTATCTCACTCTCCCTGCCTCCCTTTCTCTCCCTTCTTTTCTTAAATTTTTGAATCAGAAATCAAGCCAAGCTTTCAGTTTTTAGTGGATTGAAGGCTCAAGAACGTGATTTAACAACCATAAACTCGATTCGATGATTGAATCAAGGTTAGTTTTAAAAATTTCAAAACTTTTTGAATTTTTTCAATTTTCTTTGTATTTTGAAATCCAAGCTCGTTTAAGCTTAGAAAACCTTTAATCTAAATTAGATAAACTTTAAAAAGCTAGAATTTAAGCTTAATTTGAAGAAAAATGGATTTGAATAAAGATTTTATATTTTTCTTTATTTTCAGAATTTCTCAAAATATTTGTGCAAATCTTGTTTAAATTAGTTCAAAAGTATTTTATAATGTTTTTCTATCATCTATAGATGTTTTCTATGCCTAGGAATTGAGAAAACAGGTTGAAATTGAGAATTGGAACATAGGAAGCCGAGGCTTAGGTTCTGAAAAATTCTAAAATTTTTCAGTTTAGCAGGCCAAACTTCATGAGTTCAATAGGCGGGATTCATACTACTGGCAGGCCGAACCTAAAAAATTTTGGCCGACTGGACCAGACTTGCAGGCAAACCGAACTAGGGAGACCGGCAGGCCGACTGGGCATAGTGAAAATTTGTCCTTTTTTGCCCGTTTTTACTATTTTAAACCCCGATTGAGAATTTAAACTTTATAGTATGATTTTGTAAACCAAATGGCACACTAGGATACTATGAGGTAGGTTAGTAATGTAAAATATCCTAAGCTAGAAATTGATGAGCTTAGTTTATGTTTAAGGTTGTTCGAGGTTCTACGGAGCCACTATATAGCTGACCGGGACTGCAGTGTGGGACACCGGCATGAGTATTGAGGTAGGACTTCTACCCCTTCCTTTGGTAGCTAGGTTTTTATTGATTTTGGACTTAAAGGATTCTTCCAAAATGTTTTCAATAAATGATATAATGTTTTGAATGTTTTCAAAAGGGGGTTTCTAGCCACAACATGATTTCTTTCAAAATGATCTCCTTCAAAGTGATTTCTTTTAAAACGAATTTCAAGGAGCGGTTTAGATAAACTTCTTAGATATTTTCATTATTTGTCGAAGAATGAATGCTCATAACAAATCAAATAATGAATGTAACTAAGAATATTCGGTAACATGGGATTTAAGTAATGATAAATATACATGAGGGCATGATGCCATATTCAGAGACTGGGTCGTGTAGTGTGCGACCTTGGGGGCAGGTCCCGAAACCCAATTGGGCCACTAGGGTGGTGATAAATATGGTTTACCCAAAAAAGATAAAAAGGTACTTTATGGACGAACTGTTTTTGATAAGACTTATTTAAATGAATTTATTTATTTATTTAACTCTATTCTTCTAATCATTTCTTTGAAAGGTAAATTTCATGTTTAAATTGTTTATCTATTTTAAAACATAGTCCTACTGAGCCTTTCACTCACTTTTTACTTATTTTCAAACATTTCCCCCCCTCTAGGTGGAATCCAGCTTAGGACCGATGGAGAGTCCACTGCCCGGACTCATGAGCAATAGAGGATCTTGAGTAGGTTAGTAGCTGTAGTAAATCAAGGCATCTATTATTTAAATTTTATTTTTTATGTTGGGCTGTGACTGTAATGATTTATTGTCGATATTATATGTGTGCATACGTTGTGGGCCCGATGGGACCCAACACGTATCCTTATTACCCTCTCTATTATTTTATTTCTTTTTATTTCCTTCTTATCCGTTTTTACTATTTTAATAATTGATCAAAAGTTTTAAATTGTATTGCATTTTTAATATAATTAATTAATACCTTAAATTGAAAATTTTAACAAAAACTCAATTAAATTAATCTAATCAACCGCCATATCACCTCCCGTACTCCGGGGCGTGACACCTTGATAGGCTTCAAAAGGTTTGAATGATATATTGTCATATGTTTTCAACGTTGAATTAAAATTATATATCTATTCTCGATAAATAAAGTTTTGAGAAAATTTTTTTTTTATCAACCGATCTATTTTTCCTCTGCATTTTCTATTAAAATTTCAACATTAATTATATTATGTCACCTCAATTAAAAAATTCTACTCATTTAAAATTATCAAATTCTCTAAAAATCATGAAGTTCGGCAACTTAAACATGAACGTTAGCTTAATCTTTTATATGAGTTATCTATTTTAATTGAGTTGCTATTTTTAGTTGAGGCAAATGCTAAGGACAACTCACTTTTCAATCTTTTTTAGGCGCTAGTATATTCTTTTGATATATGGCATCTTAACTTTCTTAAACAAACACAATAATAAGTCACTTTTTTAAAACTTGTTTAGAAAAGCATTATTTCTTCTTAAACCTATATTCATACCTTCTCTCTACACAATCAGACCTACAGAGAGAGAGAGTAACATATCAATTCGTGAGGCAAGATCCAACTTTAAAAAAAGGCCATCCATCCACTAATGGAGCATAACAATGTTGACTTAATCTTCCAGCAAAGCATTAAAAGACATAGATCTGGCCTAGGCTACATCTTGTCTCTAAAAAAATAACATTAGTTCATGATGAACATTAAATAAATACAAAAAATGTTCTTAAACATGATAAGGAAAGAAGAAAAAACTAGTTTAGTGGTAGAATTGAGTTTTTCTGTCTTCGAAATCCATCGTCTTTGTCTCTGAACCAATAGCCGCTCCCAAAACACCCTCAACAAAGCCCTAAAGAGTGCTATTTCTAAGCCTTTGTTGAAAGCAGGTAACTTGGGCTCGAATTCAAGCATTCAAATTTGGAATGATGGCCGCCGCAGCTTCAAGCTTCAAGCTTCAAGCGCCCCAACGTACTACACTGTTTGGGAAACTAGGGATTTGGACAAGTGCTGCAACGCACTTCTTGGGCATAAAAGCCGAGCTCTCACTACAAAAAAAACTACATTTAACGATATATTATTTACGACATGTAGTTTTTGAATGTTGTTGAAAAATACATACAACGACGTATCCAACAAACATGTCGTTAATAACATTTGAAACAATAATTAACAACATCTATATAGATACCGTATTAAAGGTTTTCTTTTAACGACAATAGTTTAGTGTCGTTAAATTATTTAACGACAAGTAGGAGATGTCGTCAAAGTCTTGGAGATTCCACGACACTCTTTATAGACGACATCTTGACCAATGTCGTCTATAAAGGGTGTCATAGAATCTCCAAGGCTTTGACGACATCTTCTACTTGTCGTTAAATAATTTAACACTAAACTATTATCGTTAAAAGGAGACCTTTAATACGACATCTGACATCTAATTATTGTTTCAAATGTCGTTAATGACATCGTTGTTGAAGATGTTGTTGTATGTACTTTTTAACGACATTTAAAAACTACATATCGTAAATAATATGTCGTTAAATGTAGTTTTCTTGTAGTGTCTTTGGATTTTTAATGGACCGCAGTATAGAATGACAATGTGGCGCCTAACTTCACGACCGCGGTGCACTTCAGAGATTTCCTTCTTCTAATTTATATTTGCACCATTTTTTCCTATAACCTATAAAATAAAAATAAAACAAATTAAAAGTAAAATAAAACGCCAAAATCTAACTCATAATCAAATAAAAAAGGTACTCAAATCATAATTATAAACTAACTGGTCAACCTCCCCTGAAAAAAAAAAAAAGAAGAAAAACTAACTCATCAATGAATATATATAAACATATGACGACATATATATATATATATAATATATATATATATATATAATATATATTAACATACTACAAGGCATAGGGAAAGAGAAATCACTGCCCAAAACATTTCAATTCGTAAGGAAAAAATATCCAAAACGTTCATGTGTTTTTGCCTAAATGCCATATTTTCCTCTCTTTTTATAAAAATATCCAAAACATTCTATATGTTTACAAAATCATACTCAAAATACCTCATAAAGCAATTAGTTTTTTAAAAAAACTCAAGATTGTTGTTCTCAATCAATATTAAATGTCATTATAAATATGGCTCAACTAAAAAGTTAAATGAAAGATAATTTAAAATGTTCAAATCAATAATTCAATTTTTTTTGAGAGTTTTTAATTTTTTAAGATTGATTTTATTTAGTATTTTGGTTTAATAATGTCTTAAATTACATTTAGTAAAAGTTAAGAAGAGTAATTTTGGTTTTTCAAGAAGTTTTAATTGCTTCAAAGAGTATTTTAAGTATGATTTTTAAAATACAAAGATGTTTTGGGTAATTTTATAATAAAAAGAGTAAAAATAATATTTAAGTAAAATACAAAAAATATTTTGGGTATTTTTCCTTTGGCAACACAAAATTAAAAATAAAAATAAAAATAAAAATAAATCATCTGGGCAGAGTCGGTTTCCAAAAAGGCAGCCTCTATTCTTCGTGTTCTGTAGTGCGCAATGACCTAGAAAATCAATAGTAATTAACTAAGAAAAATCGAAATCTGAAATTGATTAATTCACCGACCATTAATATTCAATAATTAATATCTTGTAGTCTAGTGAAACGTATCTGGAGGAAATTTGCAGATATCCATAAGATGTGGGCTGGAAAAATAAAAAACATGGCTCTTCAAAAAAATAAAAAATAAAAAGATGACGTGGAATACGGTCAGTTCAATGTACAAAATCGAAAGGTCCAAAATTAATTCATGGAGCAAAATACGCACATGCACTTTTTTATTCACGTCGACCTTTCAAGTTGCTTTTATAATATTACATTGTAGTAGATAGATATAGTCAATGAAAAATGGAGAGACCATATAAAATTATTGGAGAGAAAAGAAGAGATCATATTCTAGAAGGAAACGGAGATCATAAAGAAGAGATCAAGTTCTAGAGAGAAACGGAGATCAATTGAATCTATCCAATCTAATAAATTTGGAGCTATGGAGACGTTAATGGCGGAGCTGGGAGCATGTCTTGAAGTGCCTTCAGTTCAGGAGCTAGCAAAAGACACAACAATAAAAGCTGTCCCAGAACGATATGTTCGCCTTTCTCAAGACCCTCCTTTTATATCCAATCTATCTTCATTACCACAAATTCCTGTCGTCGACATGAACAACTTACTTTCTTTGGACAAAAATGTCATGGAATCCCAGCTCCAAAAGCTTCACCTTGCTTCCAAAGAATGGGGCTTTTTTCAGGTATATACATACTTAAATACATGCATTCTTCCAAATTCATGACTAGATTCGCTTGCCAGGGTAGTATATGAAATATATATTTTTACCCACAAATTTTTTTAAAAAATTTTAGATATGTCTTTATTTTGCAAAAAATATGAATATCCCTAACTAAATAATTGAAAGATATTATTTTGCTCCCATTTTGTAAGAAAAATTGTAATTGTTCCCCACTCAATTATCAAAATATACATTATATCAGAGAAAATTACACAATATGCTACATTTTTAACCATCTAATTTTTTATGCCATAAATTGTAAAACATAAAAAAATATATTTCAGAAATCTTGATCTGCTACAAATTTTAACCTCCCTCGTTTACTTCACACTCTTTCTCACGTTTTGTTTTCGCCGTCTTTTCTCTCGCTTCTCTCATTCTCTCTCTTCCTCCTTATCTCTCTGTCTCGTTTTTTGCCACCCGCATCGTCACTGAACTTCCTCACTGCCCTTGCTGACAATCAAAGATGAGCCAAGGTCTTTCTCCCACGTTGGAAAAAATGGCGAACGATCACTATTGTGCCGATCTCTCTCTCTCTCTCTCTCTCGCAACGTCACTGATTGATGGAGTCATGCAGCTCCAATCAAGGTTCAATCCATGGCGCACATATTTGGCTCACTCAATATCCGCCGTTCTCACCAATGTTGATTCGGTCCAGGCCATTCTAGAGCCCTAGCCTTGCGGACAGGAAGTTCTGGAGCCAGAGCAATGATGTCGATATACTTCTCGCCAGCCTCGATCGCGTCATCATGGATGGAGGAATTACACGAGAAAATCGATAGCCAAAGTCGCCGTCTTTGCCAATCGTCATGGCCATAGATTCGCCTGTTCCTTTAATGATTTGCCTGTCGCCCTTGCGTGGAGCAAGCTGCCAATTGTCGCAAATCTTCCATGAAGTCAAATCGATCCGCCGCGGACGCCACAAGTCCTAGAGACAAGCCCATGGCAGTGAGGAGAGTGAGAAAGAGAGAAGAAAAAGAAGTCTTTGTGGGTCATGCAACGTGTCTCCGGATGACACAAAATATCTTAGTAGGACATGCACCAGCTTCTGGTGTAAAAACTTTTTATGTTCGTGGCTTAAATAAAAATTGTCTAAAAAAGTTACATTTTTAGGTATTAACCTAACTATAAACAGTGATGAAGGGAGCTTGGGTCTAGTGGGACCCCACAGACAGACTCATACCACCCCCACCACCCACACAAATTGCTTTTATTGCAAAATATATCCTATTATTAGTTTTTAAAGTTCATAATTTTCTACCCACTTGTGTAATTTATCCTATTTAATTCTTTGTAATTTTAAATTTTATGTGAATAGCTTTAAAAATTTCATTACACCCTTAGTTTTTTCTTTTCATTATACCTTATTATTTTATATTTTTTCTTGTCTACATAATTTCTAAAATAATATCTAAATAAAAAATAATCATAAAATACTATTTCAGTTTATATATTTGAAGGACAAATCAAAAAATATATCTATAGACCAATAGAAAAGAAAAACAAACAAATACTAAGTACGTAATTATTACACCATTAATTCAGTTAAAATTTTCACTTTAGTCACGGCGCTGAATAAATTTTTTGGCTTCATCACTTGCTATAAATCTTTATTCAATAAAGTACTATATATTTTCTTTCATAATGCTCCAACTAAAAAATGATAACCACTATTGTAAGCTTTTTCTTTAATTTATGTAGCTAACGCTTGCGCATATGTATTATGTCGACCGTGGCAGTTGATAAATCATGAAGTAAGTTCTAAGGTGGTGGAGGGTGTGAAGACGGGGATTAAAGAATTATTTAACCTCCCAAAGGAAGAGAAAACGAAGTTTTGGCAACAGCCGGGAGACGTGGAGGGATTTGGACATGCCTTTGTTGTGTCTAAAGACCAAAAACTTGATTGGGCAGACGCCTTCCACTTGATTACCCTGCCAAAACATTCCAGGAAGTCCCACTTGTTGCCCAAATTTCCTCCACAATTCAGGTCTCTCTCTGTCTCTCTCTCTCTCTCTCTCTCTCTCTTTCTCTCTCTCTCTCTCTATATATATATATATAGATACACACACACACACATAGCTTCTTGCAAGAAATCCGGCTTCCTTTTGTTACCATCCGTATATCGATCTTTGGGTTTTCTATGGTACATATAAAAAGAACACCTTATCACTAGCACTTTGTTTTTGTTCATTAGATCTAGTTTTGTATTTTAACTATGGTCTAATTAGATCTAATGTCAGAAACATGTCCCTGCTGAAGAGAGCTCTTATTTTTTTTTAAAATTAAAAATTCGTCAATAAGGAGATTAACTACTAATTTTTTGAGGGGCAATTAGTTGAATATTTTAATTATAGTCTAATTAGATCTAATGTCAGAAACATGTCCCTACTGAGGAGAGCTCTTATTTTGTTTTAAAATTAAAAATTTGTCAATAATAAGATTAACTACTAATTTTTTGAGGGGCAATCATTTTATTTTTTCCTTGGGGGGGGATGGGGATTGTGTCAGCATTATTGGCCCATGTCATATCGAACATTAGCAATTTGTTATCTGAACTTTTAGTTTTAGCAAGTAGCATCTTGAACTTGCAAATTTGTAGCCAATCAACTACTTATGCCAATCCTTCATGTCATTGATCAACTATTCATGTACAAGTCACATGCTAGTTTCAATTTAAAAAAAATAATATCACAATTAATGGATTTAATTTGCTACAGATTTATAACTTCAGGATGTAACTTATTAAAATTAAAAGTTTAAGAGGTAACATTGTTAAAAAATCCCTTTTAAGTAAATGGAAGGAGAAAAAATTGGAAATTAGCTACTTGGACATCAAAGAATATTTAGAAGTCGGTTAACCATAGAGCAAACATGTGAGGAAAGGTAACCAGAAGTTATTGCCAGTATTTTTTTTTATCCATTGTCACAATTAAAAATTTGGAAATTAATTACTTGGTCATAAAAAAAATATTTAGAAGTTGGTGAACCATAGAGTAAGCACGAGAGGAAAGGTAACTAGAAGTTATTGCCGGTAATTTTCTTTTCCATTGTTACAATTATTTTCATTTAAAGTCATTTTCAAATGGAATTCAAAATTGTGTGTATTGTGCGCGTGTGAAAAAACCACCGCGGCCACTTTACTCTCCCTCACAAATCACAAATTTGGGATAAAAAGACAAGTACATCGCAGTTAATCATCCGCATGATACTATCATGATGTCCTTAAATAAGATCCAATTATGACAAAACGAACATTTTAGGTGGCCCATTTGGTTTGTAGATCTGAACAGAGAACTTGAAATGAAATCCAAATTTGTCGTGAAAGAAAACATTATAGAAAAAAATGTTTAAATTCTGTGCTAAAATTATGAAGCAAATAGACTAATGAATGCTTTTTTTGAATTTCCATTGTAGAGATTCCATGGAAGCTTACTCAGCCGGGCTAGAAAAAATAGCCAACACAATCCTTGCCTTCATGGCAAAAGCTCTAAGAATGGAACCTAATGAAATGAGAGACCCATTTGTCGGAGGAGGACAGACCATGAGGATGATCTACTACCCTCCATGTCCGCAACCACAACTTGTGCTTGGCCTCAACCCGCACTCCGACGCCACTGGCATCACCATACTCCTGCAGATCAATGAAACCGAAGGCCTCCAAATTAGAAAAGATGGGATGTGGATTCCTATTAAGCCGCTCCCTAATGCTTTCATTGTCAACGTTGGAGACTTCTTAGAGGTTAGTGCAAAATAGAAATTCATGTGCGAGAACATCACCCTTCTTTGTTTTTAGTTTTTAGTTTTTTTTTTAACACTGATTTATTTTTTTTTTTCAAACTATAGTTATCAACAATATTAGGCAATTTGATTAAAATGATGGCTAGAACAGTTTGCTCTAGAAGTGTTTGAATTGACTAGCGGATATTTAGGTCAAGGTTAGACAGCTGAAAAATTAATGTGTACTAATGACACTTTATGAGTATTGTTGATACAAATTAACTGGCATTGTCGATTTTCGTTTAGTATCACTTTTCTTATGTGATGAAAATTAAATTATAAAATGACCCATATAATACTGCAAGCGGCCTTAACTGCCTAGTGCATGAATGGCACAAAACACAAAGCTTTCTCACGTTTTCTTGAAAAGATGAATCTAAGTGAAATATTTACAGAAAAAATGCTGGCAAGATATATTAAGTTTAGCGTCTCTATTACGATGAGTATTATTAATGCTAGAATGCATTATGGAGGCTTTTTTTTTTTTTTGTGGCCCGGCACACTTCACCATGGGACTGTAGCTATGGTATCATTCTTGGGAAATTTTCATAAATACAATCTTTAAAGATTTAATTTTAATAAATGTCATACATGATCATTTATGACATAATTTAACGTGTAATATGATTAATAGTGTGACATAAACTTTTCTAAGTGTGGTATAAATAAACATAACTTTTAAATGTGTGGCCATGTAATTATCTTGTCGTTATTCTTATTGGAGCAATTCTATATAGCCCGATCGGGCTAGGGCTCTTCATCACAAGTTGATGGTTCAAGGGCCTATATGAATCATACAAGTGGACCCTACCAACTTGTGTTTGATGCGGTCGTAATCTCATTGGGCTATACATCATTTTTGTTTGGGCAACTTTCAAAAATGGCCCCAAATACCTCAATTTATTAAAAATACCATTCAACAAATCATTTATTAAAACTTGTCTTTTTATTAGAAATTGATGATTTATTACAAGTCTAAGTTAACCTCCATTCTCACTCCCTCATAAGAGAATCTGCTAGGTTTTTTTCTTTCAAATATATTTTTTTAGCGAAACAAGGGAAAAAAGAGTAAATAACAAAATAAAATTATTTTTAAAAAAGACAAAAAGAGACAGTTACAAAAAAATAAAGATAAGAGGATAATTTTAACAAGGGTGCCATGTGAGGACATTCTATGTAAATTTCTCTTTTTTCTTCTTATTACATACATAATTGGTTATGATTTTGTTTGCAGATTCTAACAAATGGAATATACCGTAGCATTGAGCACCGTGTAACGGTGAACCTAGGAAAGGAAAGGCTCTCACTGGCTACATTTTACAACCCCAAATTAGATGGAGAGTTGGGTCCAGCACCAAGCCTTATAACTCCTCAAACCCCACCATTATTCAGAAGGATTGGTGTTGCAGAGTACTTCAAGGGATATTTTTCACGAGAACTCGACGGCAAATCATACATCGATATGATGAAAATCCATACTGATGGAAACGAGTCTTAATTAATTACCGTTTTTTTACATGCAAAAGAGTTACGTACTTTGGTGTGGTAGTCAAAACTGATTTGCATATGTAATATCTTATGTATTGTGAATAAAAGCACCCACTCCTTGTTTGTTTTAAAAAAAATATCTAGTTGTCCTTTTTTTTAATATGAATTTTTGTCTCTTTTTCACATGCTACCTTGTCTCCTCTATTATTTTTATCTTTATTTATGTTCAAATAATGTAGAACAAACAATTAGAAAGATTTCCTTAAAGAGAGAGAAAACAAGAATGAACTTGTAGATAATTTATTTTATATTTTTAATGTAGTCGAATTTTTGTGACTCACTGAAACATAGAAGTGCTCTTATTTAATTGAATCATGAGTACTAGCCTATCATCAACTATAATTTTTTTTTTCCAAAATATTATCAACCACAAACTAATATAATAGATTGACAAATTATCCACATTATAAAATAAATAAATAAAAAAGATAAATCTACACATTTTCAAATTTCACAATTCATATCACCATCATTTTTATTCTTTTTTAAATTATCACACTTTCAAATTGTGTTTGTGAAGTACGACGATTGCTCCATTACTACCACCTCCGTCAACAAGTTAGGAACTAATTTTGGCATTTCTTTTGTTCATGGACTAAATAGTACTATTTTTTATATAGAGACTAATTCTAGAGAAAGAAAGATAGTTCAAGAACCTTTAATGAGACAGAATCAACGGTTTTCGTTTATAATTTATTAGAAAGACTATTCATAAGATACTTTTAAAGTTTAAGAACTATTTATGAAATAAAATTGACTAGAAAGACTACTTTTAGAGATCAAAAGGTGTTCTAGGACAATTCATGAATTCATCCCTAAAATTTTAGCTACCATTAAAATTAATAGATGATTTTTTTAGTCCAGCTTTTGTTGTGAAGCTAGACACAGAGGTGTAATTATCATTTGTGGTGGAGTCATTATACTCAGTGGGGCAAGATTTAAAAAAAAAAATTCCTTTTTAGGCAGATTATTGAAAAAATTTATAAATTACACCCCTAATAAGGTTAAAATAAAAATTGTAGTGTGTCTTTACTCAAAAAAAATATTATATTTGTATCTACAATTAATATAATGGAAAGTTCTAATGATATCCTTCCTGTTTCTTTTCTATTTCATTTTGTGCCTCGACCAAAAAAATTTATTGGCTCCATTGTCTGTTATCCTAACTTTTATATTAAGAAACCCATGTTTTTTCTAAAAAATTCAACGCAAAATTTACATTAACACCTCTTGAATTTTCAGAAAAAAAATACAAAGATGACCTCTCTAACAATCTAACCTAATAAAACAATGTAGTTTCGTCGTCGAATATTTTCTAAATGAATAATATACTCATCGATGCATTAGAAAATAATCTCAACAAAATTTAGGGCCTAAAAACGTTGGTTTTACCCTTGTTTAACCGATAAAAAATGATGTTATATTATCTATCCGCAATTATAAATTACACTCTAGTGTTGAAAAAATAACATTATCAAGGGCTAAGATCAATGTAACTAGTAGATTAACGACTAGGATTTTGGGGTTTTTTTGTTGTTTTACATCAAAAGCTTAAAAAATTAGGATGAGAGTTTGAGTGTTAATGTGAAATATTTTGGTCAAAAAGTGTTAGAAACATAGTCACATAGACGCTTCAAAATTTTTAGTTATTAACAGGATGTTAAATCATGTTATTACAAACAATAAATTATTACATAATTTATACATAACTCTCAAAGACAAAAATCCAACTCCTAAAGGAAAAACTAGTGGATCTCTACCAACGGATTTTTAACACTACCATCCTTCAGTAGATCATTGTGTGTGTGGACAACCAGCAAGTCTTTATGAGCACGTTCCTCCTTCCAACTACTAAGTGCTTAGGAAAATTAATTGCTAAAGATAAGCATTAATTTTCTCTTTAAAATTGCATTTAGGCAATGTAAAAAAAATATGGAGACCTAATGTCTCTATTTAAGTAGTAAGAAGTATTATTTTCAAACATGAAAACTTGGAAAAGCTTGTCTCCCACCGCAAGGACTTTTCTTATCAAATACGCTATCCACGTAGTTTTTTCTGTGTGGTGTTGGCACCAATGTGCTACTTGTGCAATCCATAACTTGTTTCTCTTTTCCATTAAGGAAACTATTATTTTTGAATTGCCTAAAATATTTGCAATTCAAATAATTTCAATTTAAATTAGAATAATATCATGATGAAAATTATATGTCTTAAATAATTATCAATAATGAATTATTCTAAATTCAAGTTCAATTAAGATTTAAATTTAATAATTAAACAATTAATTATCTAATATCACTAGTAGAAATTGTTGATTACACGACACTATTACACGACGATTTACAAAAAAACCTATAGTGTTTAGTGTGCGAAAAAACACACAGAAGTGCAAAAAATACAAAAACCGTTGTGGAAGTAGAATTTTCATGATGGTCTCTTAAAAAAACCATTGTTTAAAGATATAGATTACACAATAGTTTCAACAAAAAAGCGTCATGTAAGCTACTGAGATTATAAATATAGTTATAGTAGTAATCTACAATAGTATATGTAAAATAGAATTAAATATTTTTGTAATATTATTATTTAATGCAAATATTAATATAAGTTAATAATATATTATTAAGAATTATAAATTAAGAATATTAAAATATTATTATTATCATAAAAATTTTATTAATTTTTAGGAGGAAAATTTTTTTATTGTTTTAAATTAATTTATCATAAAAATATTAATATTATCATTAAATAATAGTATTAATGCTCATCATATAATATTAATCTTAAATTTTATAGCTGAAAGAATTTGCACAACAGCTTTCTTGAGAAGCTATCATATAAGGGGTGTCTATTTTTTGCTAGCTTACATGATGGTTTTGGAAGAAAATTGTCATGCAAGATGCCACAGCCCATTGTTTCTTATTTCCTTAGCTTACATAACGGTTTTGAAAGAAAATTGTCGTGTAAGGTATTTCCTTACGTTACAGAATGGTTCTAGAAGAAAACTATCATCATCGTCGTATAAAGTGCCAATATAACCTAGCCTACCAACTCGACAAACAAATGCAGAACACAAATAGCCCTCTAAAAAATAGGATCGAACACCTAAAAACAAAAGTAAACAGCTTCTCCATTACCACCTCTCCGTCGGTGCCTCTTATAAGTGTTATTTTACATAATATTTTTTATTTTATTTGATATTATTGATTAGTTTTTTGGCTTGTGAATTTAAAGAGCATAATAATTTATCTTGAAATTTATGGATGTCCATGATTTGATTTGTTATTTGAATATGATAAGTATGATATGAATTTATAGAATCATGATTAATATTGTCTGTGTATGATTAATTTGTGAAAATTATTATAGTCTTAATTATATGGGTTAATTAATTAGTGTAAAATGTGTACATTTTGATTTAGGATTTGCAAAATGGATAGGACATGGATGTGAGATTACATATTGACTAAACGATTTGCCAATGGTGTGTTAGAATTTTTGTTATTCGCCAAAAATCATGCCCAATGGGATAAAATTCGGTGTCCTTATATTCAATATGGAAATCATAGATCTCACTCAATTAAAATTGTTAGAGGACATTTATTTTGACATAGGATAGATTGTAGTTACCAAAAATGGCATTTTCATGGTGAGTCTTTTTTTAATCCAAATTTAAGTAGTAGAGGAAAGAAGCCTATTATGGAGGAGGAAAATATAGGTGATCATGACAATATGCTTGACATGGTAAATGATTTGGAAGAATACTTCGTACACCATTTAGAGTTATTTGAGACAATGATGAATGATTTTGGGACACCGTCTATGAGAGGTGTACAAATTTCACAAAATTGTCTACTTTAGTTAGATTATAAAATTTGAAGTCGTGAGTTAGGTGGTCAAATTCTAATTTCACAAATCTTTTAGAATTTCTAGGAAAACTTCTACCAAAGGGTAATAAATTACTAACTAGTATGCATGAGACTAAGAAGACTTTGAGTACTTTGAGAATAGAGTATGAGAAAATTCATGCTTGTGAAAATGATTTTGTTCTTTATAGGAATGAGTATGAAGACTTGAATAATTTCCCGATTTGTGAAGAATTAAGATAAGAAAGGAAAGGTGCTAAAAAACAGTAAGAAAGGAGTATCGACAAAGGTGTTGTGGTACATTCCACCGGTACGATGTTTAAGGCGTTTATTTAGAAATACAAAGCATGTCAAAATTTTGATATGGCATCATGACACACGGGTCGACAATGGTATGCTTGACATCTGGCAAATTCACCACAATGGAAGATCTTTGAAGCTGATTATCCTAAGTTTAGTGCAGATCTAAGAAATATACATTTTGCCTTGTCAACGGATGGAATGAACCCACAGGGTAACATGAGTAGTAGACATAGCACTTGGCCTATAATACTTGTCAACTATAATCTATCTCCAAAAATATGCATGAAGCGAAAGTTCTTAATGTTGACTCTATTGATTTCATCTAGAGAATAACATTGACGTGTACTGAGCACTCTTAATCAATGACCTAAAAAACTTGTGAAAAAATAGAATCGAAGTTAGAGATGCTTATCGAAAGAAGACATTCACACTCCATGCAAGGTCTTTTTAGTCTAAATTGATATATTTTAATTTTGAATACAATACTCAAAAAAAAAAAAAAAATTTCTAGGCAACCCTTTGTAATAGTTATAACCATTCATTGTATATATGCGTTACAACTCTTCTTCTAATACACACAAGAAGAGTCATAACTCTTCATACCCATTGAAAAAGTCTCTTCTCTTCATAAAATGACTATTAATTAGAAAAGTCACGACCTTTCATACATAGACACCTAAAAGTCACAACTTTTCATTATTAATTAAAAATTTTGCATCTCTTAATTGATCAACATCACATAGGCCGTATAAAAAATTCTTTTAAGTGTCATCTCAAATGTATCGAACAAACACATTTATCGGCTGTTTGGTAATGGTCCCATCACATGATTTTTACCACAAATTCAGTTATAAATAATGTAAAACTCTTATATGTTATAATAATAATAAAAAAATTACTACAACATAATACTCTTATATATTAAAATAAAATAATTTTAATCACTAATTTTTATTACCTTTCAAATACCCTATTAACAATAACTGGCTTGTCAGTGGTTGGAAGTCCATACCCTATTAATAATAATTCGCTTGTCAGTGGTTGGAAGCGATAGGGACTAGGCTAGCTAGTGGCTGGGGGTGACGGCAGCGGCGGCAATGGGGTACAATTGACAACCCAAATTGATAAACCCGTTTAGATCTTCAAACCCTGGTATTTTTTTAATTACATTGTTGTAACTGTGTAAAAAAAAAAAAATAGACATTGGGCAGATGAATATTGATTTTGTAAACCCAAAAATGCATGACGTGGAGGTTTTTTTTATATGTTTTGCGAATGAAAAGAAAATTCATTCTATTACAGTTTTAACCCAGAAAAGCAAAGATGCTCTTGTGGCTAGTAGGCATGGTGGAAAAGGAAAGAGGAAAATTAAATCAGTTTTTTTTTTTTTTATTGTTCGCAAATAAGAAGATCTAGGTTTTTTTTAGGAGGAAGATTTGGGTTTTGAAGAAGTAAAAATCTGGTTTGTTTTCTTCGTAGAAGATGTGCTGTTTGCAGATTTTTGTGTTTGCCATAATTCACATAGAAATGCTGTTGGCAATCCGAAAGCTTGCAGGGAAAGACGAGAAGAATTCTAAAAAAATCGGGTTTGTTTTACTTTTTTATTTGTTTTATTATCAATAGGTGTTGAATCACATGAGGCCTATTTCAATATGCTACGCTATATTGATTCAAATCGAAGGACAGCGAGATTTATTCTCTGCCATATACCTAAAAACAGGTCGTATCCGCAAAATGGAGCATAACAAAGTGGACTTTTATCTCCTAGCAACCAAGAATGGGGCATAAAAGAAAGTCATCCAAAGAACGAAGCATAATAGAGTTCAGTGGCGGCAAATTGAAAAAAAAAAAAGAAAAAAGGACAATATATAGAGTTTAAAAAATCAATTCTCTCTTTTCAATATGAAATATATAAATATATAATTTAGCAAAAAAAATACATATATATATATATATATATAAATTTGTCTTTTTCTTCCAAGACTCGGTCTCCGAAAAGGCGGTCTCTATTATTCGGCCTCCTATATATACGCAATAATAAGGAAAATAGAAAAATAAATTTGATCATTTGACCAACCATTAATAGTCAATAACAATATCTCAGTCCAGCGCGACGCATCTTGAGGAAATATTGCAAATATCAAAGATGTGGACTTGAAAAAACAAAAAAAATAAAAAAAAATAAGAATAACGTGGACCCCTCACATGTGTTCAGAACAATATAAACGCACAATTTTATTCAAGTTGATTTCATAATATTATATCATAAGCCAAGTAGTAGGTACATCTAAATTATATATTTCAATAAAAAAGAGACCAAAATGAAATGGAAAACTTTTTTTTTCCACCGGGTTGTGGCCCGGCCATCTCAATGGGGTGGGCCCCACAAACGCATAATTTTATTCAAGTTGATTTCATAATATTATATCATAAACCAAGTAGTAGGTACATCCAAATTATATATTTCAATAAAAAAGAGACCAAAATGAAATGGAAAACTTTTTTTTCCCCACCGGGTTGTGGCTCGGCCTTCTCAGGAGGTTGGGCCCCATCCAATGGGTCCCACTATAGGACCCACCGGATGGGGCCCACCCCATTGTGGTCCGGCCTGGGACCCACCGGATGGGGCCCACCCCATTGTGGTCCGGCCAGGATATATAATGCTGCCCAAATGAAATTATTGCAGAGAGAAGAAGAGATGAAATTCAAGTTGAGAGAAACGGAGAAATATATATGATTACATCACTTGGGTGTGTCTAATATTGGAGCTAGCTAATTGTAACTAGCTATGGAACCGTTATCAATGGCAAAGCTGGGAGGATCTCTTGCGGTGCCTTCAGTTCAGGATCTAGCAAAAGAAACAACACTGAAAGCTGTCCCTGAGCGATATGTTCGTCCTTCTCAAGACCCTGCTTTCATATCCAATGCCTCTTCTCTACCACAACTTCCTGTCGTCGACATGAAAAACTTACTTTCTTTGGACGAAAACGTCATGGAATCTGAGCTCCAAAAGCTTCATCTTGCTTCCCAAGAATGGGGGTTCTTTCAGGTACATACATACATATATACATGTATTAATATATATATATATATATGCGCGCGCGTGTTCAGTGCTATGACTAGATTTAATGGCAGAGGAAGTTGATGAAATTTATATTTTTTACGCTCAAAATTTTTAAATAATTGAAAGAGGTCGTTTTGCCTCCGTATGAAAATGAATAACTATAATCTATTTTGAATAAAGTATTATATATACATATAAAATATATATATATATATATATATATATATTCATAATGCTCCTAGTGAAAAATATTGTTAATGACTCCGTCACCGGCGTGCTAGATTGCTAATTTTTTTCTTTTGTTTATTTAACTAAAGCTTAATGATCATATGCACTATGTCGATGGTGGCAGTTAACAAATCATGGAGTAAGTCCTTGGCTGTTGGAGGGAGTTAAGACGGGGATTAAAGAATTGTTCAACCTCCCAAAGGAAGAGAAAAAGAAGTTTTGGCAACAACCAGGGGACATGGAGGGATTTGGACAAGCATTTGTTGTTTCTGAGGACCAAAAACTTGATTGGGCAGACGTCTTCCACATGTTTACCCTGCCGAAACATTCTAGGAAACCGCACTTGTTGCCCAAATTTCCTCCCCAATTCAGGTTTCTCTTTCTCTCTCTACACACATTAGTTACTTGCATGCTGTCATCGGACTCCCTCTTAATAGGGCTTCGTTTTTGTTCAATTGATCCGTATCAATTTTTTACATTTTGCTTTTATTCTGATTAGATCTAAACCCAGAAACATGTTCTTCCACGAAGCTCTTTTATTTTAAAATTGTGTTAATCTCACAAATGATACTTAGAGGTTTACGTTAGTCCCACTTTAGTTATAACTATTAAAAAGTCTTATTTTATTTTTTAATCTATTACTTTGTTTTAGTTTTGTTTCATCCATTTGTTAGGTATTAGATTTTTAACCAAAAAAAATTAAAAATGTCCTACGTTAGCCTAAATTATTTTAATAGAAAGACCAAAAGTGAAACAAATTAATAATTAAGGGACTAAAAAAGAGCATTTTTAAAGTTATTCTCCATTAAATATTTAACACCTAACAAATAGAAAAATCAAAACTAAAACAAAGTAATAAATTATAGACCAAAATGAAACTTTTTAAACGTCAAACAAAAAAGTAAGACTACAAATAAGCTTCAGGGATCATTTACGAGAGTAACAATAAAATTAAATAATTAGCAATAGTCCGATTACCCACTGATTTTTTCAGGAGCAATGATGTTATATATTTATTTATGTATTTATTAAAATGGACATATTTGAATCTTCTAGTAAAGAGAAACAAAAGTTTTGGAAATTACTTGGAAAGTTTTGGAAATGGAGAGAGAAAAAATTGGAAATTACTTGGACATTAAAGAATTTTAGAAGTCGGTGAACTGTAGAAAAACATTTGAGAAAAGGTAACCTTATGTTATTGTCAGTAATACATATTTTTTTTGCATTAAATTATTCATTTTAAGCCATTTTTAAAATGGAATTTCAAAATTGTATATATTGCGCGAAAGAAGCCACCAAGGTCGGTTTACTCTTCTTCAGAAAAGTTGGTCATCCACGTGACGTTCATGTAGTTAGAGACACCATCATAATGTATTCAACTAAAGATCCAATTGTATAAATTGTCATTTATATGTAGCTCATTTGGTTTATGGTTTTAACAAAAAATTTAAAAAAAGATTCAAATTTATTGTGAGAGAAAACACTTTAACAAAAAGATTTAAATTGTGATCTAAACCAACAAAATAAATACGCTAATATTTTTTGAAATTTTCTTTACAGAGATTCCATTGAAGCTTACTCAGACGAGCTAGAAAAAATAGCCAACACACTCCTTGACCTCATGGCAAAAGCTCTAAGAATGGAACCTAATGAAATGAGGGAGTTATTTGACGAAGGAGGGCAGACTTTGAGGATGAACTACTACCCTCCATGTCCACAACCAGAACTTGTGATTGGCCTCAACCCGCACTCCGACGCCACCGGCCTTACCATCCTCCTCCAGATCAACGAAACCGAAGGCCTCCAAATTAGAAAGGAGGGGATGTGGGTTCCAGTTAAACCGCTCCCTAATGCTTTTATTGTCAACATTGGAGACATATTAGAGGTCAGTGCAATACAATTCATGTCAGAAAACATGACCTTTTTTTCCTTTTGTTTTTTCTTTGGTTTTTCTTTCAAACTATAGGTGTCTACAATATTAGTTAATCTCAAAAATGATGGCTAGAACAGTTCTATAAGTTTTTGAATTAGCTAGCAGGTACTGAGGCCACACTAGACTGCCAACACAAATTAGGTGGCACTCGTTGACCGTTGTCGATAATCATTCATTTTTCTTATGTGATCAATTCATTTATCTGTATGATCCAAAAACTCATTGATTATCCTTGCTCGTTCTTCAAGGGCAACCTCTACTTGGCGTGGCACATAAGAAGTGATCAGTGAGGATATGAACCCATATTTGTTGAGAGCTTTTCTGATATGGCACTCGTGCCATAAAAAACAAAAACAAAAACAAAACAAAAAAATATTGCTATCTCTTAGTAGTAACAAGTGAGAAGTAAAAAAATGTTAACAAATACTGAAAAGTGTAAAGATATTTTTACACCTCATGTATACCATGTCACTTCCTACACTGTGAGAAAAAGGAGCACATTGGAGACATAGGTCATGTCAAAAGGCATCTAAACCACTATCGTGTTGGAAGCATCCATGTATTCTTCGAAGTACTTATATAAGCTTACCATATTTAGGGGTAATCCTCCACAATGAATTGGTTGAATTACCTCTATTATATCATCCTTTACTTGTCTCCTTTTCCCTTTTTTCTATGACCTACCTTGATTAGTTCATCCATATGTTCTTTTCTTGGCCAATGCTGTTGGTCAATCGGAGCTTTATTAAGTTCATTTAACAACCCAATTTAAATCCGTTTTATGGATCAATCCATAATACCTCCAAAAGCATCACTCACGACCTTATTTTCCTCTTTTAGCAAAAGGTCAAGGTGCTTTTGTCACATAACAAGTTTTAATTGTAATGCGCACAGTACCTTCCCCAAATGGCCTACAATAAAGGATATCCATGGGGACCACATCCATCCATTTTTTTCCTCCCGTAACAACAATAAAATAAATAGCTCCACCTCCTGGTTGTCAATGGTGTTAAAAGAAGGCAAGGGCACCCTCCCGTAGACTTGATGAGAGCGACACCATTAGTGGTGTTCTTACCTTCTCACTAGTGAGTTGTTCCACCACCGGAGCAACATTTTTCTCCCTGTGGGATGAAGTGGTACTTCCTCAGGCTTGGCTTCTCATGAATCTTCAAGCTCAAAGAACCTACACTCCATCATTTCCACTTTCTTACACAGCTCAATCATCTCTACATTAGAGCTTGATCTGTTAGAAGGAGAATAATTAGACTGTTTGACAAATTAAGATTGACCATGAACCTGTCCCAAATGTTTTGGATTGCCCAATGTATAGGTCAACACATAGCAGCATGTCCCTTGAGATTGGAAAATCCCTTGTGACTCTTACACCGTGTAGTTATCTTATAATTACAAAATAAATAAATTTCTCAATCACAAATTGAAATACTATTAATTCTACTATTCTAAAAGTTAAAAACATCATAACTCATAATTTATTGACCAATTTCTTTACATCTTGGATTTTTAAATTGTTCCATTATTTTTGTTATCGGATAAACTTGTATATAATGTGGCGATGAGTAGGTATCATTGTGTTGTGTATTCTCATCTAGATTAAAAGATGAGGTTACTTATATTTTCTTTAAGATTACAAAGTTTTTAGCAACAAAGTAAAAAAAAATTATGTGTCTATTCTTCCTCTGCCTTCCAACATCCCCACGAGAACACACTTGCTCAAGATTGAATGTACTCTTATCTCTTTGGCTTTTTACAAAATGCCTTGTTTCTCCTACTAAGTTTGTACTTCACAAACTACTTGCATTGACTGCTGCTAATGGATGGGTAGTTTCTAGTAACTTTTTCTAGGAGTTGGAGGTCATCTTTGCTATTTTCAATAAAAGATTTGAGATTATATTGAAAGTCACAAGCCATTTTAAAGGCGCTTGTCACTGTCTTCTTCTTCATGGTTTCGAGAACGATGAATGATGCAACAAGACTTTGACATGTTCCATGTTATCTTTATTTCTCATATCTCTATAATCCTTTACTGTTTTGAGAATGTGCTCTCCAACTAAGACTCCAATATAACTTCGGAGTCATCCACCATTTTTCCAATACCTTAATTTTTTGTAGTCGAATTTTACTTCAATCATTTTTCCTTTCAACCTTAATTTTGCAACACGCTTCACTAATGTCGTTCCTCTTTTTTTTTTCATCATCATTGGGATTAAATGGCTACCTTTTTTGGAGCTCATATCCATCTTCTTGCTTAGTCATATGCTCACCTTGATGAATTCGTTGTCCGACATATTGAATTATTTTTCAACCTCTAAATCAATAGCAAAATAACAATATATAATCTAATTAATCACAAAATATTTATGATTAACAAAATCACTAAATAAATAGCCAAAACTAAACAAAACAAAACATGGTAAGATTTTAAAATTAATAACAATATGCTCCGTCTGACATACTAACAAACTAACATTTATCGACATCACACACATTAAAATTGATTGATATTATACATAAATAATAACTACTAAATTTATGACGCACATCTAGTAACCAAGAACTAAATTTTAAAATAACTTAACTACTACAACTAGTAATAAAACTAAACATTTTACTTGTTGCTAAAGAAAACAAAGAATATAAAACATTTAATTCAATAGTAACATGATTCACTAACTAAAAATTAATTGTAAAACCCTTAATAACTTAAATTAATAAAACTAATAACCAAAAAATTAATTCAAATAATTTAAAATTATTATATCTAATATTAAGTAATTATTGTAATATCTTAAATCTAATAATCATAAATAACTAAAACTAGTAGCACTAATAACTAAAACTAATCAAAACAATGCATGTGGGGGAAGGGCAAACTTACTTAGAGAAGGACATAAATAGAGGGCAGACTGAAGACGGTGGTGGACTCAAGGATGGTGGAGGCAAAGGGCGAAAAACGTGATGGAGGTGACACGAGGGTGAGGCAAGGTTTAAGGCTGAAGTAGAGATGATGACAATGATGAAGGCGAGAGAAGAGGACGATGGTGGAGGTGTGTGTGTGAGTGTGAGAGAGAGAGGAAGTCTATGAAGAGAGGCAAGATAGTAGAGAGAGAAGTATTGTTCTTCGGGGTTTGATTTTTAAACACCACGCTTATCTAGAATATTAAAGGACGGTTTTCACAAAACCAGCATCTAAAGTGCAGCATGAAAATCTGAAATGTAGAGGTCTTTATCCCGTGCTACTTATGACAACAGTTTCTAGGAAAACATCGTCTATAGGCATCATTAAATCATCATTTATTTTTTTTAGTCCCACTTGTAATTCCAATTTGATGATTTTATGACTTTGGATTTCTTTTTTTATTTTGAAAATTCCCCGGTGTATAAGAGGAATTGAAAGGATTTTTAGAATTGGATTTTTATAATTCATGAGAATTTGGAGATTCAATTTAGATTTGTGATTGCACTTCATTTTGGATTAGACTATGTACGTATCCATTATGAAATCAAGTCAAATGTAGTTTAAGAATTTGGATTTGAATAATTTCCTGGTATATGACCCTATGAAGAATTGAAAGTACTTTTAGAATTCTGATTTTGTTTCATTGTTTCGGTCCACCGTAGTTTCTCCCACCCCACAAAGAGCGTTTTGCATATGGGGTCTATAATTTGCACGTGATCAAAATTGTTTCCTCGGTTATTTATTGAATTATTGATTTTTTGCTTTGCCAGTTCCATGAAAATTTGGCAAATCAAGACGTATTTTTTTCCTTGGCCATAGACCCGTATAGATTCTTCATTAGTTTTTTTTTTTTTTTTCTAAGAAGGATTTCCTCCACAATAACATCTTAATGGCCATTCATGATTTTCTTTTTTGTATTTTGGAGAAATAAGTCCCACGTAAGTGTGAGTGAGATTTTAAGTCCTCTGTTTTTGAAAATGTTGAAGACAAAGACTGTACTGATTGTGTAAGGCATGGTGCCAACTCAGCAGTTCTGTATCAAGACTGAGTTATCAGTGCTAGCTAAGCTGAGCTCTAGGAACTGTGATAGAATCAAAACAGATTCTGTTGTGACTAACTTGTAGTCATTCTTTAGAATCAGTTATGAGAGTTACCAAAACAGTTGTAATTATCAATGCAGTATAAATAAGAAGTTACACACTCTCAGAGGTTAGATCTGAGAGTTCACGTTTTTCTCATTACTTGTTTCCTTCTTGTAAGTCTAGATTTTCTTGCGTTTTCTTGAGTTTTCTTCCCAGCCAAACGCTTCTTTCTGGCAGCACTTTCAACTTCTATGAATTCCTAGAAAGAAATCCAAGTTTTAGTGAAAGCCATAGAACTTTTCAAATGATGTCAATCATGAGCCATGAAGTCCTACGCTTTTAGGTGTTTATGAGACTTGCCTCCTTAACGAGAGTGATCTACAAACCCCATACCGTTAGGTATCCATGGGATTTGCAGCTGTAGAGAGAATAGCTTCCACGAGTTCTTCTATTTGTGAGAAACATTTCTGCACAATGCAAATAAAACAGTGAGAAAGAATAATAATAGTAAGGTGAAAGAAATGATTCCCTTGTCTTCAAGTACCCAATTATAAATTCTTCTTTTATTTTCTTTTCTTTTGCTCACATATCTTTGTCTCTCACGCTGGAATGGCTTTTTGTTTGCTGCAATATCTTTTCTTGCTCTCTGATTCCACCCTTCTCTTTAGCAAATGTCGATTTGTAGACAAATCTGAGAAGCCCCTTCGCTAAGTCCACTTACGGACACTTTAAGCATTAGTGGGAGAGTACATGTTGTGTGGATGGATATTCAAAAAACAATCCACGTCTTCTTCCTTTTTTTTTTCTTTTTCTTTTGCATGCTTCATTTTATTATTTCATTACCTTTTTTTTCCTAATCACTCGGCATTTATTAGGCTGAAATTTCTGTTTGCTAAATTTTTTAGGGGTCCAGCAGCGACTATATATGAGAAATTACAAAAAAATGTCACATTTTTCAAACTATTTGTATAAAACGTTAGGTATGATTTAGGATATTAGTATCAACTATTAAATTAGATGTTCAAATTAAATAATTTGGTAGACCAAAATACTCTCAATTAATCTAGGGTTTTTGTTCCCCATTTCACTCTTTCCTCTCTCCTTTCTGCCTCATTTCTCTGTCTACACTCCCTTTCTTTCCTCCCATCATCTTCATGCCTCTTTCTCTATGCCCTCTCTCTCTCTCCTCCCGTCATCTTACTCTCCATCGTCGTGGTCGTGTTCTTGTCCCTTCCAACACAAGCAATGCTCTCCCTCTAATAGTCGCGCTATCACCGGCTCTTTCGTAGGCAAAGTTCTCCCAACGACTGACGCCGTAATGATCTTGTTGGCCTGAGCAACGATGAGATTGCGACATCTTAGCGTTAAATCGTTGAATCAACGAGATCGTCTTTTCACCTAGAAAGTCTGAGTTGCGAAGGTCTAGTGCTCAAAGCAACATTGCACTGGAGCCGGAGTGGAGAGGTCATGCCAGAGCGTGGAGAGAGAGATGAAGAAAAAAGGAAAGATCGTGTGAAGTATGGGCATTTTTAACATTTTGTTTGTGCAGAATGATGATCCTGATATTTACTAATTTTTTTTTTTACTTGTTATTTATTTTAATTGGTATTTTGAAATATGACTATTTCACTTATTCTCCCTATATATCACGTTTGCTGTCTTTATTACGATGAATATTAATAATGCTAAAAAGACTCCTTGTATTTTTTTTAGTAGACAAATAACCCCTAGAATTATATCTACGGTATTCTTATTAGAGCAATACTATATAGTCGGATCGGGTTAGGACTCCCTCAATTTAATGAGGCCGATGAGTCCTACTTCATCCGGTTATACGTCATTATTCTTCTTATTATGTGCCTAATTAGTAGTGAATTTATTTGCAGATTATTACAAATGGAATATACCGTAGCATTGAGCACCGAGCAACAGTCAACATAGGAAAGGAAAGGCTCTCATTGGCCACATTTTATAACCCCAAAATAGATGCAGAAGTGGGTCCAGCACCAAGCCTTATAACTCCTCAAAATCCACCATTGTTTAGAAGGATTGGGGTTGCAGATTACTTCAAGGGATATTTTTCACGAGAACTCAACAGCAAATCATACGTCGATGTGATGAGGATCCACAATGACGAAAACAAGCCTTGATTAATTGCCAATTACATACAAAAGATTTGCGTACTTCGGTGTGGTGGTCAACACTGATTTGTCATCCGTAATATGTTATTTTATAAATAAAAGCACCATGTGCTACTTGTTTATTCTGAATAAATATCTAGTTGGACCAATTCAATCAAGTGATAATTAAATTACTTCGACACGGACTATGAGGGCTAAGAAATACATAGTGAGCGCTAGCATTGTTAGTTCTCTCTTGATGGTGATAAAATTAGGCATGTATGCAATTTCGTCGATACAAATTTAAGCACTATCGACTAATAGAATCGCCGATTTGGTTTTGCAAGAATGAGAACCATATGACTTAATTGTCATAGAATAACCAATCAATAACCATCGGTAGTGATTAGGTCCGTTATGATTTTAACAGTTGGTACAAGGCCTCTTAGAAGAAGATGAGTAAAAAATTATAAAAATAAACAAAATTAAAATCATAGCTTGAGCCACATAGTTCAACAATTAATCAATCACACGATACATGTTACAACAACCGTTTACTCATTATTACATATTCAACAATAGATTGAAAAATTTTGAAAAACTTCTCGACGAAAACTTGTCAGCGACGACATAGGCACTTCGCAAAATAAAGGCGATGCAAGGGCAACGCGAGAATGAGTACAAGGCAAGGACTGAGGCGACACCAACAAGAACAACTTGTTGAGTGAGGGATGCGGAGTGACAATGAGACTTGAGAGAAAAAAGAGAGATCAAGAGAGAGAGAAAAGAAACATATGTTAGAGAATAAAAGGGAGGGGCCTGAGGATGTTATCAGATCAGTATAGGTTTTTAGAAGATCAGCATAGGTTTTTAGAAGAACGAGGGAAATATCATATTTTTAAAACTTTTTCAAAGTCAATATCAGGTTTTAAAAATGTTTATAGTAAATGTCAGACTTGGAATATAAATGACTTATTTATTATGTAAATGAGAAATATTTACATTCTAAACCAAGGATAAATACACTATTTGTATAAACAAAGGAGAAAATGGTTTATTTGTACCATAAATTTGACATTCACTAAAATATTTTCAAAAGCTGCTATTTACTACAATTAGTTTTAAAAAAGTGGCATTTCTTATAATTTTCATAGATTTTTTAGGAGTGACCAAAGGTGAAAGCCCAATCCTTTAATTTAAGAAGAAATTACAATGCATGACAGAATTATTATTATAAAATTGTAATTTAACACAATATTTAAAAAATTTTCAAATATCATTGTTTACATAGTAATTATTTTAATCATATAATATTTTATATTTATATAATTACATAGAAATTATTCTAATAATATTATTTTGGGACATAATTCAATAAACATAATTAGGTCATTGTCTCATTAACCCTTATATAGTCTTGAAGAGCACAAAGGTCAAAATGGTTGACCCCTCCCAATCCGAATAAAACTTTACTTTCTAGAATTCTTTTTTTTTTTTCTGTTTTAATTTTCACATAGCAACAGTTCGGTTCAGGTTGAACTAAACAACGATATACAAAAACCTAAATCGATTTCATTTCCAAATTGAAGACTTCCTTTATAACAGTTCGATGATTTTTCGATCGGTTTCTCTTAGTTTTTGTTGGATGAGATCGATTTCGATTGCGGATAAACACCCTTAGATAAAATCATTTTAAACCTTCTATATATACTAGTTGAAAGTGCAGCCCACATGCAGGCTTCAATTTGATACCGTTCTTATAAAAGGATATAATACACACACATACACGTATATATGAATCTAACTTCTTTTTGAAAGTTTTTTTTCCTTATTTAGTATTCTTTTAAACCTTTAATTTAGTAAAAAACAAATGAGTAGGGAACATTTAAAAGAAAAAAAAAACATTTTAGAGTGGCAGATTATACAATAAACAATCTCCAATGTACATATTAAAATATACTAATTCAGGGGATTTCAAGGAAAAAATGTTTAGGCAGGCACATATTTGAGGAAAAAAAGAAAAAAAAATATTTAAACAATGACACATTTAAAAAAAATATTTCAGGAAGGAGATAATTTATTTCAAATATATTCTCACAAATAATTTTCATGCGATTTTTAAGAATATTATTTTGCTATTATGACCTTCCTAAATATATTTTTTTTACTATTTATCCTAATAAAATAATTTTACAAAGTATAATTATAATTAAACAAATTTTTCTTTCTCATATGTAAACTTAATTATTTTTTTATTTCATTTCAATTGATTGATCCAAATTTCTTTTCTTACATATTCTGTTCTTATTTCATTTACAACTTTACTTTTTTTAAAATATGCTTCTATTTAAAAATCTTTTTTCATTCGCGCCTGCACCTTCCAATTGGTTTCTGTTTGATTTGTCATCCTTAATTTTTTTTTTTTTTCCTTTACACTATATAACATTAAATCAAAACAAGTATTTTGTTTCAAACATGCATTTCTTCTATAGCCACTATTTCTTTTTAAAACTTTATATTTTTAAATGTATCTCGTTAAAATAATATTGTCTCCAATATTAATATACATAACTTTCTCATATGTACCTTAAATCATTGTTTTTGCACTTTTCTGAAATATTTGTTTTTTCAAATGTGATCCGATAAATATTTGTGTTAAATGTTTTTCTTGTAATCTTTTTGAATAGTATTTTTCTTAAATGAATTCCTAAGTAATTTTCTCTCTAAACTGCCTCCACTAAAACTTTATTTTCAAGTTCTCACATTGCAAACAAACAACACCAAGACATAAAAGAATGGCCAAACAAAACAATCAACTTTTTCACTACTACAATATAGTAAATAGCATGCATTTTAAAGATGGCGTTTGAAAAAAAAAAAAAACAAATGCCATCTTTGGTGATTTGGGGATGGCAGGAATTTTGTTGCTGATATTGCATGGTGGTTGGAAAAATGACCACGGTGTAAAGATGAATAAATTTAGTAGGATTAAATTTAGTAGGGGTTGGCGCCAAAAAAAAAAAAGGTTTAATGACACTTTCTAATCGACTGCCATCTAAAATGGGGCTTGGCGCCAAAAAAATAGGTTTAATAGCACTTTTTAATCAACTACCATCTAAAGTCATAATCCAGTCCTCATAAAATGCACGAAACCTAATACGAAAAACTTTAAATGTGGTTCCTAATTGACCGCCATATAAAGCCACCACAAAATTAATTATATATTTGATTATTATTTTAGTTTGAGTTTGATTAGGACTTTTAGTTTAAGCTGATTTGGATTATAATTTCCATCCTAATGTGTGTCTATATATATGACTACTCACTTTTAAGAATTATTATGATTAAAAATTTGGAGCTATCTTAGAATTTATTTTATCAGTGTAATTTTTTTCCCCTAACCCATAAATGTCTTATTGTTTATTGACTCTTATTTTATTTTATTTATGTAGATAACATGAAAGGCGCAAGTTGTGCGTTATATATATCAAAGTCTACCTATTGCAAGTCTTAGGCAATTTTTCAATTGAAAAAAGAGCTTGGTAACTTATTGTTTATTGATTCTTATTTTATTATTATTTTTGTAGATAACTGCATGAAAGCAAGCTGTGCTCTACTGTATACTTCAAGTCTACATATTGTAAGTCTTAAGCAATTTTTTCATTAAAAAAAGTATTCGGTAATGGTTGAACAATCTTAATATAATTGCATTTTTTACTTGTAAAATAACTTGATGCACTTTTAACATATGAGGCTTATTATTGTTATTGTAAGAGAATATTACTTCAGCAGCTTCAATGTTTAAAATTCTTGATGCAAAGCCTATGATCGATTCAAGCAGTGACGAGGGGGTAACGCTAGCAACTGTAACCCGAAGATATTGAGCTTGAACATGTCACCTTCAGGTATCCCACAAGGCTTAATGTTGAAATCTTCAGAGACCTATCTACAACCATCCCATCTGGAAAAGTATTTTAATACCACTCTTTCTACGTTATCTCTATACTTTGAGTTATTATCTCATCTGTTCAAAATCTCGTTTGCAGACTATCGCTTTAGTTGGAGAGAATGGTAGTGGAAAATCAACAGTAATAAGCCTATTAGAGAGATTCTACGATCCTCTCTCTGGTCGCGTGACATTAGATGGAGTTGAAATCACTAAGTTCAAACTAAGTTGGTTGAGGCAACAAATGTAGTGATGAAGAATGGGCCGGCCCGTTCTCCTTATGCCCACGCGGGTTGTGGGCCGGGCCAGCCCATATTAAAATTACCTTGGCCCGGCCCGGCCCACGGGCCAATTTTACATGGGCCGTGTCGTGGGTCCAGTCAGGTCATGCCGTGGGCCTCAAATGGGCTGGCCCATCTTGGCCCATTATGGGTTTAAATGGGCCAACCCATCTAAGTATGTAATTTTTTATTTTTTATTTTTATTTTATATTTTTGAATTTTTTAAACAAGTTAAAAAATATAAAAGTTTGAATAGTCAAGAGATATAAAAAGGGATATTTTATTTACGATTGCCTCATTAAAAACCTTTCCAAGGAAAACCCAGTGGGACAAAACCTTGGTAAGGAAAAAAGAATACAATCGGGACAATTATACATAAGATGTTTACAAAATTACTAAAAAAAAAACGTAAAAAATATTGTTCATAATTACAGCGTATTACTCCCAGTGGGAGTATCAGAAATATCCAAATTTTCAATGTCATCAACCCAATCATCTTGAACTTTTTGGCTTCTTCTGCGAACATCCACCTAATCTTTGATGCACGTTACTACTTCCAGAATATCGTCACTTATACGTGCACGCCGTTCATCAAGTACTCTACCACTACAACTAAATACTTGTTCACTTGCAACTGTGGACACTAGTGTGATTAGTATATCATGAGCCATTTTAGAGAGCACAGGAAAAGTTCTTGACTGTGATCTCCAAAATGACAAAAGATCAAACCTATTGAAATCATGATCATCACCTTACTCATTGAAAATGAATGCCGCAAAATCTGTTTCCAGATAGTTTCCAATTCACTACGTGTTGAAGATGTGAATGATGCACCGAAACCAAATCCGGTGTAGCTAATCATACTTGCCCATGAAGAACCATGTGATACAGATGTAGTATTTGCTAAAGGTGCAGGGGATACCGTTTGGCCTCCTTTATATTTTTCATTATATGCAGTAAATATGTTGTTAACTTTTGCTTGCATATTTTGAATGGTTATGATGTCAGAATACACCCTTAATTTTTCCCCTATACCCTTAAACAAATATTCAACACCAGCTAATTTAACTCTTGGATCCAATACAGTCGCTATGCAATACGAAGGTGGAACATGTTTCTAATATTTTTTGAATTTTTGTTCCATGAACTCAACAGATTCCCTAAACATGTTAAAATCTCTATGCATATCGAAGGTTGCAGCAATGTCATGCAATTTATGCAATGCATAAGGAGAGGTGGGATAGTACACACTTGAGAGTTAGAGAGTAGCTTCATAAAAAACCTTTAAGATATTGTAGAAGCATGAAGCAATTTGCCAATCAAATTCTTGAAGCGGCTCAGTTGGATTCTTTAAGTTGTAATACACGGTTATGACCTCTTTATATGGTAGACATGCGTTCAGCATCAAATATGTTGAATTCCACAGGTGTCCTATGTCAGTTGGAAGTTTTCTGAGTTTCATGCTTGTTCTCTTGCAAATTTTAGCAAACTCTTCAATTCGAAAGCCAAAACTTGCTATGTAACCTAAGGCCGTTCGAATATTTTCCAAATAACCTTGAAAAAATTTCATGCCATCTTGAACACACAAGTTAATAATATGACAAGCACATCTTTGGTGAAAAAGTGTTTCGCCATGTTGTGGTCTCAAAGTTGTTTTGAAAAAGTTAATAGCAGCAGTATTAGCAAATGCATTATCAAATGTGATACTCAAAACCTTTTCTTTAATGCCATAAAAATCAAAAAACTTCCATGATGACATCATGAATGGCCTTGGCATCATGCGGATAAGGCATTGGTCGAAAAGCAATTAATCTTTTTTGAAAAGACCAATCTTTATCCACAAAATGTGCAGTTACATATATATAACTAGTTTTAGTACGACCTTCCCACAAATCAGATGTGCATGCAACAGATGCAGTGAATGAACTAAATTCAGTTACTAATTTTTCCCTTATTGAATGAAAAACTTTCATGGTGTCGGCTCTTATGATAGTTCTTGAAACACTCCTATATTGTGGATTATAAGCATTTTGAATGTACTCCTCAAAAGTTGGATCATCAGCAAGACTAATTGGTTGTTGAGCACTAGCCAAATGTCTAGCATGCCATTCTCTAACTCTTTGTTGGTCATATAACCAATTGGTAACACTACCATTACGGCTAAATTGAAGTGTTTGTTGACGACAATCAACACCACCTACACCATGCTTAGCTTTGCATTTTTTGCGATGTTTCTCTAAGTGACCAATGCCAGAAGAAAATTGCCTATGTAGTCTTGTTTGCACACTTTGCAAATTGCGCGTTCTTCTGTTGCACCATTCTCGTTTGTACGTGTTACTAGATCAAAGTAACTCCAAACTGGTGAAGTTCGTTGAACTTTCTTTTTGCCCTTACGAGTGACTTCGGAGGAGCCATTAACTTGAGATAGTAAGTCAGCTCCAATTTCATCAAGTGGATCATTAACTTGTTCTTCTTCGTTGATCACCAAATGTGAAACGTTGGCTCTTCCTTTATGTGATGATGCCATAACTTCAATAAAAAATAACAATAAATTAACATAACATAAAAATTAAATAAAATAATTACACAATAAAATTAACTTATAACAATACAAAATTAATGAACAACAAATGAAATAAATTATATCTTCAAGTTTTTTTTCCTTTTCTGAAGAACTTTGAGTAAACTAAAAAAAAAAAAGACAATACATAAGATTTTAGAAGTTTGTTGAATGAGTATTTTTATGAATGTTTTACGTTTATTTATAGGAAAAAAGGTTTATTTTTTAATTTTTTAAATCTTTTTTATATTTTTCTTCTTTCAAGTCTAATTTGATTAGACAATTCGCTGAAGACTTAATGTCTCAGCTTTGTACATTGTAGGCCTTCCTTCTGAGCCTTTAGTTAGGTCTACCCCTTTATAATTGCATAAGAGAATCTAATACCATGTTCACTCACGGGTGAATATGGCATGTATCAATTATATAATATTTAATTCTTATATTTATTAAATAATATATATATTAAATGTATAGTATTTTGATGTGATAATACATGACCTATAAACTCAGTATCTGATTCTCAGCTTTGCTTCTTAAAAGCAAAGCATGCCTTATGTAAAAAACCCAAATTACCCTCATGTAAAATAAACTTGTATATAAAATCTTCACCCAGGAGGCTCCGCCCCCTGCAACCCCCGGGAGGGGGGTTTACCACCCCCTTCCAACCCTCACGTTGACCTTACTGTGAAGGTTAATCCACGTACAACCCTGTGTGGGGGCAATCTATGTCACAGTAATAATTAAGCTCCACATATACTAACAATGTCTATAAGAAAAAAAATAAAAAGAATGCAAAGAAAAGAAAAAGAGCTTGACAGGCCTATTGCAATGTGATGTGCATGTGGGCATCTAATGCCATGTTTACTCACGGGTGAATATGGTATGTATATATATTATATATATTTAATTCTTACATGTATCAAATAATATATATGTTAAATGTATTGTATTTTGATGTAAGATTACATGATCTACAAATTTAGCATCTGATTCTTAACTTTACTTATCAAAAGCAAAGCATGCCTACAAGGAAAAAAATAAAAAGAAATGAAAACAAAAGAAAAAAAAAACTTGTCAGGCCTATTATGATGTGATATGCAGTGGAAAAATCTAATGCCATATTCATTCACGGGTGAATATGGCATGCATATATATTATATAATATTTAATTCTTATATATATTAAATAATATATATATTCAATGTATAGTCTTTTGATGTGATAATACATGACTTACAATGGTCGTTACATGACTTACTGGAGAAGGTCATACTCAGCCATGTTCACCCATGAATGAACATAAAAAAATATATCTAAATATATATATATATATTTATATTTATATAAAATTGGGCCACAATGGGTCTTCGGTGGGCTAGTACATTATGGGCCTATATGGGCTTTACATGGACCGGGATGGGCCGGTCCATTGTGGGCCTAAACCGGCAGGGCTGGCCCATGGGCCGACATATCTTGGCTCAGCCCAACCCAGTAGTATTTAAGGGCCGAGCTGGACCGTGAACAGACGGCCCGGCCCATCACTGTAGCAGGACGGGCCCGGGTCGACCCACTGGCCCCGGTCTATTGTTGCATCTCTAAACAAATGGGACTGGTGAGTCAAGAACCAATCCTCTTTAATGAAACGATCTGCACCAACATAGCCCATGGCAAACAAGGAAAGGTCACCAGGGAAGAGATCATAGCAGCCACAAAAGCGGCAAATGCACACAACTTTATATCCTCGTTACCTAGTGGATATGACACACCTGTTGGTGAGAGAGGAACACAGTTATCTGAGGGACAAAAGCAAAGGATAACCATAGCAAGAGCCATTCTAAAAAACCCAAAAATCCTTTTACTTGATGAAGTTACAAGTGCACTAGATGCAGAGTCGGAAAGAGTCGTACAAGATGCACTGGACAGGGTTATGGTGGACAGAACAGCCGTTGTTGTTGCTCATCACCTTACCACAATCAAAGGAGCTGACATCATCACTGTGATTAAGAACGGTGTGATTGCTGAGAAGGGCAGGCATGATGAGCTAATGAAGATCAAAGGCGGCGCCTATGCATCTTTGGTGGCACTTCACATATCTGCAACATGAGAAGGGGCAAACAGAAACAGGTGTCAGCTGTACTGTTCAGGGTCTAGCTCGGTTTCTCAAAATGCCAAGATGCGTTTAGTTACTCGGGGTACAATAGCCAAAACTGAAAATTGAGATTTAAGAAAGAGTTGTTTAATCGTATGCCATCTAATATCACTCTTGAATGGAAGGCTGCAAGTTAAGGAGCCTTTTCTATATGAATGTTGTTGGGAATGGGGATGTTTGGTTGAGGTTAATGACTGGTTTTTATTGCCAGCAGTTTAGTACGGCATTGTTTTGCATAATGTATATTAGAAATCCATAAAAAAGATGGATTCTGCAGAAATTTTGAAATCTCTTGCTTTTTGGTTGGAAACTTGGAATAGTTTTCAGCACTAGAATTTGGAACTTCTTATCGCATGACTGGTTTATAATTGATGCCCTAATGGAGTTTCAAGGGTGTTTCGGAAAATTAGTTCTAATCAAAACTTTTTGTTACTGCAGTGTAAAGCTGTCAAATACTACAATGATTAGAAAAAAGTAAGCTACAATATAAAAGCTCTCACATGTTATAGTTTTCAATTCAAAAGTTTAAATTCTAACTATACCTCCCAAACACTCTAGAAGACAGTCTTGGGAAATGACTTTTCAAGCCTTACCCCAATGGCCAATGTAACAGGTGTCGTTCCCATTATCAACCTCTTCACACATCAATAATTTTTGTTGATCTATAAACATGACAAATATTTTCTCAGGAATCTGAACAATGAGAACCTTGATTAATCTTTTCAATGTATACAAGAAAGAATATACACACACACATATTGGCTCTGTCCTTGAAAAGGGAGGCAAAACATGCCAAAAATTCTAAAGGTAAAGACTTAAACACAAATCGTCTCCAACTGTTTTATGTTACAAAAGAGGTGAACAATATTGGAAAACAACTCAATAAACTTCAGTAGCGACATCATTGGTGGTGGGAATCCTTTGGCGCTTCTCCACATAGGCTGTTGGGAACCATCCAGCTTTTCCTTTGCACTCCCCTTCTGACCATCCTGATTGACTCACCTGAGTAAAGCATAAAGGTTTCAGAAAAAAGCTGAAAAAATCTCAAATTCTTTTCCTTACTTTTGACTTCTTTCCAGATGTGGTCAATTTGCTTCATAGTGAATGTAATTTCTTTCATCACTAGACGCATGGGTGACAGCAATTTTGTGTCTTGGTTATAATAAAGATACAAAGTCAGATTGTTGATTCGAAAGAGTGGCAAGTTTCTGAAAAATGAAAATAAAACGAAACAAATAAGAGGGGGGTGGAACAAAAAGGAACAAAAACCCCAAACAAGCAGGAAATTAAAATAAAAAAGATAGTGGAGTCAAGAAGAAATAGGGAGCATGAACCGACAAGAATGAGGTAAAAAAAAGAAACACACTCACAAAACGAAATTGAGAAACAAATAATCAAGTTATTAGAGTGGGGATAGTGCCAAAGGGTGAAACAAGGGTGAATTTGAATGGAATATATGCATTAGAAGGTAAATAAAGATCAATATTACGGAGAGTTCAAATCATTTTTTCTTTTTTCTTCTTTCTCTCTCTTCTTTTGCTAAGAAGTTTATCTCTTCCATCAAGAAGCACAGGCTAACCAAAAGCATTTCATAAATTTATGAAAAAGAAGTGCCAAAAAATCATGCACTTGATCCATCGGTTCAAGTTAGCAGAATGCCACTAGAATGGATTCTTACTTTTATCCATAGTGAAGATTCATGTCAAGGGAATTCTTTAGAAGAATAAAATGCAAATAGAATACCAGGAGATGAGATTCTTGCTTGAATTCATACTGAAGATTCAGGTCCCGTGAATTCTTTAGGAGAATGAAATGCAAAGCGAATTTCCTTCAATCATTTTACTGCTTAAAAAAACTACGTCGAGAAACAATCCAACACTCTTTGTTGTCTTCCTAACAATTACCACTGAGTTATTTGATGATCTCCAAACTTAAACAGATGTCAAATACAATTGATGCATTGTTAAAACTGCAACTAAGATATTCTGAAAAGGAGATAAAAGAATACCTTTCGCACAACAACATAATCACCAACTGACAAGCTCAGTTCCTTCTCAGACTCTGCAGTAAAAGGATGCATTGCCTGCACAATTTGAGTGAGAAAATTTACAAGTCATGAAGCTGGTTAAAAGTGGCCAACAACAGGCACTATAACCATTATCTAGTATCCTATAAGTAAAAGCAACATTAATATTTGACGCATCTAATTCTTGAGTAGATTATATAATGTCTTCAACATTAAAGGACGTCATTCAATTTTTTCCTGCAAAAGAGCTAAATCTTTTCCGTTCAAGGATATACTATCCTCCTTTTATCTGTTTATGCCTTCTCTGAAATCCGAATATTTGATATATATTTCTGTTGCTTAATTTTGGCCAAAAAAGGACCTGTCAGATTTGTCGGCTCTTGCACTCATATGCTGTAAACTAAGCCTACACGTATGAGAGCATTAGAGTGAGATAAAACAAATGTTTATGAATGATCTTCACAAACAAAATATATATATATATATCATTTTTTATCAGCTATTAGATACAGTTGACTTTTCTCCGAAAATCTTAGCTTTTCCCTTTATTTTTTATTCTTACTATTATCACTTTTTTTTATAAACGGGCCGGCGAAAAAAACATTAATGTATCTGGGTAGTACGCCTGGAACAAAAAGGATTGTCCTACAATTTTGGTGATTACAAAAATAAAGGATTATATCCCTCTCTCTTAGTGTCTTTCCACTTCTGTCATTCAAAAACAAACACTTCGCCTAATCCCTTTGAATCCCAGCCCGCTTTTTCCCCAACTAACCCATTACATTACGACCACTGAACAAACTTGGTTGACATACATAGTTATGCACCCCTAAATACTTTCCTTATTATGAAGTATGAAATAAATGTAAATAACATCAATATTTTCATATGTGGTAATAGTGTGTAGAAAGTTTCAAGTTCAGAAAGAGGCACCATACTTCAGCCAAGAAGTACGTTTTGTTGCCAGAGAAATTATCTGATGGAATCACAGGAGGCGCTGACTCTTTACGCTGTTTCTCTGTCACCATCTGATACAATTTCCAGGTGAAGTTAAAATCTTAGATTTGCTTACTAAATAGACGTTAACAGTTTAATGTAGGGCAGAACCAACCTCAGCTTCAACATCACCAAGGATAGCAGCGATTCTAAGGTGATAGTTCTTTTCTCCTTCAACCTTTAAAAGGGTAAGCTTTGTTAGGATCACAAAACTCCAGGAACCTTAAATGCCTCGATCAAGAAACTTATTCCTGAAACCATATGCATACAAACCAGCGCAACGAGCCTTTGGAAAGTCAGTCTTTGTTGCTGTGATTCAACAGCAGCCAATGCAGTTGCAGCTTCTTTGCCCAGAACAGCCATGTTTGCTTTAAGTTCTTGCATCTTGGCTTCTGCTGCATGCAGCTTTGCAACATATTCGTGGTTTGAAAGTTCCCTTACCCTTGCTTGTCTTCTAGAAACTTCAGCTGCCTGTTTGCTTTTAATCGTCAATATGAATTATAAGTATGTAAGGTATAAAGACGAGCAAAGACAAGAAAATATAAGAATTACTCTAATTTGATATCGAGTAATTGCAGAAATATCAATATCAACTTTCAGATACCTGTGTCTCTGCTTCTTGTCTCATTCGACTATAACGTTGTGCAAGATGACGAGCATCTTCAAGGGGAGCACCAGCAATCATGGCTCTTAGTGGATCTAAAACCTGGAAGCGTAGAGAACAGGAAGTTCATTATTTTGAATTAATTTGTCAATAAAGAGTACCAAAATGTATTCCTTTATATTGATATTTCAGAGTTCATTGCATTAATAGAAAATGTGAAGTGGCAATATTAAATATGCTTTGAAGGACCCTCAAATATATATATATATGTGTGCGTGTTTTGAAGGTAAAATTTTGAAGTCTTTTTCCCCTTGTAAAGAGGAGGAGCAAAACAAAACAAAAACGAAAGAAGATAATGCTCTAAAACCACAAAGTCACGCAAACAAGAAATTTGTCTTGCAAAAAAATTTATTTGTTCATATTTTTTAGCTAGTAATTTCCACGCCTTTACATAGCGAACAATATTTATAAACCAAACATAGACAAATGAATAATATTAATTTAAGAATTCCCTCACTTGGGTTGCTCACTTGCACATTAGATTTTTATTACTTTAGGACTTAATCTTAAAGTTAGGCTAGCTACAACAAGTTTAGAGAATAAAAAACTCAAAGCCAATTAAGTTAGAATTAATCCCAAAAGCTCAGACTGATACTAAATTAGTCTAAGAAAACAATCAACATGACAAAAACATACAAACACTTCCCCTAGATAAAAAAGCACTTAAGAGTAATGAATTAGAAGAAAGCTACACCAGCTAGTCTTTGGAAGGACACTAAAAAAATTCTTTCTTTCTTGAGTACAAATATGAGCAACCAAGAAGTAGACCTAAAGTTTCTCTAGTTGGGCGTGCAAATGACCTGTGAAGACAGCAGCTTGTTGTATTCTTCTTGTTCTTTTTCTACATGCTTGCGAGCATCACCATATATAGAAGAAGCTTTTGCTAATATGGTATCGTCTATGTTTTCAGGCTCCATATTTGCAACAGTCCTCGGATAGTTTAGTTCCTAACTACCACAACGGTTATGTAAAAAATACAGCAAATAAAAGTGCAAGAACTAAGGCACAGTAAAGTTTATTTGCACGAACGAAGAATAACATTAGCTAAATTAAGATATAATAAGACAATGCCACAGGTAATGATTGAAAGATTTTCTACCTGTTTCAATATGCTTGTATCCTATGGCCACAAATGATTCTGCTGCTCTGACAATTTCTTTCTGAAAGTCCTGGAAAACAAGAAAAGAGCATACCACATGTTGATGAAAATGAATCCAACAGGCATCGGATTTTGATAGAAATTGGGTAAAAAGAAAAAGGACAGACCGAAACATGTCCAACAATTTAAAAATCAAAAAGTAAATTACAAGAACTACCAGTAATAAAAAGCAAAACCCCTAGGTACCTTCCCTCCACGAGTGGATCTATAAAGTTTCTCTAATTGTTGATGTCTCTGCATCTCAATCTCATCTATTACCATCACACTGTGAGCTTTCGTAACCACTTCCAGCAAACTGCTTTATTACAGCCTGAAATTCAAAATAAAAATAACAAGAGCAAAAGATGGTCAGGATCTTTTTTCTTTAAAAAAAAAAAGAAAAAAAAAAAAGAAAAAAAGAAAACTGGAAATGAAGAATTCATGCAAGTAAAAAAGATAATGTAATGACAAAGTTAGTGTTGGGGGATTTTCTCAAGTGCTCAAATCACATGGCACGTCCTCCTCGAGGATGGACCTCAATAAATGAGAAGACTTCGACATCGATGTGACTGGATCGAAAAGAAAACCCTAGATACTGCATTGGCGTGCGCACACGTCAAGGTCAAACATTCACCATCATGCAGGGGTCGAAGAAAGCCATTGAATACGCCGCGACGTTGGGAATACATACTAGAAATCAGGGGTCAAGAATTCTAGACCCGAGCTTGGGTTCCCAGTCAAGATGAGGACACATATCAATGTTCTAAAAGGAGTATAAAGGAAATTCCTTGTCAGAAATGATAAGGAAAATCCTGGGATATTACGACGTGGAGGGTCAATGCAACAACTAACAAGTAGCATAAGAGTTACATTTATGAACCTCAATGGATAAAATTTACCAATTACATGGAATACCGTGCTTAATAAAAACTAGTACTTCCATAATTCTGCAAATGCACCCAGTAACCAACCAACGTTTACCTCAAATTTTTCTCCAACTTCAAAAGAAACGACACAAACTAATTGAAATGTCCATATATCCAGATGCGACCTAGGCCGCATCAGATAAGAATCAATCAAACCCCAAGAAAACCGAGTCTATTTCGAATGATTCAGCTGAATTCAAAGTTTCGTCCTCTTTCCCGTCATTTTAGTCGAAGAAAATCCAGATCCCAGATACCGAGCAGAAAATAAATAACCTAAGGATCTTCCATTCATTCTTCAGAACTAACCAAACCCAAAAAAAGCGAGGAAAAAAGTACATACATGAAAGATGTCGATAATCTAATTTACGACATTGTCTCGTGAACCAAACAAAGCAGCAGAAAAAGCTGAAATTAGGAAAATTAGGGTATCGAATTGACCTGCTGTTGCTTGGCGACCTGTTCTCTGAGCTTGCTGGCTTGTTTCCGAAGAGCGTCCATGGTTATTCTTCTTCAAGTTCTGGTCTCTTCCAGAGCAAAGCGGAACCGAAATGAAGAAGGAGATCGTTCGGAAGTAGACACAGATCCAGAGATGAAGAAGAGCCTTGGAAATTGTCTTGCTATTCTGAAGAAAGCCAAAGAAATAGAATAGTAAGCAATCGGTCGCTCTCTAACATATTCGGATTTTATTATAACGATTTTGCTCTTATTGACAACTGTTCTGTGGCGGTCAAAGTTGAGAATTACCTTGGGCTCTTAGCGTATATGGCCCAAAAAAAAAAAACAAAGAAAGAAAAGAGCCAAAAAAGAGTGTTTTGGTTAAACTCGGTAAATAATGTCATGAATTTTCAAAATATGACGTACAAGACAAATTATAAGAAATTAAAAATATAGTTTACAAAAAATTGAGAATAAAACTCCCAAAATATCTTCATATTTTTCTTCTTTATATGTTTCACCCTCCTTCTTCGCCGGTGCAGGCGGTGGATGGGAAATATATTATTAATATGTTAATATGGTATTTCTCAAAAAATACAAAGATTTACCAACGACTTCAGTCAAACCACCTGTAAAAAGTTTGGTAACCAAAATATTATATTTACATGTAAATATAAAGATTTGCAAGGGACTTTCATCAAACCACAGGTAGCCAAAATATAAGTATTAACCTGTAAATATTGTAGTAACTGTGTAAATACAAAAATTTGTTAGACATGTATGTCCTAAGGAATAAAAACGTAATATGTTTTTGGAGGTATTTTTATCAATAAAGAGTTTATTCATTATTCATATACCAAATTGTTGTCCTCTTTATAGTTTATGTTTATTAAATATGTAATAAGCAAACAAAAGTCTAAGACTGTTAGTCTAAACCTTTAGAATTAGGCATATAATAGACAGATTATACAGAAAACATGATTCTAAAGGTGACGGTCTAAATCATAAGAATCGCAATCAAGGGAATAAAGTTGGGCGCTTTTATTTATGTGAAGATTGTTATGTTGTCTATATCTCTAACGGGAGATGGTTTGTCTTAACCATTGGAGGTGGACTTCGCGAATAGAAATATTGGCACATTGTCATATGTGATGATGTGTTAAATCGAGACATTAAGTGAATTGATTTAGATTAATAATTCTGTCTCGACAAATCGATTCACTTTAGACAATCATATGTGTTGTATCTTAATCTTGAGATGAATAGTGGGCCTGTTATTTTGACTTGTGTCTTTTGATATACCAAAAGGTGACATCCACATTATATATTGGCAAGCATACCGATACATTGAAGGCATGACTCTTGATAGCGTAGACCAGTTATTCATAGATGTGGAATCCATAGCTCCTCTTCAGAAGTAATTGATATCCTCTTATATGCGTTATCTTATAATTGAAAAACTAGAGCGCTCAACCATTTGGAGACATAGGTGTAACTGAATGGTATACTTGTCTTTGGATGGTAAGTTTTTCGATGGTGAGATAATGAAACGTAAGATAAAAATAATCAAAAAGTTAAGGCAGAATTTATCCTTAAGCCGATTATGGATAATCCTATGGGGGTATGACACATTAGGATATGTCATAGAGACTTAGCTATATGGGCTTCGTAATTCTATATAGTTCGAAAGTGTAGCTCTAAGCTTTTAGTAGAGTAACGTTGGAGTTAATAATTATGAAATGAATATCTAGGATATTGAGTTTCATAATTATCAAGAGCTTGAACTATATAGGTCCATCAGGTCCTCTTTGCTAGCTCATAATAAATCCTAAACGATACGGCGTGCTTTTCTAATAATTGGTGACTTATGTTAAATTATCAGATTAGTTGAAATTCGATAAGATCAGATAATTCATATTTGTTTATTGGTTGAATTAATTTTGCGAAAAAAAATTAATTCAAGATAAACTTGTTGATTTATCGGGATCAGATAATTCATGTCTATTTATCAGTTGGATTAATTTTGAATAAATTAATTCAAGATAAACTTGTTGAATTATCAAAAATATTTGTTTTCCTAGAGATTATCTAGATATGACTATTTTATTCATATAATTTTTCTACTGGGTTATTTGAATTAAAACTGAGGCTCTATCCTAAAAATCTAGGGTGGGAAATAAAATATTGGCATGGATCATTTATCATAAGTTCGGCAAGCCGATCTTTAAGTTTGGCCTGCCGATGGAGTAAGTTTGACAGGCCGATCTGCTAATATGGCTTGCTGACCGAACAATTTCTGATCAAGCATTTTTAGACACGATTTCTTATCTGATATTGATTCTAATTCAAATTTTTGAGGCCTTATCTGATAAGGACTGACCCTTGGGCCCAACCTTTATAAAAAGGGAGTGAGACACATTGTCATTTAGACCAATTAAGAAATTTAGAGTGAGTACTCTGCTAGTGAGACTCTGAAACTCCCAGAAAGTTGTTATTCACAAATCACGAACTATAGCTTTGAGTATTTCTCAATTGGTTGGAAGAAGAGTTGCCTAATGGAAGAGCTATATGAGTGTGCCCATACACATACCAGTCGTTGATAGAGAATAGCAAAGAAGGCCAATTGGTTGATATCCTTCTACAACGCCCTTCTCTTCATCGATTGAAGAATCTTTTTGGTATCCAAGGTTAATAGGATCTAGTTAATTTATGCATATAGCGTGTCAAACTTGTGTCTTCAAAAATACTCTGATATAAAAAAAACTTTAAAATTCCACTACGTACTACTTTTCCAACAAAATTCACTGGCAACTTTATCAAACCATTGGCGGCAACCGGAAAACACAACATTAACCTGTAAATATTGTATTAATGTGTAAATACAAAAACTCACAAGTGGCCAGAAAATACAGCATTGATCTATAAATACAAAACATTACCATCAACTTCCTCGAACCACCAACGACCCAAAAATGCAATATTAATGACCAAATATTGTACATGTAAATACAAAGAAAAAAATACCAACGACATTGACGAACATCAACGGCATTGCCGCCACATTGCCCCCATAATCTGCCCCAATCTAATGATATTGCCTCATCAGAAAGACTTTTTGTCGTGCGATCTACATAGCCCAGTCATCGCCTCAAATCTCCACTGTTTCTGCCACTAATAACATCACAAGCTTGTGATCTTGGTTAAAACTCCTCGTGATCTGAACCAAAACTCTTTGCAATCTCAACTGACACGAAGTTATTCTGTGTCATGTGCCTGCATATCTGCTCTGTGAAATCGTTTCTTCGTTACTCCATCGTCAATTTGTCACTCACAATCTCACCGAACCTCGACAGTGACGGAGAAGAGAATCACGCGAGCTGGATGTCAAGGATCAACCTTCACTGAACATCAATGGTGACAAAGAAGATGATAACGACTAATGGCAAGCTCAAACATTGACTCAGGTTTGGGTGGAACAACATCCTAACATCGACGACCTCGAATGGCGGCCCGAGGTGATGGCAAAAAACCAATGAGCTAAAGTTGGATGGCAAAACTAGTTGAGAGAAAGGGAGGGGGAAAGGCAGAGAGAGGAAAGAGAGATTCTTGGAAAAGAAACCAGAATCAAAAGAGAAAAAAAGAGAACAAAGGGGGAGGAGAGAAAGAAAAATCTGAAATTTGAAAGCATTATTTGATTTTGTGTTTTTTAGGGTACTTTGGCCTTTTTATGCTTTAAAAAAACTGATTGACACTAAATATGCTATTTTCTTCTCATTTTCAAAACTACTGATATAATATACTAATAAACTTAAAAAATGTAATATTTCGTATAATTTCTCAAAAAATAAAGCTTGGATTAATTTATGCCACTAAAATAAATAATTGCAAAGAATGTCACCCTACATCATCATATTATAATACCAAATATTCCCTTAAGTATCTGATACCCACCATAGTTACCAACTGGTATCTACCATAGTTGCCCCTATATCCAGTATCCGCCATGGTTACTGTCGGTATTTATACAGTTATCAACTGGTACCCACATAGTGACTAGCCAAAAACCACCAAAACTAACGACACTACAGCTGTCTTTGTCACCAAAAAATCACAAAAAGACACAAATATTAAAAAAATAAAGTAAACTAAATCATACACAAATTAATAATCAAGTAAAAAAAAATCATACACAAACACAAAAACATAAACTAAATCACACTAGAAAGCAAAAAAAAAAAATTAAAAAAAACCCTTATAAGCAAATCAAGCTTTATCCTCCTTAGCGGCGGTGACTAAAATGGTGTCAAGGTTTAGCGAATCTATTGAAAAAATCAGTTTGGTAACACAACATAGTTTTAAAATTTTTAATAATTACCCAGGAAACTAACTCATGATTGTGACGACCCGTCCTTTTCGAAAAGTCATTTAACTTTCTTAAACATCGTTCTTAAACATTAATCTTACTTACTTAGTAAGAAAAATACTAAAAAAAAATTTTTTTCTTTAAATATTCTTTAAAACATACTTACAAGCTATTGCAACTTTTGTCGCATTTCAAGTTGAAACCTCGCTCAACAATTGACTTTAAAACCATTTTAAATCGTTTCTTAAAACTTAATAAGAAGCATTAACTGAACCGTAACTTAAAACTTATTTTTATTATTAAGTTAAACTTTTCGTAAAATGCATATCTTAAAACTTTGAAAACATATCTTAAAACTTTGATTTTCTTAAAACTTTAGAAACACTATATTAAAAAGTGGAAAACATTTTCTTTGTGTAGCAAAAGCAAACTATGGTGGTATCCATACCCAAATATTCGCATCTATTTTTCGCAGCATCCAACTCTTTTAACAGGTCCTACTGGTTGCTCATAAAACTACCTACTGCATGAAGAAACTTTTAATGAGCTTTCGCTCAGTAAGTTCAAACAAAATCTCACAAAACATTTAAAACATGCTTTAAAAACTTTTCTCATAAAAACCTTTCTCTTAAAATGTTTTTCATAAATATCTCTAAAAACATTTTTCATAAAATATTTCTGAAACTTTTTGCATAAACGTTTTTCGTAAAACATTTCTTGAATGTTTTTCTTAAAACGTCATTCATAAACCTTTTCTTGAAAACATAAAAATGTTTTTCATAAACATTTAACGTAAAAAATTTCTCAAAATATCTTTCATAACATAACATATAAATATTTCATAAAAAGGAATTCAAGCAAAATCAGAATGCATGATTCTATTTATGCTCAATTTTGAACTTTCATTTATGAGTGTCTTATGAAGATTCTCTTCTTACTTTAACTTTCTATCTTTGTTCCTTAACTTTCCTTATCTTACTTTAACTTTCTATTCATGTTCCTTAACTTTCCTTATTTTACTTTAGTGTTCATACCAACACCCTTAATCATAAGATCATAAACATTATGTTTCCCTTGCGAAAGACTTGAGACCATCAAACATCAAGGTCATACACCTCACATCTAGGAGGTCAAACTTTAACTTACTTTCATTACCTCACAACAAGGAGGCTGGAACGACACTTTCTCTTTATCTTTACATTACCTTCTTGTTAACTTTAGTGAGCATATCAAATGCAATCACATCATATGCAAACACACTTGCAAATCATAGCTTGTACTGTAAAATCTATTGCATAACAAATGCAACATAAAACGCAAGCACATTTTACAAATCATAACTTGTACTCTAACACTTATTGCATAACAAATGCAACTTATTGCATAACAAATGCATCATATAACGCAAACACATTTTGTAAATCATAACATCTACTCATTTAAACATTGTGCATTTCACATGCAACCATACTTCAAATACATTGAAAATCATAACTTGAACTTTTAAAAACATTATACATATCAATATACAAATAGACTTTAAACATAACAGTTGCAAATTCATTACAAATCTTGCTTTCAATCTTTAAAACTTTTTGCATAATAAATGTAAACATACTTTAAAAGAAACTTGCATAATAATTGCAAACTCATTTATAAACGTATATATAAATATTTAAAAATCATTTACTTCAGCTGTAGGTGAGATTTGAACTTACCTGGACTACGCTCTAGCATTCTCTATTTTGTTATTTTTCCTTCCATTAGTCAATCTCTGTGTCATAATCATACGAAACAGGACTAATTAGTTAACTTTCTTTTTATCAATCTACTCGATTGATAATAAAACGTAAACATTAAACATTCATTCCTTTTTTTCATAACTTGGTATACTATCGGTTTACCCTTCTCTTTACTTAATTTTGTAACCCACCTAGTTACCTTTCCCTTTGCTTAAGTATATCACCACCGAGTTAACATTCTTTCTGCTTAGCTCGGCTAACCCATCGGGTTACCTCCTTCTTTACTCGACTTTGTAACCTACCAGGGTTACCTCTTGTTTACTTGAACATCTTTATTAAATCTCTTGTCACACATAACGGTTTTGTTACCTAACATATTACAAAACATTTTTCCTCTAGGAACGTTATGCTAAATTGGAGGGTTTCGACTCTGTTCTAGCCGTTTTCTTTATAATGACGATTTTACCCTTTGTGGGTTTTTCGTCAATTTCTATAACTTATTACACTCATTGCTTAATTTTACTATTTCATTACTTACATAATATGAAAAAAATTCTCACTAAGGAATGTTTCTTGACATCGGACGTTTCAAGTCTGTTTTGGCCTTTTTGCAAAATGACCATTTTGCCCTTAATCTATTTTTCCTAAACTAAACTTTAATTTCTTAAAAACTTAGCATCTATGATACTTACTGCCTACAGCAGTGTAAGAAACCACCTGTTCCCTAGTGACAACCCAATTTTCACACAATTTTATAGGTTTTGGCCCGACAAACAAAGATATTTACATTTTTGCCCTCGGAAACAAAAAATGATCACTTTATACCAAAATGCTCAGTTTCTTACAAGGAATAAAACTTACAAAAGCACTATTGTCGAATTCGAAACATTTCATAACAGTTTTCAATTCTTGAAATTTTGTGCCTAAAATTTCGTAAAATTCATAACTTATCAACCGGGCAGAATTTTAGAAAATTGCCCACATTGTCCTAACAGTTTTGACAAGTTCTACAACTTTTGTGTTTTAACTTTCTTGAAATTCCATCATTTAGAGGGACTTTTTGGACTGATTTTTAAATCTGCAGAGAATTCATTTTCTTTACAATTTAGTCCCTTTTGGAATTTCACCAAAACCCTTACTTTCTTCTTTCCATCATCATCATCAATCAACATATAACATAAAACAACCATGTCATATTGTCCATATTACATGCCATGGCTTAAACATTTAATCAAACATTTTGTATACATAAAAAAAAAAAAGCATAAACTTTTCTAGTATAAAGTTTAGAATTTACCTAAACTTTGCCAATCTTTTTGATCCTCCACTTGTGCAATTAAACTTGCTTAGATTCCCTAGTCATAAACCATGACAAAATCCTATTAAAAAGCCATCCATCACCTTGAAAAAAAATCATTAAAACCCTTAGAAAAAGTTTGAAATCTTACCTCCCAAGTTGCAAAACTTTGCACTAAAACATTAGGGCTTGTCTTAAGCTTAATTTGGAGGCTTGGAAACCATCAAAATTTTTGAGAAGAATTAGAGTGGTGGTTTTTGGGAGGAAGAAATGGAGACTTTTTTTTTTTCTTCCTTTCTTTCTTCCTTTCTTTCTTTCTTTCTTTTCCTTTCTTTCTTTCCTTCTTTCCTTTCCTTTTCACACTTCCTTTTTTTTTCCCCACAGTGGAGACCATTATTTGGTCTCTTATATAATGAGCTAATTCAACTTTTTTTTCTTTTTCTTTTCTTTTCTTTTCTTTTCTTTCTTTTTTTTTTTTTTTTTACAAAAAGTGGTTGTGAGTCACCTTTTGACTCATGGCAATCAAGTGGGTTCCTTGGGTGGCTTTAGGTGATTGGGCCATATTGCATGGTGTGGTGGCCCAATTAAAATCCATTGAGTGTCCACCAAACTTTTTACATAGCCAAGTTTATACTGACAATATTTTTTCTATATTGCTAGTATTCTTTTTCATACAATTCATGAGGTCCCATAACCTCCCACACTTATTTTCATCCATTACATAATAAATTTCAATATTATCTAACTTTGTACAGTCTAAATTTATACTAACAGTATTTTTTTATACTACTGGTATATTTCCTATACTGCTACAGCATTCCTTGTTCATCCATATTCTCCAAACAATATTATTCCTATACTACTTTAACTTAAATAGTCTAATTTCTGTACTGCATGATATTAAACAGTCCTACACTGTATTACTTTTGCAGTGTAATTTTCATATTGTATAACTTTATCAGTGTACTTCCTACACTATATTATTCTAATGCCGTATAATTTCTTGTATTATTATGCAGTATTTTTCTCCTTAAACTGTATTTTTGTTTTACATAATCGTTAAATTATTGTATTTTTAATGTAATAAAAATGCTCAGGTGTTACAATGATTCTATAAACAAATAAATTAAATCTAATTTAACGTATAAGTTAGAGACCGGCAATAACACTTTTGACTGAATAATTCTGCAAGAAGGAATCTCTACCGCTAGATCCTTCAATGCTATTTTCTTCCTTTCAGATCATTGTATGTGTGAGTGCAACTTAGCAAATCTCCTACTACAACTACACTCTTTCCAACTGGAATATGTGCTAGAGGAACCATGAACACTCTAGGGGAGTGGTCAAATCTCTACTCTCTAAATTATCACTATAGTAGTCTAAATATAAATGAAGACTCTAGGTCTCTATTTATAGAAGTAATTGGAGGAGTCGGAAAGTTTATCAGAATAAGAAGAGAATTTTCTCTCTCCTATCCCTATATAGTTGGCACCACCCCTAGAAAAATGACATGTCATTTTCCTTCCTAGAAAAACTTCTTAGGAACTCCAAGATCTGACTTTGAACTATTTTTTTCAACTTTTGGGTTTTTTAACAGCTTTTTAAGCATAAAAATGATGCATAAACAGTATACAATCATCATAAACTAATTTCTAATAATTTTCATACTCAAATCATAATTTAAATCAAAGTTTGAGTTTTTAAAATCTACATCAAAACTTAGCTTAAAAAGGTTGTTTGATCTTAAAATCCCTACGTATGCTTGATCGATAAGTTGATTGAGCTTTGTTTGAGTGTTTTTGGTGAGAAAAGGATTGAGTTTTAGCCTTTGGGTTCTTTGCGTTCTTTAGGTTTTAAGCTGCCATGTGGAAGAGAAGTAGCAAAAGAAAAAGAAGAAAGAAGTAGAGAGAGACAAGTGAAGGAAATAAAAAGGAAAAAAGAAAGATAAGGTGTAAGACAGGGGAGAGGGAAATGCAGAGGAATTAAAGAAAGAGTTGTCTCTTGGATGTTTTTCACGGGTGAGGTTGAAAGAAAATACGAAAATGACATTTTTATAAAAAGTAGAATAGTGAAGGGCATTTAGGTAATTTTATCAAATAGGGTAGAAAAAGAAAAATGTAAAAAAATTACTAAAACTAATATAATTTAAAATTTTCAATGCAACAAAAGTTTATGCAAATTAAATTGCCACACTAATATTTAAATTTGACACAATTATACCCGTTAAAAATAATAGGTGTTATAGATACAGAACTACTTTTAGTTGCAGATTCGACTGTTAACAAATTAATTCAATAGCTAAAACACTCATGCTCTATTAGTAGAGCAAAATTGCCATCTCTACTATTAAAAGTTTCCTAATTATACTTTAAAAAATTGATATAATTTTACATAATCTAACGATTCAAAATCATATCCTGGTGTCTTTTTTATATCCTATCATATCATTCTCCAAAATTTATATATCATGAGAAATATGAACTATTAATAATTATTTCCTTTCAAGGTATTTTAATATTGAATTGAATGACAGATGTTGCATAAATTTAGCTAAAGTAAGGAAACAATCCCAAATGTAAAGAAGCAAGCCCCAAGAGGTTAATCCTAAGACTCTCACTAAGGGAGAGATCAAAGGATCAAGCCCCCTGCTCCATCCTAGGGCACGCTTAATGATAAAAAAAATTAAAATATGCCTATTTTACAATCTTGGGCATGTTTACGAAATCACAAAAAGTACTGTGGTAGAAAAGATAGTAAGATTAAAAACAAAAAATAGTCAAAATAAAGAAGATCATTGATTCCATTTCTAATATATATTTGTCTATTTGTTAGTGTAATAAAAAATAATCAATTTTTTATAATGTCTCCTTAATGTAGATAAGATAATATAATCTTATCAAATTAGTTATTGAAATATTATATTACATAATTAAAGTAATAATTACTTTTAATTTCTAAGTAAATATGATATACATTTTTTTAATAAGGAATTAATATTTAAGGAGATGCATGTGACGTCAATTAGATTCCCATCATTAATTTTGTAAATAGAAGGCTTTTGTAAATGTAATCTTTTGGATGTTATTGTTTTATAAATGCTGCACATATTTGAAACTTGTTATGTCACTAAATAAAGATTTTAATTGATGAGCAGGCTAGAATGAGCAATACAAACACTATTTCTTGGCCAAAACGTCTATAAGAGTGTTTGGAAAACAAGTTCCAACACCAAAGTTTCAATTCTTACAATGTAAAGCTCTCACATACAATAATGTAAAGCAAAAATATGCTATAATATAAAGCACTCCTATGTTACCATGTAAGTTTCAACTTTAAGTTCTAATTTAGCTCCAAACACTCTCTATATTTACAATTGTTTTGAGAATGTGCCCCCACTAATTTATGGACTTTTTCCATAGGGACTTTGATTTATAGGCTTTGACTCTTTTATGCTGGAAGTGAGATTCGTCTTCTTTCTTATTCATATTAGCACAATTTAGATTTTCTCTTTTTTATAGAGTTAATCGCACAAATGGTACTTAAAGTTAACTTTCAATCCCTTCTTAGTCCCTAATATTTAAAAAGTCTCATTTTTGTCTCTCATATTTTACTCTATTTTAGTTTTGGTCATTTTGTCAGTTAGTATTAAATATTTTAACAGAATATTCTCAAAATGTTTCACTTGGACCCTTAATCTATTAATTTATCTCATTTTTTATCCCTCTGTTAGCAAGGCATTACAAAATATATATATATATATATATAACGATTTTAATTCATATAACTAAATTTAAAAAATTATCATATTGCTATTTAGATGGGCTTTATGTTTTAAAAGGTAACAGTTGAATATTTAATATAAGTATATCATATATGTATGTACATATATAGTAACTATAATGTTTAGAATTATGATTATCTAGCATAGCATATAAGTACACGTATGTATGTGTATGTATATATATATAAATCATAATTCATATCTTGTTATTTAACATGCGTGGTTATCTAATACTATAATACTAATATTAAAAATTCAACACATCTTTTTCTAGATTAAATTTTATTTTACTAACAATCCAATAAGATTGTTTTTTATTAATTACATACATTGAAATCGTAATATTTAGTGTTTCACTTTAGATTTTTCATATTTAGTCTGTAATAACTCCTAGTTACAATAGAGAGACTAAAAGTAAAACAAAGTAATAAATTAAGATTAAAGTATGATATTTTAAAAGTTTTTTGTAAAATATTTATCGCATAACCTAGCGGAGGGACCAGAACTAAAACGAAATAATAAATTGTGGATCAAAATAAAACATTTTAAATATTAAAGACTAAATTAGGTATGACTGAGGTTAAATCTCAAAAACTATTTGTGAAATTAACCCTAAAACAAAACTCCACAAATTTTTTGTTGTAGCCTCAGCATAGCAATGTCCCTCTCTCTTTATACACACAGACAAACATATGACTATTATCATTAATCTTTTTTCATTTATCTCATCTTATTTACTCACTTTATTTCCTTTAGCTTTATTTTCTAATAATTTCATATTAAATGTTTGATTGCTCCCAAATTTTTTTAAAAAATTATGAACTTTTTTTAATAGTTTTTAGGGGATGACCTTCTTAATCATTAAAAAAAAATAGTTTTAATGTTTTTCTTTAATTTATTTTTTATACACGATTTTATTAAACAAGCATGCATAATATTTAATAAAATATTAAAATATTCCCATAAAATACACAATACAATAATAGAATATTATTATTACTTAGAAAAGATAAAAGGTTTGACCCAAATTTTTATTATTTTAGTTTTTTTTTATTTGTGCTTCCACTATATATAAATCCTATCTCCATATTATAGATGAGAGAGTAAGATGAAGAAAAAATTGAGACAGTGTTAAGAGTACGTCAATGATTGAGAAAAAAAATATAAACAATTCATACTAATTATTTTTAAAAAATAACATAAGAGGTAGTGTGACACTTTTTTAATTTTATTTTGTGCAGTATAAATAAACACTTTTTCTTTAAAAATGTTACACAACGTGTAACTTTTCTTTATAAATATTCAAATAATTAGATGAGAAAATATTACTCTTGGTTTTCTTTCTATCAGTGAAGTAAATATTTCCTTAAAAAAGCACTTTTTAACCCAACTGAGCAGTAACTCGGCCCCTACACCATGTGCCCTTCCTTAAGTTAGACCCAAGATTCCTATTACATTGTCAATCAAACGCAAGTTGAATAAATTCCAACCACTTATGTCTTGCGGCTACAATGCCTCACACGACAATCACAATAAAAAAACACTTTTCCGCATGCTGTGGCAAATATAACGTCGCAGATATCATAAAAGAGTGTTTGAAAAACGGTAAAAATTAATAGTTAAAACTATTTTTATTATAGTATATGAGAATTTTATATTGTTTATAATTAAAAAAAATAAGAAAACCACTTTAGCCAAACATGAATAGCACTAAGTACATATAGGTGAGACCTTTTCTTTACTATTGGATTTCACATGCACAGTATTACTTATTATGTGTAGAGTAGCCTTTGACAATTTTGTTTTTCTCCGACGTATTTAATATCCTTACAAAGATTGGATCCATAAGAGAATTGTATAACAGGTTACGACGTTACTGATAAAATATAGTTCTGCCCAATAAATTACAAGATATGAAATACAATACATAATCATATCTGAACAATTATGTAACATTTTTATCTGATAGATTATACATAATTATATATTCTTAAAAATTGTTTCCAGCCACTAGTTGAACTAATTGTAATATTTTTTGTTAATTAATGTAACATCATTTATAATTTTGTACAATACTCAATTTGTTTTAATGTAACATGTAATAAATTTAGTCAAACATTTGTGATATTGAGGGTTATACTTACTCAAAATTGAGTATTACACTACTATATAAACAATGTAGGTGAATAAACATATTATAAATGTCAAATTAATCAGAGTGCTAGATTTGAGGCTTTGCCTTTATGTATTTTAGTATAGAAATTTCGTAATCTTCAACACTTGTCATCCTAATGCTTTTCTCACAACATATTCCATACAAATAATCATCTCACTTTCATTTCTTTTTTGAAGCCATCTCACTTACTTTTCTCCATGTATAGTTTAGACAAAATGGCATTAGTAGGGAAACAGTAGTAATTGTATATTATTTTTCCATTTAAGACTAATATGTTAACAGAGGGAATTTTCATTGAATGATAATATGTAGAAATATGCCTTTATGATTGAAAGTTAAATTAATATGCTTCTTCTGCAGAATAAAGGTAAGTTAATATGCCTAATGGTTAGCCAATAAAGGTGCATAAGAAATAACCAATCTTTTTCGTTACCAAATACTTCTTTTAATTTTCCTTAACAAAAAAGTCCAAATAGGTGTTGGAAGTCATTTAGTTCCCTAGTTCAAAACTAGGAATCTAGGATCATATCAAATCCATACCACGAACGAAGATGATTTTTTTTTTTTTTTTACTTCTTCAAAAAAAGTTGTTAAGAATTTAAACTTTGAATTTTAAAGCCATAAATAGACTTTCTTTCTATATATATGTATTCTTCATTGCATGTATGTGACACCCGTTATTCTCCTAACGGGTATTGAGGTAATTAAATTACTTTTTAATGTATAAAAAAAAATTGCTTCATTTAAATTTATTTTATAATATTTATTTTTATCTATTTTTAAATTTTCTAAAATTCTCCTATATTTATTTAGTATGATTACTAAAAAGCCTTAGAATTTCTAATAAATCTCAAAAATGTCATATTGGCATTATATGTGTTAAAGTCTTTAGATGAGACATAAGGATATCTTTTCCAACTACTCTTGACCCTCATTTTCTTTATTTCCTCCGTGACATGCTTCAACATGTCTCCTCTATAATTGTTTCCATCACTTCTCTTCAAAGACTTCATCTTTTCTTCCTTTCTCTTCCACGGTTCCCACACTCTTCTTCTCATTTCTTTGCTGAAGCAAAATACTTAGAGAACTTCTTCAAGGCAGCCATAAAAATCAGCCACCATCACCTCCATTTGAGCAAGAATTTCAGTCATACCGAACTAAAGGAACCTGTTTTGAAGCCATTTCAAGCTTCCAACTAACCATAATCCGAGGTTAGAATCTTATGAACAAATTTAGTCTTTCATTTATAAATTTTCTTTTATACTAAAGGATTATTCAAATTTGCGTTCTTAAACCTAAGTATATGTTTGTTGCTATTTTGGAGCATATGTATGAAGTCTAAGTGTATATGCCCTAGACAGAAAATTTATATTGTTAAACTTTATAATACCTCTATGGGCAGTGGTTATTTCTTGAAATTCTAAGATTAAATTAAAATAAATTTTATGAATGTAGTTGTATGTTGTGCTTTAGTTTTAATTGTCCTTATGCACGCCTTAGGATCAAGGGAGTATGGAGCTAACGTTAATTGATTCCAGGATTAAGAGACTGTTGATAAGCTTAAAAGGTAGGGATTCTATTACTCATCTTTTGTGAGGTTTTTATAGAATTAAAATTGATTGTTTTGCTGCAATATATATATATCTATGTTGAACTGATATTATATGTGTATCACATATGAAACTATGACATGGACTCGTCTTGTATTGTACGGCGAGGAACATAATGAATTGACACATGTTATAAATTGAGAAGCATGGTTAGGAAAACTAACTCTATTGATAATGATTCAATATAGAGAAATTGTGAGACATGAAGAGGGCGACGGTTACGTCCTTGGGCATGAATACCCTAAAAGGTAAAATAGGGGGAAGGCGATGACGCTTCCTTGGGTTGAAAGTCCCAGAACACACTGTACAGGAATCGATTTGGTGAGGACTCGGGGCTTGATGTCCCCTCACCGGAACACCCTTGGAATGTTTATAGGGTGATCAAGTGCGCCCATTTGGGTTTCGATGAGTTGAGTGATACTCAATTTAACATGGATACCTAGGAACAATGATGATTGGTAATATTTGTATAAATGTGTAATTATGACACTTGGTAATGATTAACTACGGTATCCATAAGATGTGATCATAATAAACCTCATAATCTGGAATATGATGTGACTTACTAACCATGCAGATTTTAATGTGGTAATGATAAAAACCTAAAGGTGAGTAATGGCTTTCTCTACTGAGCATAGTGTTGCTCATTCCCTTATGTTTATATCTTTTCAGGACTCACTAAGTGTGAGGTGGCTACGAGAAATATAGTTGAGGAAGCGATGTAACTATATTACATTGGGACTGCTCAATTGTAAGAATGTTCTTCATGATAATGTAAGCATCAATTGTTACTTTCTGTGACTGTAATTATAATGTGTTGAGGGTTAAAATGATGATGACAACAGTTTATATTATTAAATTTAAGGTGCTACATTAAAACTGTGGTTTATTTGTCGTTTATATTTTTATTTTTGAGTTGAGAGTTTTCATTTAAGTCCCGGGCAAATTTTATTTTTAAGGTTTTACTTTTATTATTTATTTTTATTTTATCTCATTAAAAACTGTTAACCCCCACATAGGGGCGTTACAGAATTTTTGGTATCAGAGCCTAGGTTCGGTTAACCTAGGGAGTGTAGCACCACTTTAAAAAAAATATATTTTTGAGATGGTTTTGAAGCTGAATTTTTATTGTCATCATCAAAATGAACCTTCACATTGATTTATACAGTCTAGAAGGATGTAACATGGAAAGGCCATAGAATGAAAATATCAATAGTTATATGAGTACAATAATTATATAGAAGGAAAGTATTAATAGTTATAAGGGAATGATAATTATATGGAATGAGTTTATAAGTAGAATGCTTATGAGAGATTCGTATAATATTTGGACCTATAAGCATATCTAATTCGTATAAACGATGAGAAATTCGTGTAGATACGAGGATTTAAAAGTATTTTGTCTCGTGAAAAACAATAAGAAATATAAGGCTTGATTTATTGATTTTAAAGTTTGACGTAGATATGCCAAATTTTTCGTAATTGATTCAAACCTAAGTAATGATTATGTGTGGATTCGATGGAGCACATAAGTGTCAATATCTTTTCTTAAAAGTTCTATTTATTTGAGGAATATGATATAAGTTGGAAATCATGGTATTGAATCATGAGAGAGATAAATGTTAGACTTTTGGTCTGTTGAGACTGTGTAAAGTCTAGAATGCATGAATCTCAAAATTGGAATATTTTGTTACGTACATTGTATTTAAGTGTATCAGTGAATCCTTTGGTTACCTAAGGTTTTGTTATATGAGGAAATTATATATTGTATAAGTAGAATTGTGGGGATTGTAGATGTTCTTAAGTAGTAACATCAAGTGTCTTTGTTCATTGATATGGTCTACGTTGGAAGACGTAAATCGTATTGATTTCAAGGTTAGTCGCATTCTAAACCCTTGGTAGTAATGATGATGAATCCATTGATAGATGTTAAGTATTATGAATAACATATGGGTGTATGTATTGTTCAATAAGGTTTTGATTAAAACAAAATTATTTGAGTTGCTGGAAGATTATGTTGTTATGAAATGATTTTAAATATCATTCAGGAAGATCCTTGTTGTCGTTAAATTAGATTTGTTGTTCATAGTTAACTTATCTATAGTGGACTTTGAATTGGGTTTAAGATTTATACAAATTGGTTTTCAATTTTATGTTTGTTATTTAACTCGTTCTAAATGTGTTAAGGCCCGAAACAACCTGACCATTTTCAACTAAGAACATTTGGGCCTAGTTCAAATCCTAAATCAGTTTGATTCACACTGTCTCTCCCACGTGGTCTCTATACGTGTCATATACAGTGGTTTAATCATTGTTTACATATACGTTTACTGTGCATAGGAGCTTATTTCTCCGAGTTCACTTTTTCTCTCTTAATTTGTTATTTTCTCTCTAAATCGCAAATCCTCTTCTTTTTCATTAGAAATTCTTCTTTTCCTCTAAAAGAAGAAGGAATTCTAGGATTCTGCAATTTACTATCTTAATTTTTCCTTTCTATTTACTCTTCTTTCATCTCATCATGGACCCAAAGTACCAACACCTGAGAAAGTATTTCCCATCACTCTCCCAAAAGATTCTCAGAAAGAAATACAAGGCTAGAATTACTCGGTTGTGGATTCTTATGCGTTTTGGTATCCCTTGTGATGTGAGAATGTTAATAGAGGGGAAAATCCGTCCGAGTGACTTTAGTCAAGATGTCGATTTACCAGGAACAGGTACCAGTCGTAGTGCAATGAAAAGAAGAGCTCGTGCCATCGTGGTCGCTTGTAACAAATGTGGAAGACAAAATTGTAACGGTAAATGTACTTCACCTGGTTATATGTCTACGAATAGAGAGGATAAAATAAGGTTTTGTAGGAATGGACTTTCAAAGGAGAACTTGGATAGCATCCATCCTCCTCTCCACGGTCACCCTAGTGGATATGTTCAAGGAGCTATTTTTAAACTCTGGCCTAAATTTTATACAGAAAGACAACGTCTCAGGAATATGGTATTTCTAGATCCTGTTTGCCAAGCCATAAGAAAACTGGATGGGAAATAAGTCATCGCTCTATAAAGGTTATTTAGTCTTTACTTATTTGAAGCAGTTTTAGCTGATGTTCAACAGTTTGTGTTTTTCTTTTACTCAGAATATTTGCTTTTGTGTTTGAAATAATTGTGATTATTAGATTGATACAGTAAGTGTTAATATCTTATTTAATTTATGATTTTCTTAAATATATATATAATAAAATATATTATCTTATCAGACACGTTACATACGGTACAGTAATATGTTTGAATTTTGAAAAGCTTATCCAGATATTTCAAGATTTGTGTCTCAAATTTCAAAAGTTCTACAGTATTTGTCGTTTATATTAAATTTCTAGACTTGGTGTATATTTGTCAAAAAGTCTACAGTTGTGTCAAGAGGGTCTTCTGTCAAATTGTTCTCAATTGTCAAAAGTTATACAATTAGAGTCTAATCTTTTTCAAAAAGTGAATCAGATTTTCTGTAAACTATCAATCACCTTATCTTACTTTCTTATCCGCACAAGATTTTGTTTAAATCTTTGGATTACCTTTTCATTACCTACTCGTCTATCTCTTTAGCCCTTTTTGTATATTTCTCATCTTTAAAAACTCATGTAGAACCCGAAGTCTAAGTGGAGCAGACATTAAGCAACCACTTCTATAAACCAAATATGTCTACCTCCCAGTCCACGAAGAAAATAAAGAATGTCTGTGTCTTTTGTGGTTCCAGCCTTGGAAAAGATAAAGCTTATTTAGAAGCTGCAAATCACTTAGGGCAAGTCCTAGCACGCAAGAAGATTAACATAATCTATGGGGGTGGTAGTATAAAAATGATGGTAAATATGGCACTAGCAGCTAGGTCTAGCGACGCTACTGATGTAAGAATTTGGCCTCATATTCCAGTTGAAGGAAACCTTTGTAAGGAAGCCATAGGTAAGGGAGAAGGAGTCAGGAGTATCCCTAAAAATTTTAAAGACATAATCTATAATTCCGATGCTTTTATAGCATTACCTAGTGGTCTAGGTACTCTTGAGGAAATATTTATAGTTGCTTGTGGGCAATTGTTGGGCTTTTATTCCAAACCTTTGGGTCTGCTGAACGTAAAGGGTTTTTATGACGGTCTTTTGAAATTTCTAGATTACGCTGTGGAAGAAAACATCACTACAGAATCGGAGAGACAAATCTTTGTTACTGCTTCAACAGCTGAGGAATTGATAGATAAAATGCAAATCATACATCCAGAATCCGACACTGCAACATCCAAGCTTGAATGGGAAAGGGAAAGCCGGGAGCGGCCAATTGATTTGAATCTCCATCTGTAATCTTTTTGTTTTATCTTTGGCATGTAGGCATGTGTGTCCGTATTTCGTGTGTTACGAATAACCGTTTACCTTGTATTCTGTGTTTCTTGTGGTACGTCGTTGTTCAATCTTTTAGATTCATTGAGCCTAATGCCGGGATGGCTGGATACGGAGTACTTGATGCTCTCGAAACGCATCCTTCTTAAGGTCCGATCTTTTGTTTATCGATGTTTTTGTATCCTATAAGCATGCATGATATGGATAGCTGGTATACGGAGTGCCTTGTACTCTCGAAACGTATCCGTATCATGTTTGTAATGTGTAATATTCTGTTAATATTATGTGGAAGTACCAGAGTCAGTTATGGGGATATGTAACACCCCTATGTGGGGGTTAACAGTTTTAAATAAATAAAAATAATTTTAAATTTTATATTATTTAAATCAATTAAACAATGCCCATGGGTCTTTAAACAACAAGAAAAATAAAAATAAACGTTTTAAATACAAACCACAGTTTTTAGTGTAGCACAAAATATATATAATTACAGTCATCATCACCATAGTACAATTCCCAAATAACTTAACACAGCCATAAAAAAAAATAATACAACTCTTACATGTTGTAGATAAGTTGTAATTAAACAGGGTCTTCTAACACGAAAACAGCAGGATTGTTTTCGCTTATTCCTCTTCAAATATGTTACACTGAGTTCCACCTGAGATATGAAGATATGATAGGGATGAGCATCGACATGCCCAGTAGGGAAATCATGACTCACCTTATGGTTTATCCATTACCATATTAAAAACTGCATGGTTAGTAGGTTACATCATATTCCAGATTATGAGGTTTATTATGATCACATCTTATGGATACCGTAGTTAATCATTACCAAGTGTCATAATTACACATTTATACAAATATTACCAATCATCATTGTTCCTAGGTATCCATGTTAAATTGAGTATCACTCAACTCATCGAAACCCAAATGGGCGCACTTGATCACCCTATAAACATTCCAAGGGTGTTCCGGTGAGGGGACATTAAGCCCCGAGTCCTCACCAAATCAATTCCTGTACAGTGTGTTCTGGGACTTTCAACCCAAGGAAGCGTCATCACCTTCCCCCTATTTTACCTTTTTGGGTATTCATGCCCAAGGACGTAACCGCCGCCCTCTTCATGTCTCACCATTTCTCTATATTAAATCATTATTAATAGAGTCAGTTTTCCTAACCATGCTTCTCAATTTATAACATGTGTCAATTCATTATGTTCCTCGCCGTACAATACAAGACGAGTCCATGTCATAGTTTCATATGTGATACTCATATAATATCAGTTCAACATAGATATATATATATATTGCGGCAAAACAATCAATTTTAATTCTATAAAAACCTCACAAAAATGAGTAATAGAATCCCTACCTTTCAAGCTTATCAACAATCTTTTAATCCTGGAATCAATTAACGTTAGCTCCACACATCCTTGACCCTAAGGCATGCATAAGGACAATTAAAACTAAAGCACAACGTATAATCACATTCATAAGTGAGTTATGTGTAAACCCGTCTACTAGTGCCATTAAAGTATTTTTATGCATTAAACATGGAGAAAATACATACTAAAAACTAAGTTTAGATTAAAGAAAACCTACCTCAAAACTTCTTTGAAAAGCACCAAAGTTTGGGTTATCAATCAAGCTTGAATTAACTTTAAAACCGCCTCGATCATGGTTGGGAATTATAATTGTCTTGGCCACAAAGAGAGCTTTGTGCTCTATGTCTTTAGTTAGAAATTTGAAGTGAGAAGGGAGAGAATGAGAACTAGAGAAGAAGGTGGTGATAGTTAAATAAAAAGATATCAAAATGCTTAAGAGGAATGGGATGTTTACGGGGAAAAGTTGTAAGAAGAAACAAAAGAGTCTTAAAGGAAAATATCATCTTGTCTCCCATGAAGACTTTTAGCAAATAATGCCAACATAATTGAGGGGATAATTGGAGTGAATTATAGAAGAAGATAAGGAAATAATTAATTAGGTGGTTGAGAAAATATCTCCATGTCTTCTATGAATTGACGGAAAATAATTCAATGTCCCCTTCGGATACCTTTAGCAAAATGAGAAGAAGTCTATATAATTGAGCAATAATTTAGGGAGACAAGATTGGTAGAAGTAAGTGTTGGTAAGTTTTGAATGTTTCTTAGGAAGACTTGGTAAGAAAATACTAAAATGGTATTTTTTTTAAATGATCATAAACAACTTAGTAATTTTAAATAGTCACATTTTATTCATTAAATTTTACAAAATTATGCCCGTTAAAAATACGGGTGTTACAGCTCTCCCCTCCTATAAAAATTTCGTCCTCGAAATTTCGTACATTGATTACAATGTTAAAACAAATGTGGGTACTTTTCTCTCATTTCAGATTCAAGTTCCCATGTGGCTTCCTCCACATCATGGTGTTGCCACATCACTTTCACCAGAGGAATTCCACGACGACGTAATAATTTTATTTCATGATCCAGTATTTGAACTGGAATTTCTTCATAATTCGTATCTCCTTGAATTGGCACATCTGTCCACATGATCACATGTGAAGGGTCGGGTTCATACTTTCTCAACATCGATACATGAAACACATTATGTACATGAGACAATTGTGGTGGTAGGTCTAAACGGTATGCCAACGTTCCAATGCGTTCCACAATCTCAAACGGTCCTGTATACCTTGGTGCTAACTTTCCTTTAACACCAAATCGAGATACACCTCGTTTTGGTTTCACTTTTAAGAACACAAAGTCTCCGATCATGAACTCTAAAGGTCGCCTCCTCTTATCTGCATAACTCTTTTGTCGACTTTGAGCTGTCTGAAGACGTTCGCGAATAATCTGGATCTTGTCCGTTGTTTCTCTGATAAACTGAGGCCCAAGTTCAAGACGCTCTTCCTTTTCAGCCCAACACAATGGAGATCTACAAGGTCTACCATATAAGGCCTCATATGGAGCCATTCTAATACTTGCTTGGTAACTGTTGTTATATGCGAATTCAACATATGACAGCTGTGCAGCCCAATTTGTTCCAAAGTCCAGCACACAAGCCCGAAGCATATCCTCGAGAATCTGAATGACACGTTCAGATTGTCCATCTGTTTGAGGATGAAAAGCTGTACTAAAATTCAATTGAGTTCCCAAGGCCCTCTGCAATCCTCTCCAAAATTTCGACGTGAAACGTGTATCTCTATCAGAAACTATTGACATTGGCACTCCATGCAATGTCACTACCTTTTCCACGTACAATTGACATAATTTTGAGACACTATAATTAGTTCTGATTGGGATGAAGTGGGCTGTCTTAGTTAAACGATCTACAATTACCCAAACGGCGTCATGCCCTATTTGAGTCTTAGGAAATCCAGTAACAAAGTCCATTGTCACATGATCCCACTTCCATTCTGGAATAGGTAAGCTCCTCAACTCGCCTCCAGGCTTTTGATGTTCCGCTTTAACCTGTTGGCACGTCATGCACTTAGAGACAAAGGTTGCTACATCTCGTTTCATTCCTCGCCACCAGTATTGTCGTTTTAGATCCATATACATTTTTGTGCTTCCAGGATGAATAGCAAACTTTGAACGGTGAGCCTCATCTAGCACCGCATGCCTGAGATATGGATCCTCTGGAACAACTAATCTTCCTTTGTAAAGTAAAAATCCTTCTGGCTCAATCTGCCATCCATCCAGTTGTTCTCCATTTTGTATTTGTTTCCAAACCCTACATAATCCTTCATCGTGCCATTGTCCTTGTTTTACTTTCTGAATTAACGTAGGAGTTGCTATCACATTGAATAAGAAAGCTCTCTCGTTATCTTCATAATATTGCAAGTTGAAGTCGGCGATGGTGACTCGTCTCCAATCTTCCAATGCTAAACTGGCTATACGTCCGTTGTTCTTACGACTTAGAGCATCTGCCACAGCATTTGCTTTTCCAGGATGATATTGGATACTAAAGTCATAGTCCACCATGTACTCAGTCCATCTTCGTTGCCTTAGATTGAGATCCTTTTGAGTAAACAAATATTTCAGACTTTGATGATCTGAATATAGCTCGAACTTTGCGCCATATAGATAACATCTCCAAATTTTGAGTGCGAAAACCACAGCAGCTAACTCAAGATCATGTGTGGGGTAGTTCCTCTCATGGGGTTTCAACTGGCGTGAGGCGTAGGCAACTACTCGTCCATGCTGCATTAACACACAACCCAAACCGTTTCCTGAGGCATCAGTGTATACTGTGTAAGGCTCCTCGTTGTTAGGTATGATCAGCACAGGTGCACTAGTGAGTCTTCGTTTCAGTTCCTCAAATGCTTTTTCACATTTATCATCCCACACGAACTTGACATTCTTCCTTGTGAGTTTTGTTAATGGAGAAGCAATCTTTGAAAAATTCTCTACGAAGCGTCGATAGTATCCAGCTAGTCCGAGGAAACTTCGCATCTCTGACACGTTCTTTGGTCGTTCCCAATTTAGCACTGCTTCAATTTTGGAGGGGTCCACTGAGATGCCTTCTTCAGAGACAACGTGTCCAAGGAACTTGACCTTCGTCATCCAGAAATCACATTTTTCTCTTTTTGCATAAAGACCATGTTCTCTCAACGTTTGTAGAGCGATCCTCAAATGCTTAGCATGTTCTTCTTCGTTTTTAGAATAGATCAAGATATCATCTATGAAAACAATGATAAATTGATCTAAGTACGGTCGAAAGACACGGTTCATCAAGTCCATGAAAGCCGCTGGTGCATTAGTCAACCCGAAAGGCATGACAAGAAACTCAAAATGACCGTAGCGAGTCCGAAAAGCTGTCTTTGGAATGTCCTCTTCCCTTATCTTCAGTTGGTGATATCCGGATCGTAAGTCAATCTTTGAGAAATAGCAAGATCCTCCTAACTGATCGAACAACTCATCAATTCGGGGTAGAGGGTACTTGTTCTTGATAGTCAATCGATTAAGCTGGCGATAATCGACATAGAGCCTCAACGATCCGTCATGTTTCTTCACAAAAAGTACTGGAGCTCCCCAAGGTGATGTACTTGGTCGAATAAATCCTTTTTCCAGTAATTCGTCCAACTGCTTCCTCAATTCCACTTTCTCAGCAGGTGCCATTCGATACGGGGCAATAGAAACAGGCGCTGCTCCTTGAGTTAAGTCGATGACAAACTCGATTTCTCTATCAGGCGGAAGTCCGGGCAATTCATCTGGAAAAACATCTGAAAATTCGTCCACCACAGGAGTGTGAGAGGATAGGTCACTCTTCTTTAGTTCTCCATCTGAAGCAAAGATCGTCCCAAGATTGGTGAAATTCCTTCGTCCTCCAATACAAGCCTTTAGCACCGGGACTGGCGTCACTGTTCCTGTTTTTGCCTGAAATTCGATGACTTGTCCATTCTTGGTGAATAAAGAGACACGTTTCCTATGACAATCTACTATTGCCTGGTATTTAGTTAGCCAATCCATTCCTAAGATTACATCAAACTCTGTCATAGTTATTACATATAGGTCAGCCGATAGTTTATGTTCTCCTATAACAATACACACTGATTTACAAATTATGGATACTTCAGCTATCCCGCCCATTGGTGTACTAAGGGTTAATGATGAACTACATGTCTCAGTTTCTAATTGTAGTACGGAAGCAAATAACATAGATATAAATGAATGAGTGGCACCAGTGTCAAATAATACATGAGCCCAAGAATGAGACACGTGAATCATACCGTCTACAACTGAGTGATCAGCCTGTTTTCCTTGTCCAGTTGTAGCCGTAATTGCATAAGCTTGTGCTGGTGCTTTTCCTTTATCACTTTTTCCTCGGTTTCCTTGGCTACTACTAGCCTTATTATTATTTCTCCTAGAAAAATATGGCCTTTGATTCACTGAGCCTTGTGGAGTCGGTTGGAAGTTCTGATTAGCATAAAAATTGGAACCCTGTGGCCGCTGTTGATAGTTGTACTGAGGCTGGAACCCTCGAGGTTGAGTTACTGAGACTTGGGAAGCTGGAGTGTTTTGCTGAGGCGCTCCACGATTTTGACTCCCTCCCCAAACAGTGGAGCCAAAATGACTTCCTTGTGGCCTTGGTGCAAAGGATGATTGTGTAGGGCGGTTAGGGCAATTTCTCCTCAGATGTCCCACTTGTCCACAGTTATGACAAGCATACGGTTGGAAACGACCACTGCCAGAAGATCCACCACAAATAGTCACTCCACTATGCTGAATGACTTGCCCTTGTGACTTCTCTTTCTTACTTATTTTCCTTTGACGCCCACCAGAACCCTTATACTCTCCATAGGAGTTATTTAGTTCTGTCTCTGCCCGCTGTGCCGCAGCTACAAGATCAAGAAAATCTGTTGATGGAACAGCAGCTATCATTTGTCTGATTTTCGGCCTCAGGTTATTTCTAAATTTTTCGCATCTCGCCATTGGATCCGATACAGCCCCGGGATTGTAGCGAGACAATTCTATAAATCGAGCATGGTATTCAGCAACTGTTGCATCTCCCTGCACCAGGTTTTCAAATTCTCGCATCATTGCTTGCCTATGGCTCTGAGGAATATAGGTGTTGCGAAAAATGGTTTCGAACTGCTCCCATGTAAGATTCGGCACGTCATAGTCGTCTTTCTGAAGATCCCACCATTCTTCGGCTTTACCCTCAAATATATATGTTGAAAAGCTAACCCAATACTCTCGTGGAATCCTCAAGGTGTCCAACTTCTTTTTGACTGCCTTTAGCCATTGTTCTGCTATGACCGGGTTAGGTTCTCCACTAAATGTGGGTGGTTTCTGCTTCATAAACTCCTTCAACAGAGTTAGATGTCGTTGTTCAGGATCACGAACCTCCACAGGTCTTTGCACAATTTGTAATGCTTGAAGAATTTGTCCTAAATTATTTACTTCTGGTGCAGCTGGCGGGGATTGTGTTGCATGTCGTAGTTGCTCATCTTCTTGAGCTTGTTCCATTGGTTCCGGTTGCTCAACTTCTTGAGCATGTTCAACCGGTTGTGACAGCTCAGACGATTGCATTTGACGTCTTGGTGGCATAGTTTCTACAGGCTGCGAAAATTTAACTAGGATCAGTACCAAATGATGATGACATTAACACCTAACTTTAAAACCATTCCCAAAGATTAATTTTTAAGGTGGTGCTATACCCCCTAGGTTAATCGAACCTAGGCTCTGATACCAAAAATTCTGTAACACCCCTATGTGGGGGTTAACAGTTTTAAATAAATAAAAATAATTTTAAATTTTATATTATTTAAATCAATTAAACAATGCCCATGGGTCTTTAAACAACAAGAAAAATAAAAATAAACGTTTTAAATACAAACCACAGTTTTTAGTGTAGCACAAAATATATATAATTACAGTCATCATCACCATAGTACAATTCCCAAATAACTTAACACAGCCATAAAAAAAATAATACAACTCTTACATGTTGTAGATAAGTTGTAATTAAACAGGGTCTTCTAACACGAAAACAGCAGGATTGTTTTCGCTTATTCCTCTTCAAATATGTTACACTGAGTTCCACCTGAGATATGAAGATATGATAGGGATGAGCATCGACATGCCCAGTAGGGAAATCATGACTCACCTTATGGTTTATCCATTACCACATTAAAAACTGCATGGTTAGTAGGTTACATCATATTCCAGATTATGAGGTTTATTATGATCACATCTTATGGATACCGTAGTTAATCATTACCAAGTGTCATAATTACACATTTATACAAATATTACCAATCATCATTGTTCCTAGGTATCCATGTTAAATTGAGTATCACTCAACTCATCGAAACCCAAATGGGCGCACTTGATCACCCTATAAACATTCCAAGGGTGTTCCGGTGAGGGGACATCAAGCCCCGAGTCCTCACCAAATCGATTCCTGTACAGTGTGTTCTGGGACTTTCAACCCAAGGAAGCGTCATCGCCTTCCCCCTATTTTACCTTTTAGGGTATTCATGCCCAAGGACGTAACCGTCGCCCTCTTCATGTCTCACAATTTCTCTATATTGAATCATTATCAATAGAGTTAGTTTTCCTAACCATGCTTCTCAATTTATAACATGTGTCAATTCATTATGTTCCTCGCCGTACAATACAAGACGAGTCCATGTCATAGTTTCATATGTGATACACATATAATATCAGTTCAACATAGATATATATATATATTGCGGCAAAACAATCAATTTTAATTCTATAAAAACCTCACAAAAATGAGTAATAGAATCCCTACCTTTCAAGCTTATCAACAATCTTTTAATCCTGGAATCAATTAACGTTAGCTCCACACATCCTTGACCCTAAGGCATGCATAAGGACAATTAAAACTAAAGCACAACGTATAATCACATTCATAAGTGAGTTATGTGTAAACCCGTCTACTAGTGCCATTAAAGTATTTTTATGCATTAAACATGGAGAAAATACATACTAAAAACTAAGTTTAGATTAAAGAAAACCTACCTCAAAACTTCTTTGAAAAGCACCAAAGTTTGGGTTATCAATCAAGCTTGAATTAACTTTAAAACCGCCTCGATCATAGTTGGGAATTATAATTGTCTTGGCCACAAAGAGAGCTTTGTGCTCTATGTCTTTAGTTAGAAATTTGAAGTGAGAAGGGAGAGAATGAGAACTAGAGAAGAAGGTGGTGATAGTTAAATAAAAAGATATCAAAATGCTTAAGAGGAATGGGATGTTTACGGGGAAAAGTTGTAAGAAGAAACAAAAGAGTCTTAAAGGAAAATATCATCTTGTCTCCCATGAAGACTTTTAGCAAATAATGCCAACATAATTGAGGGGATAATTGGAGTGAATTATAGAAGAAGATAAGGAAATAATTAATTAGGTGGTTGAGAAAATATCTCCATGTCTTCTATGAATTGACGAAAAATAATTCAATGTCCCCTTCGGATACCTTTAGCAAAATGAGAAGAAGTTTATATAATTGAGCAATAATTTAGGGAGACAAGATTGGTAGAAGTAAGTGTTGGTAAGTTTTGAATGTTTCTTAGGAAGACTTGGTAAGAAAATACTAAAATGGTATTTTTTTTAAATGATCATAAACAACTTAGTAATTTTAAATAGTCACATTTTATTCATTAAATTTTACAAAATTATGCCTGTTAAAAATACGGGTGTTACAGGATATTCCATATGAAATATGAGTATATTATTTGGGTTGAATGTTTGTGTCATGAGGATAGCTGTTTAATGAAAAATATGTCGGGTTTGTCTGCAACTCTGAGATTCCGTTTAATATCTCTATGAATAAGTTTAATGTATGGTTTTGAATATAAGTGTTTGTGATATATGTTTTATGATTATGTTTTAGTTTATTAGTTGAGGTATGAAATCAAATATATTTGACTTTTCCTTACTCAAAAAGGAAAAGGAACCTAAAGATGAAGTATATAAAATTTCTCTGGCAATCTCCTTAAATGTGATTGTAAATCACAGTCCATGGACAATGAAGGACCGGAATCATGATATGGTCAATATGTATGCCTGATCAGATTCTTAGACTATTATACGGTGTTATAAGTTGAAACTTGTCAGAAATACTCTTATTGAGGGATTTAGGAGTAAGATTTATTATGCAAGTAAATAAGTGGAAATACGATAACTTAAATTTGGAGGACAAACAACATTAACGGTTTAGACTCAGAATTGGAATCATAGTGGAATCATAATTTTTACTAGTATTGCTAGAATTGAAATTTCGAGGACGAAATTTCTTTAAGGGGGGTAGAGTTGTGACACCCGTTATTCTCCTAACGGGTATTGAGGTAATTAAATTAATTTTTAATGTATAAAAAAAATTGCTTCATTTAAATTTATTTTATAATATTTATTTTTATCTATTTTTAAATTTTCTAAAATTCTCCTATATTTATTTAGTATGATTACTAAAAAGCCTTAGAACTTCTAATAAATCTCAAAAATGTCATATTGGCATTATATGTGTTAAAGTCTTTAGATGAGACATAAGGATATCTTTTCCAACTACTCTTGACCCTCATTTTCTTTATTTCCTCCGTGACATGCTTCAACATGTCTCCTCTATAATTGTTTCCATCACTTCTCTTCAAAGACTTCATCTTTTCTTCCTTTCTCTTCCACGGTTCCCACACTCTTCTTCTCATTTCTTTGCTGAAGCAAAATACTTAGAGAACTTCTTCAAGGCAGCCATAAAAATCAGCCACCATCACCTCCATTTGAGCAAGAATTTCAGTCATACCGAACTAAAGGAACCTGTTTTGAAGCCATTTCAAGCTTCCAACTAACCATAATCCGAGGTTAGAATCTTATGAACAAATTTAGTCTTTCATTTATAAATTTTCTTTTATACTAAAGGATTATTCAAATTTGCGTTCTTAAACCTAAGTATATGTTTGTTGCTATTTTGGAGCATATGTATGAAGTCTAAGTGTATATGCCCTAGACAGAAAATTTATATTGTTAAACTTTATAATACCTCTATGGGCAGTGGTTATTTCTTGAAATTCTAAGATTAAATTAAAATAAATTTTATGAATGTAGTTGTATGTTGTGCTTTAGTTTTAATTGTCCTTATGCACGCCTTAGGATCAAGGGAGTATGGAGCTAACGTTAATTGATTCCAGGATTAAGAGACTGTTGATAAACTTAAAAGGTAGGGATTCTATTACTCATCTTTTGTGAGGTTTTTATAGAATTAAAATTGATTGTTTTGCTGCAATATATATATATCTATGTTGAACTGATATTATATGTGTATCACATATGAAACTATGACATGGACTCGTCTTGTATTGTACGGCGAGGAACATAATGAATTGACACATGTTATAAATTGAGAAGCATGGTTAGGAAAACTAACTCTATTGATAATGATTCAATATAGAGAAATTGTGAGACATGAAGAGGGCGACGGTTACGTCCTTGGGCATGAATACCCTAAAAGGTAAAATAGGGGGAAGACGATGACGCTTCCTTGGGTTGAAAGTCCCAGAACACACTGTACAGGAATCGATTTGGTGAGGACTCGGGGCTTGATGTCCCCTCACCGGAACACCCTTGGAATGTTTATAGGGTGATCAAGTGCGCCCATTTGGGTTTCGATGAGTTGAGTGATACTCAATTTAACATGGATACCTAGGAACAATGATGATTGGTAATATTTGTATAAATGTGTAATTATGACACTTGGTAATGATTAACTACGGTATCCATAAGATGTGATCATAATAAACCTCATAATCTGGAATATGATGTGACTTACTGACCATGCAGATTTTAATGTGGTAATGATAAAAACCTAAAGGTGAGTAATGGCTTTCTCTACTGAGCATAGTGTTGCTCATTCCCTTATGTTTATATCTTTTCAGGACTCACTAAGTGTGAGGTGGCTACGAGAAATATAGTTGAGGAAGCGATGTAACTATATTACATTGGGACTGCTCAATTGTAAAGAATGTTCTTCATGATAATGTAAGCATCAATTGTTACTTTCTGTGACTGTAATTATAATGTGTTGAGGGTTAAAATGATGATGACAACAGTTTATATTATTAAATTTAAGGTGCTACATTAAAACTGTGGTTTATTTGTCGTTTATATTTTTATTTTTGAGTTGAGAGTTTTCATTTAAGTCCCGGGCAAATTTTATTTTTAAGGTTTTACTTTTATTATTTATTTTTATTTTATCTCATTAAAAACTGTTAACCCCCACATAGGGGCGTTACAATGTACCACAAGAACCCCTCATGACTAGTCTATGGTTAATAATTTACTAAAAAAAAAAAAAAGAGTGGTTGCACATGTATACAAATAATACTAGAGTATTGGTAGCGTTAAACGTCACACATTAATAAAATTAGATAGCAGTGGTACATTATATAATAAGATAATATGATTCTCACAACATAATGCACACAAATAGAGCTTAACTCTTTTTTTTTTTTTATGGAAATGGAGCCCTACTTTCGTTCCCTCATTGTCCCTTAATTGTGGTGTTTAGTTGGTGCTCCTTAGTATTATTTTTTAAATATACGCTTGACTCCATATTTTCTTTTATGTATTGCGCTCTATCAATTACAATAGTTAAACTAACATGACGTTTTATTTGATCCGATATGCTATTTTATAGGCACCTCTTATTTTATTTTTTTAATACACATTTCAATAAAATTTATTATTACTATATTACTCATTAATAAAATTATTTTGAAGGACAAAAGTATTTTTTAAAAAATACTATTACATACCTTACCTTAAAAAGATATTGAGTTCTAGTTTTTCTTAAAATAGAGATAAATTTCGATGTTAAAGGGCCTCCCCACAAAAAAGTTGTTAAAAATCCTCCTCACAAAAAAGCACATGATTTCTTCCTTCTTCTAAATTCTTGGTTTTGCTTTCAATTTTTATTGTGCAATATTAATGAATCATATAAACTATTTGAACCTATTAATTTAAGGTTAAAAAAATTGTGACCGTGTACTTTTTATAAACTAAGAAGAATATTACGAACTCTTCGTTATTTAATATAAAGAAATTATATAAAATTTTGAACCTATTGATGTACGCAAAAACCTTATGAATGTTAGTATATGAATTGATTATAGTTTGCACTTGTGGAGTGAAATGGATTGGTTTGATAAAATTTATCACTGATTGTGTTTTTCGGGTGCAATGAACACATATATATATATATATATATATATATATATATATATATATATATATTTAAAAAAAAGCAAGTGCAATCAATAGTTTGTTTGCAGTCAAAGAATTATTAATGGTTAGGTTTAACAAAAACAACAACGATATAAAGGAATCATTTTTTTTTTCATAACGAAGCATTCATCACTTTTTTTTTCCTTTGTCAAATCTGTTATATATATATATATATATATATATATATATATATTCAGTTGAAGTTTTAATTAAATAAGATCAATATTCAGTTGAAGTTTTAATTAAATAAGATCAATTTTTTTAAGCTCTCATGGAAGTTTGTTTGGTTGGTTAGTGAGTAGAAAACCTGAAAAACAACACTATTTAGGTTAAGGATTTTTTTTTTTTTTGGTATTTTAAGAGACGGATAACAAGTAAACTACAGGTGGTGTAAGAAAAAGTGTATGAAAATAGAATAATACATATCAATAAATGATTAAAGTGTTTGGTAAATGAATTTAAACTCAAAAAATAAGTTTAAATATTATAAAGCATGAGAGTTTTTTCTTTACATTAAGTACATAAAACTTTATACTTTAAACAGTTGAAGCGTTTTGTTAAACACAAAGACCCATATTATTATTCGAAAGAAATAAAAGTAAACATCAACGATGAAACACCAAACTCAAATTAGTGTTGATTCAAACTCCACACGCTTCAAATCCAAAAATTAAAAAAGAAAGAAATCTTCAAAGAAAAGGAAAAAAAATTGGAAAAAGAGAAAAGAAATCGGATTAGACACAAACTTTTTTTTTTTCTTTCTTTTGCATTCCAAATTCTTTTGCTCACCCTTTTTTTATATAAATAATACACACCACACAAACATATTATTTATTTCAGCTCCAATATATCTCCTAATGTCCCACACCAATGCCCCATGGGCCCAATTATTTTGAAAATTTTCCCACTCATTCATGAGGGTTCCAAAACTCACACACAAGAGAAGTATCTTTCAACAAAATGAACCAACATTTATCTTAAAAAGAAAAAAGAAAAAAAAGGAAAAATAATTATAATAAAATAATAATAATAATAAAAATCTTTCTGAGAACCAGTGTTTTTTTCCCCCCACCCAATAAAATACGACCATCAAAGCACAGTCACAGAGAGGCTTGATAGCAAGAACACTCATTTCCAAACTAATTTTTCGCGAAAATCGCGATAGATGATATCCTCATCTCTAATTGCCTGTCCCGTCCTTCCTAATAGTTGTACCATTTCGTTTGTTTGCCCCTTTATTTTCTTTTTTCTTTTTCTCTCTCTGAAGAATCTAAAGATACCCATTTCAAAATAGCTTCAGCCAGAGAGTATAAAGTTAGAGAGCGAATAGAGAGAGAGAGAGAGTTGCAAGAGAACCCCACGATCTGAGAGAAACCCACCTTTTTTTTTTTTTACCTTTTTTTATTTTTTATTTTTTTCAATCGGGCCATAAGATCCAATAATTATGCCGTCAGGTGCTAAGAAGCGAAAGGCTGCCAAGAAAAAGAAGGAATTGGAAGCCCACAACAACAACAACAACAGCAGTACTTCTAATAAACCTCAAGGTTAAATTTCTCTATTCACTATTTGAATATTTGAATTTGTATTGATTGCCCTTATAATATATTTATATGAATTTATATATTTTTAGTTTTCCTTTAACTTTTGTCGATTTGGGTTAACTGGGTAATCGCTAATCTATCTTTAAGGTGCGGCTTTTGTTTGATTTGAATGTACCGTGAATTCAATGAATCATCTTAGCTTATCTATCTGTCATTTAATCATTTGCCTTTGCTTTCTAACCGTTGGTTTTTTTGTTGCTTATATTTCGTTATCAATTGTGGGTTAAAGTGGGCAGCTGTTGGTTGTCCCTCCTTTTTCTTTAAAGTGATGAAAAACATGTAATTGAATCGGCCTACCCATCGGTCAATTCGTACTCCATTATGGAAGAAAACTTTATTTTTGATCGAATTGGGTTAATGGTGTCCCATAGGGTCCCTTTCTTTGCTTGATTTTGATTGAAATTTCTTTTTGATATTTGATTGAATTATGAATTGTGCCAGAGCATGATGATGCTAAATCCCAAGATGAGAAGGGAAGTGATGGGGGTCAGGTTAGTTCCCCTGCACATCAGGACCACCATAACAACAATGACCATCCTTTTAATGAGGGAAGTGAGGTGAAATACTCATCTGCTGTTCAGTCCGTTGTCGTTGAGGATACTAAGTCCATGGAGAAAGTTCTTAGTGCTTTTGTGGAGGAGGAAGGGAAAGAAGGAGATCAACATGATGATGTTGCTAAGGTCGAGAGAGGGGGTTCAAAATCCGAGGATTCCGAGAGAAGCATAAGTATTGAGGGTTTTGAGTTTTCGAAGATAACGAATGATGGGGATGATAAAAGCTCTAGCAGCAGCAGCAGTAGTTCTAGTTCGGATGACGAGTCTCAAGCTACCGAGAAGAAAGAGAAAGAATCTGAAGCGACTAAGGTTACTGAGAATGAGTCTTCTGGGGATGCTAACTCAGTTGCAAAAGTGTCCTCCATCATTGAATCAGTTAAGCCAGTTGTTCCAGTATCTGAGGAGACATTGAGTATGGTAGAAAATGATATAGTTGATAATTCGTTGGTTTCTGAGGCGGTTAAGTTTGAAACTGGTGCAGAGAAATTGGCTAATGAGGTTGCTGAAACAGTTTCCAGTTTTTCTCCGAAGAAATATGAGGATAAGGTAGTTTCCTTATTGGATGAGTATTCAAAGGCGTCTCCAAGTGAATTGGAATCTGAGTCGAAAGTGGATGAGGACAAGGAATTGCCACCATCAGAACATGCTCATGTTGCAGAAACTGCTACTAGCACTGAGTGCAACAAAGATTCTGAGAAAGAGGTATTTTCTCTGTTCCTTTCCTCATTGCAAATTTGAGTTTTACATAGTTTTGGGTATTTACTTTTTCAATTTTAGTTCAATGAAATTGTCTTTCTTAAATTATTTTGCAGCCTCCGGTCGCTCCAACTCCAGCTCCGCGCCCGGTGCAAAGAACCTCCTGGTTGAGTTGTTGTGGAATTTTTGATGTGCTATCTGGAGTCTGCAGATAAGATCAGGTTGAGACTGTAGCTTGAAGTTTGATCATATTTGTTTTGGCTTTTTCTGTTTTTCTTGACATGTTATGGGTGCCGAGATCTGTCTTGTTGAATTTCTGTACCGGTGAATTTATTAGGACTTATAGTTTTTTTTGCCTATTTATCAATTCCCACGAAATTCTGAACTTTGGCCTTTTCTAACGAGGTACTTTTCAACCTTACCCTCTACCAGATCTTTCGAGCGACTATTGGTTTCTCATCTTCTTTTTTCTCAGATCTAATGTAGCATTAGTGTTGGGGAAATCAATTTTTGCTCCCACGCTGAAAGGGTAGATAGCTTGAAGAACATATTGGGAAAATAAAATTATTCTGGCTTTAAAAGATCAGGGTAAGGTTGGATTTTGAGGTTAGAAAGCGTTTCTAAGAGAGAGACCCGTATTACTAGTTTGAATTGTAAGTTGGACCTCTTAAAAATTTAGAAAATTGAAGAAAAAGCGCGATGAAGCAATTCCTTTGGCCATTTAATTGATTTCTTTGACTTGTGAGCACCGAGTATATACAGAATTACAGATATCTTTTCAACAAGTTATTTCTATCTAAGTATAGCTGTTTGAAACTATATATATTATATAGAAAAACTTTTGAGCAGCGTAGTGCGATCCTATATAAAACTTGTCATAGCCAAATATGGTATACAGTCACATATACATGCTTGCATGCTCATGTAGATCTATACACTCGACATATGCAGCCAATCATTTGTGAACTTTTCTTCCATTTAAATTCTGCATTTCAAAGTCCTTTCACATTTTTTCGTTTACCGGGTTTTTATGTGGGATTTTCGTCTAGCTGATTTACTCCCGAATTAACATCGTCATTGGTTCCCCTTCTTGTGTTTGGGTTTTTTCCTTCCAAGTTGGTTCTGATTTACACTAAAGACCAAATAGTCTTATGATCTGCATGACACAAGGAGTTTGTTAATTTCACCTTGGCATCAGGATACTTGCACTTGACATGATTGTTATTGTTATATTATTTTTTATGCTAGTGTACGGTAACATCTTAAAAGTTCTCACCGCTAAACCACCTCCACAGGGTTTCACATTATTTAGTTGTCGTTATGCACTTCTGCATTATGTTGGCATTTGAAATCTTAGAAATTCATAATTTCATTGCCTAGCAAGAGGAAGAGCTTTTTGATTAAATCTTTTTCCTTGGATTAAATTTGGTCCAAATTTTAAGAAAATGCAAACCTAATTTTGGTTGGCACCATCCAGGTTTTTCAGTTTGACTGCAGAAACAGAAGCAAGAGAGAATTCGGTCTAGTTGGTGAGCGAAGCTTGTGAAGGCGAGGAGGATCTGGTTCCGTTCCGAGCACTTTGTGATTTTTGCAAATTAGTACTGAGTAAAGGTTTTTCCCAAAGAATAATGGGCAAGAGGCCCTAGTTGATAAACGGTATAAGGTTGGTTGTGGTTATAGTTTCGCTAGCTTTTTAAACATTTACATGTGAATTTTTTGCAGTGTAGTTTGTTTGTGATGTATTTTTCCCCCTTTAGCAGTCGTGGGATAATGGAGTCATTTTAGAATATTACAACCATTTTCTATTTTTATATATCACCTGCTTGTGCTTTCTATTCAGCAACTTTTTGTTGCCTTTTATTTGTTTTTTTTTTCTTTGAAATTATGGGACTAAGATGCATACTTTTTTCTGTGTATGTTGCTGCTTCCTTGGGAAAGAGGTGTGGCATATATATACACACATGTATGTATACGTACACACACTTAATTGGAATGATATGTGTAATGTATATAGGTATTTGTACACCCAAGTGTAATCTGATAATTTCTTGTTTTCAAAACAAGAAATGAATTTTGTCATTGGCACATTGCCATGTTCATTAGAGTGTCATTTGTGCAAGAGAAATTAATAAAGAGAACTTGTAACATGTTACAATAGATTTATTTGTTTATAGTAAACCAATCCAATCATCTCACACCAAATCACACAACAAAGAGCCAATTCCCTTGGCAAGGTTTTTACAAGAAAAAAGGAGTAAAATGAAACACAAAGAAAAAGTAGGATAAAAATATAATAAAAAGAAAAAAAAAAGAAAAGAAAAGAAAAGAAAAGAAAGAAGCTCAAGCACACAAACTTCCAAGACACTAAACTCTCAAGTTCATCTCCTTGATACAACGCCATGAATGGCTGCAATGTATATAAGCTGTGTAGCTGAAAGGATGATTAAGAATGCCTCCATTGTTCTCTACAAAAACAGACAGCACAAGTAATTCAATTTTCCATTTTTTTTTAAGTAGAATTTCCATATTTAATGATAATGATATAAACAAATATAGGAGGTTTTTTCCCTTTTTTTTTTTGGGTTCTTACCAAACGGGCATTCCTTATGTCCAGCTCAATCTCTTTGCAACCAAAGCTGCATGAATTACAAGCCTTGGTTAATACTTAATATCTTAGCTTTGGATTGAACATGGACAACATCTATGAGACCATAACTTCCCTAGGCTTGAAACCTCCCGGTGGATTTTTTCTTTGGGATTTGAACAGAAAAGAAAAAGAAATTGATTGTGGCTGTTACCCCATGGCAAGGAGGGTGAGAGTCCAGGCAATCGTGGCCGCTGTGGCTGCCGCTGGCAAGCTATCGGAGGTCCACGAACGAATGTGGTTGACCCCAGATATAGCCGAGGCAGCTCCGACAACTCCAGCGATCAAAGCAAATGTCACAAAGAACCCGGTCGCCGCATTTCCCATCGGAAAATGTATAGGGGAGAAATGAGCCGGAAGTTCCAATCCAGGACCTGCACACACTCTCATCGCTTAGCCTATACATGCATAAATCTAGAACCACTTTGTTACAGTTGACGTCGAGTTGTCAACTTCATAAAATTTCTCATGCACGAATAACATGATAACCACACACACACATATAAACTTATAAATATATATTTACATATATATATATATATATATAGAGAGAGAGAGAGAGAGAGAGAGACCAATTTCGAAACCACGGTCAATTGCTCTGTTGACGGCCCAACCGCCAATGCCCAACACTACGACATACATGCAAAAATTGAGCAGCAAAAGTAGTGTGGCAACAGTTTTCAACTGGGTGTTAGCCATTTGATTGAACTGAATTGAATGGTTTTATTATGATAGGGGGGGCAAAAGAAGAAGCAAAGTTTTGTAGGATTCCAAGAAAGTATTGCAAATTGTTTCAGGAAAAAAGTTTTTTGTGTACTACATGTGTTTTATGCCTGTATTGGGGGGGTTCTTATAAACAAATTGGGGTGGTCTTTGAAGATAAGGTTTTGGGTTCTTTTCTTGCCAAGGCTGCTCAAATTCCAAAGGGTTCTTTGAGGCTGTAAAGAAAGAGGATTCTTCATAGTCAAGGCAAGCCAACAAAAATGCTAGATTCTTACTTGGCTCACATTTCTAAGTCGTCTCTTTCCCTTTGGTACATTCGTTCTTATTATGTACCTCCATTAAAACTTAAAATTTTCCAGCCATTCCTTTTGTCAAATCCTCGTGGGGCCCGCATGAAAAACGGTGCGTTCCAAGTTAAACATTGAAACGGCGAGGTTTTGTAGCGACCGTTACTGTTAAATTGAAAACCAAAAAATAAAAAAAAGAAGAGAAAAAAATATATATAAGTGATGCTTAGATTTCGCGCCAATTTTAATTCTCTCGGAATTTCACAGGTATCATTTTTGTTCTCATTCGGGTCCTATTTTCAGCTCTCTGATTCCTCTTTGGCTCTTTCAAAATCCTTGGGACGATTCGTGGGTTTGATGAATTACACCAAACTGAGTGCTTATTACAAGTCTTTGCTTTCTGATCACTAACAGAACCAGAGAGTAGATGAAGCTCGGGTAGTTTTTGATAGCATTCCTAGCCCTGATGTTAATTTATATACAATTATGATATCATCGGTTGGATGACGCCTTGAAACTGTTTGACAAAATGACAGTAAGAGTTAGAGATACGGTTTCTTGGAATTCAATGATCAAAGGGTTGTTTGGATTGTGGTGAGCTGACTAAGGCTAAGAAGATTTTCGATGAAATGCCAGAAAGGAAGGTTATTCTTGGACGACAATGATACACGGGTTCATGCGGTTTGGGGAAGTTGAGATGGCTGAGATCTTGTTTCGTAAGATGCCCATTGGGGATATAGCCACTTGGAATTCGATGATTCATGGCGATTTTAGTAACGGTAAACTGGAGAAGGCAATCAATTTGTTTGAGATAATGCCTCGCCACAATGTGATTTCCTGGACGTTGATGATTGGTGGGCTTGAGCAGAATGGGAGGAGTGAAGAAGCTTTGCTATTTTTCCACAAGATGATGGGTTCTGGTTTCATACCTACTTCAATGACGTTGGCTTGCGCGTTGACCGCTTCTTCAAAAATTTATTTGCTTTACATTTAGGTCTTAAAATTCATTGCCAGATAGTCAAGTTAGGCTACCGCTTTGATGAATTTTAATCTGCTTCACTTATTACTTTATATGCAAACTGCAAGCAAGTAGAGAATGCTTGCAAGGTTTTTAAAGAGACAATGCACAGAAATGTGGCTGTGTGGACGGCTCTCATGATGGGATATTCCTTGAATTGCGAGCCCAAAAAAGCAATAAAGGTTTTTGGAGACATGATAGCATCAGGTGTCGTTCAAATCAGTCATCTTTTACCAGCGCTTTGAATGCTTGTTTTGGATTAGAGGCTCTTGATAGGGGCAAGGAGATATATTCAGCAGCTATAAAACTAGGTTTGGGGACTGATTCATTTGTTGGAAACACTCTTATTGTCATGTATGGTAAATGTGGAAGTGTAAAAGATGGCATTTCTGTATTTACTAGGACCAATGAGAAGAACATTGTCTTGTGAAACTCGGTTGTTGCAGGATGTGCACAACATGGCCATGGGATGTTGGCTTTGACACTCTTCTGCCAAATGATGCGTGTGGGACTAGAGCCAGATGAGATCACGTTCACTGGATTGCTCTCTGCATGTAGACATTCTGGAATGTTACAGAAAAGAAAAGGGTTTTTCAATTTTTTTAGTCAAGGTAAAAGTTTTGAGGTGAATCAAGAACACTATGCGTGTATGGTTGATCTTTTAGGCCGATATGGGAAGTTGGAAGAAGCAGAGGAGTTAGTAAGAAACATGCCTTTTGAAGCAAATTCCATAGTTTGGCTAGCATTACTTGGTGCTTGTAGATTGCATTCTAATTTGGACTGTTTCTAATGCAGTGAAGATGTACGTACTAGTTACCTTCTTCCATAAGATTTTGATATACTCACAGTAATATCCTCAGCTAAACGCCACAGACAAGGGTGGCTTAACTGGGTTTTGGCCTTTCCCTCTCAAGAATATGACCTCCATATCCCATAGCATAACAAGCCACCAATGTATAATAATTTTAGATCTCGAAATCATTCTAAATAATATCACAAGATATATCGGGAAATAACTCTATTTCCAAAATAATTTCCTTTTTCAATGTACTTACTTAAATTACCTTTTACCAAGTTTCTCTCCAAACTTTACAATTTAACTTTCTAAATTTATGTTCTCAAAACTTTTCGAGAAACTATTTCTAGCCAAATTATTTGAAAATAAGCTGTTCAAAGAAGGGAGATATAAAGTACCTACTTTATGGCATAAAATCTATTGAATGTTCCTTTGAGTCTCAACGCCGGCTTCCCTCCTTTCTAACCATTCCACGAACCTTTTAGATACAAATTCAATTATTCAGCTGCATGATCAGACATCGAATTGGTTTCCGCAACCGAATATGCAATTTAAGCACTCTACGAGCTACTAGTGTAATTTAAGATTTAAATCCTTAAAAAATATCTTACGAAAATTAAAACACATTTCAATAGAAATAAATCTTTACTTAGAAGCAAAAGTTGTTAGAGTTCTTAATTCTAGCTATTCATAATTCTATAAAACCCTAGAATAATAATATCATAGTACTAAGATCATATCATGTCAGATTATCAAGAAACTAAATTTAGAAATAAATACTTGTACCCATTTTTTTTTTGCAGAATTTCTATGACGATAGATGAACTGACTGTTATCTTTATCAATCAAATCACCTTAGTTCTTCGTGGGTTTTTTCTCCTCTTGGGGAGAGGAGAAGGTTAGAGAATGATTTGATGTTTTGGAGATCATAACCTATAATACCTTTATATACTTTTTTACCAGGGTCCTATAAAACTTAGTTGGATCAGTATTAGGTATCTACTCATTAAACCCATATCGGTTAGTAACTTATGGACTTTCCATAAATAGATCACTTAAAATAGCTCATTATAATTAAATAGCCATAATATAATTGTTTCCCAATATATTGCCCACATCAAAAGGGAAACCTAAATTCCCAACAATCTCCTACTTGGGCTATATATAATTTCTAAAATAGTTATATCATAAGTTCCTTAAGCACGCAACTTTATGCTATTTAATTTCAAACTTTACTTTAGTTTCAATCTGGTCCATTTCCTATATTAGTACGAGATCAAAGCAGGCTTCGTCATACAAAATTGTCACAAAATCATAGCTATACCTTCAATGATCACTATACCAACATATTCAATGATACAGATCGAGTATGGATGAGTAGCATGGAAATTACATGCACTGTGATATCAAACATGTCTATTTTCAACTAGTCCTATTTTAGTCATTAGTGAGATCAATTGAAAAACTTTAAACACAATGCAAACAACTGCATATAGAAATAAACCATTGACTTTATTCTGCTGAAAATCAAAACAAACACATAAATGTTTCAGCAATATATAGAACATCCAAAGTTAACTCTCACCAAACCAAAGTATAATCAAATAAACCAACATCCATACGAGCAGTGTGCTTATGAAAGACCTTGGGTGATAAACCCTTGGTTAGTGGATCCGCTAGCATGGAGTTTGTCCCTATATGTTCTATGGAAACCTGACCACTCTAAACTTTCTCCTTAACAACCATAAACTTAATGATCTCCAAATCCGAATGTCATTAGAATCAAAATACTTAATGATCTCTAAACTGTCTGATCTTCGATAGGTGAGTACGAAGTTTTTTGTTCTCTACAAGTAATGCATAACTCGTTTGGCTGCTTTCCAATGTTCCGTTCTTGGCTTACTCATATATCTACCCAATACTCCCACTACAAATGTTATATTTGGGCGTGTACAGGCTTGAGCATACATAAGACATCCTATTGCTTTCGTATAAGAAATATTTTGCATCTCTTTCCATTCAAGATCACTTTTGGAACATTGATTGAGACAAAACTTGTCTCCTTTAGCATTAGGCATATCTCTTAATAAACAATCCTTCATGCCAAATCTACTTAAAACCTTTTTGATATAGCTCCTTTGTGATAACCTAAGGATACCTGGCGAGCGATCTCATGATAACAGCCTAAAGGTAGTTATAAAAAAGATAACTTTGCATGCAACCTAAGTGATTAAAATTAACTAGCAAAGTTAACTTTTAAAAAGATAGTTATAAAAAAATTGTTCCGTAAAATTAAGTAATATAAGTAAATATATGTTTAAATAATCAAGTAATGATAGGGTCGTTATACAAATGCTATATGGGTCCCATCAGACCCCATAGTGGTGCACACATAGTACAGTCATAAAGGAAATATAATCAAACCATAGTCCAACAAAATATAATCAAAGAGCATGATTAAAGTCTCATTAATACATGCCTTAACAAAAATAGATAACGAAATGACTCACGGAGTCCGTGAGTAAAAGCAACAACACTCTACTCAGTTGCGTACTACGAACCACCTAAAGGGAGAAAAGTAAAACAATGAAAATCATGAGCGAAAGACTCAGTAGGACTTGAATTCTAAAACATTATTTATGAAGTAAAATAAATAAGTCAAATAAGATTCAAAGGAAAAATGAATAATTAAATAAATTTTATGCTTACAGTTCATGTCATGTGATTTATCTCAAATCATACATTAATATTTACTTTGTGCAAAACGTAATATAATCACCACTGTAGTGGCCTAGACCGGGTTTTAGGACCTGTCCCTAAGGTCGCTCTTTATATGACCTGATCTTTGTGTGGCATCATGCACTAAAATTCAACTAAATGGGGATCTTAGACCGTTTGGTATTTGAAAACCAATTAATTATTTTATTTCTCTTGACATACTAATACCGAGATTTCAATATACATTTATTATCATTTACTCAATATGCACATATTTGAAACATTTGGAAATATTTATGTACTATTCAATTTTTAAAAACATTTTAAGAATATGAGGTGTGGCCAAAACACTATTTAAAGTCATGGCTATCAAGGAAGGAGGGTTTAGAATCCTACCTCAATCTCTAATACCAAACACGTCCACCCTACGAATCCTATCTCCCTAAACTTTAGCTCCAAGGACAGCTAGCAACCTTAAACATAGATTCAATTCATTAATGTCAAAACTTAGACATATTACATTTGTATATAATCTCATGGTTCCTTAGTAGTGCCTTTCCTAATTATAATTTTTCTTTTTATTTACATGACAATCAAACACATTTTATGATACATTAACAATGGTTTATAATCATTAAAGCAAGTGAAAACACACTTAGAATTCAATTTGGAAAAAAGGGGTCCATATGGCCCAAAACTGGGCTCCCTGGTACAGCGCGGTCGACCAGGGTACAATTACCAACGATCGACCACATGTCTTGTGGTGGTGGGGTCGACCGTGTTACATTGACTGTGGCATTGCATCCAGAGTGCTCTGTTTCGAGCTCTCGAACTCAAACCAAGTTCAAATCTTTCCAACCAGTCCTAATGCTTCTAAAACATGTTCTAAAGGTTTATGGACATTGTATGAATCATTATAATCTCATTCTCATACACATGCAACTCAGTTTCATCATTATTCACGTATTTTTCACATGTATTTTGAAAATAACAAAATAAATGTAAAAGCAACTTTAATTTGTTTTTAATTCGAATAAAACTTGGATTTTTGTTTGTAATCATCTTACCATCTCAAATAAAACATAGGTTGTGTTCATTAGTCTCAAATCATAACATGCAAAATTTAATTCTTGACAAATATGCACAAAACAGAGTTGTTCAAATGGAAAATAATACTCATACACATAAACATGAATTTGAATGCAAAATTAAAGATGAAAGCGTCATAATATGAGTTTGAATTACTATACACATAATGTGAGTTTAAATTACTATACACATTTCTAACCTCAAATTGAACGACTTTGTACCGACTTGGTGGCTTCAAAATTCTTCTGTTTTGGCTAAGGGAATGAAGGCTTGTTTTTGAGTTCTTGAAATAGAAATGGAAGAGAGAAAGAGAGGGTGAAAGGGAGACGTGAAAGACAAAGAGAAAATGATGTGATGATAAGTTTGGTTCTTTTAACTCAGACTTGTGTGGGCATTTAGACTCAAAAACCAGGGGCAGCAGATGGTTTTGCCTGATATGGTTTCAAGGCACTTGTTCATTCCATGTGAAGAGATTGTTCTGAGTTCTACATGTGAATTGGTTTGAGTGTTTTGTCTCCCTTTTTTTTAATTAAAGGAAAATATTTTAATTTAATTAAAATTGATTTTGAAAATAAAATGATGTTAAAATTTTATAAACAATTCAATAATTACTAAAAATAAATTAATGCAAATAAAATTGTAATAAATAAGGTAAATAAAGAAATACCACGAAAGGGATTAATCAAAGATAAAAATTTTAATTAGGCACACTAATTTACCAATTTTGACATGCTAATTATGATTAATTAAATTTAGATATTATATTTTATCTATACATTATTTTCGAGTTACATAGCTCGTGAAATGCTCGTCCTTTTTCAAACAGTGAATTTTGATAAGGCTAACTATTGTTGTTGTGGCGTTGTTGTTTTTAATTTTTTTTCTCAGTTGTTTTTGGTGTTTTGGGCTGCTGGCGACGTTGCCCATGTCGAAGACGAATTGGCGATGGCATGGAGAAAGAGAGAGGTGAGAGAAAAAGAAAGAAAAAAATCTCAATGGGACATCGAAAAATGCCCCAAAGGGAGATGCAAACATGTCTCAGTGAGACATGTGACAAGGACATGAAGAATGTCTCAAAGAGACACAGAAAAAATGTCTTGGAGGAACATGCAGACATGTTCCATGACATGTTCTCAAAATAGAAAAAGTCCCAAAGGGACACGTGGAAAATGTCCCAAATGGTCATGCAAACATGCCTTCGAGGGACATGAAAAATATTCTAACGAGACATACAGACATGTCCTCAAGAGACACGAAAAATGTCTCGAAAGGATATGTAGATATGTCTCAGTGGGACATGCTCCAAATTTGTAGCATAAGAACTTTTAACGTTTTATGGTATGATTACAAATTGAGTTTAAAAGGTGGCATTTATGTGACTTACCCTATATCTAAACTGTTTGTGTGGGGTGGACCTGTATTGTTTGCATTTAGCTTTCTAATTGACAAGCGTGGGTGAAAAATAATTTAAAAATTCAGGAATAATTTAACAATTTCTTCAACTCGTAACATAAAATATGTTACAAGTGAACTGCCTATAACTAAATAAGTTGATTCCTAAAATAAGAACAAGAACAATAACAACAACTACTACTACTATATAAGTTGATCCAGTTACTTTTATAACGAGTATTCATTTCTCTTAACAGAATTACCTACCTCAACATCTCCCCGTACTCTCTCTCCTATAGAAAACAGAGGCATTTACTTAAGACTTTCTGTAGCAACAGCTCTCTTTCTTTGTTACAAAATTAATGCGATAGAAATAAAGATAAAAAACACGCAGAAAATTTACGTGGAAACCCAAAACGGAAAAAAACCACCGGTAGAGGAGAAGAAAATCATTAAACTCGTAAAGATTACAATGGAGGCGCTAGGAGGCTCAAAATTCGCTAATTAATAAGTCTTAATGCAATACATCATATATATAGGTATAAGCAAAACCTTATGGGCCCGAAAACATAAACTAAACGGCCCAACAACAAAGTTCTGTACCGCCCCCGCACCCCTGCGAGATCAGTGGTGGGCTACGAGATCGGGCCTATTGGCCCGATCCCTCCGCTACCACCATAGATCTCATGAAAAATCTCACTTTTGTTTTTCACTATAATTTGTCGCACCGTGAGCTTTTCGAGTCGGACCAAACTGAATTCGGGTCACCATACTTTAACACTCTCGTTCTAGGAAAACAGATGGCACTCACACAGTAGCAACAGGTTTCTCTCTCTCTAAATGTCTATATCTATAAGTCTTTGAAGAATTGCTTCGTCTACAATATCTCCTGCTTCTTGATGCTTCCCAGAGAATTATTGAACAACGACAATGGTAAAGAAAGACTGACGAAACCTCGATCTCGAAACGCGCAACAGGGTTTTGAACCTGTACAAGGAATATTAAATCCCTGGATCAACAGATAGAAGAACTGAGACAGCTCTAGAAAACCGTCGAGAACCAGAACCAAATTACGGATTTGAAGGCCACCATAGCACGGAATCAAGAAGATAAAGAAGATGTCAAGAAGCGATTGGTGATTGGTGACGGCATTGCTCGATTCTGGTGGTGGCGGTGAAAGCAAAAATGTCGAAGTTGATGATTCCCCATCGGTCATTGGAGTCTTTAGATAGGTACTTGGAAAAGCTGCGGGAGTTTATGCAGAGTACTTGGAAAGAAGCAGCTGTGAAATGTAGGCAAAAAGAAGACAGGAGTTTTATAGAGTGGATGTTGGAACTTGCGCAATCCGAAGACGAATGGAAAGAGGGGCTACTTTTAAGGCATTCAGATTTCTAGGTTCCTCATCGAGTACTTCTTGTTGATATCAGTCTCAGCAGAGAAGGAAGAGATTGTAGCAAATCTTTTTGAGGTTGAGTCCATCATCAGACGCCTAGTTATCGAAGAGAATTTGATTGTGATCAATAACATCATTTCAGTGGTGGAATTCTTCGACCAAACAATGAGGATGCCAAAGCCATTTTCTGATGAAAAGGCGAAGGGGAAAGGTAAGGAGATCGATGTGGTCAAGAAGAACGATTTGCAGATTCGAGAAAGAAAATGATGTCCATCTGATCATCATGGAGATTCTTCCATTGGAAGTGGCGTTTTCACATCCAGACTTGCCTATGATGTTGGTGAATGAAGTGTGTTTAGCAATGGGGCAACATCTCACAGACAAAGTTTTTGAGGACAAACTCAACAGAATAAGCGCCAAGATTGATGGGCTAAAGTCTGAATTCATTCCTGTCCAACGCAAGGATTCTAAGAGAAATTCTTTTGAGCAGACGTCGGATATCGGAGTTCAAGAAATCTGGAATGAAAGTGAACTGGACCTGAAATCAAGAGCTTCATGACCAAACTTGTTTTTCAAGGAAGACTAGCTATTAGAGTACTATCACACTTGACAATGTGGTTTAGATTTTGGCCGCAACGTATTTTTTTTTTTTTTTAATTTTATGTTAGTGCCTTGATTTGTAGTGATAACTCAAATTTCATTTTTCAGGGGATGCTTAATAGATGTAACTCTCTCTAAAATAATTGAATAATTGTAAAATATAGAGAAGGTATTAAATAGTTATTTAGGCAAAAAACATTCTGGCATTGCATGTTAATTTTCTTTCATTTTTTTTTTTTTTTTTTTTGCCTATGGGAAAACAATCTAATGGACAATGTTTAATTGTGAAGACAAACTGCATAGATATTGGTTGTCTTATTTTTATTTTTTTTAGTCAAATAAGGTAGACTTGCTATTAGATTTCATTTCTGTCGCTTTGACATTGGATGACTTGATATGGTCCACCAACAGACGCTTCCAATCATGGTTGAGAATTTATTTCCCGTTTGTGGCTTTGCTTTTAGTTAAGATACTACAATATCCCTCTGGTGAAAATTTGGTCACATTACATTCTGTGGATTTTTAGTGATTCTGTTACTTCATTAGTTTTCTTGTACAATTGTATTTTGATGTTCGTTTAAAACTTTGTTGGCTTAGCATGTAACAATAACTAAAAGGGGTTATAATCTGTTTTGAGGGCATTAAAATAATGAAGTAACAGTGATATCTTTCTTTTTTCCATTCAATTGTGAAAGAAAAAATGATTGTTTAATTTTCTGGATCCCATTGCTTGAGCCGATGAACAAAAAACAAAAATATATAGTTTTCCGGAAAAAATAAATAACTCAGGCCTCTTTCCGTAATTTTTTTTAACTTTTTGGGAAAAAAAAAATTTATCTTGTTTTTGTTTTTGTTTTACAGTTACAAACAAAATCGTTTCGATAACTAACTTTTATTTCTTGTTAAAAAAACGAATTTTCCTTTTTTATTACAAATAGAAAAAGTGAATATATACATAGCCAATCCAGACATAGTATCGGTGTTGGAACAAGAAGTCACAATTGGTGTCAAAGTTGGGTCGAGATGATAGAACAGGCGACCAGGATCTTGCAATCAGGGTTAGAACAACTCATGAGGGAAAAGGCAGAAGCGATCAACATAGGCCATTTGCAGAGATTTTTTATGTGGGGTCAAACTATAACATTTTAATTTAGTGGAAAATTATAATTGAGAGAAAATATTTAAATTATAAAAATTGCATTTAGCCCTTCATTTTTTAAAAATTATAATTTAGTCCTAATTTTATGAAATCTTTTCAAATAGGTACCAAGATGCTAGAAAATTTCTCAACCCATTTTAGATAAGAGAAAATTACATGTTATGCCACACTTTTGAAAGTTGTGTTTAATCATGTCACACTATCATTTATATTTCATGTTAAGTTATGCCATATATAAATATATGTGGCATTTATAAAAAGTAAATCTTAAAAGATGGCATTTATAAAAATTCTCCTTTAGATAATCCACATAGATCTAGAACCCAAATCTTAAATCCTATTCTGCTAGCCCAATCTCAACACTAGTCCCAACCTGTCACCCCACCACAAGGCCACTCTTGGCCCATCATGCAGATTCTAGCCCGTCAAACCAACCCCAATGCAATTCTGAGCCCATCGTAGGTCTTTGCCTAACCCTAGGTAGCGGTGCTAGACCATCATCTCGACCTTGGATGTTGATCCTAAGCACAATCTTGGCTTGCCATTAATAGTGACTTATAATATAATTTGTGAGCAGTCAGAAATAAGTTCAAGTAGATGAGTTGAGATGAAGCAACCATAGCAGTCTCAAACCCAACACTGATCACATTTTGAGTCCTAACAGCGTGACCTTCATATCTTTTTGGTCTAACAGCTTGTGCCTACTTCGTTTCAACCAAACCTTGGTACCAGTTTCAATATATTAACATGACCCCGACTATAGTCCCTACCTAGCCATAATACGGTCCAAGCCATTCAACCCAACCCTACTGTCGCTCCTAAAGCCCAATCTCGACTTTTGTCTCATGTCAACTTTGATATTTGTCTCGGCCTATTCATCTATCTAAAAATAAATTTTAAAAAAATGTACGAAATTTTTGGTTCTACTATTACAAAAATTGATAACAATTAAGAAACAAAAATACAAAAACAAGATCACCAAACCTATTTTCAAAAAAAAAAAAAACCTTTTTAGCTAAACTATGCCACAAGTCATGTCATTGCCAATTTGTATCAATAATTTAGAGGAAATTTTCATTTTGGAGGTAAGTAGATCAAAAGTTAGGGCTCAAAACAATGCCAAACTAGCACTTAGTTGTTCAGACATAGAAGGTCTCATGATTAGAACACCATGGTTTGAGTTTTTAATAGAGAAAAAGGAAAATTTATTACGCAATTTAAAGAAAATTTTTATTAAGTATTGTAGACGGTGGATCTATAATTAAATATGGAAATACTGATTTGGATTGTTAGAATTCTGTTCAAGAAACTTGGGCCCTCAAATCACCGTTAATTTGACCTATTAGCTCTTAAGTAAACGTGCAAGATTAAAGTGCAGTAGACAAAATAAAATAATGCTATAAAAATAAGAATGTCACATGCAGGATTTATAGTGGTTCACTCTGTTAAAAGAGCTACGTCCACTGTGTTTCACTAGAATATGAATTTTGAGTATGAATTACAAGAGAAAGGATGAGAAATGATTTCAGCAGAGTTTCTGTATGCTTTTTTTCTATATCCCTGTACAATGAAGCAACCATCTTCTTATATAGAGAATAAGGAGGAATCGTGGCTCCTAACTATCTGGCGGAGTAAGATAATGCACTCGAAGTAACTGCAGTAGTGAGACATGTGTCGATCCACAATAAGCTAAAAGAATCATGCCTCCCCACGTTTCAGTTCATGATTAGACGTGTTAGTAACCGTCAGTTCATGCTGATAACTGTCAACCCGTGGTGATCGATCCGGTAGGACACTTGGAGAGAAGTTTGATTTACCTTCAATGATTGATGCAATATAGATACAAGCAGGATCGAGCCGATCGAATGAAACGAATTTGATTTATACTTCACACGTCGATTGACTCAACTCAATCTATTTGACCAGCTTCACCATAATGGGCCGTCTGGGCCTGTAGAAAATTTGGGCCTAACCAAATTGTACCCGAACAAGTATACTATATAAGAAAGAGATAGTAATATGTCTCTCAAATATTTAAAGTCACAAGTAACACATAAAATGAGTAAAAACATGCATTTTCTAAGTGTTTGAGATCAGCTTCTAGCTTCGTGGCGCTAAAATTGAAACTGTGGTGCTGGAATTTGGAAGAATACACTAATGGGTCAGAGGACAGAGGACCCAGCACCTTGATGTTGGGTGGGTATGGGTAGTGCCTAGGCACTGACGCCACGACGTTGGTTTGGCAGTGTACATAGCGCCGCAACGCTAGAAAGCTGTTACCACGACATCAGCCCAAATATGTTGATATATTAAACTGTGTGATTCTGAATTGTTTCGAACTGTTGAGTTGTTTGGTTGTATGCTTTTATACAAAATTGAATACCTATTAACAAACATATCTGCAGTAATAGTTGTATTGTTTAACGAAGGGAACATTTACATGAAATGTTGCATGGATTACAACGGTTGTGTTCGTTCATGATAAGACACCTGTATGTGTTTATTAATTCTTCAGAATTTCCATATTTCGTAAGTTGTTATTGAACGCCATAATATTGTTATTTACTATGTTTTGGACTTGTTGTATCTTAAGGGTAATTTGCCTCAATAACCTATTAGCAAACATTGTTGTAGAGGCAAATAAAACCTTAAAAAAAATATTCCTACACGTCTCAAAGCAACCTTGTTTTCCATATTTTTTTCACTTTTATTTTTCAAATTTTCACCCAATTTCTCCAACAAACTGCGAAAACAATATCCTTATCAAATAATAGTTTTCTTTTCTCTAAATATACAAAATATTAGTTGCTTGTTAATGTCAATCAGAAAGATTTTCATGTTTGTGAGCATCAAATTTCTCTGATATCCGTGTTAGATACTTTTGCAATGGGGAAAAAGAAATAAAGCGATATGAACTTTTTGCTACATGTTGTAAAAGCAAGTAATGTATAATAATTCTTCTAAAAAAAAGTAATGTATAATAACATTAAGGGAGAACCGACCTATGTCCTTATAAAAGTTGATTTTTTTTTTTATATATATATTTGACCCCGAAGAACTTCTTATCACATGCATCCTACGTGCAGGAAGTATCAGATTTTGATAGATGTACAGATTGTTGGCAACAGGAATTTAAACTTTATAAATCAAATTTGTGTAATTTGAAGTGTTAAGTACTAAAACAAGATGAACCTAAATAATGAAGCCAAAAATAATAACCTTAAAAAAAGAGAGAGAAGAACAACACATTGTTTTAGTCAATAATAACAATAATAATAATCTAAACGAAACAAAACCAATCCAAAGCCGACATTCATTTTACAGCCGGTTCACGTTGAGCATGAAGCGACATGTCCTTGATGTCTCACAAAGGAAAACGACATAATTTTTTTTTAATCAATAAGAAAACAACAAAGCAAATAATTGGAAGAAGAGACACTCAAAAACGACACTCCTAGTTCTCACATAACGGAAAACGACTTAATTTGACCTGCTCAACAAAAACGTTCAGGTTTTTTTTTTTTTTTTTTAAAACTAATCTCAACCGACCTTAACGGAAAAACCTACCTTTCAAAATCTCCACATCGTATATATATCATGGCGATATAAGATTATGAGTCTCTCCTTCACAAAACCCTCCCAATCGTCTTCTCTCACTCTTTGAAGTTTCAAGAATGGGGAAGAAAAAGAGGAACACAAGCAAACAACAGAAGGAAAAACCAAGGTATAAAATTTTAAGGCATTTTCTTATGTCCTTAATTAATGGCTACCCATCTTTTGATCATGTTCTTCACTGTGTCATCGTTCTCAGCGGATCGGAAATGGCGGAGAAAGATGGCGAGAGCGCTGATCATCGACATCACTACAATGTCAGTCTCGCAGATATGAGAAATTGTGAAAAAATTTTCGAGCACGTGATAAGCAACTTAAAGCTGGGGAAACAATACGAGGTAAAGAAAGATCAAGATCAGGATCCGGATCAAGATCAACCTGATCCTTCCGATTGCAAGGAAAGCGAAATTTTGCTGAGGCTCGAACAGCAACTGAGAATCTTAAAGTTGAAGATCGCGATTCGCGAGAAAGAACAGCCGGGTACATTCGATAAAATTGCTTGAATTTCGATTACATAATATCTTGATTCTTTATTTTCTCACTTTCTGTTCATATCTTTTCTTTTCTTTCTCTTCTTCTTCGTATCGAGCTTCCTCAGAGGATGAAGGAAATGTGGAGAAGAAACAAATTGAAGGGCTTGACGACGAACTTGACGCCATGGCTTTGAAGCTTGAAACTTCCGCTAAAAGGACGATTCAAAGAATAAGTGAAATGAACAAGTACAAGGACAGTGGATCTGTCACCACGGCAGAACTCGAAAAGATTCAGGGGTCTGGAGAACGATTGACAAGCTACTTACAAAATTTCGACAGATTGTTAGCCCTGTTGATGAGTGACCTCATTCTTGCCGCTGATGGAAAAGGAAATCCCGTAAGTCAGGGACTGAAGAGGATAAAGGACAAGATTGCAAGAGATTTGGCTGCAGTGGAGAATATGGAAAAATCATTGGACCATTTGGAAGAGAAGTTCCAGAAGTATAATCTACCGAAACGTGAGGTTCGATCATCGGAGTCTTTAGACCACTACTTGGCGAGGCTGAGGGAGTTTATGCAGAGCACTTGGAAGGACGCGGCTGTGAAATGTAGGCAAAAAGAACACAGGAGTTTCATAGAGTGGATGTTGAAACTTGAGCAATCCGAAGACATTGGAAAGAGGACTACTTTCAAGGGCCTGAAAAGGGGTGTGTTCGAAAATATCGGAATTCAGATTTCCAGGTTCCTCATCATGTACTTCTGGTTGATGTCAGTCTCGGCAAAGAAGGAAGAAATTGCTGCAAATCTTTTCGAGGTTAAGTCCGTCATTGGATGCATAATTATCGAAGAGAATTCAATCGTAATTAATAACTTCATTTCTGTGGTGGAATTCTTCGACCAAACAATGAGGTTGGCGAATCCATTTTGGGATGAAAAGGCAAAGGGTAATGGTAAGGAGATCGAGGTGATCGAGAAGGGCAATTCGCAGATTGAAAAGGAAAACGATGTCCTTCATCTGATCATCGTGGAGATTCTTCGATTGGAAGTGGCTTTTTTGCATCCGGACCTGCCTATGATGCTGATAAATGAGGTGTATTTTGCAATGGGCACACATCTGGTACTCAATGTTTTCAAGGACAAATTTGATAGAATACATTACAAGATTATTGAAGAGCTAATGTCTGAATTTTTATCTGACCAACATGAGGATTCTATCACGAATATTTTTCAGCAAAAATTCCATCTCGGGCTCCGAAAAATCTGGAATAAAACTGAGCTGGACCTGAAATCAAGAGCTTCATGACCAAGACTTGTTTCTCAAGAAAGATTAGCTATCAGAGTACCAATAGGTAGTCCTATCATGCTAGAAATTGTGGCCGAGATTTTTCTAATTGTAAGTTTTTTTTTCTTTGTTTTAGTGGCTTAATTTTGGATTGAAAATGTGATTTGATTTTTTCAGATGATGCTTCAATCAGATGCAACTCTCTCTGCATAATTGAATTACACCAAAAATATTGTCAAAATTTGTCTACACTTTCGGATCACAAGGAAACTGTATTATGTGCCTATGAAACTCAAGGCATGGCATAGCATTTTTTTTTTTTTTTGGATAGAAAGTACAAATTAGGGAATGTGGGGCCTAGTGATTTGCTCTTCCAGTTTCCTAATTTTATAATGTCTCAATTTTTTTCATTAGTCTTTTTTTTTTTTTTTGCTCTGATTTTTTTCTTCGGTGGTTAATGAAAATAACAGTGATAAAATTTGAAGAAAAGACACAAATTACATTTGAGATATTAGAATATGTATTTTTAAAACTAGAAGCAAGAATTTCATTTTTTTTTTATTAGGAGACAAGAATGCTACGGATTCTTAGCAGGGGAAAAGTAGGATCAACTTTAGTTGATTTTTTTTTTTTTTTTTTTTTTTATCTTAAAGTTTTCCTTAAAAAAAACAAAAACAAAAAAAAACTGAGGATGGCTCAAGTAGTTGGGAGTGTGTTGGAAGGTGTAAGACTAACGTTCAAACCTTGGTGGAAATTTATGCATTAAAAAAAAAAAAAAGATTATCTTAACATCTTTTCATCGTTACTTTGGTTTGGGCGATTTGGGCTTAACTACATAAATATTACCTCATAGTTACTTCGGTTTGGATGATTTGGGCTTGACTACATAAATATTACCTCATAGTATAACATCAAATGTCAGAATAAGATCTTGAGATTTATGTTCATAAATGTTAAAGATGTTATTTAAAGTTTTTCCTAAAAAAATATTTTTTAGAAATAAATCAATCTAAGGTATTATTTTTTTCCTTTTTTTCTTATCCACAAGATCTGAAAATGAAATATGATTTTTCATATGCAAGAAAAGCCATTTAACTAATGAAGTTAATAGGGTGTTCGGCTAGTAGTGGGAACTGTTTTTACTGTAGTATGTGAGAGCTTTATACTGTAGCAATTTTTTTTTCTTTTTACTGTAATATGTGAGAGCTTTATACTGTTCATAACTGAGTTTATGGTTCATACCACCCTTAGCCAAACACTCTCTAAGTTAGCGAATGGAAAATCTAACAACATGATGTCTAGAAAAGCGAACTTTCTATCAAATATTCCCAGATTTTAATTCAAACCATAACGCAAATAATTTAAACTCAGAATGCATACCAAAAAAAAAAAAAGATAAAACTCGATATGTTTTAATGATTTATTAAGTTTGAGGTTAGGTGAATCGTGTTAAAAATTTTCTTAGTTTGGTTCGCTAGTTCAAATTGTGTTTAAACTTTTCTTGTTTAAACAAAAAAAATCCAATTTGTACAATTTAACCAACAATCCAAAATAGCGTTAAAGTGTTATTTTGAACAATATATCTAATCTAAACTTGCATCTCGCTAAGTATTAATAACTCTACTTTAAAGCATAAAAAATGTATAATTAAAAAATAAACATAAAATATGTAAAAAAATTAAATAAAAAATAATATACAATAATAGTGTTAGATTATAAATACAAATATATAGGAATGAAATTATTGTTTAATATTGGTTTGAAATGTTAAAGTAAAGAAGGGTTTGAATCTTAACTTAAGCAATTTAACCCAATTTAAACTATCAATTTAGTTAAATGCGTTGTCAAACATCAATTCAAGTTGTGATGTCTGTTTAAACTGAGCCGAGCAAACAATAAGATTTTTAAACTTTTTTAAGCAATAAAATATTAAATAAATAACATTCCCACGTAAATAATTTATTCACCATACTACGTCAATTAATAATTTATTTACCTTACTAGGTCAATTAATATATTTACTAAGGACAAATAAATTATTTATCTAACGTGCTATTTATTTCAAAATAATTTGAAACTTGTTATTTACTATAGTAAAAAGAAGTTTCAAAAAAATTATTTATTATAATTTTTGAAAATTAAAACTCATAGTGGCAATTTGTCAAAATAAAAAAAATGTGTTAAAAATCCTTTTTTTTTTAGTTTTAATCAACTTAATTTATTGAACAACTAGTCTTTAAACTCATAATCTGAAAAATGTATTACACAATTCCCCGGTAAAACTGAAGCCAAACACTTTTTAAACTGACCATAACAGAAAAACCCTGCCCAAATGAGAACGTTCTTCATAGACGTCTTCTAAGTCTTGTGTCTCTAAAGAGAAAGAAAGAAAGAAAAGAGAAGAAAAGCAAGGCTATTCAAGTTTAACAATAACAAAGAAAGAGACCAAGGTACACTCAATCTCCTTATCCTACTCTGAACTAAAAATGGTCTCCGAAAGCTAAGCGATATGAAGCAGTACAAGGACAGTGGATCTGCCGAATTTGGAGAACTCGAAGTCGTCAAGAATATGGAGGAAACAACGAGGAAAACTCTAGAAAATGTCTGTGGGGATAAATCCCTCTTGATGAAAGAATGCGGTTCCCCCGAAACATTCGACCGGTACTTGGAAAAGTTAAGGGAATTCATGCGGGTAGCTTGGAAAGAAAAGGCTGAGAAATGTAAACATAAAGAGCATAAGAATCTCATTAAGTGGACGGTGAAGCTTGAGGAATCCGAAGACCATGAAAAGCAGATTACTTTTGGGGCGCTGAGAGATGGGTTAATCGAGATCAGGACTGAGACTTCTTGTTTTCTTATGATTACTTCTTGATCATGTCAGTCTCCACTGACAGGGAAGAAATGGTTGCGAATCTTTTCAAGCTCGAGTCAATGATCAGATGTTTAAGTGTGGAGGAGAATTCGGTTGTGATTAACAACTTCCTTTCCATGGTGAAAGTCTTTGACAGAAAAAGCAGAAGATCGACCAAGAATGGTGATTCGCAGATTAAGAAGGAAAATGATATTCTTCTTCTGATAATTATAGAAGTTCCGCGCTTGGAAATCAGGTTTTGTCACCCAGACTTGCCCATGATGGTTCAAATGAAGTGTTCTTGGCTATGGGACAACATCTAATGGACAATGTTTTTAAAGACAAACTGGATAGATTGCGTTCCAGGATAGATGTGCTAAAGATACTGGAATTTCTATATGTTGGAAGTAAGGATTCGATGAGGATGTCTTTTGAGGAAGCATTGGATTTTGGGATTAAATTGATTTGGGATAAACTGGATTTAAATCCAAGTACTTAATGAAGGGTAGTTCAGCTGATCATATGTCACTTTCTGTATGATTGTACTTCACTTGCATTTTAAGTTCTTTTTTTTTCCTCCTTTTTTCAGTTTGGTCTTGGTAACATACCACTTTGATGTCCCTGATGATGCTCCAAGGCAACAATCTTCATACTTGAATTAAACTCCGGATAAAATTTGATTGCCCTCAAAGTTGGGTTTTTGTGATTCTGGTGCTTCATTAGTGTCCTTGTTTGTATTTTTATCTTGGTTTAATATTTTGTTAGCTAATTATGTTTTGTTGGCATTTAAATTGTGCGGGACTGTAAGCTAAGAGACTCGGAAACTTTAGACGTATGCATAATCAATTCTGGCTTTTTCCCTCGTTTGTAAACATTTTTTGACACACTTGAAAGCAATTGAATACAAGTTCACAAGCCCTTTGCAAAATGTAAGCATTTAAGGACGAGAGTTCTGCCAAAAAAAAAAAAAAAAACCAAAACAAAACAAAAAACAAAAAAACGACATGAACTTCTTTCGACGCGTCGTTTAAACGTATAGAATTATATATTAAGGACGGCATAGCGTTTTAACGAAAAAGGACACCACCAAAAGCCACCATATGGGCATTATACTCATCTCTGGACTTCAATTCAAAGAAAAAGAATTAAGACATACATCTCGCAGAGTTTTGGGAGTCCATTGGAAGTTAACAAAAGAAAATAGAGAAGAAAAAAACCTGGAACGGACTTTCTTTGAAGAATTTCTCTTATTTTGTCTGCCATGGATTCCAAAATTGAGATTCGTTACTTCTTGCAAGTGTTTACTCAAGGGTGGAACCCAAATATTTGGATTCAAACCTGTCTTGCTACAAACTTTTTAGGGAATCTTTTATAAACGCTACATGTCTCAATGTTTAATGTTTAATGTTTAAGTGTGACCACGACACAACTTTTAACATATAATATGTGAGGTGATGCAGCACAATTTACTTTAAATGTAAGATGAATAAACATATATTTTAAAAGTGTGCCAGAACATTGAACATATAATTTTCTCTTTTTATCATTTCACAAAAATCAATCAAATTTTAATTTCTAATCCATAAACGAAAAGATTTAAAACCTCTAAACAAATTCATACCTAGGGAAACAGTAAAATGCTCAACTTCGTCGTCCCTTTACAGTTCATATCGTCTTGTCATGAACTTCAAGCATCATTAAACTAAGATTGCTTTTGGTGATTAGTTCATTTCAAATTTTCAAGTCACCGTCTCCATTAGACTTCTCATATAGGTGCATTCAACTTTCACAAATTGATGCTTTCTCATTAAGTTATTTGCAAACGCCAAAATTTCCTATACGAGTTTCTTATTTAGTCAAGAATCAATGTGAAATAAGCGAAAGCTTAAATACAATATGAACAAAACTATCACAATAATTACCTGAATAACACTTGAGATTGTGCACAAACATGAAAGTCAATTTATAAAAAAAAAAAAAGGGACCAAAACCGAGTATATAATCTGTCCACAACTCTTCAAATTGAAAAAACAGTTAGCCAGCTCGCTACAAAAAAGTAAAGACTGGGATAAAAAGCTTATTCATCCTCTTGACTGCGCAACCTGGCAAGCTTGTTAGTAACAACAACATCAAGCTGGGCAGCTCTCTCAACAATTTCCTTCCTCTTCTTCGTGGACACGTTATGTGCAATCTCGGCACAGTAGGTCCTGATTTCCCAAAAGGAAATATACATATTAGAAATCCAAAAAGCTGACACAAATTGAAATCAATAAACGAAAACAGAGGATCTCAAAAAGTCACCTATTGTGCATCATCAAGACTTCTAGCTCCTTGACATTGTGCACAACAAACTTCTTGAATCCATTTGGAAGATAGTGCCGAGTCTTCTTGTCGGATCCATAACCAATGTTGGGCATCAAAGTGCATCCCTTAAACTTCCTCCTGACACGAGAATCAATACCCTTTGGTCTCCTCCAGTTCTCCTGCAGATTTCAATCAGAAAAAGATCAGTTACTAGGTAAGTTAAGCTTCATGAAATATGGATTTTTAGATTCCCAGTTGAGAAAACAAATGTATGCAGGGAAAAAGTAACAGAAAGCCTATCAAGATAAAAGCTATCTGTGTCGCAAGACCTGTGTGAGATTTTATCTCTGCCCTCAAAACGAAATGTCCAGACACAAATGAAGTCAGGACATCAGATACCACGGGCAAGTATGACATTAAACTAAAAATAAACAGAAACCGATACAACTAGGAAATAGCAACCTCAGCCGAAAGATGGTGATAATTTGAATAATAATCACGGGTAAGTCAGCAATGCAAGAATTGCATCATAGGTCACAGGACTACAAAACATGAAAACAAAATGAAAAGTATATAATAAGTACATAATATAATAGCCAGTAAAGGTTTAAGATGAATTAAAAGATACATATTGAGCAACAAAGATCAGATGGTAGTGCATGTTAATATTCATCATTAAACAGCAGATTTAATGGGTATAAATCATCATTTCTTGTTGCAATCACTAATAGAGGAAAAAAAGATAACAAATAACAAGAACAGGACAAAAAGCAAATCTTTTATTCAGCTGGGATCAGATAAAAGGTCGATCGTTATCACCAGCTTGCATAAATATATGCAAGTAAGACTGGGCGTCGAAAAGTATCATCACATCCCAAATAAATTAAATTAAATTAATAAATAAATAAATAAAAGAGATCAGATAGTCGATCACAGAGACACCATAGTACATCAAAAGATGCATGTAAGACTGGGCGTCAAAAGCTATCCTCATCTCCATAAATGTCAATGCAGTGTTTAAGAACAAAAAATAAATAAATAAATAAATAAATAAAACTCAGATCAGAAAAAAAAAATGTTAATCACCAAATTGCAATCACGTATTGCAAGTAAGACTGAGGCCACAATAAAAATTCATCATATTTCCCTAGAATTTCAATAAAACCTAATAAAATAATAAGAAAACTAATCATAAAAAAAGAAGCTCGGATCAGATAAAAATGTCAATCACCAAATTGCAATCAAGTATTGCAAGTAAGACTGGGGCGACAATAAACTATCATCATATCCTTAACCTAAATTCAATAAAATTTCAAAGGAAAAAAAAAACAAAAAACCAAAGAAAAATAAAAAGAAAATTAAGGAAAAAGGTTCCATTTTTTCGAGTATATAAAGATAAATATAGATATAAACATAAATATACCTTGACAGAGATCTTGCGGTCACTCTGGGGTCTCTTGAACTTCTTGACCCGTTTCTTCACGATCTTCTTCGTCAGCAACGGCACGGCCATTTTTGCTTACCTTCTGCGAAGAACAATAAGAACAAAATTAGCCAAAATTAACCAAACCATTGGGGTTAAACCCAGCAGAGATGAAACCCTAGAACCAAGAACAAAGAGAAAGATTAGAGAATTTCAGCGCTCACAAGGAACTAGGGTTTAAATCGCCGCCGGTATTCGAGAGATAAGCAGCGGCCATAGGCCCTTTTATAGGCGAGAAGTGGGTCTCTGATTAGGGTTTCATTTTATTTTTGACGACTTTTTACCACTTTTACCCCCGGTTTTCTAAGCGTTGACAACTTACTGCCCGAGATTTAATTTTGAGACTTTAAAGTTTGAGCCCTAATATGCAAATCCTTTGCAATGCGCCCGGCTTTAATAACAGCCATTGTTTTTTTTTTAATTTTTTTAATTCCTAATCTTAATTATTTATCATATAATTTTTCTTATTCCCAAAATCCAAAATAATTGTTTTCAAAAAATACCAAAGTAATTATTTTTAATTTAATTTGTATTGCTATTACTTTAAAATAGTTAAACTTTAATGTAGTTACAAGTATGACGGCGCCTACCTATCACAAAATGAAGAGTTTAAACCTCCCCTAATTTAATAGTTAAAAATATAGATAACTTCAATAGGACCCGCCGTCCAAAATAAAAATAAAAATAAAACTAAAAAACTTGAATTCTTGATAATTGTGGGAGTTAAAAAGAATAACAATAATTAAAAAACCCAATCAAAACAAAACAAATAGCTTCATTTCCGTAAGTTACTTCTGTTTCAGTTTGAACCAAACTATTATGTACCTTAGTAATTTGCATTAATTAAAGCGGAAGCTGATTTTAGAAAAGAGAACTTGTTCCCCTTATCTTCCCCCAGTACCATTTCCATAAGTTAAAAATGTATAATTGAGTGTGTTCTTTATTTCTTCCACATATCATGCAAATGCCATTTTACATTCAACGAGGGATTTAGAAAAGCTTTAATCAGATGCAATACTAGCAAAAATATTATTCACTTTGATTGATCCAAAATACGTCTATATTTCTTTTGTTGACATACAAACTAGTCATTTATATTGTTCTAAGAATTTAGTCTGTAATCCCCATGAGACACACCTTATCAAAAGATCAAGCATTTAAGGAGCTATAAATTGAACAACAAATCTCATCAACCCACTCTTTCTCAACCAATTCAACATGCGAATGTTGCTTCGGGATCGCTTTGAACTCGAGTTTGTCGATCTGTTTTGTCAACTTCTTCAAAAAGCTCATCGAAAATATCAAGTTAAACCTTTCCTCGAAATATTTCGCATCTTTGGGCATCTGGAATCCAATATCTGCTTTGGATGATTCAACCAACCCCAGGAGCAGTGGACCGAGGCCAACATGTCTTTGACTGGTGCTCATTATCTGCAAGATGGTACAAGAGGCAATAAACCAAGTTTGAGAACAACATGATAGATAAGATTTAGGACAATTATAAGCAAAAAGGCGGAAGTGACTACAGACAGCAGAAGCATAGAAAACATAAGCACTACTATGTGAAAACACAACCTGTAATCAGCAGTTGATAACAAAAATCATAAATATAATACCCCTAAATTTAAGTGCAGGTTGCATGTTCTTATTAATACTCTCCTCCAGCACAAAGTAATTGACTTATAAATGCATGTTTATGAGTTTAACTACAAGGTATGCTGAATTTGTGGATACAGTTACTGCCACAGAACCACTTGAACAAATTCTATAAACAAAAATCCTTTCCATTCCCGCCTCTCTCTGATGATGTATCAGAAGGTTGTACTTAAGCTTATAACTGGTAAATATTCTCCAAAAAGAACGATATATTGCCTGCTCAATTGAGTTGACAACCCAATAAACAAGCATTGGTAATTAGTTTTCCCTTTTTAACCATTAATTAAAAAAAACGTGGACTTGCGGAGGATAAAATATCGGAAGGCATATTTTACATGTTAACTATGAATCCTTGGGAGGACATAAATATTAAATAATGGTTTCTAGCCGTTCTTAAGTGCTCGGAGTCAGAATTTTGGAGATAAGTTGATCACACAAAATTCTAGTTTGATTTTAGAGAAAAAGGTGACATTGGAATTAGATGTTGCATCGTGTAACATAAAATAATAACCATGTTAATTATAGGACCAACCTCGACATACTCCACACCCTGCTCGCGAAGATTATCTAGAATATCATTTGATGAAAGCAAGCTGAAAGCTCCTCCTGAACCAACTGGAGATTGGAGTATTTTCCATGGTGATTTCATTAGAATCTTATGTCTTTTGGCTTCATCCAGTGACTTGCTAACGACTGGAAGTTTCTCTTCCTCGAAAAACTGGACCTATAAGTCATTTAAATTGAAGGGAATGTAAGAATCTCATTACAACTTGACAATCGGACTCAAAACATGATTTTCTATTAGAGAAGACCATAGAAAGCTTTGAAGATACGAGCTCAAGCGTCAAAACAACAGAAGGCCGCAACTTCAGCAACATTAAAAAGTAAAAGATCCATTCATTCCATTTGGGATGTAAACGCAAAACCTTTTCAGGGTCGAATGAGAAGTAGTCATTCTCTAAGATTAGAGTTCTTAATGATTCAACCTCGTGAGTTGAGCAAATCAAAATCAAAGGTACTGATGCAAGGTCTTCCATCTGCAACATGAACACAATTTAGACTGAGTACAACCTTCCAAAGGCTTTTTAATTGAGAAGTAAAGAACAAGTATAACCTTTATGAATCTCTGATTATCAAGCAGTGATGTCTGAAGGGAAGAGGTCAAGTTTTCATTGCTTTTTGAGTTGACAACATCTAAGTCTCCTGCCACTTCCTGTGATTTAGTGCCATTTACAACTAAAACCAAGGCAACTTTTCCATTGGATGCAAGCTGGAGACCCTTTTGTTGCAAGAGGAAATGTGCAGCCAGCATCTCCTTACTTGCAGTAGAAGTAAGACACTCCTCCGATAAGTTTTCTTTTCATTGCCCTGACCAACTCAGTTCTATTCCATCTGATTTAGAAAGTCACACAAAAAAAAGTATAATCTCAATAAACCTAGCAGTATTATTAGAGAGAGAGAGAGAGAGAGAGAGAGAGAGAGAGAGAGAGGGAGAGGAGAAAAAATATATATAATCGACTTGTAGCACGGTGCACACGTAGTCTCATGTAGCAATTTCGCAGTTCAATTCTATAGAAACGATTTATGCTTTTCTTTGTTGAGTATATCTCACGTCAAAATGAAACACATTTACCACCAAACCATTTACAGGTATAGAAAACAAGCTAAACTTGCGTTCTTCAATCGGAGGCATATATAAAGAAAACTTGATACACAATCATTTCTCAAAATTTTCTGATTAGACTGATTGACTCTAGGATTTGCTTTCCCATCACAAATCAGTTTTTTTTTTTTTTGGTTAAAGAAACAAAGGATATATGATTCATTTCAAACTCACCTTTTAGAGGGTGTCTCAATACTTTTCAGCATCTGTTGAAGCAGTTTAGAATTGAGACCGACAATCTCATCAGCAAGCAAGCTCCGTTCTGCTTTCTCCCCAAATCTTAACCCGTGAAATACAGTTTTTGCTCCATTTCACAAAGTTTCTTCTTTGCCGCTATGAGACGCTTTTGATACTTTTTCCTGTCTTTCCATTCCGGTAATGTATCAAGAAGAGTACATGTATGAATATAGAAGTTGACACCAATAACATTTGAATATAATCAGCAGAGAAGACCGAGAAAGTATGCCTCACAAGCTGGCGCCTTTCTTTTTTGGACCTCTCATCGATGCGTAACTTCAGTTCAAGGAGCCCCTTTGGAGGAACAATCTGCATCTCTTTTCTTCAGATCAATAATTGGAACAATGGCTTCAACAAATGGTACCCACACAAGATGACCGGATACTTTGATACCCACTGACTTTCGCTTTCCAGTTGCATCAAGGATATTTACAGATGAATCGAGCTTAACTTGCAAAAGATCATTCCCGCCACTATCAAAAACATTAACCACAGTTCCTCGAAGTTCACCAGTTTCCTGAGAAAAGAACCATAGACAATGTTCTTTAAAAACCCAAGTTTGACTTCCAACAATGACTAGCAAACTAATATGGCAAGAGTCTTCACACATTAAGAGAGAACGGGCAACAATAACAACCAGCAAGCACAGTAATTAACACTCCTAGCATATCTCAATCCTAAATTCCAAGTCACGAGGAACTTTTACAGGCAAACACATCGGAAGACCAAAAACAGTGAAGCTTTTACCCTGAGTAATTAACTTCCTCAGGAAAATCTAAAACAAACCTTAAGTAAAACTCTCATCCCAACAAGATCGCGAGTATAAAATTCTCCTTCCTCCAAACCTGGCCTTTCTTCTTCCCTCACAAGTAAAGTTGACCCAATGAGCTCCTTAGCCTGCACATATTATCAAACTCAAAACATAGGAACATTTACGTGGCTTACAAGTAATACTGCAAATTACATTAAGCGCCCCAAAAATTCTTATCTCACCCTTATGCCAAAAAAATTTAAGGTAAGGTCTGGTCATTGAGGATTAAATGAGGCGACCTTCCACCCAACAGGCCATGTCAAAATATTAAAAAAAAAAATCAAAATTAAGCATACTTCAATCTTTTCATATCAACCTGCATGCACACGTATCTCCAGAAATTTGTGACACTAAAACCCAATTTTGAGAATTCCTTTCCCTTCACACATATTCCCTTTTCATATCTTTTAAGGAGGATCACATAAAGGTTAGAGTCAGAATGACCCTCTGGATTGAAATCATGTTGCTTAATTTCAAATCAGCCTAAGGTTGAGACGCATTTTTTTTCATCCCTTTCCATTTTTGTTCCCAACGTAGCCATCCAATATCTTTGACGCACAACCAGCAAACTCAGACATAAAAGCAGCACAAGGCAACAAAAGTACATGGCTCTCTTACCTGGTCCACTGTGTCAATTCCTCTAAATTTCAGTATCCAACTTTTCTGACCAGGGTATCCTCTTCCCTCCTCAAGCTCAACCTCTTGGATCATTTCTCTGCCGGAAACATGTTGTTTCAGCCACCTCCTCCCAGGCTAATTGAAAAACATCAATTGAACCAAAACAAAATATATTACTCAACAAAAATTTAGCCAAACCAAAAGTGACATTGAAGAACTGCCTATTCAATTTACCTCGCAAAAACACAATTCAGGAAAGTCAGTGTTGGGTTTCACACGAGCCTCCCCTTGAAGACCATGAACATTGCTTATGTATCCAACTTCAACAAATCCCGACTTAGTCTCAGAAGTTTCTACATGCTCCTGAGTAGCTGAAATGGCCAAACTCACAATCAAACAAACCCATAACATTATTGTCTACCCTTTAAAGATTTCTAACACAAAAACATAAAATATATTCCATACCTCCATGTGCAATACAGAAAAACAGTTAAAAATACCTCAACAAACAATCAAAATGAGACTGAAAATATTTACAATAACATTTCATTATCGGCAGGTCTCATTAATACCAAAAGTTTTGACAACCTTTGGATATTCTATTTCTCAAAAAAAATAATAAAAGAACTTTCAAAAACAAAAATGAACCCAATTCTATCAGTTGGATTAAGAGAAACAGAATTATATGAATTGAGTGAAAGCAAAAAAGAAAAAAAAATTACATAATCGAAAAAGAGCTAATTCATGAACCATCCATTAACATATATCAAATTATATTAATGTCTATAATTGATTTCTTTTATGTACTACTAATCGATAGGGCCTCATTGGTAAGTGCTACAAGATCTCACACATTGGAACCCATGATTATGGACCCGAATCTATTAGTATGGAACATTTTCTTTTCCCCTAGCTCATGGCTGAAACATCCTAAGCAAGCAAGCAATACTACAAATCCAAAACAAGCTACATGATAAACCCCACTCAGACAAAGTCAGAAAATATGTATCTGAATGAAGAGATTCATTATGCTAGAACCTCCATGAGAAGTCTATCAACAAGCACATAACATGGAAACAATCAAAAGGATATATCACGGATAACAAACCTAGAAAACCCCTCAAACACAATATGGGATTTAAACTTTACAAGTAGATGAACAACATCCAAAAAAAATTTAAAAAAAAAAAAAACCAACAACACATGGCATATGGGCACAAGCAAAAACACAAAAAAACACATGGACACAAGGATTACCATATGTGCTTTCAAATTTTTCTTTTTAAAAAAAAAAAAAAGAAGTACATGACTTCAAGGACCTCAAACTAAAGCCCACTAAACTTATCCATTTTTTCAGAACCATAACATACACTAAGCTGAAACTACATACTTGTTTGCACAAAACATTGAGAAAAAACAAACCCATTAAGGAAAAAGCTTCGAAGTTGCTTGGAAAGAAGCAAACAACTAGAAATTACGAGTGCTTTGAAGAGGAGAGAGATGAAAGCGGGGAATTTGGAGACGACTCAGAAGCAAGCGAGAAGGAGAAGAAATTGCAACAGTTGAATTGGGTCGACATCGAAAAGAGATTGCGAGGCCATTAGAAGTTGGCAGAGCGATGGGCACTTGGGGGAGTGGGTTTGAAGAACGCAGAAACGTAATTATCTGCATTTCTTTTGGTGTTCACACTAACTGAGGCCGTTCTACAAAGATATCGGTACGCCAATATGCGTTTCACGTGCCTGAGAATGAGATTACCCAAACAAAAAAGAAGGGTGCCTGGGAACGAGATAGTTAATTTATCCAAAAGATCACTGGGGCTTTTCTTTTTGGCCCTTTTCTTGCTGATATTTTTATTAAAGGGTTTATTTTAGTTGGTATGTTGTTTATCTTATTTTGGTGTATGAATTTTTTTGGTATAAAATAAGAGAGGAATATCATCAACTTTTAAATGGAGCTAAATATGATTTAAATTTTTAACTTATAATTGAGGTAAAAAGATTTATAATGAACTAAACTGTCTTCGTTATACTATTCTTTGTCTAGCCATTGATTCACAAAAGTCCAAAAAAATCAACACAATTAAAAGTTTGACTCTCATCTGTATCTATGATTAATATATATGCATATTAGTTTATGATTTAATAATGTTTATCTGTATCTACCGTGCAATAGAGTATAATCATAAGGTATCCACATGAAATGAATATGATAATATTGAGGAATAATTTTGAGAACTGACTAACTAAACGGGTTTTAATGTAGCAATGATAAAAACCTAAAGGTGAGTAATGGTTTTCCCTACTGAACATGTTGTCGTTTATTCCCTTATATTTTCATCTTTTCAAGATACAAAGTGTGAGGTAGTGACAAAAAACATAGTTGAGAAAGCTATGTAACTATAATTAGTTGGAATCTCATTGTTTATTAAGAATGTTCTTCAAGATGATGTAAGCATCGTATGTTACTATCTGTGACTGTATTAAGTTGTATTGAGGGTTGAAATGATGATTATGACAACTTTATATTATTAAATTAAAGGTGCTACATTAAACTGTGGCTATTTGTTGTTTATATTTTTATTTTGATTTGAGAGTTTTCATTTAGTCCTTAGCAAAATTTGTTTTGAAGCTTTATTTTTTGTTTTTTTAATCTTTATTTAATTTATTAAAAACTGTTAACCCTTACTTAGGGGCGTTACATCACCACCATACAATCAAGTAATACTGACAGGTTCTTTACCTACATCATGAACACACTTAAATGAGTGTTCGCTCAGCAAGTACGAAGTTCAACATTGCAAAATAATTTATAGATCATTTAATAAAATTACGCATGATCATTTTATGCTTGCTTGTTAACTTGTTTTATGCTTAATTATTTAATTTTTATCTTATCTTACTGTTTGGGCCTAGGTGATCGTATTGACTGTGCACAATTCTTGGGAAGTTAAGGTTCACGAGGTCCTAATAACAACAAGATTATAAAATGTACTGCTATCATCTAAGAGTTAGGATTTGTAAAGTCCTAACAATACCGTGATTTTTTAAACTTAAGCCTCACCATAAGTCGAGAGATTGGTACGACACCCTTAACTTATCTTATTTAGTTTCACTTATCTTATTATGTGTATGTAGCATAACATGTACTAAAAACATGCTTAATTGAAAATGAGTAAATTTTATATTTAAATACAGCATACATCACACATCATTTATGACCTAACAAGATGCTAACACATCAATCTTAAATAAGAATATATGACCTAATAGAATTATAGCAGGCATAACACTAAACATGCATTTCATAATTTTATAAATCATGTAAAAACATTTTATTTAAAAATTATTCATATTATAGACGGGATTCTTATTTACATGTTTTTTGTAGTAGGTTTCTTTATTAACCCTAAATTCCTTATCTTTTAAGGGAATCAATTCTGTATAAAACACCCATTTGAGAGTGTGTAAAAAAAAACATATTTTATGCTATTTTAATTTTTAGCATAACCGTAATAATTTGATCATTCTCTTAGATCATAATTCTTTTTACCAAAGGATCATAAAAAAATGTTATTTCTATTACAATGACTAATTATTTAATTAAATCCTCATAATATCCCATTTTTCTTATTGCCTTCAATTCATATTAGGATTTGATAATTAATTAATTTGAATAATCAATTAATTATTTTATCGTCACTAAGTCTATATAACTTAAATTAACTAAATTATGAACTTTTTAAATTCATGACTTTTAAGCTAAGTTCTAATGAACTATATTTTTAATTTATGTAATAGGCTCGTAATTGGTTCGAAGCCCATTAAGCCTAAAAAGGATTCTAAGACATTCTATATGTAAGACCGTTTAAAATTATGACTTAAATGGATTTTTGGACTAGGGAGGGTGTTGTGTCTAGCATCGTAACAATAAAAATCTAATGTGTCAGGTTCTTTTATAAAAGCCGTCGTAACATTCATTTGGGAATCATTAAGGATTTTCTCTTAAAAAACTATATCTTTATAAATGAAGGCTTTAAACTAAAATTACTCTATAAAATAATGCCTGATTTTAGTAAAACATAAAATCTTGGGCTTCTGCAGCTTGTCAAAGGTGCTGTAATTTTATGGTTTGTTGAAAAATATCATTCTATTATTATGCGATCTTCATCTGTAAAAAAGGTACTGGAAGGCACTTTTTTGGTTCTGGAAGGCACTTTTTTGGTTAGTCTTAGAAATTTACCATGAAATCACATGTTAAAGATAGTTTTTCTTTTAAAGTTTTTCTTCATAAATGTTTTTAATATGTGATTTTATAATTTTTGCGCTCATTTTAAAGTCCCGATTACCGTCTCTGCCATATTTATTTTATGATTAAATTTTGCACACTTTATTGTTTAAAAAAGTTTGGACTGCTTTTGTATATCCCATTTAAAGTCCATTTTAGAAGCGGATTTTACAAAACTTTCTTCAATAAATTTCTTCATTTTGTCGAAAACTAAAATTTTTGTGCATGACAAAAATTGCAACTCAGTCTTGAAATGATCCGAAATTTGAAAACTGCTTTCGGCCCAAAAATACAGTTTTTGGATGGTTTTAAAAAATTGTCCATATCTAAATTTCAAAGGTAGATTTTGGAAAATAATTCTCTATAAAAGTTGTCCGTCTTGTTGAAATATAAAACTTTTATGGTCAGCAAAATGTGAAATTCGAACCTAAGGTAGTCTCAAATCGCCAAGACAATGGCAGCCCCTAAAACTGTTTTTGGAAGTTTTTTTTTTCACAAACTATTTTGGGCAGTTTTGTGCAATTTTTGGGATTGTTTTGTGCAGTTTATAAAACTGCTTAGAAAGCCTTCTTAGAGTCAAAATTGTGTTCTCGCTTAGTAATGGGGTTTTGTTCAAAACATCAAAAACTAAAAGTTTCGTGTTCAGACAAGTTTTAAAAACTGACTCTATGGCCTCTGTTTACATGTTCAAAGTTTATGGAAAATTTTTCCACAAACTAAATCGTGCAAAAATATAAACCTATCATGCAACTACTAACTTTTTACTATTACATACATACATAAACTAAACTAACCAATACATAAATATCTATTAAAAATCATTTTCCCACCCAATTATCAAATCACTCATAAAAATGTAAACTTTAACCTTTGATCTAGGGCCACTAGTTTCTTCTTTCTTCTTGGTCAACACTCAAACACTAACTTTTCCCATGAAAATCTAATCTTAGTTTGTCTAAGTAAATTAAAGAAAAGGATTAAAATTTACCCTTGAAGTCTACTATGAAAAATCCAACTATCTCCTTCCTCCTAATCCTTGCTTGTTCTTCCTTCTTTCTTGCTTGGTTTATGATCCTTGTAATGAAATTTTTGGAGGGTTTTTGCTTGGGGAAAAACTAGTTTCTTGGGCCAGATATGAGAGAAAAATTTCCTTGGGAGAGCTTGTATTAGGCTTGGTTTTAGAATGTGGAAGAGAAGAGAAGAGAGAATTTTTTTAGTGAAACTTGAAATTGTTTTGGTCTTGAATAGGGGAGAAATGGTGAAGAAAAATTTTAGAAATTTCCTTGGGAATGGTCGGTTTTGAGAAGAATTTTGAAGAGAAAAATGAAGTCCAAAGTAGGGTCTTTAATGGTACAAGTATAAATAGACCAAGGTTTAATTAATTTCTTCCACCTAACATTAGCTTAATTAGCCTCCTAAGTAACTTTGATAGTTTAATTTTTTAGCTTAGGACTCCTAATGTTGGCACTATACTTATGAAGAGTGGAGTGTGGTTTTTGTTTTCTTAAATACACCAAGTACAATCATTATGGTTGTAAGCTTGATTAAAGGGATTATGTCCTTAGGCTTTTCTTGCAAGTTTCCCTTTAAGAAGATAATTCTTTATACTGTCAACAATGACTAACTTAGCTGATAGGAGATTTTAATATCTGACAAGTCCTTTCTCATTTTTTGAATACAGTTACATGCTAAGCACAGTCTGAACCAATATCGATATATGTTTTAATCGCGTACTAATATTTTTTTATTGTATTTAGTCTTAAAATTAATTCTAGACTTCAAAAAAAAAATCTAAACTTGACTTTTTCTATATCTAGACTCGGTAATGACATAATTTCTCGACAGTGCCGATTCCCTAGCTCGGGTAGCAGTATTCTATCGAAATTTCTACTCGTGTAGCTCTAATTTTAAATTAATTGACAATTAAGGACCTAACATATGTTAGAGTGTTTTTTGGTACACTGCTAACTTTATACTGCATTTGAAAATTCTTATAATTAAATTTCTCAAATTATTTACAGATTAAAATTTTTTCCGCCTCAAGTCGTGGTAGAATTTATCAACCAAATTATTAAATCATGAAAGTATATAAATTTAACTTTAAAATTTACTATAGAATTTTGAAATATTTATATTAATTTCGTAAATTCTTTAGTCATAAAAATCAAATATGATATTATTTTAGGAAAATCTTTTGCTTAAATATGTAAATTATATTATTTAATTCTAGGATTTTCTTGGTTCTTACTAATACAGACTAAATTCTTAGTACATGTAGCGTTAATTTCTTTATTTTATTAATAATAAACTCTTTGAATTAAATAAGAGCTTACCAATTTTATTTAACTGTCTTAAAGTATCTATACATACACCCTTAATGCAATACTCATATTTGAAATTCTATTTTATTAAATTTAAAGTTCTTTGTTGATAACTTCATTCATCTTTAACTTTAAGGTGTAATATCTTTTAATCTTAAACTGTTTCTTAAAAACATCCTTGAGACGTTTAACTATACGTGGACAAATAAAATTAAAAAAAGAAAGGAAAAAAGGGGTCATATTGAAAGAAGGAAAGAAAAGGAAAAAAAAAAAAAAAAGATGATGCACTAAAACGGTACACAAAGGACGACCAAAGATGAATCGTATACTTTTATCTACTCTTTTATATATGTTCGGATTAGGAAAAAGGAAATAATAAATATTTTTATTTCACACGTGGAAATGAGAGTTTTTTTGTTGCATCTGGTTTTCTTTTCATTTTTCTTTTTTCTGCTGACACTTTACTTGAGTTCTTGTGTTCTTACATTTGACGTGTTTTGCAAAATATCCAAAAGAATATCCAATTCAAGGACCGAATTAGAACCTAAGTTATTTATTCATCAACAAAAAAGAACATACGTAAGAGGAAATAACACTTGGCCTTGGGCTCAAAAGGGTCAAAGTTGAATTCTTCCCCAAAAAAATAAATAAATAAATAAATAATGAGAGTCAAAGTTGAAAGAAGGAATCCTTTCAAAAAAAAGGCCCAAAAGAAAGAACAGGACCACGGTGTCTCAAAAAAAGGACCGGGGTATATTTTTATTTTTTTAAGATGCATGTCCGGTGTAATCTAGAATCTTTCATGGGTTTGTTTGACAATTTTAAATTTAAATGGAAATCTAATTTAAATTGGTATTTGGAAGAGAAAGTAATTTCTCTTGGGGGTAAATAGGTTAGGAGAAGAATAAAAATAAAATTTAGAATATAGCAAAAAACCCGAAATGCCCTTGTTTTAGAATATTGTTTTGAAAAACTCTTCATATTCCACCCTTTAGGTGTATGTTTGATTCATAGGTTTAAGCGAAAAAATTAAATAAAAATTTAAATTTTTATGAGAGCAAATATTATAGCAAAATAGTTTAAACTGTTGTTCGAACCTACAAACTACAAACGAAAAGAGTTATAGATCTCTAGACTCCACCAAGAAAATGGCTATCTATGGACATAATCTCCACCTTATTGGGCCTTCCCCGCCCGAATATGCCACAAATGCTGAACATTGGAGACGCCACTGAGATACTACAAACTCCTTTCGCCAATGCGGACTACACCTTTAGTGGGGAGTTATGGTGGGTTTGTCCTTCCTCTCACTTCCCCTTTTCTCTTCGCTCAGGCCACCTACCTAGATATTGCAATGCTCAAACTCACTGTCGAAACACCTTCCATTCCTTGCTATTTGGAGTGTGACGAGATCTCGTCTATGCTTTACGACTTTCTGGCCTCCACATTGTCTCCGTCTATTATCCCACGTCATAACAAACTTCGCTCGCACTAGAGATCACCTAGAGAGCTTCAAACAAAGGTGGAACTAGAGGAAAGAGAATGAAAGTGGAAGGGACATAGGGAAGAGAAATCGATATGAAAGAAAGAGTAAAAGAAAAAAAAAAGAAAAAGAAATTGGGCTTGTTATTTTTTTAATAACCTCTTTAAAATAAATGACCATATTTTTTTAAATTAAGTAAATGACTCTTCCTTATTAATTAGAAAATCAAAATGACAAGAATAATCTTCGTTATTATTAATTCAAAATAACCTTTACTGACTCTCCAAGAGGATAACCTGATATAGTGTGGCACCGACAGTGTCTGAAGATATTGTACAATGAGAGAACAGGAAGAGAGAGTAAAAAGAGAAAGTTAGGTTGTTAGGGTTTATTATTTACGTGTTTATTAGTGACATACTAAGATTTATCATTGATATACTAGTTTTTTTTTTTTTATCATTAATGTACTCAAGTTTATCAATGAGTGTCTCTATCGAAGTTCTAAGATTACCACTTTGGTCATTTTATTCCCGTTAGAGTTGGATTTCTTTACCCGGATTGGATACTCGCTTTGAGAACCAGTTAACCCAGAATGATATACCACATTATATCACTAATATATCTTTGTTTATCATTAATGTACTCAAGTTTATTACTTATATACTCGAGTTTATCACTTATGAATAGTTAATAAAGGTTATTTTGGTCATATTGACTTTATAATTAATAAGGAAGGGTCAGTTCCCTGATTTAGAAAAAGTGAGATAATTTATTTAAAAAAGCCTTTAAAAAGGTCGTTTGTGTAATGACCGAGGAAACATCATCAATAAAACATAATATTTAATTGGGTTTAATTAATGAATTTATACTTAAAAATGTGAAATTTTGTAAAAATTGTAATTTTTGTGAAAGTTACAATAAAATATGAATGAACGACATTGATTGTAAATTTTATGGCATATGTAATGCAATGGTGGATATAGTAAAATACAAATTTTATGAGTTTGATGACTAAAAGATTTGTGCATAATATCCATAAAATGAATTTTATGTCACAATTAATTGTAAAATTGTGATATAAACGAATAGATGATTAGAATGTAAATAGGACATAGAGGTTGTCCAAACCCTAACCGAGGGTAGAAAGGAGGCCAGAATAGTATAAGAATACTGCTAAATAAAAACGCAGATACAAAAATGTCACAATTGACCTCCAAAAGTGAATGAAAAGTAAGTTAAATGTTTTTATACAGTCTAAGGTTAGAAAGTACATTGATTTGACTACGACAGTATAGGAAATATACTATGTGGTGAAAAATTACACAGTATAAATTTTTAGCTCCACAAAGTGGACACTTACTTAAATTCTATTGGGCCAACAAGCCATCCAATGTGGCCCAATAGCATGATGCCACCTAGGGTAACCCACTTGATTACCCCATGAGTCACCCATTTGGATAAGTGTGAAATTAATGTGATTTTAGCAAAAAATCTTTGCTTTCTTCATCCTCTAGCTCCGGTAGCCATAGTTGCAGCCCTTCAAAAAAATTTCTCAACCCCAAACTTTGTAAAACTAACCCCAAACAAGTTTTAGAAGCAAAGGCCAAGGATTTTTCACAAGTTTTAAGGTAAAATCCTAAACTTTTAATGAGTTTTTAAGGGATTTTTCATGGGTAAAGGGGAAAAATTAATCCATGGTATTTTTGCATGGAAAGGAAGCCTAGGAGGGAGTTCAAAGGAACTTTGAAGGCTAGAAATCCAAAAAGTGTCATTTGGGTAAGTTTTAAGTTTTAAAGTTTTGAAATTTTGTAAATTTTATTTTGATTTTTATTACTTTGAACCTATGTGGGTTCTTGATCATGTATTTGATGAAGTATCATGCATATGTGAAGTATGGCATGTTTAAGTTGTGAAATTTTGATTTATGGTGCAAAATGGTAATTTTTGCAAAAAATGTTATTTTTGTAAATTTAATGATAGTTTTAGTAAAAGTGATGTTTGAGCATGAGAATGTTTTGATTAAGGCATGGAATGGTTTATGCAGGGATAGAATTTCAAATTTTAAATGGATTTTTGTAAAAATGCCATAGGGACAAAATTGAAAGAAAAAGTTCATTCTCGACAGATTTAAAAAATAGTCAAAAACGCCCCTGTATAGTGAGATTTTGGGAAAAGTTAAAACATAAAAGTTGTAGATCTCGACGAAACTGTTAGGTCATACAGACGGTTTGTCGAAAAACTCAATTGTTTGTGAGTTTTTGATTTTTCAAGAATATGTTAAAAGTGAAAAAAGTGTTAAATGGAAAAAATGTCATTTCTCAAAATGATTTAAGGTATGACACCTTAAGTAAAAATGTTCTATATGAAAAACAGAAAATTTTGGTATAAAGAGGAAAATTTTAACCTTGGGGGTAAAATTGTTAAGATTTTCAATTAAGGGGCCAAACTGTAAATTTTTACGAAAAAGGGGTTTTGAGAGGAAATGAAGAAGCCCGACCCATTAGGGTATTATTTGAAATAAGAACGTGATTGTTTCCGCTAGAAAAGCGAAACCGAGCTCGAAAAATTAGTTAGCCCGTTAAGGGCAAAATCGTCATTTTTCTTGAGTAGTCTGAATTATTTGAAAACAACCCCAAAAAGGAAAGAAGTAGTTTCATTTTTTGATAACGATAATGGTATATGATAAGATAAGAATAAGGAAAGATAGTGATTTTCAGAGTTGTATATAGTTATGCAACTCGATTAATTAAGTAACGAATGTTTTGTAACAAACCGTAATAAAGTTTGGCTAATAGTTTGAAATTGGCCAACAGGATCCTAGGAGTCTAGGAGAAAGGAGAACCAAAGTTGATTTGATGGTACTCAAAAATAAGTAAGTACCATTCCCACCTACAGTATGAAATGTAGGTATGTATATGTATACCTGTGTGTATAATTAAGTGTAAACTTGTATGTTTGCCATGATATGAATACCTAGGGGTATAGTCATGTATGAATAATTGTGAGCATACGAATGGATACCTGTGTGTATAATATGTTATGTAATTGTGTGTACAATAATGAAAATGAGCATGTGTATCATGATTTCGTACTTGTGTATATAATATGTTAAGTACCTGTGCGTATAATTAAGTGTAAACTTGTATGTTTGTCATGATATGAATACCTAGGGGTATAGTCATATATGAATAATTGTGAGCATACGAATGGATACCTGTGTGTATAATATGTTATGTAACTGTATATACAATAATGAAAATGAGCATGTGTATCATGATTTCGTACCTGTGTGTATAATATGTTAAGTACCTGTGTGTACAATAATGAAAATGAGCATGTGTATCATGATTTCGTACCTGTGTATACAATGATAAATACTTGAGTATGTATAAAGTAGGTGTCTGTGTGTATATTTTATGTTAAGTACCTGTGAGTACATTATGCTATATACCTGTGTGTATATTAATATGTACTAGTGTGTATATAAAGTAAGTACCTGTGTATACTATGCTATGCAAGAGAATTTATGTTTCATGGATAATATATGATTATCATTTCATGCATGGTATGTTAACCATAATAAATGGACTGGTAAATGAATCACTAGAAAGTAAGAAGAGTTCAAATGGTGAGCTGGCGAAGGGGTGGATGGTGTGCAGATTGGGTATGGAGTCCGCTGCTGTAATGTTTTCCGCTGTGTATGTTTAAAGTTATTTTGAAATAAAATGTTTAAAAGAAAGATGTTGTAAAAGTAAAAGTATTAATTATGTAAATACAAGTATGTGAAAGTATTTTGGGAGTTACCAAAGTTAATGTAAGCAAATTATTTATTCCCGTTTAAAAAAAAAAATTCCTAAATTTTTTTGTCCTTAAGAACGTAAGAAAGAGTTTTATCACAACTCGAAAAGGTGGGTTGTGACAGTTTGCCTAAGAAAATCGATCTAAAACAAAGCAGGAAATAAGGAACAAAATCGAAGGATAAAATTAAAATACTGGATAGATCCATGGCTAAGATTGTGAATGTTCTAATTTTGAGGCATTTTGGTCATTAAGACTAATGTTTGTACCTAACAAGCCTAATTGGCCTCTTATTTAATATTGTTTGTAAATAGGCTATTTATTTAAAATGTCTTTAAAATGGGTCAATTTGTTACAATTTCCTAGAAAATGAACATAGTTTGGATTTCAAAAAAGAATAATTTGGATTATACTCTTAATGGAAGTTGAATAAGATTCATAGGCCGTTTGGCACTTCAATTGTAACTAAAGTATTAAGTTTAAAGAACTGTAACATATGAGAGCTTTACACTGTAGCTACTTTTTGCTTTTATTGTAACTGTTAAGAGCTTTACATTGTAGCTACTTTTTGCTTTTATTGTAGCTGTTGAGAGCTTTACACTGTTTAAGGTTAAAACTAACGAGTTGAAACTGAAGTATCAAATACCCTATTAATACAATCACATGTGTTGAATTTTTTCACTTTATTAGATGATAGCTGATTTTTTTATTGATTTAAATATTTTTCTAACGGTTTAGTAACTAACGTTTCATTTGGAATGGTTTAAAATAAGCAATTTTCAGCTTATTTAGTTTAAAAGTTTTTTTCAACGTGCTTTTTGGGTAGATACACCTATTTGGTTTTTGGCTGTTTATTATAACAAGTCAATCTTGGCCTTATTGAAAAAAAAAAAAAAGGTTATGAATTTTTTTCATTTACATTTTTAACCTTTTAATTATGAAGACAAATTAATAATTATATCCATACTTTTGTATTGCATTATTTTTTTTTACATAAAACAAATATATTATAAAACTCTTCTGAATCAAAAAAATATTTTTTATTTACTATAGCACAGATAGAAAGCCTTTATACTTCTCTTTTTTTACCATCTAAAACACCAGCTACCCTAACCGAACCTAAGAAAATAGAATACACGTATTTTTTAATGAAAATAGATTGTTCTATCAGAGAAAGTGCGCAAAGGAAATAGTTTGAACTTGTCTAAATTGTTTTGTTTGTGTGTGGCTTGGTATGTTTGGCCGTGTGCTAGACCATGCACCGCACGCCAAGAGTTTACCCACACGCACGCTTTAGCGTCACCCTCTCTATTCTCACCTTTATTTTAGGGGCATTTTGATATCTCTCCGCCCTTTTGAAATCGACTGATTGCAACCTTTTTTTATTATAAAAAAAAAAAAATTGTGGGTGTGAAAATCTTTATACCTTTGACTTTTTGACTATGATTATGATGGTGTCATTAAACATTATTAAATTTGCAGAAATTGGGCTAAGTGCGAAGATGCATGAATTTTTTAAAGACTTCTGGCACCTTTGCATTTAATTATTATTCATAAAATGATTAAAATACTCGTTATAAAAAGAGGGGAAATTTTCAAAAAAAAATCCAAAAATTAGGGGGAAAAGGTCAAATGCATACCTTCTGAGGAATTTTTTTTTTTTTTGTTTTTCACTTAGGATATTTTAATAACTTTGTAGTCAAAGTAGACTGTTGGTTTAAAAAATATAAATATACGTTTCTTTATTAAATGCAATCTGGTGGTCATAATAGTAAAATATTTTGGGTGTTTGGAAAGAGTCTTTATCACTTTTTTAGTTATAAATAATTTAAAGTTCTCATATGTTATAATAATAATAAAAAATTACTACCGTATAAAATTTTTACATATTACAGCAAAAGTGGTTCAACTAATTGTTCCTACTACTATTTCAAACACCCACGTAGAGTACGAAAAGGTTAAAAAGAAATCATTAGTAAAAGTATCTTATTGCATGCATTAATGTATGATATCTCAAAGGTATCCTATGTTTTATCTCTTGAAATACTTTCAAAGGCATTACTTTCACCAAAATTAATAACAAGGTTAATGATAGGATATGGTATGTCTTAGCCCTGATTTTTTTTTTTTTTTTAACAATGCTTGGCAATCACCTGTTTGATCTTCAAATATTTCAATCCAATGAAGGGAATTAAATACCATCAAATATTTCTTTAATTATCGCAAGGATTTAAAAAATATATAGATTGAAAACGATATTAAAACTTTCGTGTGGGATTGAGCAAATTAAGTGTATTTTCTCGAACAATGAGACTCTTTTCCCCTTAAAGGGTTTTGATTGGCTTACAAGAGAGTGCATGAATCACTAACTTTCCCTTAAATTTCTTTCCCTTTTCCATCTTGGCTCCAATGAAAAACCTCTTTGGCTTTCGGCTTCATTTAAAAGAAAACACCAGCCAAAGGGCCAACTTTTTCCTAGTGATTTTAAGGAAGGTTTCATAGAATTACAAAACGTGGGTTTCTCAAAGCCAGGGAATATCAACTTTCTTTTTTGCAAATTAAACAAGACCGCTTGATTTGTAGAAATTAACTAACACAATTGGATACAATTTTGTTATTTTTGTAATGAGAAAATAACGTTTTTCGAAAATCTATTTGAATAAATTTTGGAAAACATGGCGTGATGTGAAAAGAATAATCTACCGGTAAGATTCATTTTCTGAATTGTTAAATTGTGTAAATATCGTATTAGATTAGAAAAACTTGACAATTTAATATATAAGGATTCAAGATTTTACTATTTTGGTAGGTAATTTTTTAAACCTACTACATAATCCTCAATTATATGAATGAAAAAACAGTCTACAATTTCAATCTTAGACAGCTTACGAAGATGACAAATAGACTCCGTTGAGAAAAAGAAATTAATTTTTCTACTAAGCAAATAAGCTTTGTCTCAGTACCAAATTCAAACATTTTTTTTTCGTACCAAATCACGTGAAAAAAATATAAAATAGATGCGGGATTGTTGTGTAACAGATAATATCACGATTATTGCTGCTGCCGCTATTATTATTATTATTGTTGTTGTTGTTGTTGTTGAGAAGAGTATCCTTCATTGAATCAACAGATACGAAATGATTTACCTGTTAAATAGATATCGCAGCGTATTATTATGGGCCAAATCTATATGGATTATATCTATATATATATATTATAACTTCCTAGTATGGCTTCTTAGAAATACCAAATACGATAATGATAAGGGCAATTCTATTTAAACTCATATAGTTATAATCTCGCTACTAATAAAACAATGAGAATCAGTCAAAAAACTAGACTATATACCGAGTAAATAGGTGGTATATCGTTTATTTATTATCACTATTGCGTTCTACTATTTATTTATTTATTTTTAATTCATAACACTTTTTGTAACAAAAAAGGCTATAATAGCTTTAGATAACATTTGTTTGTATGACCCCAACCTGAAATACTTATGATCAATTATGTCTTTATATTCTTTAGAAATAACATATATCATACTTTCTCATAAAAGTGGTAAGAAGAAAACAATACTATACAAATGGTATTTTACTAATTAACCTTTATATACTAAATTGGGGCCATAATTTGGTGAGTAACAATATTATAACATAGAATATTTTCTCATAAAAGTGATAAGAAGAAAAACAATACTATATAAATGGTGTTTTACTAATTAACTTTTATATACTAAATTGGGGCTATAATTTGGTGAGCAAGGATGTTATAACGTAGGGAGGAGAACGATTTTTCTAATAATGATGCAATGGCAAGTCACATAAGCCGCACTCATGATGTACCGTCAAATGCTCTTGACATTCTAACCAAGAAAATTAAAAAAAAAAAAGAAAAGAAAAGAAAAGAGAAGAAAAGCTTCCAATCATGCATTTGATATAGATAATTTTAGTACTAAAATAGGTAACTTTAGATAGCGTGACTCGTGCATTTATTTTCGACCCTTATTTCATCATTTCGTTCCAAAAAAGGAAATGAATGACACCAGTATTATGTCCGCTTAAAAGAGAAAAAAAAAATCCATACGATTTCGACTTGTAAAATTAGTATAATTCTGACCACTTTTATTCTTTGTTCTATTTTGTTTTGCATATTTATTTTGTATTAGCAACAAACTTGAAATTAGAAATTTTTTAAAGTTCTTATACGAAAACGGAGCGTTTAATATTGTTTTTAAAATAAATAAAAATATTTTATTTTAAAAAATAAAATTTTTTAAAAATTATGCTGAGAGTTTTTCAAAAAATATGCGAAAATATTTTTAAAAATTCTGATAATAAAAACAATTGGGGTGTAACTTTCACTTTCACTAGTGTTACCTGCCATTCATTTCTATAAGTGAAAATACGAGGCAATTGAAACTTAACTCATAAAGAAAATTTATGACCAAATTTCATTATTTGTGCCCACCGACACTTCTATTTTAGATTCTTAGATATTATTTTTTTTAAAGGGTCTTAGATATTATTTTAGATTCTTAGATATTAATTCTGTATTTTTTTAACACGACACCTTTATAACATGAATTCTTAACAAATTGTAAAAAATTGTTGGTGGTTCATTTATGTGACGTTATGATAAACTCTTCTCCTCAACCCAAACAATAATTCATATATGTTTTATTTTTTCTTGTGCTAATTATAAATCATGGTCTTGGGGAAGAAAAAATCTAAAAGGTGCGGAGCCAAAAAGAAAAGCAAAAGGGCAAAAATGGGCAGACGGCAAGGATTAAAAAAAAAAAAAAAAATCCAAAAGTGCAATAAGAAAAAAAAAAATCTATATATATGAAATTGTTTTTTCTGTGAAAATCAATTGTTTATTTATTGCATTATAGTTTTTTTTTTCTTTTATAATCTTAATCTTACTCTTACGTGGCAAGTAGACGCAAGTGCGTGTTTTAAGCTGACGTGGCTCATAATTATCCAATTCCTATCTTATTTATTTACCTGCCAATTTCTTTCTTTTAATTTCAATAAATTTATTAAAATAAAGTAAAAGTTCAACGAATAACAGTATGGGCAAAAGAGAAGTGTCCCAAATTAATTATTTTAATCCAAAGATCATTTTTGATGTAATGCTACAAAATAATTACTATCAGAGATAATGTTATTATTGACACTAACTTTAACATTTATGTCAAATTAAATTTTAACATTTTATTACTTGGTTGATTTATTTATTTTCCATTAAATCATTAAATATTTTTTTAAATAATTATGATATAAAATACGACTTTCATGATACAACTTAAAAGTAGGATTATATGCGCTATTTTTTACATTTTTTGAGGTAATTATTTTTTACATTTTTGATGCCAAATACTACATCCACATTAACCTTTATTCAATAATTATGACATTAACTTTTATATGCGCTATTCTAATAACACGTCATAATTATCTCCAAAAAATAACTCGTCATAATTTTTTCTCTTATTTACTGAAAATATAATTTGGGTTTGAAGAAACCCAATATTATAATTTTGGAAACCAAAATAGATTTAAATACAATTAAATCCTACAAACCAAACCATCAGATAAATAAATAAATAAATATATATATATATATATAGTGTTGCCCGAACTCAAATTCCTCTCCCTCTCAATCATTCTCTGCTCCTTTTGAGTTTCTTTCCTCCAATCATCGTCACCTTTTGTTCCTCTGTTTCTCTCTCCAAATAAAAAAAAGTAGAAAGGAAATTCCATTTCGGTTAGAGAGAGAAAGTGGCAGGCAGCATAGAGAAACAGCACAAACAATCTCTCTCCTCTCACTCTCCCTCACAGCAGCAATTCTATCTCTATACGTCTCTCTCTTTCTCTCTCTAACGCTGATGGTGGAGGAGCGGTCCTTGTCGAGTCACTTGGGACACTCCATTTAGTAAATTTGAGACAAATATTTCTCTTTGTCTCTCGCTTTCTTGCTTTGTTTCTTTCCCCCTGTTTCACAATAGCTCTTCTTTCTAGGGTTCGCCTGCTTCGTACCTCCATCAGGTAATTTCTTTATTCTTTTCGTCCTTTGTGCTTTTTTTCGTTTTCTTGCAATTTTTGGTAATGGTAAACTTGTGAATCGTATTGTGGAGTTTGATCGGATTCGGATTAGTCTGTGAAGTTACGAAATGTTATTAACTTAGCAGTTATAGAGGTGCTTTTTGCAAATAATCATTTTGATCGTCAATTTTTCTAAAGAGTTCAGTTCGCATATAAATATTGGATCAAAAACTTCTTTTTTTTTTCGTTAACTAGGGATCTGACCGTAGGAAGTGAAGAGCTTTTAGTTTATAATTGTTTTTTTTTTTTTAAATTTTTATTGCTTCTTTTCCTGCTAAGCAGTTCTGGGCTTAAAAGAGAACTGTAATTTGTGACTTCAAGGTTTTTTTTTTTCCAAAAAAAAAATAAAAGGTGGCGGGTTTAGTTCAAATATGGGTTTCGAGCTGTCTGTGATTGTGTCTATTCATTACGAATTCTCCTTTTTTATTGGTGTCCCCTCTTGGAAATCTTCACGTTAAACTCCCTTTTGAAGCTCTCAAACTAATATTTTATGACATTGAAGTTCTCTCAAATTGTATATACCTTATTCTGTTGTTCCTTTGTTTAATATTACAATGATTTGGTTTGACGTTTCGCATATGTTTGATATGAAACTAAGTTTGTTCCTTTTAGTTGGCACTTTAGTGTCTTTAAATCTTTCATAATTGTCATGAAAATATGATCCTCCAATACTTACAAATCATTTTAAAGGAGGAGAATGCTTTGCTCAGCTGGCTCCGATTAGTTAGGATGGGAGCTTGTTTGTGTTGCCTAAACATTGAGAATTTCTTGCATATTGTCTTTCACTTTTTTACCTTTTTATTTTTAAGTGCATTTGCAATTTTTTGGTAACTCAAATTTTTTGAATATGTGGGGTCGCTTTCTTACATTGGTGTTGCTTTTGTTATGAGTATTCACATAAGCTATTTCCTCGAATAGAAACACATTGTTTACTTCTCTAATGTTTGTGTACTTCTGAATCTCTGATACTACAGCAAGGATTGACTCCTGTGTTTCTTGACTGTCATGCTTAAATCAGAAAAGTGAGGCAATGAAGCAGTTTACTCAACAGTCAATTTCAGGTTTTTATTTCATTTTTTGTGCAAATAATCTATTTTTGTTAAGTGGAGATTAAATTCAGTTGTTTTCTTATTGACATTTTTGGCACTCTGTCTGGTAGGCCCAACTGAGATTCCTGCCTCAAACACTTCTAAAGAAGTAGGCCAGGGAGCATGGGGAATTTTATCTGGATCTAATGCTTGCCGTGCTTCAAGTGATGCTACTCTATTTTCAAGCTCACTACCTGTTCTTCCACATGTTAAACGTACGCATGAGCTCTTCCTTTGAATTTTTTAGTTCTGTGTCTTTTAAAGGATCTCTTACCCGTTTGTGCATACACGCAGTGAACTTGAATGATACAGAAGTTAGTTATCAATCTGTTGATGATCTCTTGGCTGGCATAGAGAAACTCAACCAAAATGTTAACGGCGATGCTTTACTTGAAGATGTTAAAACTGGTGCAATCGGAAGTTTGCTTCCTGACGATGAGGAGGAGCTTTTAGCTGGCATAGCAGACGATTTTGACCTAAGTGGATTGCCTGGTTCCCTGGAGGACTTGGAAGATTGCGATCTCTTTGGCAGTGGAGGAGGCATGGAACTAGAAACAGATCCGCAGGAAAGCCTTATAGTGGGCATGCCAAAAATTATTTTATGTGATGGCGCTATTGGGAATGGGCTGCCTCATTATGCTCTTCCAAATGGCGTGGGAACTGTTGCTGGAGAACATCCATATGGCGAGCATCCTTCCAGAACATTATTTGTTCGAAATATCAATAGTAATGTTGAGGATTCAGAACTCAAATCTCTTTTTGAGGTAGTCCAAACTTACAAATATCATTTAAGCATATCATTGCATAGTTTTGTCTCTCTCTTTTTTTCCCCCTTAAATTTAATATTATTTTTTATTTTTTTATTTTTTGCGATGATTCATTAGAACCGCCATTTTTATCTTGTTGCGTCTCCTTATGTGTTGGATATAGGTGCATCTTCAAGACTCTGTGGAACTGGTCTTCAAGATTTGAGGCCTTTTCTTTTATTATTTATTTATTTATTTATTATTTATTACTTATTATTTTGATCCAATCAGTATTACCTTTTGTTTTATCTCTTATCCAGATTCCAGTGTCAAATTATTATATTTTCTTATTTATTTATTTTTCTTGCATTATCTACCTTTGTAGCAATATGGCGATATTAGAACTCTGTACACTGCATGTAAACATAGGGGCTTTGTGATGATATCTTATTATGATATTCGTGATGCTCGAACGGCTATGCGTGCATTACAAAACAAGCCACTGCGGCGGAGGAAACTTGACATTCACTTCTCCATTCCAAAGGTCAGAACTACTTTTTGAGTTTTCTTTTTTTCTTATCTGATTATTGGTTTGTTTCTCATTCATTTTTGTCACGACAGGACAATCCCTCGGACAAGGATATTAATCAAGGAACATTGGTGGTTTTCAATTTGGATCCTTCAGTTTCCAATGAAGATCTTCGTCAAATATTTGGGGCCTATGGAGAGGTCAAAGAGGTGATAATTTATATCTTAAAGCTTTCTAACCTCGTTTATTTATCTTATGCACTGACCAATGATCCTGTGGTATCTATTTGGAAAAAGCAGATAAGGGAAACACCACATAAGAGACATCATAAATTCATTGAGTTCTATGACGTTAGAGCCGCAGAAGCAGCACTCAAGTCATTAAATAGGAGTGACATAGCTGGTAAACGCATAAAGCTTGAACCCAGTCGGCCCGGTGGAGCTCGCCGAAAGTGCGTATATCTATTTCACTTGTTATTATGTCATGCATAGTATACTCTTATCACCTGAAGAATATTTCGATTCTCTCTTTTGGTAGACATTTAAGTATCAGAACGTCTGTGTAACGGCCAAATGTTACTGGTTTTTAATCCACCACGTTGGTCTTGACTTCCAGTATTTTTGTGTAACAACAGAATAGTTTAGATGGTATAATTCATATTTTTCTTGTTGTAGCAATTAGCAAATGGTGAATATATCTACTTTTGGAATGTTGTGCAAAGCACTATTGCTGGTCTCCAGCAGGAACTTTAGTTATTTAATCCCCTTTATGTATGTATATATTATTGTTTCAACCTGGTTATGCTAATTGAAGCCAACAATTCTTATGCTTTGTACTTTTTAGCTTGATGTTGCAACTGAATCAAGAGCTTGAACAAGACGAGTCGCGTAACTTCCGACATTCAGTTGGTTCTCCAATAACCAACTCGCCACCAGGTAATGCTCTTTGAGATATGTTGTACGACTTGTGAGCATTTAGCTTTACGATTGTCTATTTTGTTATTTGGTTCTTTACAATTGCCGTTTTTATGCAAACTGAGTTAAGGCTGCAATCTTGTCAGGTAACTGGATGAAGTTTAACAGCCCTATTGAACAAGGTTCCATGCACAATATTAGTAAATCTCCTGGTTTTAGGATCTTGAGCCCTACAACCAGTAACGGTTTGCCTGGATTAGCAGCAATTCTGCATCCCCAGGTGTCAAACAATGTGAAGATTTCACCTATCAGTAGGGACCAAGGAAGGGCCAGTCATGTGGAGCAGATGTTTAACAGTGCAAATTCAGTTCACGGATCTTCATTTCCACAATCACATTCATTTCCAGAGCAGAAGGTAAACCACTTTCATGGTAGTATGCCTTCTTTTGGCCCTTCAACATCGAACGGATCTAGAGTGGAAACTTTATCAGGGCCACAATTCCTATGGGGAAGTCTGAATCCTTACACAGAGCATGGCAGTTTGGCTTGGCAAAGAACAGCTGTGGGACAACAGTATACATCCACGGGAAAGGCTCATCCTTCTCCACTCTCAGCTCGTCATGGCTCCTTTCTTGGTTCATCTCACCATCACCAGCATCATGTCGGATCTGCTCCATCTGGAGTTCCTTTAGAGAGGCACTTCGGTTACTTCCCTGGGTCACCAGAAACTTCATTTATGAGTCCTTTTGGGTATGGAAGCATGGGTTTAGGCCCCAATGATGGAAAGCTAATGGCAAATATGGGCCCTCGTGCTGCTATCAATGCTGGAATTTCTATGCCAGGAAACATGTCAGAAAATAGTTCGTCAAATTTCAAGATGATGTCCTCGTCAAGGCTTAGCCCTATGTTTTTAGGTAATGGCCCTTTCCCAGGACTGCAACCTACAAGTATTGATGGTTTCGCTGAGCATGGGAGGAGCAGACGGGTTGAGAACAATGGAAACTTGGTTGATAGCAAGAAACAGTTTCAGCTTGATTTGGACAAAATTATCAGTGGGGAAGATACTCGGACAACTTTAATGATAAAAAATATTCCAAATAAGTAAGATTGACATCTGTGACCCTCTCACGTGTAACTTGGAGACTCACTCCCTTTTTTTCTTTTTTCTTATTGTTTCTTGATGATGCCAATGCTACTGCTGTCCTTTAGATACACCTCCAAAATGTTACTTGCTGCCATAGATGAGAATCACAAGGGTACCTATGATTTTCTCTATCTGCCAATTGATTTTAAGGTAATTGTTTGACGCCTTACTAGGTAAAATTTTCTCTTAGTATTATCAGGTTTATTTGCCACAACTCTTCTATTAAATTACAACTGGTTCATATTCCTGTTTCTGGCTGCAGAATAAATGCAACGTGGGTTATGCATTTATCAATATGCTGTCTCCGTCACACATCATTCCTTTCTATGAGGTGTTATGTTATCTTTTATGCTTGTTGAAATACTCTAATCTGTTGTTTGTGTTACTTTCATCTCATTGTTCAAATAAAGCACGTGTTCTGTTGATGCCTACAGAAAATATATCTTGTGGCTAACAGATTTGTTAAAAAAAAAAAAGAATAAAAGAAAAAACAAAATGTCAGCAGACTGTAGCATGCCTAGAAATGAAAGAGTACTCTAGTTGATGTAGTCTTGAAGGTGTTTAGATCCACTAACATTCGTAGATCTCTGCAGGCTTTTAATGGAAAGAAGTGGGAAAAATTCAACAGTGAGAAAGTTGCTTCCTTGGCTTATGCTCGAATCCAAGGGAAGGCAGCCCTTGTGAATCACTTTCAGAATTCAAGCTTGATGAATGAAGACAAACGCTGCCGCCCGATTCTCTTTTATTCAGATGGTTCAGAGGCTTGTGCCGAGGTAATAAATTCTAGAAATTTATCATGAAGGAAAGGAAGTTGAGTTTTTCTATCCTAACGTGTCCTTGAATCACAATGACGAGAATTGAAGCTCATAAGAAATTTTCTCTTTGTTAGAAATTATCAAGTTATCTGAAACGTGAATTTCTGTGTGGACGTGTCAGTCTGGATGGATGAATAAATTTTGATGTGATTTTGTGTTTGTCCTATGTAGATCGTTCAGGAACATCTTCCCACCAACACTTTGAACATTCCAGCCTGTTGGCCGAAAGAATTACACACAGGTGGCTCCCCAGGTAGTAGTCCAACTGAAAATTCTCATGAAATGCCAGAAAAGAGTTGACAGTTTACTTGAGGAAAGTTGCCATTGACCCAATTTGATGGCAGTTGTGGGTTCTAACCATTGCACATAAACTCAACTGTATAAAGTTAGGAAGAGAAGAAAAGGATCATGACGAAAAAAAGTGTCCTGTTTTTGTATTACAGTTCTTTCTTTTTTGTAGCATTTACCATAGAGCTCCGGCAGAAAGAGCCTCTTTTTGATGTGTGGCTCGGTGGTCTGATACACTAGGGATGAGGATGAACAAATCATATGCGCGGAATTGGATTCTCCTGTCAGATGCATTGGATATGCATATCTCTTGTTCTTCGTCTAGGTTGGTTTTTCCATTTTGTGAAGTGGGTAGTCTAATTATCAAATCTGATGTTCATATTGATGTGTTAATAGATGTGTTTTGAGCGATTAGTTGGCGATTAACATGGGGTAAAAATTGTATAGGGGGAGAGAAATATGCTTCCTTTTTGTCATTCTTATGTACTGGGGACCTTAAATGGGAATTTTACACATGTATTTAAGAAACAAAAATTGTTTGAGATACTTGTTTATTCTGTCCCATTCTTAGTGATTTTTTTTCTTTCATTTTGAATGACGGTATGCCTGTGTAGTTTGAATACTAACCTCGTGATCTTTCTGCGAGATTTGAATAAGCCTAGACAAATTCTGCTACTTTTTCTTTCCTTTGCCTATTAGCGGCAAAAACCTATCATGAATATTTTGAGACGCAAAGAACATATGCTAGAGGTACCATGACCAAAAATGGTGTGCTTTGCATTGGCTAAAACAGAGAGAATCAACCGTGTAACACTCAAAAGAAAGGTTCGAGAGCTTATAATTTATTCTAGATATTTAAGCATCCAATTCCTCCCCTTGTGAGGCAAGACCGGAGTACATACAGTTTCCAACCAAGATTACCTTCATAGACTCTACTTAAATCACAGGATATACATATACTCGTTGACAGAATTTTGTTGAAGTCGATAACATACAATGATGAAATCATCGGCATAGCAACGGGAAGCCATATTAGGTAAGACGACCTGCTCGTGAGCAAGGCGGCCGAGTGCTTGATAACCTTGAAGGGTAAACAGATTGAACAGATCGAACTATGGTGTACCAAGAAAACCGAGATGTCACAACTCTCATGCCCTGATTGAGGAGTCATTTAAACTGTGATCTTCAGAGTCTCCGAGAATGAAGCAAGCAGAGTTCTTTGGGTTCCTGAAGAAGGTTCAAGTCATCCTGCTTGAATCTGCTCTTGATCCTCCCCTTTGCCTTTCTTTCCTGATTTTGAATTCGATGTCTATGAGGAAGTAACACTTGTTATGCTCTCTGACATACTTGACCTGCCCATTCATCCGACCAAGAAGTTTCCGAGACAGGTTTAACCCAAGGCCTTCCTGTGTAGTCCATTGCTTTCCTCCCTCAAACATGTCCTGGATAAGAGCAGCAGGAAGGCCTTCCCCAGGATGGCTCATTCTACATGCACACAGAACAATGAAAAATTAGTCTGCAACTCTGCACTAGCATCTGAATGAATGTCATTTTTATGTTGTGGTACAACTTGATTATAATCAACTTTAAGAACACAATATATCTATAAAGAAAACTCAAACGGAACAATATTCAACATCTCTTTAAGGTGAGAAGTATTTCTGGTTTATGTGAACATAGGGAACAAGCCAACCTAGCAGCAGAATTTCAAGAAAAAATGACATTGCATTAGTCAAAAGAATTCTTTTCAACAAGTGAATAATTTCCATAGAAATAGATGAATGTTTAGAGGAAACAAAACATGATTCACATCTACTTTTGAGGAGTTTATCTAGAAGGTGCCATTCCAGAGATAGAAGAAAACAAGAAACTTTTTCCCCCCCCTTTTGCTAACAAAAAACAATAAACATTTAGTATTTTAGGATTGGTGTTAAAGACATTGATTCAATCTTGAGAAGGTTTCCACCATGTATATACGGTAAGGTATTTTTAGCCTATTGGACAACAGTTTCTGTAGCTTTTCAATGAGATGGAGATGACCCATTTGCAGTCGTTTTTCACAAAGGGAAAAAAAAGGTAACTCTTGTGCTTAGTCAAAGCTCAAAACTCAGATTCACAAGGAGACTTCATTTGATTTAATCAACATTACTAAGATATGAATGACACAAAATTTTTTGTGAATGATCAAAAAAAATATTGTTGAGGTACCTGAACTGTAAGCGGATAAACTCGTTGCCATCCTGTATTAACTTGAGACCAGGGGAAATTCCTATTTCAACCCAGCCATCTGATACAGGTGCATGATGCACAACATTGAGCAAGAAATCTGACAAGACTAACTGAAGCCTAATATGATCTCCATACAGGTATAGTGATTTGATCTCTTCAGGAATCTCATGAAAAAGCTGCAAATTCTTTTCCCTCAGCAGTATCATTGCTTGACTAACAATAGCGTCCAACACATTTCCCAAGCGAAACTCTTCCATCTTTAGCTCCAAACTGCCGCTACAAGCAGAATAAGGTGTTGGACGTTTTCTTAGAAAAGGAGACCAAAAAGGAAGAAAAATAATACAACCTTTTTCGGCTTACTCGGACGAATTCATAAAGTTACAAATTGGAAAAAAAAATAATAATAAAATTGAATGGAAAAAAACTTCGAAATTAAACGCCCTTAATAACTTGACAAGAACTTGGATCATTCTTAATAATCTTAATTTTAAGTACAAGAATGAAATAAGTAATTGGAGGGATGAAAGAGTTGACATGTGATTAAAGATCTTCCAATTTCCTGTTTGCACTAGGAAGATTGAAGAAGACTTACCCTTCCTCGATATTTCCTAAATCATCTTCAATAATCATCATGATCTGTCTTTCACACGCATCACTAGCATCCAGAAATTGCTTCTGGTTTTCTGAAATAGCTGTATTTTCCAGTAGCTTGTGAGTGAATCGAATACCATTCAAAGGGTTCTTTATTTCTTGTCGAATGTAAGCCAACTCTTTAAGTTTCGAATATCCTTCTTTATCCTCTTTCCTGCATACTTCCAAGGCTTGCTGTACATCAGGTGCAACAACCTGCAAGAAGCAGAAACAGCCCATCGCATTGTCACCCGTGTCAGTCCTCTTGTTTGCTGTGAATAAAACCTCAACAAATTTCCCTTTTCTATCGAAAAACTCCAGAGGAAACTTTTCGATATCTTGGCCACTGATTCCCCGGTACAATATAATCATAAACTTGGTTAATGAATCTTGGCCTTTTAGCCTGCAGAAACTTCCAAAGATTTCCCCTGGAAGCACTTTACCAAGAACTTCATCTCTTGACCAACCAGTCAGTTTTTCCATCGCCGCATTCCATTCGGAGCAGCAAGCATTCTCATCTGATGCGAAAATGGGCGGTATCAATGGGTTAAGACTCTGTATGATAGCCTTATAATCACCTTGCAAGCGGATAAATCTATCCATGACGACTTTCTCGCTAGTGATGTCCTGACCAACAAAACACACTCCGACTATATTGTTTGCATAATCCCTACTTGTACAAGTGTTGGCCACTATATATACAACATTGCCTTCCTTTGAAGTTCCAAAGTTCCTCAGTTTTAATTCGATGTTTTTCTCTTCCTCACCTGAACAGACGGCATTGAAATGAAAAAATAAAAAGAAATAGGCGCAAACACCATTAAAAAACAGAAAAAAAAATGGTAAAAGAAACTTCAGGAACGCAATCTTACATCGCTCTGATATTACAGCAGATATTTTCTAGAGGCTGATAACCTTATGAGAAAGTTACTGTAGTCAACAACATTCTGAAGAACAGAAAGAAGTAACAAAAGATCTATAGTAAGGCCTTTAATCATTAAGACAAGAAACAAGTTACCTTGCAAAGCTCTTCTTAGAAGATTTCTGACCGCTTCGCGAGAGTCTTCATGAATCACTTCATTAATTAGGGACTTCCCCATAACTTTGTCAATTTGTAATCCTGTCAATTCAGCAATTTTCTTATTCCAGCCATTGATTACGCCAGCTGAATCAACTCCAAAAATAGGAACAGTTGCTGTCTCGATCAATTTTACCATCTCGCAAGCCACAGAACTGAGTTCATCCATCTCCCTTATCTCAGTATCATCGCTCCGCTGTGCACAACTAGGTGTTTTTAGACCACTGTCCTCCATGTCCTGAAACGAGTCTCTCATTATAAGCTGCAAAGAATGAATGGCATTTATCTCCGAAACCTCCCAAGGCAGACTTCTACTTTTCACTACTTCAAGGAAAGCTTTAAAGGATGATCTCGGGTGCATTCTTCCACTGTCATCCTTATCTTCTGGATGATGCTTAGCTCCTCCCCACATGACTTCCTCAGCAGCGTGAGACCTGAACCAAAACAAGAAATCCTTTGACGTGATTCTTGCAGTTGCCATGCCACAAACAGCATCACCCAATAAGGCTGCACCTGGGTAGCCAGCATCTGCCAAGCTATCGGTGCTCAGTCCCGTGGAATCCCCATGATTTTTAAGTAGCCAGTCAGCAATATCTCTTACCTGTGATTCAGTTGGAGTTACACCAAGTAACCAACACGAACCACCAAAGTGCAATGCAGCCCCATCACACTTCACTAGATCCTTGATACTCGGGGATTGCGTCACGATCCCATATGGGGCATCTCGGAGCAGCATGTCGCAAAGCAATGTCTGTGTTTGGAGAATTCTTTTCTCAGCCAGTTGGGATGCCAATTGTAGCTCCATGTGGAGCTGAAGTCCAAACGCTTGCATAAGAAATTCGCAAGCATACCGAAGTGTGAAAGGAACATAACGCGGCGAGGTGTGGTGGCACACAACCAACCCCCAAAGCTTTGTTGACTCATTACTATTTATGACAACTGCCATAACCAATGAGGCCATAGACCCCATGTTGGCCATGTACTGTGTGTGGCAGTTGTGTGGTGAACGGAGCGTTGAATTCACCAAGCACAATGGCTGCTTCAACTCTTCACTCTGAATGATCCTAACCGGAGTGGCATTACAGTCACAGATAATCCTAACACGGTTCTGCTTGAACAAGAACCGAGCAGCTTGGGGAATATCCGTGGCAGGATAGTGTAACCCCAAATAAGGTTCTAAATCCGACCTCCGGATTTCGGAAACCACCTCACCATGATCATCCTCATGGAATTTATAAACCATAACCCTGTCATATCCGGTAAGCTTCTGAACATCCTCAACAACCGTATCGCACAACACGCCAATATCTCCACCAGGGAGGGACTGCAGCCTAGAAATTGCCCGAACAGCAAGCTTCTGCGACTGCACAGCGCCTGCAAGCGACAATGCAGGGTCACCCGACCTCGCGGGCTCCAAATCGATCACAGTCCCCACATCAATTCTATGCAAAATGGCATAAAATGGCTTCTGGGTAGTCCTAGAATAGACCCAAATAGGGTTTAAGAGCGAAATCTCCCTCGAAGCCGCAGCTTTAGTGAGTGAAGCCGCAGAAGGAGGCGTGAAAAGTGTTCTAGCATCAATCCCAATCAAACTAGAACCAGCAAAACCCAACATTCCAAAGCAATTCTCACTGTAACTTATGATTTTAAAACTGGGCTCCTCAATTGCAATCATACAACCAAAGGGTTGGACCAAACCGCCCCTCTGAATCCTCGACAAGTAAGCGGTAATCTGCTGTTCAGGCACGGATTGGGAAGCGTGAAGAACTGATCTTGAGTAGTTAAAGGACTTACCGGAAACGCCAGACTGCTCGAACTCGGCCAAAATCCCGGCGTCGGCATTAAAACGAGCGATCTCTTTGTCCCTTTTGTCCTTGTCCTCGTCGTAGTCGTTTTCGTTGATTCTGGTTCTTGTGTTTGTGTTTCTGTTATTGGTGGTGGGTTTCATGTTGCTTGCAGATGAGGATGAGAAGGTTGACGTCGTGGGCTTTTCGCCGCTTCCAAACCCCATTTACAGCCCTCCCAAATCTCTCTCTTCTTTCTGCTTTCTGGGTTTTTTTTTTTTTTAAGCAGAAATGAGAGGAGAAGAACTCAAAAAGTAGACATCGGGAGAAGAGTTTTGTTGTTATCAGCGCCGTACTACTAGTACAGCTACTTGATGGGCTTCTTGTTGGTTGTGATGAATGTACTGGTTCCACTTCCTCTCATTCTTCTTCGCCTTCTTGATGCTTAGCGTCGTACGTTGCAAATGTCGCTTTCATTGTTTTTAGCAGTTTGTTTGGGATAATCTTGGTATGTGGCTTGGTCGTAGTCTGATTCTTCTGCATTATTAACTTTGGCTGTTGAGAATTAATAACTGTCAAAAGTTAAAAAAAAAAAAAAAAATGTTGGGAGAGACGGAAAACTAGAAAGCACAACTCTTTCTTTTTTCAATTAAAAAAAAAAAGTTCTGAATTTGGTGTGTCTTGAGTTCAGATAACAATTTAATTTATTAATTCAAATCTTAATTTAATCATACAATTTAAATTAAATCATTAATTTAAATTTATTTACCTAATTTTCACCTGTCATATGATTTATTTTCAATCTAATATCCTTTCTTTAATTTAAAAGTCCTGCTTGAGGGGGAGAAAGCTGTTACGGGTAACTTATGCTCCAAAATTACTTGATGCGATGTTACTTTAAGATATATTGAAGTAAAATTAAGCGTCCCATTCGAACAAAGTTTTTAAATTTTTTTTGTTATTGTGTTTTTTTCTCATAAAACTCAAACTAAAAAATTGTTAAAACAATAAAAAATTTTTGATTGAGTTTTCCATGATATTGAAATTTTTAAAATTTGAATTTCAGTATGATAGATGAGTTTAATTACCTCAAAGCAAGAGAGAAAGAATTACATGAGATTAAATTTCTCAAGAATATGAAAAATTTTGTTCTTATACCAAACGTAAGAATATTAGAAAATTTTTATTCTAATTCAAAGATTACTCTATATCGAATGCCCTTGAATATTTATTTTGACAAAATTGAAATAACATTGAATTAAATAATAGTTTCACAATATCTTTTTATAATTCGGGATGGTAATCTTACAAAACCCAAAAATAATAACCCAAAATTTCTCTCACACACTTCCTGCTGTTAATTATTAATCTGGCTAAACATCATTAACACCAAACTCAAGTGAATTTATAGATCTGTTCAAGGTAAAAAGAGCTTCTGCTTCTTTCTGCTTTGGTATAAATTTTAGTTTGTGAGCATGGATTTATAGAATCTGTTGTCCCCCACAAGGTACATCAAGTATAGTTTTCATGTCTGCCATGATGTGAAGTTTGTTGCATATTTTTGTATGTGTTAATAAACACATGCAATTTATGTGAAGAAAAACTTGAAGATATACAATAATGCATCACATTAAGTCGGCAGTTTTTTTTTTTTTTTTTATTTTAATTGAGGGAACGTCATACATTAAGTCATTCTAAACATACTAATATGATACAATATCAAAGTGATGCAAAAATAAAGGAGCAATGAAAGAATTAAAGATGCCCAGTAAAAGAAAATTTTGTAACTTCCACTTTTTTTTTCTTTGAAAATTTACTGTGCAGAGCTCACTACAGATTAGTTTGTTGATAGCCATGTGTTGATATTAGGCTTTTGTATAATCATTTTTTTTTATAGAATGTATGACCAAAGTTATGGAAAAAAAGAAAAGAAAACTATAAAGTAAACCAGATCCAAAAGTGGGTGCAGAAAGGTTTTCAAACCATAAATCTTGGGACAAGGTACACAACATTATTTATCGGATAAACTTGTGGACAGAAATAGAGACATGCAGAACAGATATTGGCCACAAGTATCGGAATTTTTTTTTCTTAATATTTAAATATATTAAAAGGCATAATCTGTAAAGTGTCGTCCAGTCAATTCTTTGGACCGTCGGAACGACAACTCTTTTTTAGCAGTTCAGACAACAGACTCCTAGGCATATTTTGCTAAGCAGATTCCTAGGCACTTGTTTGTGTTGGAAACAAAGTGCGCAGCGAAATTTTTAAAAATTTTCATCATCAGATTATTTTTCAAAACACAAGTTTGACATATTATATGTATAAATTAAAGAGATCTTACTAACCTCAGTGTGCCAAAGAACCTCCGCAACCTGTGTAGAGAAGTAACGTTCCAGAAGAGCCTCAACCAACTGGTCTTCTTTGCTATTCTCTATCCACAACCGGAGTGAGTGTGGGCTCACACGTACAGCTCTTCCACCGGTGACTCTCCTTCCAACCAATAGAGAGAACCCAAAGCTAGTGTTCGTAATTTGTGAACAAAAGCTCTCAGGGAGTTTTCAGATGCTCACTAGAAGAGTATCACTCTTAATCTCTCAAATTGATCTGAGTAAATCATTAGACTCACTCCCTTTTTATACCTATTGGTCCTTGGGGTCAGTCCATATCAGATTAGGTCTCAAAAATCGAAACAGAATCAAGTTCGGATCAATATCTGATAAGATACGCGTGAAAAATGCGTAATCTTAACTGTCGCGGTCGGCATGCCGAACTGTGTGATAGGCAGGCCGAACTGACCAGTTCGGCAGGCCGAACTTTCTGATCGGCAGGCCGAACTGCCGAGAAAAAATCTCCGCGAATCTTTTATTTTCCACCCGAGATTCTAAAGGATAAAGTCTCAGTTTTGATTCAAATAGCCCAATAGAAAAGATATCTGATCAAAACAAACTTTATCAAGATAATCTCTAAGAAAATAAATCAATTCACAATAATTCTACAAGTTTATCTTGTTCTAATTGTCCAAAATTAAAAAAACCGATAAACAGACAAGAATTATCCGAACGCCATAATTCAACAAGTTCATCTTGAACTAATTTCTTACATAATTAATTCAACCGATAAACAAACATGAATTATTTGATTCTTATAAATTTTAAACCAATCTGATAAATCTGACATAAGTCACCAATTATTGGAAAAGCACGCCGTGTCGTTACAGGATTTTGTGAGCTAGCAAAGGGGACCAAAATGGACCTATAAAGTTCAAGCTCATGATAATTATGAAACCCAATATCCCAGATATACATTTCACAATTATCAACTCCAACGCTACTCCACTAAAAGCTTGGAGCTGCACTCTCGAACTTTATAGAATTACGAAGCTCGTGTAGCTAAGTCTCCATGACATATCATAGTGTATCGCATCCCCATATGATCATCCATAATCGGCTTAAGGACAAGTTCTGTCTTACCTTCCCGATTATTTTTATCTTACGTTCCATTGTCTCACCATTAGAAAACTTACCATCCAAAGATAGTATACCATTCGGTTACACCTATGTATCCAAATGGTTGAGCGCTCTAGTTTTCCAATTACAGGACAACGCATATAAGAGGATATCATTACTCCTAAAGAGGAGCTATGGATTCCATATCTATGAATAACAAGTCTACGCTACCAAGAGTCATGCCTCCAACGTACCGGCATGCATGCCACTATAGAGATGTGGGAGTCACCCATTGGTACATCAAAAGACACAAATCGAGACAACGGGCCCATTATTCATCTCAGGATTAAGATACAATACAAATGATTGTCTAAAGTGAATCGATTTGCCAAGACAGAATTATTAATCCAAATCAATTCACTTTATGTCCCGATCCAACACATCGTCACCTATGACAACGCGCCAATGTTTCTATTCACGGAGTCCAACTCCGATGGCCAAGACAAACCATCTCCCAAAAGGGATATAGACAACATAACAATCTTTACATGAATAAAGCGCCCAACTTTATTCCCTCGATTGCGGATCATATATTTTAGACCATCACCTTAAGAGTCGTGTCTACCGCATAATCATCCCATCATATGCCCAACTCTTAAGGTTTAGACTGACAGTCTCAGACTACTGTTTGCTTATCATACATTCAACAAATATGAACGTAAAGAGGACAATATTTGGTATATATAAATGAATAAATTCTTTATTGATAAAAATGTCTCCAAAAACGTATTACATTTTTACTCCTTAGAGCATACATGTCTAACAGTTTGGTACAATTTTTTTTTTTTTTTTTAGCTCTCTGATGCATCTTAGTTTTAGCATCAATTTGATGGTAAAAACGACGGGTCCTATGTTTATTATATAGAACAAGACCGTAAAATAATAGAATGTTTGAGGGCATTGGTTTAGAGCAGTTATAACTATGACAGCATATGACAATTTTATATAATTATTATAGCACATTAGAATTTTATATTAAACTTGGTTTTTTTTTTTATACTGTAGCATGTGAAAATTTTATATTAAAATAATAAAAAATTTTGGCTGAAAAAAATGCTATACACCTTATAAAATTTATTCTATGTGTTATTAACAAAATATTTTTTAATTACACTTTCTTATTTTATTTGGAGATTTTATACCTTATTTTGCAATGTAAGATTCCTCCTCCAAGGACTTGAAAGACAAACTCTAACTTCAATGTATAAGTATACATGTGGAGTAGCATATTTTCCACCGATTTATTCCTCATCTTTTTTTTTTTTTTTAAAGAACATGTATTCAATATCTTGATGGCTGATGCATTCAATATCATGATTTAAAAAAAAAAAAAAAAGTTCTACACACAATAGACTCGTTGTAATATTATGGAGCAATATGCATGTTTTTTTCACCGTTGAACATGGTAGTTTTGAATATAGATATAACTACAAAAAATCCAAACCCTATCAATAATACATTTTTTCAACTCTTACCAAAGAGATCTCTTTAATTTCAACCCAAAGTCCAAGCACTAATATAGGCATCTTTTTTTTTCTTTCTTGGTTTTACATCTTTTTTTTAAAAAAGAAAAACATTTATTCCCAAAGCGAAAAGAAAGGATTTGTCACCATCCAAAAAAGAGTAGCAAGTTGCTTAAGTAGAATCAAAACACTAAAACATGGGAAGACAAACAAGTTCCCCATCTAAGAAAGAGGAATTGAAAAGGGTCCAACGACAAGGTATGAGAAAATATTGACAAAAATCTTCTAATCTAGCTAAACGAGAAAAACAGAAATTCTCGAGCCACTAATGTCATTCATTTCCTAGCTTGTTATACATCTTTATACAAGTTATTTCTTCCTAACAAGTTACAGGTAAACTGATTTTATAATGTTATAGAGATGATTTCTCTTCATTAGTTGAGATTTTCAATGAAGTTCTAAAATTAAACCCCTAGTAATAATTCTTGCTACCCAAGGAGGATATTAGCACAAAAAGACGTACACTGCTATGATCATTCAAGCATTGATATGGTAGAAACAAATTAACTGGATTAAAAAACCAAGGTTAGAATGACATTGTAAGCAATCAAACAAGTTTTGTTATCATTTAGCATGATTTTTTTTTTCTCGTGCTAAATGCTTTTGTTCTCCTGAAAAAAAAAAGGAAAGAAAAATCACTTACAACGAAAACCATGAAATGGGTTTGGATAGACTTGTTCACCTAACTCTTGGGCATGCCCTACTAAATTTAATGCTACTATAAAATGGATATTTTGTTGTTTTGGAGCCAAGTTATCAAGGTAGCGCCCGCCACCATGCATGCTTTTGTGTGTTTGTTTTCGGTCCTCTCACATAGCCTTTCCTTCTCTTTTCTTTTACTTGGTATTTTCTTAAAAGAGTCAAAACTCAAAATGGGATAATGTATAGCTCGTCATATCTCTTACCATCACCGTCATCTCATCGGTGACACCTACTCTAGGGTGTGAGCCCCTGCGCCCTTACCATTCACTCGTTTATCTTTTGTGCTTGGTTTTGGTCAAGACACTCCAGACAAGATCACATGACACATGAAAATTTTTCAAACCTTAGCAGTTAGTAATGCTTTTCTTTACGCCCTAAAGTTTCAATCAACTCAGTAGTTCATTGTATATAATTTCTATATATACATGATTCAAAATTTAGTATTAATAATCTTACAGATGTAATATATTTGTCATACAATCAACAATCTGAAAGTAAATAGAAAATATTAATACATGAAATAAATAAATAAATAAATAATGTATATTGATTTTTTTTATGCACGACCAATATATCTTTATTCTTAGGCACTAATCCTAACAGTGGCATCCAGTAGACTACTGGTGGTATTCTCATAGATTACCTTTTTGACCGGCGGTGCATTTTAAGTAAAACATATATTATGTCTATGATCAATCTATTTAAGGGCCCTTCAAAAAAAAATTCATTTAAAGGGCACAAGTCAAAAACTCTAATATTACACTATGAATAAGAAATTCATCTCTTTTGAAGGCATTCCTCCAAACTATGGAACAAAGCTATTAGCTTCTTATTATTCAATTTACGATGTCTGGGTTTCTTATCCTCTAATTACTCAACTAATTAATAGTTTTACCTCATTCCTTTTTGTTTTTTTGGTTTTTGAGGAAAAAACAAAATTGGAAAATAAAAACCCATAGGTTCACTTATTAGCTTAAAAGTAAACCATTGGTTCACTAATTGAAGAATGTATACAAAAACCTCATTGGACGATGGTTACTCTCGCGAGTTAACTATAGTATGAAATGATAGACAAGAATTTTTTAGTGGTATACTTTCCAATTAAAAAAAAAAGTAAACCACTGGTCCAGGACTAAACTAAAAAAAGAATAATGTGGATAGTGGACTTTGTAACTCATAAAAGGGTTATTTTGAAAGAAGAATAGAAAATAGAAATTGATAGCTCGCTTCAAAACTCTAACGTAACCTAATTAATTTCAACAAGCACTTGGAGTGATGCTGACATATATAGGCCTCTTTTATAGCACGTCACAAGTGCCAAAACTTCAATTAATTGCCAACTAGTAGTTGGTAATCAAGCTTTTGTTTAAAACATATTCACATCTAGCTTTGCAGCCATGTGTCAAACTGAGAAGTGTGTTGTCAATGGGCTGCATTGTTTGATGGGACAAGATACAACATCTGTCAGATTGTTGTTGTTAGGGCTAGTGTCATAAGGAATATATCCTTTCATTGTATTCATAACATTTTAGTGAAATAAACAATAATATTTTAAGTATTAACAATGGTTCTTATATTACTTTCATATTAATGTTTTAATAAATATGTGATTCATGACTATTAAAACCAAAATTTTGAATTAAGCATATATGGAGTTTACATGTAGATAGATTCAATTTAGAGATTAAAAGTTTAAATTATATAATTCGCTATCTATGAATAAGGCTGGGCATTTTATTCATGATAGGACTGTAATGGAGATTTAGTCCAATCAGGGAGGCTGCTTATCTTGGCCGTCGGAGTGGATTAACTCCATAGTAGACGCATTGGTGTGGTAGACCTAGTAGTGGTCGCATACTAGACTAGATCTAAGGTTAAAATGATTTAATAATAATAGTAGGACTCACAGATCCAAATGACCACATCCAAATTTATGAGTCATACATGGAACTCTGTAGGAAAATATGTGCAGGGCTTTTAGCCAAACCTTAGGATCAACAAGGAGATGGTTTAGAAAGTTGAAGGCGGGGAGCATAAACTACTTTCAAGGTTTGAAAGTGGCCTTTCTCAACCAATTTGTGGGGGTAAGATCTTTGCCACCCGCCAAGGAGAAGTTGAGCTTCCTTACTCATGGGCCAAATGAATCCCTAAAGGATTAGATTGCGCTAGAGTATTAGCTACAATGGGCAGAGTCTTAGAGGATGTTGCCCTTACAGGGATACTAAGCAACATGCAGACAAACATTTCCTTTAGGGATGATCTCGACTGCAAAGGTCCCAAAACATACTAAGAGTTCCTAAAGAGGGCTAGAGGTTACATCAATCAAGAGGAGGTCAAGGGTTTGACATTCAAAAAATCAACACGGAGTGGCAGCGTAGTGTACAACCTCCAAGGAATGGAGGTAAAATGAGAGCAAACTTTTAGGGACAGGAAAACCCAACGCTACCTGTCTATGACCCTTCGACGAGTCCTACAGGATGAGTGGTTATCATAGATAATGCAAACGGCAGAGGTAGGAAGCAAGCAAAGGTCGACCTCAACAAAGTTACGACACTTATGACAGCTTTACTGCTCCCATTGACGACGTCTATCACCAGATCAGTGACCAACCCTACCCCTAGCATCCTCTACTGATGAGATCAAACTCAGATAAGCGAAACCAGTCCAAGTCTTGCAGGTTCCATGGTGATGTTTACGCTAGTGAGTGTGCGAGCTTGAAGGATGAGATAGAGAGGCTCATAAGGGAAGGTCAGCTATAGGAATATAGGGTGGGTAGAAACAGGAGGAATGAAAGGGCAAATGGTCTTCTTGGTAACAGAAGGAATGATGCGCCATGGTACAAAGGTGACCGGCGACCAAATGACGATAAACGCCCATAGGCATGATCTGCACAAGTTACGGAGGGCCATACCCTCTTGGTAACTCACGAAGATCCCAGAAGAACTATGCTTGAGAGGTGAGAGAGAGGTCCAAAAATAGATACTGGAATATCTTAACTAGCAGGCCTGCCAAGACACCGAAATATAGGGGGACAAATATTACTTTCTCAGAGGCGGATGCCCACGGGATTCATTTTCCACACAACGATGCCTTGGTGGTCGAGGGGATGATTGGAAACTACATTGTGTGCCAAATCCTTGTAGACAATAGCTGTTCAGTCAACATCATCTATTCAGATTGTTTGAGCAAGATGGGGATCTCGTTGAACCAAATCATGCCGAATTCTTGGCCACTATATGGGTTCACCAGAGATAACGTGTTCCTCGAAGGAATAATTACGCTCTCAATCACGGTGGGAGAAAAATTGAAAAAAACAACAATCATGTCTGATTTCCCCATTATAAAAAGGTAGGGTCCAGTACAAGGCAGTGATAGGGTGGCCTACATTGAGACCTTAAAGGCTATAACCTCCATTTATCACTAGAAAGCGAATTTCCTACAGCCTAAGGAGTGGGCGAGATAAGGGGGAATTAGTATGAGTCCACGCAAACTTACTCCGATGCCATCCATGCTTACGCCAATCCCAGGAGGATGGAAATGAGATGGTAAATGGGCCTATAGCGGAAGACTTGGACCCAAGGTTGGGGGAAGAGGTAACCAGCATAAAACCCATCGAGGATTTGATAGAAGTAGCATTAGATAGGGGTGACCCCTCCAAAGTTCTTAGGATTTGGGTCAAGGCTAAACTGCAAAGAAGCAGATGAGCTTAGGAGGTTCCTCGGCAAGAATCTTGACGCGTTTACATGGACCCATAAAGACATTAAAGGGATTGACCTAGAAATCGCCTGTTCCTGCCTCAATATCGACCCCAACTATCCTTCTAAGAGGCAAAAAATGCAATCTCTAAACCTAGAAAGATACGAGGCACTCAGGGAGGAGGTAGATAAGCTAGAAAATAACGGGTTTATTAGGGAATTACTTTACCTTGACTGGATCTTGAATCCCATCCTTGTTAAAAAGCCTGATGGAAAGTGGTGGACATGCATCGATTTCGGCAATCTGAACAAAGCTTATCTGAAGGACAGCTTTCCTCTACCCTGAATAGATCAACTGGTTGACACTACCGCAGGCTACAAATTATTAAGTTTCATGGATGCTTACTCGGGCTACAGCCAAATCCCTATGCATCCACAAGACCAAGAGAAAATCTTTTTCATTATTAATAGGGGCTCATATTATTACCTCGTCATGCCCTTTGGACTGAAGAATACTAGGGCAACATACCAGTGCTTGGTGAATAAAATATTTGCAAGGCAGATTAGGAGAACAATAGGGGTTTATGTGGATGATCTGCTAGTTGTCTATGAAGGTGAGCTGCCACATTGCTCATCTGGACGAGACATTCAATATTTTGAGGAAGTACAAGGTGAAGCTTAACCCCGTAGAGTGTGCATTTATTATTGCATCGGGGAAGTTCCTAGGATTTATGCTAAGCAGATGACGAATAAAGGCTAACCCAGAAAAAATCCAGGCCTTGCTAGATATGGAGGCTCCTCAAAAGCCCAAAGAAGTATAAAAACTTACGGGGTGTGTGGCAGTACTTAGATGATTTGTCTCTAGGGCGACAGATAAGTGTGCACTATTCTTTGACGTTTTAAAAGGGAGGAAACCCTTCGAATGGACGACTGAACGTAAAGATGCCTTCAAAAACTTAAAGAGCTATTTAAGGGAACCCTCACTGCTATCTAAAGCTCTGACTAGGGAGACCTTGCAGATTTATATCGCCGTATCACCCCTTACCATAAATTTCACGCTGGCTAGACAAGAGGGAAAAACCCAACTGCTAGTTTATTATACCAACAAACGATTGCTTGACGTAGAGACAAAATATCTGGAGATAGAAAAGCTAGCCCTAGCTTTAATTATGTTTGAAAAGATATTTCTTGGAGTACAAAATGGTGGTGTTAACAAACTACCCCTGGAGACAAGCTCTACAAAAACCAGCAAGCTCTGAGAGACTGCTAAAATGGTCAGTCGAGCTAAGCCAATATGACATTAAATACAAGCCTAGGACAACAATCAAAAGGTAGGTCCTAGCTAACTTTGTGGCAAAGTTCACTGTTAGACATGTATGCCTCAAGGACTAAAAGTGTAATATGTTTTGGAGACATTTTTATCAATAAAGAATTTATTTATTATTTATATACCAAATTGTTATCCTCTTTGCGTTTATATTTATTGAATGTATGTTAAGCAAACAATAGTCTTAGATTGTTAGTCTAAACCTTCAAGAATTGAGCATATGATGAATAGATTATGCGGAAGACACGATTTTTAAGGTGATGGTCTAAATTATTAGATCCACAATTGAGGGAATAAGGTTGGGTGCTTTATTCATGCAAAAATTGTTATGTTATCTATATCCTTAATGAGAGATGGTTTGTCTTGACCATCAGAGAAGGACTCCACGAATAGAAACATTGGTGCATTGTCATGGATGACAATGCATTGGATCAGGACATAAAGCGAATTGATTTGGATTAATAATTTTGTCTCGACATAAAGCGATTAATTATTGATTTGGATGACAATCATATGTATTGTATCTTAATCTTGAGATGAATAGTGGGCCTGTTGTCTTGACTTATGTCTTTTGATGTACCAAAGGATGACATCTACATTTTATGTTGGTATGCATGCCTATACGTTGGAGGCATGACTGTTGATAGCGTATACCTATTATTCATAGATATGGAATCAATAGCTTCTCTTTAGGAGTAGATGATATCCTCTTATATGCGTTATCTTGTAATTGAAAAGCTAGAGCGCTCAACCATTTGGATGCATAGGTATAACCGAATGGTATACCATCTTTGGATGGTAAGTTTTCCGATGGTGAGATAATGGAACATAAGACAAAAATAATCGAAACAGTATGACAGATTTTATCCTTAAGCCGATTATAGATAATCCTATGGGGATACGATACATTATGATATGTCAGAGACTTAGCTATATGGGCTTTGTAATTCTATATAGTTCAAAAGTGCAGCTCTAAGCTTTTAGTGGAGTAGCATTAGAGTTGATAATTATGAAATGTGTATCTAGGATATTGGATTTCATAGTTATTGAGAGCTTAAACTATATAGGTCTATCATGTCCTATTTACTAGCTCATAAAAAATCTTGTAACGATACGGCGTGCTTTTTCAATAATTAGTGACTTATGCCAAATTATCAGATTGGTTGAAAATTTGATAGGATCAGATAATTCATGTTTGTTTATCGGTTGAATTAATTTTATGAAAATTAATTCAAGATAAACTTGTTGAATTATCGGGATCAAATAATTTATGTCTGTTTTTTAGTTGGATTAATTTTGAATTAATTCAAGATAAACTTGTTGAATTATCAAGAATATTTATTTTCCTAGAGATTATCTAGATATGACTGTTTTAATCAAATAACTTCTCTAGTGGGCTATTTAAATTAAAACTGAGGCGCTATCCTAAGAATCCCGATGGGAAATAAAAGATTTGCTGTGATCATTTATCGTAAGTTTGACAGACTAATCTTTAAGTTCGGCCTACCGATGGAGTAAGTTCGGCAGGCCGATTTGCCAGTTTGGCCAACCAACCAAGTGATAAATAGATCACGTATTTTCACAAGGATTATATTAGATATTGATCTTGATTCAAATTTTTGAGATTTTATCTTATAAGGACTGACACCTGCACCCAACCTTTATAAATAGGGGAGTGAGACTCATTGTTATTTAGATCAATTGAGAGATTAAGAGTGAGACTTTATTAATGAGACTTTGAAACTCCCTGTGAGCTATTATTGTTCACACATCACGAACTGTAGCTTTGAGTTTTCTCAATTGGTTGGAAGAAGAGTCGCCTGGTAAAAGAGCTGTACAAGTGTGCCCACACACACACACACCGGTCGTCGATAGAGAATAGCAAAGAAGGTCAGTTGGTTGAGGTCCTTTTACAACGTCCTTTCTCTTCATCGATTGCAGGAGCTTTTTGGCAAACAAGGTTAGTAAGATCTGATCAATTTATGCATATAGTATGTCAAGCTTGTGTTTTGAAAAATACTCTAGTATAAAAATTTTAAAATTCTATTGCATACTATTTTTCCAACAATTGGTATTGGAGACATGGTTTTTACATAAATTTGCAAGTTTGTGATCATGCTATATGTATAAATCTTATGATCTTGATATCTTTTATGCTTGAATTTAATTTTTAAAGAGTTGGTACTCTAGGGTTTCTATATATTTAAATGTTGTCATGGATTATATGGTGAATATTTATTAATTAATTATGGTTGATTAAATTATTATTTAATTAATTAATTTATGCCTATTATGGTTCCTTAAATGTTAGAATGTGTATCTAGGTTTTTTATGTAATTAGATAACAGACTATCATCTCCATCTAGGAATTATTATTTAATTTTAAATTTGTAAGAATTTTGTAATTAAATAATCTTTCGGAGAAGACGGATCTAAAAGATGAATGACAGCGTTCCACAGGTATTTTTTGAGTCTATAAAATTTTATGTTTTTGAATTGTTGAAAATAAAATTTAAAAACTATGTAAAACTGTATTTTCTAGAAAAATGTGATTTCTACTCGATCGACATGCCGAACCCTCCATTTCGATAGGCCAATGGTTGCAGATCGGCATGATGAACACGAGGTTCAGCAAGCCGTCCACGGGGCAAAAATCTGGTGGCTCTAGCAGGAGGCCGAACCTTTCAATTCGGGAGGCCGAACCTTTCAGTTCGGTAGGTTGATCTATCATGACCGTCAGGTCGACCTGAAAAGATCGGCGGGCCGAAGGGTCATGACCGGTAAGCCGATTATACATATTGACATGCAGGTAGAGAGCTGTGAGTTTTCAAGAAAAGGTGCGTTTTCGGTGAAGTTTTGATTTTGTTTTTGTGAAAATTCTGAAAAACATTAAATTTGGATATGACTGGAAATATAGAGTATTCGATCTACGCGGGATTGAAGACTTGAAGATGGGAGTTACATGAAGAAAGATACAATTTGAAGATTTAAGGATGAAGAATCGATAATATGTTTCGATTTATCTCTCATAATCTTTATTTTCTTTTCTCTAGGGTGGAACCATAGTATTACAGTTATTTATTATTTTGCTTGTGGCTTTGCATGATTGCTTTGCTTATCTGCATTATAATATGATTTGCAATGTATACTGATAACATGTCATATAGAATAAGGAGTGCCCCTCATTAAAAATTGTTCATGCATTCAAAAGATTGAGTGGGAGAAAGCTTTTAAAGAGAAGACCTACGGCCTCCATCGTTGGTCCATAGGTAGCACATGGTAGTTCTGACCCCTAGGAAGGGACTTCATCATGTACCGGGTTGGATCTCCGAAGGGATAAGGTATTTTAGTATGATTTATGGTTACACACCCCTAGGTGGTGATTATAAATCATGGATAAAATAATAAAATGATAGTTATACACTCATGTTAATTTTATTATTAACCTCCCCTAGGAGCTCTGTTAATAAAATCAATGGCCAGAGAAATGATTATTAATATATGCTGGATCATACGGGTCTTGGATGACATATATTAACCAGGAGGGCATCTGTGTTCCTGATTGAATTTGGCAAGACTTCCCTAAGAGCTTGTTGAATTCTGATTTGGGAATTATCGTTGTAAGGTTGTGATATTTTCAAGTTTTTAACACATAAACACATTTGTATGCTATACATGATTGTGTTCTCTTATTAAAATATTATCATATGTTTGCTCATGTTTGGTATGTGTTCTTTATTGTAGATTAAAAATGTCTAAAATATGTTTCGTATGTGATTCTTTATTGTAGATTAAAAATGTTTAAAAATGCTTTATCATCGATACTTGACAAAAATCAATTAATCGAAGAAACTTATAATGATTAGAAACGAAACCTAAACATCGCCATTTCCTTTGAGAAACTCAAATTTGTGTTGACAACTCTGCGTCCTCCCGACTCTATGGGAGATTCCACTAATAAGCAGATCCAAGCATATGATCGCTGAAAAGATACCAATGATCAGGCTCGCTGTTATGTTATGGCCAACATGAATAATGTGTTGTAGGCTCGACATAAGGATTATAAGACTGTAAGGCAGATCTTGGATAATCTGGAAGACATGTTTGGGGGCCAAGCCTTAACAAAGCGGCAAGGGGTGCTTCAAAAACTCTTGAACTGCAAGCAGAGACCGGGGACGTCTATAAAGGAGCATATGATGTTAGTCATGGGTTACCTTGCTGATGCTTAAACCAATAGAACTGACATCGATGTTAAAACTCATATAACTATGGTCCTTGAGACTATATCCAAGGAATTTATTTTGTTAGAGCTACATTTAATTTGAGCAATAGATAGGATATGACCTTGATGGAGTTGATGAAATAGTTACAGGAGTTTGAACTGCTAATCAGGGAGTCTCTTGCTAGTAGCGAGGCCAACTTAGTGGCTGTCTTTAGTTCTAATCCCAAACTTAAGAATGGAAAGAAGCAATGGGCTAAGAGCACGAAGTTTTCTATTCTTGCAAATGACAAGAACAAGAAGAAGAAGAAAAAGAACCCAAAGAAGCTAAAGTGATTTTTTTGCTGTAAAGTCAAGCACATTAAGAAGAATTGCAAGGACTTCCTTTCCCAAGAAGGTAGGTGTGATCTTTTATATTTAGAAACTTTTTTGGTTGAGGAATCTAGTGAGGACAAGAAGAAGAAGAAGCAATGGCAAGAACATTAAGAAGGTAGGCAAGAACATTAAGAAGAATTACAAGGACTTCCTTTCCCAAGAAGGTAGGTGTGATCTTTTATATTTAGAAACTTGTTTGGTTGAGGAATCTAGTGACACTTGGGTCATACATTTCGATGCAACTAATCATGTTTGTGTTTCTTTACAGGGGTTCAAAGAAACGAGAAGTCTGCTTCGTGAAGACTGCACACTTTGGATGGGCGATGGATCCTTGGTTTTAGCTGAAGCAGTGGGAGACGTCCATCTTCATTTTGATAATCGTAGGATTTTAATTTTACGAGATTGTTTTTATATTCCTAAATTTAAAAGGAATTTAATTTATGTTGCTTGTTTATTTAAAGACTTGTATTTAGTTTCTTTTAATAATAAAGTGGTGATTTATAAAAACAAATCTTTTATCTGTTCTAGATGGATGCAAAATAATCTATATTTTATCAAACCTAAGATGTACTTACTGCTTAATGCTGAGATGAATGACAATAACTCTAAAAGACTTAAAACTTCTCACTCTAACAAGACCTATCTTTGGCATTTGCGACTTGGTCATATTAACCTGAATAGGATTCAAAGGTTGGTAAGGGATGGACCTTTGAGTCACTTGAAGGTGGTATCTATACCACAATGTGAATCCTGTTTGGAGGGTAAAATGACCAAAAGACCATTTGGGTCTAAAGGCAATAGGGCCGAAGAGGTTCTAGAATTTATGTATAATAATGTTTACGGACCCATGAACATCAGGGCACGAGGAAGGTATGAGTATTTCATCACTTTTATTGACGATTACTCAAGGTATGGGTATGTGTACCTAATGCACCACAAAAGTGAAACTTATGACAAGTTTAGGGAGTTTCAGGCTAAAGTGAAAAAGCAATTGGGTAGACCCATAAAGACACTTCCACCCGATCGAGGTAGAGAATACGTTTCTGATGAGTTCTTGGGACACTTATTAGAGAATGAGATTTTATCCTATTTGACTGCATCGAGCACTCCGTAGTAGAATGGCGTGGCTGAGAGAAGAAATAGGACTTTGTTGGACATGGTCAGGTCCATGATGAGTTATTCATCATTACCTTTGTCCTTTTGGGGATATGCACTACAAACCACATGTTATCTTTTAAAAAATGTGCCTTCAAAATCGGTTCCTAAAACTCCTCGCTAGTTGTAGACAAGGAAAAGGACATCTTTGAACCATATTTGCATATGGGGATGTCCGGCTCATGTCCTGTTTAGGGATGCGAATAAGTTGGAAGCACGTTCAAAAGCTTGCGTGTTTGTAGGATATCCAAAAGAGACTAAAGGGGGTTATTTCTATAACCCAAAGGAAAATAGAGTCGTGGTTTCAACTAATGCAACTTTCCTTAAGGAAAGTTACATGGACGACTTTAAACCTTGAAGCAAAGTGGTGCTTGAGGAGTTGGCAAGTGATTTGATCACTCCAAAGGTTTCGAATGAAACCGTTCCAATCAGTGTAGAAAAACCAAACGAACCCGAACAACAACCTAAGGGGCTTCAGCGTAGTGGGAGGATCGGGTGTCAACCCGAGAGGTATATGTTCAATGGTGAGGTCCACTTGGCTGAACCGGATGAACATGACAGGGATCTTACACTTATGCAGAGGCTATGGAAGATTTTGATTCAAAACTCTGGGCAGAGGCCATGAATATAGAGATGAAGTCAATGGAGACTAATCGGGTCTAGGAGCTTGTGGATCTTCCCAAAGGGATAAAACCTATAGGGTGTAAGTGGATCTATAAGAGGAAAAGAGGTGGATGGAAAGGTTGAAATCTTTAAGGCTAGACTGGTAGCTAAGGGATACACGCAAAAGGAAGGAATCGATTATGAGGAAACCTTTTCGCCTGTAGCCACGCTTAATTCCATCTGCATTCTCTTGTCCATAGTTGTCGTTCTCGACTATAAGATTTGACAAGTGGATGTCAAGACAGCCTTTCTAAATGTCTATCTTGATGAGTCCATCTATATGGAACAACCAGATAGGTTCAAGGCCAAGGGTCAGGAGGGTAAGGTTTGTAAGCTGCAAAAGTCAATATATGGACTTAAGCAGGCTTCCTGTTCTTGGAACATAAGATTTGATCAAGTGATCAAGACTTATATTTGCATAAAATATGGACTAATCATGTGCATACAAACACCTTAAGGATGGGAAGGTGGCTTTTCTACTGCTTTATGTAGATGACATTTTGTTAATTGGCAATGACATTGGAGCATTGTCGTTGGTAAAATTATGGTTGACCAAGCAGTTTGACTTGAATGTTGGAAAAATAGTACGCAGTGAAATTTTAAAATTTTTTATATTAGAGTATTTTTCAAAGCACAAGTTTGACATACTATGGACATAAATTAACCAAATTTTACTAACCTTGTTTGTTGAAAAGCTTCGCAATCCGTGAAGAGAAGTAACGTTTCAAAAGAGCTTGAACCAACTAGTCTTCTTTGCTATTCTCTATCCACGACCGGTGTGTGTGTGGGCATACTCGTATTGCTCTTCCACCAAGCAACTCTCCTTCCAACCAATTGGGAAATAACCAAAGCTATAGTTCGTGATTTGTGAACCACAGCTTTCTAGGGTGTTTTAGAGTCTCACCAGTAGAGTCACATTCTAGATTTCTTAATTGATCTCAATAACAATGAGTCTCACTCCCTTTTTTTATAGGGGTTAGGCCCAGGGGTCAGTCCTTATCAGATAAAGCCTCAAAAATTCAAATCAGAATTAATATTAGATAAAATCTGCATGAAAATGCATGATCTATTTGTTGTATGGTTGGCAGGCCGAATTGGAAGATTGGCCTATCGAATCTCTTCCATCGGCAAGCCGAACTTGAGGACCGACCTAACAAACTTACGATAAATGATCCCTAGGAATATTTATTTCCCACCCAAAATTCTTGGGATAGAGCCTCAGTTTTAATTGAACTAACCTAATAGAGAAGTTATCTGATTAAAACAATCATATCTAGATAATCTCTAGGAAAATGAATATTCCTGATAATTCAATAAGTTTATTTTGAATTAATTTATTCAAAATTAATCCAACCGATAGATATACATGAATTATCTTATCCCGATAATTCAACAAGTTTATCTTGAATTAATTTTCATAAAATTAATTCAACCGATAAACAGACATGAATTATCTGATCCTATTAAATTTTCAGCCAATTTGATAATTTGACACAAGTCACCAATCATTGAAAAAGCACGCTGTATCATTACAGGATTTATTTTAAGCTAGCAAAGGGGACCTGATGGACCTATATAGTTCAAACTCTCGATAATTATGAAACCCAATATCCCAGATATACATTTCATAATTATCTACTCTAACGTTGCTCCACTAAAAGGTTAGAACTGCACTCTCGAACTATATAGAATTACGAAGCCCGTATAGCTAAGTCTCCATGACATACCATAATGTATCGTATCCCCATAGAATCATCCATAATTGTCTTTAGGAGAAATTCTGTCTTATCTTCCTGATTATTTTTATCTTACGTTCTATTATCTCATCATCAAAAGCTTACCATCCATAGACGGTATACGATTTGGTTATACCTATATGTCCAAATGGTTGAGTGCTTTAGTTTTTCAATTACAGGATAACGCATATAAGAGAATATCAACTACTCCTAAAGAGGAGTTGTGGATTCCATATCTATGAATAATAGGTCTACGCTATCAAAAGCATGCCTCTAATGTACCGACATGTGTACCAACATAACAATGGATGTCACCCTTTGGTACATCAAAAGACATAAGTCAAGACAACAGGCCCACTATTCATCTCAGGATTAAAATACAATACATATAATTGTCTAAAGTGAATCGATTTGCTAAGAGAAAATTATTAATCTAAATCAATTCACTTTATGTCTTGATCCAACACATCATCACCTATGACAATGTGCCAACGTTTCTATACATGGAGTCCACCTCCAATGGCCAAGACAAACCATCTCCCGTTAGGGATATAGACAGCATAACAATCTTTGTATGAATAAAGTGCCTAACTTTATTCCCTCGATTGCAGATCTTATGATTTAAAACGTTATCTTAAGAATTGTGTCTTCCGTATAATCTATGCACCATATGCTCAATTCTTAAAGGTTTAGATATACAGTCTCAGACTATTGTTTGCTTAACATACATTCAACAACTATGAACGTAAAGAGGACAATAATTTGGTATATAAATAATAAATAAGCTCTTTATTGATAAAAAATGTATCCAAAAACATATTACATTTTTACTTCTTAGGTTGGACATGTATAACAATCTTCCACTTGCACTAAGTGAGTAAATATGAAAAATCTCACATCCCCATAGCTTCCACATGCCTCTTGAAGACTCTCCTAGTAAGTGTCTTTGTGAATGGATCAGTTAAATTGTTCTCTGACGCAATTTTGCATACAGCGACATGCCACCTTCTACAAAGTCCTTTATCACATGATGCTCTCGATTAATGTGCTTACTCATCTTATGAAATCTTGGTTCCCTAACATTAACTACCACTGTACTATTATCACAGTACAATGATACTGCCTTACCCATACCAGGAACTACCTCAAGTTTTCCAAGAAACTTACGGAGCCACACTACTTCTTTCGAAGCATCACTAGCTGCCACATACTCGACCTCGATCGTTGAATCTAAAGTGTAATCTTGCTTCACACTTCTCCAATTAATGGCGCTGCCTCCCAAAGTAAACACAAGATCAAAAGTCGATCTCCTCGAATCCAAACAGGATTGGAAATTTGAATCAATGTATCATAGAGGAGTTAAGTCCTCACCCGAATATACAAGCATATACCCTCGAGTCCTTATCAGGTACTTGAAAATATGCTTGACTGTAGTCCAAAGGTTCGATCTCAAATCTGCCTGAAATCGACTTACAATCCTGACCGCATAACAAATATCCAATCATGTGCAAAGCATGGCATACATGGGACTATCCACTGCTTAAGCATAAGGCACCTTCTTCATGTATTCTCCTTTTTCATCAGACTTTGGAGAGTCTTTCTTAGAAAGAGTAATTCCAGACCTAGATGGTTGCCTACCTTTCTTGGAATCCTGCATTGCAAACCTCTTGAGAATCTTATCTATGTAGCTGGCCTAGGAAAAAGCTATAATTTTGTTTTTCCTATCTCAAAAAATCTAGATACCGAGAACAAAATTAGCCTCACCTATTTCTTATGTCAAACTACTTGGTCAACCATAATTTGACTAATGACAACGCCTCAACGTCATTGCCAATTAGCAGAATGTCTCTACAGAGTAGTAGAAAAATCACCTTCTTATCCTTAATGTGTTTGTACACACATGGTTCGTCTATATTTTGTGCGAACCCATAAGTCTTGATCACTTGATCAAATATTATGTTCCAAGAACGGGAAGCCTGTTTAAGTCCATATATTGACTTTAGTAGCTTACAAACCTTACCCTCTTGACCCTTGATCGTGAATTCGTCTGGTTGTTCCATATAAATAGACTCATCAAGATAGCCATTTAGAAAGGCTGTCTTGATATTCATTTGCCAAATCTCATGGTCGAGAGCTGCAGCTATGGACAAGAGAATACAGATGGATTTAAGCATGGCTATAGGCAAAAAAGTTTCCTCATAATCGATTCCTTCCTTTTTTGTGTATCCTTTAGCTACCAGTCTAGTCTTAAAAGTTTTAGCCTTTTCATCCACTCCTCTCTTCCACTTGTAGATACATTTACACCCTATGGGTTTTACCCCTTCGGGGAGATCCACAAGCTCCTAGACCCAATTAGTCTCCATAAACTTCATCTCTGTGTTCATGGCTTCTGTCTAGAGTTTCGAATCAACATCCTCCATAGCCTCTGCATAAGTGTAAGGATCCTTGTCATGTTCATCCAGTTCAGCTAGTGGGCCTTACCATTGAACATATACCTCTCGAGTTGACTCCCGATCCTCCCACTACGCCAAAGCCCCTTAGGTTGTTGTTCAGGTTCGTTTGGTTTTTCTACACTGATTAGAACGGCTTCATTCGGAACCCCAGAGTGATTGAATCACTCGCCAACTCCTTAAGCACCACTTTGCTTTGAGGCTTAAAGTCATCCATGTAACTTTCCTTAAGGAAAGTTGCATTAGTTGAAACCACAACTTTATTTTCCTTTGGGTTATACAAAAACCTCCTTTAGTCCCTTTTGGATATCCTATAAACACATAAACTTCCAAATGTGCTTCTAATTTATTTGCATCCCTAAACAAGACATGAGCTAGACATCCCCATATATGAATATGGTTTAAGGAATTCCTCTTTCCTGTCCACAACTCGTGGGGAGTTTTAGGAACTGATTTTGAAGGCATATTGTTCAAAAGATAATATGCGGTTTGTAGTGCATATCCCCAAAAGGACAAGGACAATGTTGAACAACTCATCATGGACCTGATCATGTCCAACAAAGACCAATTTCTTCTCTCAGCCATGCCATTATGCTGTAGAGTGCCTAACACAGTCAAATGAGATAAAATTAAGAAAGATATTCTCCACCTCGATCGGATTGAAGTGCCTTTATGGGTCTACCCAATTGCTTTTTTGCTTCAGCCTAAAACTCCCTAAACTTGTCATAAGTTTTGCTTTTGTGGTGCATTAGGTACACATACCCATACCTTGAGTAATCGTCAATAAAAGTGATGAAGTAGTCATGCCCTCCTCATGCCTGGATGTTCATTGGTCCACAAACATCACTATGTACAATTCTAGAACCCCTTCAGTCCTATTGCCTTTAGACCCAAATGGTCGTTTGGTCATTTTACCCTCCAACAAGATTCACATTGTGGTATAGATTCCACCTTTAAGTGACTTAAAGGTCCATATTTTACCAATCTTTGAATCCTATTTAGGTTAATATGACCAAGTTACAGATGCCAAAGATAAGTCTTAGTAGAGTGAGAAGTTAAGTCTTTTAGAGTTATTATCATTCATCTTAGCATTAAGCAGTAAGTTCATCTTAGGTTTAATAAAATATAAATTATTTTGCATCTATCCTAAACAAATAAAAGAATCATTTTTATGAATCACCACTTTATTATTAAAAGAAACCAAATATGAGTCTTTAAATAAACAAGCTATAGCAATTAAATTTCTTTTAAATTTAGGAACATAAAAATAATCTCGCAAAATTAAATTCCTATAATTATCAAAATGAAGATGGACGTCTCCTACTGCTTCAGCTAAGACCAAGAATTCATCGCCCATCTGAAGCATTAAGTCTTCACGAAGCATAGTTCTCGTTTCTTTGAACCCCTGCAAAGAAACACAAATATGATTAATTACTCCAGAATCTATGACCCAAGTGTCATTGGATTCCTTAACCAAATAAGTTTCTAAATACAGAAGATTGCACTACCTCCTTAGGAAAAAAGTCCTTACAATGCTTCTTTATGTGCCTGACCTTCCCACAGAAGAAACACTTTAGCTTCTTCAGGTTCTTCTTCTTATTCTTGCCATTTGCAAGAATAGAAGACTTCCCGTTCTTAGCCTATTGCTTCTTTCCGTTCCTTGGGTTAGGATTGGAACCAGAGGCAACTGCCAAGTTGGCCTCACCACTAGCAAAGACTCCCTGATCAGGAGTTCAAACTCTTTGTAACTGTTTCATCAATTCTATCAAGGTCATATCCCGTCTAGTGCTCAAATTAAATGTAGCTCTAAACGTAATGAATTCCTTAGATAGAGTCTCAAAGACCATAGTCATCTGAGTTTTAACATCGATGTCAGCTCTATTGGTCTATTCTCTGCTTGTAGTTTAAGAGTTTTCAAAGCGCCTCTTGCCTCTTTGTTAAGGCCTGACCTCCAAACATGTCTTTCAGATTATCCAAGATCTGCCTTGTAGTATCATAATCCTCATGTTGAGCCTGCAGCACATTATTCATGCTGGCCATGACATAGCGGAGGACCTGATCATTGGTATCTTTCTAGCGATCATACGCTTGGATTTGCTCATTAGTAGAATCTCCCATAGCTCGGGAGGACATGGAGTTGTCAACATAAATTTGAGTTTCTCAAAGGAAAGGACGATGTTTTGGTTCCGTTTCCAATCATTATAATTCTTTCCAGTTAATTGGTTTTTGTCAAGTATCGATGATAAAGCATTTTTAGACCATTTAAATCTACAATAAAGAATCATATACTAAACATAAGCAAAAATATCATAATAATTTAGTAAGATAACATAATCATGTATAGCATACAAATGTGTTTATGTGTCAAAACCTTAAAAATATCATAACTTTACAATGATAATTTTCAACTCAGAATTCAACAAACTCCTAGGGGAGTCTTGCCAAATTCAATCAGGAACACGGATGCCCTCCTGATTAATATATGCCATCCAGGACCCGTATGATCCAGCATATATTAATAATCGTTTCTTTGGCCATTGATTTTATCAACAGAGCTCCTAGGGGAGGTTAATAATAAAATCAACATAAGTGTATAACCATTGTTTCAATATTTTATCTATAATTTATAATCACGACCTAGGGGTGTGCAACCATAAATCATGCTAAAATACCTTATCCTTTCGGAAATTCCCTTCCTAAGAGTCAGAACCACCATGTGCTATCTATGAACCAACGATGGAAGCCATAGGTCCTCTCTTCAAAGACCTTCTCCCACTCAATCTGTTGAAATCAAAGTTTTATTTTATAATCATGCATGAACAATTTTTTAATGAGCGGCACTCCCTATTCTATATGATATGTTATCAATATATATGGCAAATCATATTATAATGCAGACAAGCAAAGCAATCATGCAAATACACAAGCAAAATAATAAATAATAGTAATATTATGGTTCCACCCTAGAGAAAAGAAAACAAAGATTACAAGAGAATAATCAAAACATATCGATTCTTCATCCTTGAATCTTCAAATTGTATCATTCTTCATGTAATGTCCATCTTCAAGTCTTTAATCCCGTATAGATCAAAAACTTCATATTTTCGATCATATCAAAATTTAATGTTTCTTAGAATTGTCCCAAAAATAAAATCAAAACTGCACAAAAAAACTCACCTTTTTTGAAAAGTTACAGCTCTTTGCCAACATGCCGATCTGTGTGATTGGCTTACCGATCATGATCCATTCGACATGCTGGTCTTTTCAAATCAACCTGTAGATCATTTCAATTCGGCCTGCCACTAAAGCCATCAGATTTCTGCCTTGCGAATGGCCTGTAGATCCTAGAGGTTAGGTCTGTCGGTTTGTGACCATCGGCCTACCGAACCTAAAGGTTCGGCCGGCCTAATGAGCAGAAATTACAACATCCAAAAAACACATCTTTTATGTAGTTTTTTAATTTTATTTTCAACAATTCAAAAACATAAAATTTTAAAGACTCAGGAAATACCTGTGAACGTTATCATCCATCTTTTAGAACCGTCTTCTAGATCGGTTTTCTCCGAATGATTATTTAATTACAAAATTCTTACAAATTTAAAATTAAATAATAATTCCTAGACGGAGATGATAGTCCACCCCTTAATTACATGAAAAACCTAGATCCACATTTTAACCTTTAAGAAACCATAACCAGCATAAATTAATTAATTAATAATTAAATAATAATTTAATCAACTGTAATTAATTAATAAACATTCACCATATAATCCATGACAAGATATAAATATATAGAAACCCTAGAGTGCCAACTCTTTAAAAAATAAATATATAGAAACCCAAAGCTATAGTTAGTGATTTGTAAACAACAGCTTTGTGAGGAGTTTCAAAGTCTCACTTTAGATTTCTCAATTGATCTCAATAACAATGAGTCTTACTCTCCTTTTTTATAGAGGTTGGGCCTTGCGGTCAGTCTTCATCGGATAAGTCCTTGAAAATTCAAATTAGAATCAATATTAGATAAAATCCGTGTGAAAACGTATGATCTATTTATCACACAATCGGCATGCCAAACTGGCAAATCGGCCGGCCAAACTAGCAGATCGGCTTGCTGAACCTCCTTCATTGGCAGGCCAAACTTGAGAACCAGCCTACAAACTTACAATAAATGATCCCTACGAATCTTTATTTCCCACCAGAAATTCTTGGGATAGAGCCTCGGTTTTAATTGAAATAACCCAATAGAGAAGTTATCTGATTAAAACAGTCATATCTAGATAATCTCTAAGAAAATAAATTTGCCCAATAATTCAACAAGTTTATCTTGAATTAATTTATTCAAAATTAATCCAACCGATAAGCATACATGAATTATCTTATCCCGATAATTCAATAAGTTTATCTTGAATTAATTTTTACAAAATTAATTCAATTGAGACATGAATTATCTGATCCTATCAAATTTTTAGCCAATCTGATAATTTGACATAAGTCACCAATTATTAAAAAAGCACGTCGTATTGTTACATGATTTATTATAAGCTAGCAAAGAGGACCTGATGGACCTATATAGTTTAAGCTCCTGTTAATTATGAAACCCAATATCTCAGATATATATTTCATAATTATCAACTCCAACGTTGCTCCACTAAATGCTTAGAGCCGAACTTTCAAACTATGTAGAATTATGAACCCCGTATAGCCAAGTCTCCATGACATATTATAATGTATCGCATCCCCTTAGAATTATCCATAATTTACTTAAGGATAAATTATGTCTTACTTTCCTAATTATTTTTATCTTACGTTCTATTATCTTACAATATGAAAACTTACCATCCATAGATGGTATACCATTTGGTTACACCTATGTATCCAAATGGTTGAGCGCTCTAGTTTTTCAATTACAGAATAACGCATATAAGAGGATATCAACTACTCCTAAAGAGAACCTATAAATTCCATATCTATGAATAACTAGTCTACACTATCAAGAGTCATGCCTCCAACGTACCGGCATACGTACCAACATAAAATGTGGATGTCACCCTTTAGTATATCAAAAGACATAAGTCAAGACAATGGACCCACTATTCATCTCAGGATTAAGATATAATACATATGATTGTCTAACGTGAATCGATTTACCGAGACAGAATTATTAATCCAAATCAATTCACTTTATGTCCTGATCCAACACATCATCACCTATGACAATGTGTCAACGTTTCTATTCAGAGAGTCTACGTTCGATGGCCAAGACAAACCGTCTCCTGTTAGGGATATAGACAATATAATAATCTTTGTATGAATAAAGCGCCTAACTTTATTCCCTCGATTACGGATCTTATGATTTAGACAGCCACCTTAAGAATCGTATCTGCCACATAATCTATCCATCATATGCCCAATTCTTAAAGGTTTAGACTGATATTCTTAGACTATTGTTTGCTTAACATACATTCAACAAATATGAATGTAAAGAGGACAACTATTTGATGTGTAAATAATAAATAAACTCTTTATTGATAAAAATGTCTCCAAAAACATATTACATTTTTACTTCTTAGGGCGTACATGTCTAACAATGAACGACTTGAGTGAGACTAATTTTATTCTAGGTATCCAGATCTTTCAAGCTGGGCAGAACAAAATGGAACAAAATGATAGCCTTATCGCAGGCCGGCTACATAGATAAGATTCTTAAGAGGTTTGAAATGTAGGATTCTAAGAAAGGTGGAAAACCATCCAGGTCTGGAATTACTCTTTCTAATAAAGACTTTCCAAAGTCTGATGAGGAAAGAGAACACATGAAGAAGGTGCCTTATGCTTTGGCAGTGGGTAGTCTTATGTATGTCATGCTTTGGACGCAATCAAATATTTGTTATGCGGTCTGGATTGTAAGTCGATTTCAGGCAAATCCGAGACTAAACCAATGGGTTGCGGTCAAGCATATTTTCAAGTACTTAAGAAGGACTTGAGGGTATATGCTTGTATATTCGGGTGAGGACTTATTCCTCTAGGATACATTGATTCAAATTTCTAGTCTTTCTAGATTCGAGGAGATCGACTTTTAGTTTTGTGTTTACTTTGGACGGCAGTGCCATCAGTTGGAGAAGTATAAAGAAAGATTGCACTTCAGATTCAATAATGGAGGCCACGTATATGGCAACTAGTGATGCTTCAAAAGAAGCAGTGTGGTTCCACAAGTTCCTTGGGGATCTTGAGGTAGTTCCTGGTATGGATAAGGCGGTATCACTACACTCTGATAATAGTTCAGCGGTGGCTAATGCTAAGGAACCAAGATTTTACAAGAAGAGTAAGCACATTGATCAGAAGTATCATGTGATAAAGGACTTCGTAGAGGACGGGCATGTCGCTGTTTGCAAAATCACGTCAGAGGATAATTTAGCTGATCCATTCACGAAGACACTTATTGGGAAAGTCTTTGAGAGGCATGTGGAAGCTATGGGGATGCAAGATTTGTCATATTTACTCACTTAGTGCAAGTGGGAGATTGTTAGACATGTATATCCCAAGGAGTAAAAATGTAATATATTTTTGGAGACATTTTTATCAATAAAGAATTTATTATTATTTATCTACCAATTTTTTTTCCTCTTTATGTTCATATTTGTTGAATGAATGTTAAGCAAACAATAGTCTAAGACTGTCAGTCTAAACATTTAAGAATTAAGCATATGATGGACAAATTATGCAGAAAACACAATTCTTAAGGTGACGGTCTAAATTATAAAATTTGCAATCGAGAGAATAAAGTTAGGCACTTTATTCATGCAAAGATTGTTATGTTGTTTATATTCTTAACAGGAGATCATTTGTCTTGATCATCGAAGGAGGACTCCACGAATAGAGACATTGGCGCATTGCCATGGATGACGATGCATTGGGTCAGGACATAAAGTGAATTGATTTGGATTAATAATTCTTTCTCGACAAATCGATTCACTTTAGACAATCATTTGTATTATATCTTATCCGGAGATGAATAATGGGCCCATTGTCTTGACTTATATATTTTGATGTACCAAGGGGTGACATCCACATTTTATGTTGCTATGCATGCCGTTACGTTGGAGGCATGACTCTTGATAGCATAGACCTATTATTTATAGATATGGAATCCACAGCTCCTCTTTAGGATTGTAATTGGAAAGCTGAAGCGCTCAACCATTTGGATGCATAGGTGTTACTGAATGATATATCGTCTTTGGATGGTAAGTTTTCTGATGGTGAGACAATAGAACATAAGAGAAAAAAAATCGAGGTAGTAAGACAGAATTCTTAAGCCGATTATAGATAATCTTATGGGGACACAATAAATTATAATATCTTATGGAGACTTGCTATACGGGCTCTGTAATTCTATATAGTTCAAGAGTGCAGCTTTAAGCTTTTAGTGGAGTAGTTGCTAACTATGCAATATATATCTAGGATATTGGGTTTCATAATTATTGGGAGCTTGAACTATATAGGTCCATTAGGTCCCATTTGCTAGCTCATAAAAAATCCTATGACAATACTACGTGCTTTTTCAATAATTGGTGACTTGTGTCAAATTATCAGATTGGCTAAAAATTCAATAGGATCAAATAATTCATATATGTTTTTAGTTAAATTAATTTTGTGAAAATTAATTCAAGGTAAACTTGTTGAATTATTAGGATTAGATAATTCATGTCTATTTATCGGTTGGATTAATTTTGAATTAATTTAAGATAAACTTGTTAAATTATCAAGAATATTTATTTTCCTAGAGATTATCTAGATATGATTGTTTTAATCAGATAACTTCTCTATTGGGTTATTTGAATTAAAACTAAGCCTCTATCCTAAGAATCTAGGGTGAGAAATAAAAGATTCGTAGGATCATTTATCGTAAGTTTGGTAAGCCAATCTTTAAGTTCAGCCTGCAGATAGAGTAAGTTCAGCAAGCTGATTTGCCAGTTTGGCCTGCTGACTGAACTGTAAATAGATCATGCATTTTCACGTGAATTTTATCATATATTAATCCTGATTTGAATTTTTGAGGTCTTATCTGGCAAGAACTGACCCCTGGGCCCGACTTCTACAAATAGGGGAGTAAGACTCATTATTATTTAGATCAATTGAGAGATTAAGAGTGAGACTCTACTAATGAGACTCTAAAACTCCCCGTGAGCTATTGTTCTCACATTACAAACTATGGCTTTGGGTTTTCTCCATTGGTTGGAAGGGGAGTCACTTAGTGGAAGAGTTGTACGAGTATGCCCACACACACATGAGTCGTGGATAGAGAATAGCAAAAAAGGCCAATTGGTTGAGGTCCTTCTATAACATCCTTTCTCTTCATCAATTGCGGGAGCTTTTTAGCAAACAAGGTTAGTAAGATCTGGTCAATTTATCCATATAGCATGTCAAGCTTATGTTCTGGAAAATACTCTGGTATAAAAATTTTTAAAATTCTGCTGTATACTATTTTTCATTGCTCGACTAGGTGAACCTGAATGGGAAATGGAGATCTAGAATAAGTAGGAGTTATATGTCAATTGTTCCTCAAATCAGCATGGCACAGGCGTCGAGGTTATGCTGGTAAGCCCCTAAATCCACAAGATCATAGCAGTGGTGAGATTCAAATTTAAAGCCTCCAACAACGAAGCAAAATGTGAGGCTTTACTTGTAGGACTAAGGCTTGCTTGCCACTTAAGGGCCGACCCCTTGAAGATATACAATGACTCTTAGCTCATCGTGAATCAGATCATAGATGAGTATAAGGGAAAAGAGAAACCCTGCTCAAGTACTTGTAGAAGGTTATGGAGGAGCTATCAAAGTTCTAGTCTTGGGAGATCAAGCAAATACCACATGTAGAGAATTACAATGCAGCGTGTTAGCCTGCTGGCCACATCTCGAATCCCCCATTGTTCAGCAGGAGAGATTGCTAGCCCCTCAGGTGATGACTTGAAAGACCAGTGGTGGCCAGTCAGTAGTTGAAATAGCGGCCGACAAGGTAACCCAGTGGGAACGAGAGAGATTAGGATTGCCCTACAAAGCAGCTTCTACAAGGATGGCAGACCAAAGGGAAAATTGGATAACTCCTATAGTTAAATATCTCTCAAACAAAGAGTTACCAACTGATCCGTTGAGGCTAAAAGAATCCGCTATAGGTTGGCACGCTATTTGCTGTGTGACAACACTCTCTACCACCAGGGCATCTCTACTCCTCTCCTTTGATGTCTCACTAAGGATGAAGGACTGCAAGTGCTGGCAAAGATACACAAAGGCCTATGTGGAAACTATACTAGGGGAAATCACTAGCTCATAAGACACTAAGGCAAAGATACTACTAGCCCACCCTAATAAAGGATGCCCACGACTATGCTCGCAAGCGTGACAAGTGTCAACATTACAACAATATGTCAAGATCTCACCTAGAGAACCTAAAGTCGATCTTAACCCCTAGCCATTTGCAAAATAAGGAATCGATATAATCGGTCCATTTGTCATGGCACCAAGAGACCTTAAGTTTGCTATAGTAGCTGTCGATTACTATACAAAGTGGGCGGAGGCCAAGGCATTTGCCACAATTAGAAAGACAACTTGCGTAAGTTTTATTTGGTTTCATGCTGTCTACCGCTTTAGTGTACCTTATTCAATCATATCTGACAATGGTAAGCAATTTGACAATGCCAAGACGAGAAAGTTCTATGAAGAATCCTCATGTAAATGGACAAGTCAAAGCTGTTAACAAGATCATCAAACATATGCTGAAAAAGAATCTAGACCACCTTAAGGGGTGATGGACCAAGGAACTACCTAAGGTATTATGGAGTTATAGAACCCCAAGTAGAACTACTACAAGCGAGGCCCCCTTCTCCCTCATCTATGGCACTGAGGCAGTCTTGCCAGTAGAGATAATCACCCTAACCAATCGAGTAATGGAGTGTAATGAAGTGGAAAACCCCTGACTCATGGACATCTAGTGTAACACCCGTATTTTTAACGGGCATGATTTTGTAAAATTTAATGAATAAAATGTGACTATTAAAAATTACTAAGTTGTTTATGATCATTAAAAAAAAAAATACCACTTTAGTATTTTCTTACCAAGTCTTCCTAAGAAACATTCAAAATTTACCAACACTTCTACCAATCTTGTCTCCCTAAATTATTGCTCAATTATATAGCCTTCTTCTTATTTTGCTAAAGGTATCCGAAGGGGACATTGAATTATTTTCCCTCAATTCATAAAAGACATGGAGATATTTTCTCAACCACCTCTTTAATTATTTCCTTATCTTCTTCTATAATTCACTCCAATTGTCCCCTCAATTATGTTAGCATGATTTGCTAAAAATCTTCATGGGAGACAAGATGATATTTTCCTTTAAGACTCTTTTGTTTCTTCTTACAACTTTCCCCCGTAAACATCCCATTCCTCTTAAGCATTTTGATATCTTTTTATTTAACTATCACCACCTTCTTCTCTAGTTCTCACTCTCTCCCTTTCTCACTTCAAATTTCTAACTAAAGACATAGAGCACAAAGCTCTCTTTGTGGCCAAGACAATTATAATTCCCAACCATGATCGAGGCGGTTTTAGAGTTAATTCAAGCTTGATTGTTAACCCGAACTTTGGTGCTTTTCAAAGAAGTTTTGAGGTAGGTTTTCTTTAATCTAAACTTAGTTTTTAGTATGTATTTTCTTCATGTTTAATGCATAATTTTCGTGTTCAAAATTCATGCAAATTTCTAGTTATGTTAACATGCATCCTTAAACATTTATGAACAAAAACTTGAGTCTTGAGTTACAACCCACAACCAACTTTTATTTTGGTTTGATGACAATGTTAGAAACATGTTAGGAATGTTTAAAACCGGTTTCCATAACTTTAAGATTGATGTTCTAATGTTTTGAGCTTAAAGAGCAAATTTAAGCATGTTTTCATCATTATTTACAAGAAAGGCTAGAGATATAATTTGATAATGATTTTGGTATAAAACTCATGAGAATATGTTTATTCTGATTATATAATGCATGTTGCATATTTTGGAATGGTTTTGAGATTTTAAACAAGGATAATATGCTTTAAGTTAAAGAAAAATTTGACATCCCATAAACTTTATAATACCTCTATGGGCAGTGGCTATTTCTTAAAATTCTGGAGTTAAATGAAAATGAATTTTGTAAATTGGTTTGCATATTTAAAAAGTAGACATCCTAAGCTTTCCAATGAGATATCATGACCCTAAATCGGAGTTGTATTTTAATTTCTATGAATTTTTCAATTTTCGGATTAGAAACTAGTAAACCTGCCAGTGGTAATAAACCACCCGTCTATCTTAAGTAAACCACCTGTTAACCCGTGTGTTAATTGTAGATAGTGAACCCGCCTTTTTACAAAAGTATACCACCAAGTTGCCATGGTATACTAGCTGTTAACTTGAACCAAAAACCCAATTTTGCTCACCTTCTAGTCTCTTAATGTCTTACAACCTTTCCAATACTATCCTAAATGATTTATGAATTCTTATTAGAGACTAAAACATAAAAATTGCTTGTATGTATTTTATATTGCGTTTAAGATAAAAATTGTTTACTTGGTATTTAAAGAACAATTGCATAAAAATACTTTAATGGCACTAGTAGACGGGTTTACACATAATTCACTTATGAATGTGATTATACGTTGTGCTTTAGTTTTAATTGTCCTTATGCATGCCTTAGGGTCAAGGATGTGTGGAGCTAACGTTAATTAATTCCGAGAATAAAAGTTTGTTGTTAAGCTTTGAAGGTAGGGATTCTATTACTCATCTTTTGTGAGGTTTTGGTAAATTAAATTTGATTGTTTTATGTTGTAAAATATGTATATTGTATAGCGATAAATATAATGATTTGACATATGTTATAAATTGAGAAGCATGGTTAGGAAATTGACTCTATAAATATAAATTGAATACAAAGGAATAGTGAGATGTAAAAAGGGCGACGGTTACGTCCTTGGGCACGAATACCCTAAAAGGAAAAATAGGGGGAAGGTGATGACGCTTCCTTGGGTTGAAAGTCCCAGAACACACTGTACAGGAATCGATTTGGTGAGGACTCGGGGCTTGATGTCCCCTCACCGGATCACCCTTGAAATGTTTATAGGGTGATCAAGTACGCCCATTTGGGTTTCGATGAGTTGAGTGATACTCAATTTAACATGGATACCTAGGAACAATGATGATTGGTAATATTTGTATAAATGTGTAATTATGACACTTGGTAATGATTAACTACGGTATCCATAAGATGTGATCATAATAAACCTCATAATCTGGAATATGATGTAACCTACTAACCATGCAGTTTTTAATGTGGTAATGGATAAACCATAAGGTGAGTCATGATTTCCCTACTGGGCATGTTGATGCTCATCCCTATCATATCTTCATATCTCAGGTGGAACTCAGTGCAACATATTTGAAGAGGAATAAGCGAAAACAATTTTGCTGTTTTCGTGTTAGAAGACCCTGTTTAATTACAACTTATCTACAACATGTAAGAGTTGTATTATTTTTTTTTATGGCTGTGTTAAGTTATTTGGGAATTGTACTATGGTGATGATGACTGTAATTATATATATTTGGTGCTACACTAAAAACTGTGGTTTGTATTTAAAACGTTTATTTTTATTTTTCTTGTTGTTTAAAGACCCATGGGCATTGTTTAATTGATTTAAATAATATAAAATTTAAAATTATTTTTATTTATTTAAAACTGTTAACCCCCACATAGGGGTGTTACATCTAGCTTGACCTATTGGAGGAGCGAAGAATCAACTCCCAAATGCATCTTGTCACATATCAGTAAAGAATAGTGAGATACTATAATAGAAAGCTCAAAGAAAGAAGATACGCAATTGGGAACTTAATATTGAGAAGGATAAGTGTTGAGAAAGGTAACCCCTAACATAAAGGCAAGAAATGTTGGAGCTTTGGGTCCAAACCGGGAAGGCCCTTACAAGGTCTTAGGCATCATAAGACTAGGAACATACAAATTGGAATCAATGAAGGGCCAACAGGTCGAGCACCCTTAGAACGCCAAGCATTTATGGCCCCATTACCAATAATGTAAAAATTCCTCTTGTTAATAAAATAAAAACTCCACAAGAGTTCCTCCTAAATTATCGATCTTTATGTTTAAATGTGTCAAACAATAGTTACCCTATATTTGAAATGGGGGATAGGGAGCCATGAAGACTTCGAATCCTCAATCCTCACACCTAAGATGGCTTCTAAGGAGTTCTGTAAGGCAAAGCCTTAAACTATACACCCAAAAGTGTTAACTTGAGGCCTTAAGGAAGTCCAAAAAGCTCATCCCCTTCTAAGAAGAGGCTTGAAATCCTCATACCCCTAAGACAACTCCAAAAAAGCTTCACAAGGTAAAGCCTTAAGTTCTACGTGGGTGAAAATAAGGATAGCCCATAAAGCTCTACTTCCAGAGAATGTTGTACTCTCAATATGCCTTACAAAGAGTTTTACAAGGCGAAGCCTTAAAACTCTACGCCAAAAAAGATTAACGAGGGGAAGGAAGCCTACAATAAGCTCAACCAACCAAATAGCCAAGGATAAAAAGAGCCCAGATGGCAAGCCTAGGAAGCCCAAAGGGCCAAAGAGGCAAACCCTAAAAGCTTTGCTCCTGGCTAGATCTACTAAGCAAAAAATAGTATTTTTTACGTCTTTGCAGGTTGGATCATCTTTATTTCAATTTTTAGGTTGGATTATCTCTACATCTATAGGATGGATTATCTATACATTTACTTTTATCATCAACATTCAAACAGAAGCCTTTGCTTAAGGCAAAGCCAAGAAGGCAAGTAATAGGTCACCTAGCTTGCTATCTCTGCATTAAATGAAGACCTAAATACAAGGAAAAATCCCTTCACAAGGCAAAGACTGAGAAAAATTTTGGTCAATAAGGCGGTTATTTCTATGGTCAACATGATCCAAATGTAAGGGCATGAAGAGATATCAAAGGTACTAATTGCACTAAAAATAAGAAATTACAATGTCGATACAAAAAAGTTAAAAAAAAGACAAAGAAATATGGAAGTCTACTTCTCACCTCTGAGACTCCCTCAGTAGTTGAGGCTTTCACCTCCATAGGTCGAGGCATCTTGAGTGGTGGTGGCGAAGACTTCCCCTAAAAGCGAGGCCTTGAGAACATATAGGAACAACAATTCTAGGTCAAGGTGAGCAGAATGGATCAATTCAACAATCTGCTCGCATGCCATTGGCAGATCTCATTCCTTAGCCCTTCATACTCTTCCAAGGCCATGACCTCCTCAACCACCTTCGTCTTCTTGCTAGGCACAAATGCCTCCAAAGTTTGAAGCCTCTTCTCATAGCCTTCTGTTGCCTCATGTGCCTCTTTTTTCAAATCCTCAATTTGGTTAAAAAGCTCACCGAGCTTGGTGGAGTCTTCACGCTCTTTCTTGAGGAGAAGTTGGGTTTTATTCTCCTATTTTTGGGTGTCCTTGACTAACTATTTCTCCTCGTTAAGTAGAGCCTTCAATGTTTCTATCTCGTTGTGCAAGGCTACCAACTCATTCACCTACTTCTTAATCTCCCCATAGGAGATCAAGGCCATCATGAGAGCCTATAGATGAGGAACGAGATTATAAAAAGCTAAAACAATAAGGAAAAGTTTTAAAGTCTGGAAAATACTTACATTGACCTAGATACGGATGAGTTCTCTATGTCACTCTAGGAGGGGGAGACTTCACAGCCACCGCCTAGTCCTTGTCGAAGAAAAATGTGTATATTGCCTAGAAGGCAAGACAAAACTTGGTGACAGGTCCAGCATGTTCCCCACTTAGGCATCTAAAAGGTCACCCATGATGAAATTCTTGTCTCTGACTCAGCAGTTGGGAAAGAAGGAAACTTCTTTCTAGGGGGTAGAGAGGGGAAGTCTAAAATATCAATGGTAATCCTTTCCTTTTGGCGCAACGGTGACAACGTGCTATTGTAGACCCATGGCCTCTTGGACTTGTGGGATTCAGCTCGACGGCTTGTATCCTGGGAGCCGCCGGGTCATTATGGACCTCTAGAGAAAGAGCCCTTAGGTGAGGTCTGAGGATTCCTAGGTGGAGGCCTAATGTTCAAAGGCATATTTGTACAATAAAGGCAAGTTAAGTGAAGATAAGTTGACCATAAAAGGCAAGTTCATAAATCGACTCCAAATAATAATAATAATAATAATAAGTACCTTCAGAGGCCCCAGCAAGGGGTTGATCGGGAATGATGTTGGGAGGATCGGTGAGAGTTATTATCAAGCCCAACCTCTTCTTATTCTCTTCCATTAAAAGGTTGGCTATTTGCCTCTCTGGCTTTGGGAAAGATGCAATGAGCCTTATTCTTTCCTGCCTCTACTGCTTAGGGATAAGATGTTCAAAAGACTCTACAAGAAAATGAGATAAAAGTGAGGAATATTAGCTAAGGATCTAAGTGAGGGGTAAGTTTTAATCTCGGCACTAAAGAATCCTTAAAACTTATTGGCTATCCTCTATGTAGTGTCGACCTGGTATTTCCTCGGGCCATACCCTCATTGTTTGTCAAGAGGATGTGTGTTGAAGTCCCCCTTAAACATGAAAAACATCATCTTCTAGTCATGACTGGAAGAAGGGAACTTTAGAATGATGGGATGGACTTTATCTTTAGCTCGACTATATGTCCCGGCAAAATAATACCCCTTGGATGGTGACGGGTTGATGCTGTAGTGATATAAAAACTTGTCTAGTCAAAGGGGAGAGTCAAAATACAGATGCCATAGAATCCACATCCCTGAGAAAATATTCTAGAAGTTGGGGGAAAGCTGAGAGGGTGAGATTTCAAACTGGCAGCACAACCTCTTCATAAAAGAGCGCAGAGGGAAAGTTTGCCCAATAATGATGCACCATAGACGGTGAGCTATCCTAGTGGCGTGGCGTAAGGCCGACTCGTTCTGGATGACGAACTCGAAATACCAACCATCGATCTTGCCCTCCATAAAGGCTTTATTCACGTCAAAGTTTTGATAGTGCGCTGCGGTCCCCATCACCTTTGGAGAAATAATCTCACCTAAGTAGGCCGCCAATGGCTCGTAGTGGGTCGTGGCTAGCCAAGCTTTTGCCCAAAGCACCTGTCGACATCGGGCAAGGATATCTTGGATCTGGAGCTATAGTGAATTTAGGAACAAGGATGCTGCAGATGATCTTATCAATACTATTCGTTGAAGGGATCGTGCCAACCTCGTCGATCTCCTTGAAGATGGGTTGTCCTCAAGAATCATCTCATCATGAGTCCGTGATGTCTTGGCTGCCTTTACGACATCAGGGTACACTTAGGAGGAAGACCTGATCTCTTGAAGACTAGAAGACAACATGATCTAATAAAGAAAACGAAAAAGTATTAAACAGGCATCCTATATGGAGAGGTCAACCTAATTGCTAAAGAGTACCTGCGTAGTCCGTAACCATAAACCAAGCAGTCGACACATTATAAATAAGGTAGTAGACCTAAAACTATTATGAATTTAGCAATCAACCTAAGATTATCATGATGCAGTAGTCGATTCATCACTAGAAAACCCAGAATCATCTGGGAATTCCAAAAGATAGCAACAAGCCCAGAATCCAAAAAAAGGATTAAGGTATGTTTCATTCTCCTAAATTTTGCCTTAAAACTAACCTATTTATCACACGAACTAAGCCTCGAAAGTAAAAAATTGAGAAAACCTAAAACATTGGCAAAGATTCAGAGAACACTTTGAAGAACTTAAGAAGTAGTGCAAACACGAGGATTCAAAAAACTTAAGAGTTTGGTAGGCCAAAACACTTACTAGTTTGATGAAGTGCTGGTTCGAGTACTTGAAGCCTTTGAAATCCTTAGATCAGCAATGAAGCGTCTGATAAGATCTTTAAGGATTTGACGATGCAATCTGGGTGGAAAATCTAAAGAAAGAAAAGAAAAAATTTGAAGAAAAAGGAGGAAAGTTGAGAGATTTTTGAGGAGAGAGAATGCTCAACCTTTGCAAAAACCGTTGAAATGAGGCGCTAGGGGCCTTAAAACTTTACATATTCTCACAGAGGAAAGATCTTGACCATCAAAGCTTAAAAACCCTTAATCTAATGGCCTGATATGAGGACAACCAAAAGTCACCATCCAACGGCTCTGGGCTTAGGCGAGAAACTTTTTTATGATCTAACGGCTCAGATCAAAATTGTCTTGGAATGATGCGATGCCTTTTGCAAGGATAAGATGTGTGTCCCAGTAGATATGACTATTTGGCTACCCTAGGTATCAGATGTCAGAAGCAATTATGACTCTGGTCAAAGGCTTCTCGAGGAAGCCATCTCAAGGGATACATCCTCAGCTCCTAAACATGTGAGACCAGTCATAACTTCAATTGCCAAAGTACAAAACAACTTGCCAAGTCACTCCATGCTTGGGGTAATTGTTGTGGGATATCTTAACTGCCCAAGGCCCATGTGGCGAAGTAAAAGGCCCAACACGGCTCAAGTAGGATTGAAGTAGAGATAACTCCCAGTGCCCGTCTCCATAGAGGGAGGTTGAGATTAAAATGAGCTTATGTTTATCATCCTTTAGTGCGTGCCCACTTCTAAATAGGTAGAGGAGTGGGTGGGGCTGTCATTCGAGACAATGCACCTGGAAACATGGCCACTAGTATAAGCTTCGAGGCACTTTTGAACATACAGGGACACCATATGTGAATATTATAGATTGGCACAGAGCATAAAGATTCCTATCTCTATTATCATTTTTTTTATCACTCTCCTATAATGCCTCAGGGCTATATATAGAAGAGATGGAGACGGGTGAAGGGGCTAGACTTTGGACCATTGTAATCCTAGAAAATACATCTCCTCCTTTAAATTACTTTCTTTTTTCCTTTTCTGGAGAATTGATGCATTGTTTACAAATATCAGAGAAAAAGAAACACTACAGTGGATGTAGCTCACTTTCGAGTGAACCATTATAAATCCGTGTTTCCTTTTTTTACTCCTCTAAAATTTTCATTGCAATAAACAACCTATACCATGAATGATTCTGAGGATTAGCGTGAAGATTATTGTTAATTAATTTCCAACATCAAAACTTTTCTTTCCCCCTTAAAGTTTCAATTAGCTCAGTAGTTATACTATTATTTTGCAATCTTACCTTTTCGCCTTGTATATAAATTTTATATGTATACATGATTCAAAATTTAGTACTAATAATCTTGTAGATTTAATATATCTGTCATACAATCAACAATATGAAAGTATATAGAAGATATTAATACATAAAATAAGTAAATAAATAATATATATTGATTTTTTTATATAATCCAATATATCTTTATTCTTAGGCACTAATCCTAACGGTGGCATGTAGTAGACTACTGGTGGGTATTGTTGTAGATTACCTTTTTAACCGGCGGGGCATTTTGAGTAAAACATATATTATGTCTATGATCAATCCGTTTTAAGGGCCCTTAAAAAAAATTCATTTAAGGGGCACAGATCAAAAACTCTTATATCACGCTATGAATAAGAAATTCATCTCTTTTGAAAGCATTCCCCAAAACTGTGGAACAAAGCTATTAGCTTCTTATTATTCAACTTACAATATCTGGGTTTCTTATCCTCTAATTACTTAACTAATTAATAGTTTTACCTCATTCCCTTTTTTTTTGGGTTTTTGAGAAAAAACAAAATGGGAAAAACCCACAGCTTCATGTTGAAAATAAGGTGCGCAACGGAATTTAAAAAAAAATTTATATATCAGAGTAATTTTCAAAACACAAGTTTGTCATGCTATATGTATAAATTAACCAGATCTTACTAACCTTTTGTGCGCCGAAGAACCTCCGAAATCCTTGTAGAGAAGTAACATTCCAAAAGAGCCTCAACCAACTGGTCTTCTTTGCTATTCTCTTTCCACGACTGGAGTGAGTGTGGGCTCATACGTATAGCTTTTCCACCGGTGACTCTCCTTCCAACCAATCGAGATAACCCAAAGCAAATGTTCATGATTTGTGAACAAAAGCTCTCAGGGAGTTTGCAGATTCTCAGAAGTAGAGTATCACTCTTAATCTCTTAATTGATCTGAGTAATCATAAGACTTACTCCCTTTTATATATAGATCGGTCCTGGGGTCAGTCCTTATCAGATTAGGTCTCAAAAACTCGAAACAGAATCAAGTTCGGATCAATATCTGATAAGATTCGCGTAGAAATAAGTAATCTTATCCTTCGCTGATCAGCAGGCCAAACAGCCTGATCGGTAGGCCGAACATGCCCCATCGGTAGGCCAAACACGCAGATCGATAGGCCGAACTGTCGCATAAATATCTCTGCATGAATAAAGCGCCTAACATTATTCCCTCGATTGTGGATCTTATATTTTAGACCATTACCTTAAGAATCGTGTCTTCTGCATAATCTGTCCATCATATGCCCAATTCTTAAGGTTTAGACCGACAGTCTCAGACTATTATTTGCTTAACTACATTCAACAAATATGAACATAAAGAGGACAAGATTTGGTATATAAATAATGAATAAATTCTTTATTGATAAAAATATCTCCAAAAACTTATTACATTTTTACTCCTTAGGGCATACATGTCTAACAATCTCCCACTTGCACTAAGTGAGTAAATATGACAAATCTCGCACCCCCATAGCTTCACATGCCTCTCGAAGACTCTCCTAGTAAGTGTCTTTGTAAATGGATCAGCTAAATTATCCTCTGACGCGATCTTGCACACCGTGACATGCCTGCCCTCAATGAAGTCCTTTATCACATGATACTTTCGATCAATATGTTTACTCTTCTTGTGAAATCTTGGTTCCTTAGCATTAGCTACCGCCGCACTGTTATCACAGTACAGTGGTACCGCCGTATCTATGCTAGGAACAACCTCAAGATCCCCAAGGAACTTGCGGAGGCACATTGCTTCTTTCGAAGCATCACTAGCTGCCACATACTCGGCCTCCATCATTGAATCCAAAGTGCAATCTTGCTAAGCACTTCTCCAACTAATGGCACTGCCGCCCAGAGTAAACACAAAACCTAAAGTCGATTTCCTAGAATCCAGACAGGATTGAAAATCCAAATCAGTGTATCCTAGAGGAGTTAAATCCTCACCCGAATACACAAGCATATACCCTCAAGTCCTTCTCAGGTACTTGAAAATATGCTTTATCGCAACCCAATGGTTCAGTCCTGGATCTGCCTGAAATCGACTTACAATCCCGACCGCATAGCTAATATCCGGTCGTGTGCAAAGCATGGCATACATGAGACTACCCACTGCCGAAGCATAAGGCACCTTCTTCATGTATTCTCTTTCTTTATAAGACTTTGGAGAGTCTTTTTTTGAAAGAGTAATTCCAGACCAAGATGGTTGCCCACATTTCTTAGAATCCTACATTGTAAACCTCCTGAGAATTTTATCTATGTAGCCGGCCTGAGACAAAGCTATCATTTTGTTCTTCCTATCTTGAAAGATTTAGATACCAAGAACAAAATTAGCCTCACCCAAGTCCTTCATGTCAAACTGCTTGGTCACCCATAATTTAACCGATAACAACGCCCCAACGTCATTGCCAATTAGCAGAATGTCATCTACATAGAGCAGTAGAAAAACCACCTTCCCATCCTTAATATGTTTGTAAATACATGGTTTATCCACATTTTATGAGAACCCATAAGTCTTGATCACCTGATCAAATCTTATGTTCCAAGAACGAGAAGCCTGCTTAAGTACATAAATTGACTTTAGCAGCTTACAAACCTTAACCTTTGGATTCGTGCCCTTGAACTCGTTTGGCTGTTCCATATAAATGAACTCATCAAGATAGCCATTTAGAAAAGCCGTCTGGACATCCATCTATCAAATCTCATAGTCGAGTGCGGCAGCTATGGACAAGAGAATCCGGATGGACTTAAGCGTGGCTACAGCCGAAAAGGTTTCCCAATAATCGATTCATTCCTTTTGCGTATAACCCTTAGCTACCAGTCTAGCCTTAAAGGTTTCGACCTTTCCATCCACTCCTCTTTTCCTCTTGTAGATCCACTTACACCCAATGGGTTTTACCCCTTCGGAAAGATCCACAAGCTCCCAGACATGATTAGTCTCCATAGACTTCATCTCTACGTTCATGGCCTCTGTCCAGAGCTTTGAATCAACATCCTCCATAGCTTCTACGTAAGTATAAGGATCCCTGTCATGTTCATCCGGTTCAGCCAAGAAGACCTCCCCATTGAACATATACCTCTCAAGTTGACGCCCGATCCTCCCATTACGCCGAAGCCCCTGAGGTTGTTGTTTAGGTTTGTTTGGTTTTTCTACACTGATCGGAAAGGTTTCATTTGAAACCACCGGAGTGATCGGATCACTCCTTAACTCCTCAAGTACCACTTTGCTCCGAGGTTTAAAGTCGTTCATGTAACTCTCCTCAAGGAAAGTTGCATTAGTTGAAACCATGACTTTATTTTTCTTTGGGTTATAAAAATAACCCCCTTTAGTCCCTTTTGGATATCCTACAAACACGCAAACTTCTGAACGTACTTTCAATTTATTCAGATCCTTAAACAGGGCATGAGTCGGACATCCCCATATGCGAATATGGTTTAAGGATGTCTTCCTACCCGTCCACAACTCGTGAGGAGTTTTAGGGACCAATTTTGAAGGCACATTGTTCTAAAGATAACATGCGGTTTGTAGTGCATATCTCCAAAAGGATAAAGGCAATGATGAATAACTCATCATGGACCTGTTCATGTCCAACAAAGTCCTATTCCTTCTATCCGCTACGCCATTCTGTTGCGGAGTGCCCGGCGCAGTCAAATGGGATAAAATCCCATTTTCTAATAAGTGTTCCAAGAACTCATCAGAAAGGTATTCCCCACCTCTATTGGATCGAAGTGCCTTTATGGGTCTTCCCAATTGCTTTTCCACTTCATCTCGGAACTCCCTGAACTTGTCAAAAGTTTCACTTTTGTGGTGCATCAGGTACACATACCCATATCTTGAGTAATCGTCAATTAAAGTGACGAAGTAGTCATACCCTCCTCGTGCTCGGATGTTCATAGGTCCGCAAACATCACTATGCACAAGTTCTAGAACCCTTTCGGCCCTATTGCCCTTAGACCCGAATGGTCTTTTGGTCATTTTACCCTCCAAACAAGATTCACATTGAGGTATAGATTCCACCTTTATATGACTTAAAGGTCCATCCCTTGCCAACCTTTGAATCCTATTCAGGTTAATATGACCAAGGCGCAAATGCCAAAGATAATTCTTATTATAGTGAGAAGTTTTAAGTCTTTTAGGGTTATTATCATTTATCTCAGCATTAAGCAATACATCCATCTTATGTTTGATAAAATATAAATTATTTTCATCCATCCAGAACAGATAAAAGATTTGTTTTTACGAATCACCACTTTATCATTAAAAGAAACCAAGTAGGAGTCTTTAAATAAACAAGCTACAGAAATTAAATTCCTTTTAAATTTAGGAACATAAAAACAATCTTGCAAAAATAAATTCCTATAATTATCAAAATAAAGATGGACATCTCCCACTGCTTCTGCTGAGACCAAGGATCCATCGCCCATCCAAAGCGTGAAGTCTTCATGTAGCAGACTTCTCGTTTCTTTAAATCCCTGCAGAGAAATACAAACATAATTAGTTGCACCGGAATCTATGACCCAAATGTCACTTGATTCCTCAACCAAAGAAGTTTTTAAATATAGAAGATCACACCTACCTCCTTTGGAAAGGAAGTCCTTGCAATGCTTCTTGATAGGCCTGACCTTTCCACAGAAAAAACACTTAAGCTTCTTTGGGTTCTTCTTCTTCTTCTTCTTGCTTTTGGAAGTAGCAGGAATAGAAGACTTCCCGTTCTTGGCCCGTTGCTTCTTTCTATTCCCATTGTTAGGATTGGAACTAGAAGCAGCTACCATGTTGGCCTCACCACCCGCTGGAGACTCCCTGATCAGCAGTTCGAACTCTTGTAACTGTTTCATCAGTTCTGTCAAGGTCATCTCCCGTCTATTGCTCAAATTAAAAGTAGCTCTAAACGGAATAAATTCCTTAGACAAAGTCTCAAATACCATAGTCATTTGAGTTTCAGCATCGATGTCGGCTCCATTGGTTTGAGCCTCAACGAGGTAACCCATGACCAACATCATATGCTCCAATACAAATGTCCCCGACCTCTATCTACAATTTGAGAGTTTCTGAAGTGCCCTTTGTCGCTTTGTTATGGCCTGGCCTCCAAACATATCCTCAAGATTATCCAAGATCTGCTTTGTAGTCTCATAATCCTGATGTTGAGCCCACAACATATTATTCATCCTGGCCATAACATAGCAACGGGCCTGATCATTAGCATCTTTCTGGCGATTGTACACTTGGAATTGCTCATTAGATGAGTCTCCCGTAGGCTCGGGAGGACAAGGGGTTGTCAGTACATATTTTAGTTTCTCAAAGGAAATGACGATATCCAGGTTCCGTTTCCAATCGTTATAGTTCTCACCAGTTAATAGGTTTTTGTCAAGTATCGATGATAAAGCGTTTTTAGACATGTTTTAATCTACAATAAAGAATCATATACCAAATATAAGCAAACATATCATAATAATTTAGTAAGATAACACAATCATGTAAAATCATACAAATGTGTTTATGTTTCAAAACCTTGAAAATATCACAACCTTACAATGATAATTCCCAACTCAGAATTCAACAATCTCCTAGGCGAGTCATGCCAAATTCAATCAGGAACAAGGATCCCCTCCTGATTAATGTATGCCATCCAGGACCCGTATGATCCAACATATATTAATAATCGTTTCTTTGGCCATTAATTTTATTAACAGAGCTCCTAGGGGAGGTTAATAATAAAATTAACGTGAGTGTATAACCATCGTTTCAATATTTTATCCATGATTTATAATCACCACCTAGAAGTGTGCAACCATAAATCATACTAAAATACCTTATCCTCTCAGAGATTCAATCTGGTACGTGATAGAAATCCCTTCCTAGGGGTCGGGACCACTATGTGCTGCCTATGGACCAACGATGGAGGCCTTAGGTTTTCTCTTCGAAAACCTTCTCCCACTCAATCTTTTAAAATCAAGGTTTTATTTTTAAAATTATGCATAAACAATTTTAATATGAGCGGCACTCCCTATTCTATATGACATGTTATCAATATACGTGACAAATCATATTATAATGCAGACAAGCAAAGCAATCAAGCAAAGCTACAAGCAAAATAATAATAATCCGTAATATTATGGCTCCACCCTAGAGAATAGAAAAATAAGATTATAAGAGAATAATCGAGACATATTATCGATTCTTCATCCTTGAATCCTCAAGCTGTATCCTTCTTCATGTAATTCCATCTTCAAGTCTTCAATCTCGTATGGATTGAATTCTTCATATTTTCGGTCATATCGAAATTTAATGTTTCTCAGGATTATCCCAAAAATAAAATTAAATCTGCATTAGAAAAACTGCACCTTTTCTGAAAATTTTTCAGCCCTCGATCGGCAGGTCGATTTGGGTGATCGTCCTGCCGGTCATGTTTCATCGGCTTGCCGATCAATTAGATCGGCCTGCCGACCCATGAAAGTTTGGCCTATTGGTAGAGCCAACCGATTTATGCCCCACTAACGGCCTGTCGAACCATACGTCTGGCCTACCGTTCTGTAACCATCGGCCTGCCGAACTATGAGGTCTGACATACCAATCGAGCAGAAATCTCTCATTCTAGAAAGTACAATTTTTAATGCAATTCATCAATTTTATTTTCAACAATTCAAAAACATGAAATTAGAGACTCAGGAAATACCTGGAAGCGTCATCATCAATCTTCTAGATCCATCTTTTTCGAATAATTATTTAATTACAAAATTCTTACAAATTTAAAATTAAACAGTAATTCTTAGACGGAGATGATAGTCCGCCATTTCTAACGCAAGTGCACGTATCGTTAACAAGTAATAAAGTGAGAGTAAAGATCGTTCCCTCGAGGACTAATTTCACTAAGTACCAAATTACTTTAACTCTAATTTTATTTGAACAACTGAAATATGGGAAACAATGGAATGATGAACTGGTAAACATAAGACAAACTAAATGTATGAAAATTGAGAAATTGCAACTTTGACAGATGAGAATTCAATATATCAAGACTTCTAGGGTTTCTGACTCACCGGATTAATCATATCTACCTTTATCTAATTTAATCAATTGACATTTATTCCTATGCTGATAACGAATTTCTCTTAAGTAGTCATTAATCTTTCTCAAGTATTAATAATTTATCCCAGTTAGCAAATTTCCTACATCTCTGTGGAAACTCTAAACTTACCAAGATTCATTACGATCAAGAAATTCATAGTGTTACACAAGTCTCATAGATATCTCTATCCTATGATGATCTCATGGCATTCAATCATGGTCTAATTTAATTATCGCTTCTCAGCCTCAAATTAAATCACAAATCATGCAAAAGGTGCGCAAACTTTTACAAGCATTAAGACTAGATTAAACACTCAACATAGATACTGAATAAACATCGAATTGAATTAAATTAAATAAAAGTAAACATTCATAATCCGGCTACATCGTAGCCCTAGAACAAAGAAAATTAGTTCATAATGAAATTAAACATCATCCTAAACAATCTCTTAAACATGAGAAGTAGAAGGAAAGAACTGTATATTTGGATGAGAAGATGATTCCGTCTCCGGGTTGCACCGATCTTCTTCTCCAAAGTAGTGTGTGTCTTCTCTCCTCTTTTCTGCAGTTTCTTTCTGTCAAAATTTCGTACTCCAACCTTCTATAATGTTCTATTTATATGCTAGGTTTAAAAGGGCAATTTTGGAACAAAATTATACTCTAATTGAACCCGGAATCGCAACGGCGCCTAGGTGCCATGATTGTAGCGCCTAGGCGCTTCACAGACGACTTGCCCTTTTTTTCGAAATCGCGCCTAGGCGCCAGGATTGTGGCGCCTAGGCGCCGCAGTGTTTATTCGCCTCTCGATGGAATAGCGCCTAGGCGCTCAAGTTATGGCGCCTAGGCGCTTTGCTCTCGGCCTCCTCTTTTCATAGAATGGCGCCTAGGCGCTCCAGTTGTGGCGCCTAGGCGCTTTGCTCACGGTTTTGGCTTCCTCATGAAATGGCGCCTAGGCGCTCCAGTTATGGCGCCTAGGCGCTTTGCTCTCGGATTTGGTATGTAACTTCGTTTGTCTTGAGTGCCTAGGCGCCCATAACTTGACGTCTAGGCTCCATTTCATCTCGAGTCTATTTTTACTCAATTTTCAGTCCGCTTTACCCTGTGTTTTGCCATTATGCCTCGTTCCCCTTCAAAACCTATAAAAGAACATAAAACATTATCAAATCCTTATAAATTGCTCAAAACTAACAAAAATATTAAGTGAAAACTATCTAATTAAGTAGCCTAAAACTAGCTTATCAAATACCCCCAAACTTAAGATTTTGCTAGTCCTCGAGCAAAAGACACAAAAGAAGAACAAAGAACAAAACAAAAAGAACACGACTGACACTAACACATGACGTAGTTCGAGCATCAATTTAATTTTTCATTATACTTGGCCTCAAAGATTGCATAAAGTTTATGACTCAAAGGAAACTCTAACCACTGTGATCATGTAAAAAAAATTAATTTACATCTCAAGTTTACCATACTCATAATTCTTCAAGTGTGTGTGTGTGATGCCTCTAGCACTTATGTATCTATACTCGGATTAGTTTATGTCAATAAGCTTATTTTGAAAGATCTCTAGATTAGTGAAATTTATGAACTCCATAGGCCTATTTTTCAAACCCACTCTCCACTAATGTAGACTATCTCAACATCAAAGATCATTAGGACTTTATTTGGCTTGTAATGTGTGGCTAAGGTAAAAGGTGAGATAAAGGATATAATGTAGCTCAAAATTCACCCATAAACACACAATTTGTCTCAGGACCTTATGAGAACATCATTCATTTTTTTTTCCTTTCTTTTTTTTTTTTTTCTAAGTACACCCCCAAACTTATGTTGCACTCCTTTTGTCATTCACATTTACTTGATGTATATATCAGCTTTCTTTTTTTTTTTTTTTTTTTTTCATCATTTTTTTTTTGTTTTTTTTGTTTTTAGCACAATGAATAAACATAAATACACAATCCCTTCATAGCAATACCCAAAGCTGTAAACATGACTATATAATCTCTTGATGCCAATACTCAAAACTTCACCCATAAATGAATGATAGTAAAACATATTTCCTTAGATAAATTCTTCAAAACTCCACCCATCCTCCCGTCATACCAACTACCATCAAATAATTTCCTGGACAAACTAGTCATGCTTATGAGTGAGGGACCAAGTATGATAAAATTAATCAAAGGCTAGGCTAATTATGTGGGTGACAAAGAAAATGGATAATAAGGCTCAACGGGGTAACTAGTGATTAAATAATGTCAATGGTAGGCTTGAAAGGCTCAAACGGTCCAAAAATGGCCTAAATCATATCCTTAATGTTGTGTAGCCTAGGATTTCGCCTCGAGTGGTTATCAAATAGGTTCTAGCGTTCATTTGAGATCAAAAATATCACTTAATCAACATAAAAGTCCTCTAAGTGTAGAATATTTAGGTGATCAAGGCGTGAGTGCTCAAAGTGCTCAAAGAATCACAGCATGGCAAAAAAGATCACAAGAAAACAAGGATAGATCACAACAATTATTATCCCCTAAAAGTCATATTCAATTTCAACCATTGTCTTATCATTGGCCTCCTATGATGCAAGCTAAATAGTGCTCAAACGACACAACTTTCCTATCATAATTACTAAACAAAAAAAAAATGAAACCTAGCTTAAAACTTAAGTAAACAAAGATAAGATAACTGATTGACATAAACCAAACATAAAACAGTACACCACCCCCAAACTTAAGCAGTACATTGTCCTCAATGTAAAAGAAAAAAAATATAATAATAATAAACATAAACTAAAAATGGAAAATTAAAAAAAAAAATAAAATAAAAATAAAATAAAATAAACGAAAATAAAATAAAAGAAAAATAAAAATAAAAAGAAAAAGAAAAGAACACTCCCTAAAATGAAAATTGTTGAAGTCTAGTCCTCCTCGTCCTCAGGCGCTTCGTCCTCTTCATTGAAAGCCGTGACTGTCGGAAAATTGTCCATATTCATATTCATGTGCCGGGCCAATTGATTAATCATTTGCGCCAGGTTGCAGATGTTATCATCCATGTGGTCGAGACGTCTATCCATGCGATCCAGGCGTTCGTGCACGGAGGCTTGACCAGGAGAGCGGGGTGGTCGTGGGGGTCGAAGAGTCCCGGAGGAGCTGGCCCCTGCTGTTGGCTCTTGTGCTTCTAGCTCCCTGTATGATGCGAGGACCGAATCATTGATAACATGTCGGGGTCCCACCCATTCTTCAGTTGCATCCCAAAGGACTCCTGCTTTACTGCACACCTCAGTAATAAGTGAGGGAAAGTATAAGCCCAGGTGCGCATGTAACACACTCAAACCAATCTGCCGAGAAATCACCCGGCCCACATCAATGCTCTTCCCTGTGACGATGGCATATAGAAGCACCGCTCGCTCTTTTAATACATCACTAACGTGAGACACTGGCATGAAGCGAGCACAAATAAAATTATGCCATGCCTTGTAGGCCCTGTTTCGCAAAGCACTAGGCGGGAATGAAATGTGCTCACCGTTGCGTCCCATTTTCCAAGTAGTACCTGGTGTGCACAACCTGTTGAGGATTTCGTTATGGTCAACGTTTTCCAAATAAGCTTGATATTCATCATTGTCAATATTAGATAGCCCAAAATATTGGTTGATAGCAGCACGATCAATCTTCACCCATATTCCCCTCACAAAAACCTTTCCATTATCGCGCTCGGGGGCATTGGCATAAAATTCTCGAACCACAGCAGTTAAGCTCGAGCCCGGTTGTTTCACAAAGTTGGCCCATCTACGAGCTAAAATTTGATCCCGAATCACCCGTTCACAGGTATTGAGTCCCCGTTCAGCGATTGGTGTCTTTTTTTCCAATGAGGACTGATAGCGATTAAACGCGGCTTGCGAGACAAATTTAGCCATATCATACTGCACGGATGTTGAGCCCTTCACACGTTTCTTCGGTGGCATGGTTGCAACCCAACTCTCTCTTAGACTTTCCAACTCAACCGTCAATGTCACCAAACGATCTCAAATGCCCCAAATGTAATGTCTACTAACACCTTGGCTGTCAATTGGCAACAAACAATACTTTTGTCTCTCTCAGATTTTTTTGTCGAACACTTGGTATGCACTCAATAATCCGACTCCAGATAAACTCGTCTGTATCAATTAAGTCTCCCCAAATTGCAACAATTCTCAGACAAAGCAGAAAGAAGAGTGGGGTTACCTGTTGTGAGTAAAGAAAACCCAATTTGTGCAGCCCAAGTTTCGGAATTTTTGTTGCTGTTTTGCCGCCAACGTTCACGCGTGATGGAGCTTGGAGGCGGGTGTTTTGACACGGTGGGTGAGAAAATTGGGATGAGAGGCGAGAAGGTAGAGTGAGGAAAAGATGAAAAAATTCAATCACGGGGTGGTGGGGGGGTTGTCGGAGTGAGAGAACCAGGGGGCGAGAGGAGTGTTTCGTTTTTTTTTTTTTTTTTTTTTTTTTTTTTTTTCGCTGATTGTGTTCGAAACAAGGGTGAATAAGCCTTTAAACTGCACAGCGCCTAGGCGCTGTGTTTGTAGCGCCTAGGCGCTAGTTCGAAATCAGCTTTTTTTTTTTTTTTTTTTTTTTTTTTTTTTTTTTTCAAGATGAGCGCCTAGGCGCCCAGGAAATGGCGCCTTGCTCTCGGGTCCTTGTGGCCTTTTCTAGCGCCTAGGCGTAATGGAAGTGACGCCTAGGCGCCTTCCTCTCGGGTCTTCACTGCAAAATCCCCATAACACCTGCAATCACCACAGAATAAACTGCATCATAATTAGCTTATCAAATACCAAAAACCTATAACTAATTAAAACACTAAATAAAACACTAAATTAACATGATAAAAACTAAAATAGATAAAGGTAAAGAGCTTGGGTTGCCTCCCAAGAAGCGCTTGTTTTATCGTCATCAGCCTGACTTTTTCTTCTTTATGGTGAGTTGAGAGTGATGATGGACTTGTTGCGATCAATCCCACCATCAAAATATGGCTTCAAACGTTGTCCATTAACCTTAAAGGTTCCTTTCTCTTCATGATTTAGTTCAACTGCACCATAGGGAAACACCTTGGTGACTACAAACGGGCCCGACCATTTAGATTTGAGCTTTCCAGGAAACAGTCGAAGCCTGGAATTATAAAGTAGCACCTTCTGTCCAGGTACAAACTCCTTCCGCTGGATGTGCTTATCATGCCAAGCTTTGGTCCGCTCCTTGTAGATCTTTGCATTTTCATATGCTTCATTGCGGAACTCATTCATCTCATTGAGTTGCAAAAGGCGCCTCTCACCCGCTGCTTGCATGTCCATATTCAACTGTTTCATTGCCCAATATGCTCGATGCTCTAATTCCACCGGAAGATGGCAAGCTTTCCCATAGACCAACCTATAAGGAGACATTCCTATAGGTGTCTTAAATGCAGTCCGATAGGCCCATAAAGCATCATCTAACTTTTTCGACCAATCCTTGCGAGAGTTACGAACCGTTTTCTCCAGAATCTGCTTCACCTCTCTGTTAGATACCTCTGCTTGCCCATTAGTCTGAGGATGGTAAGCAAGTGCAATTCGGTGTTTGACTCCATATTTTGACAAGAGAGCCTCAAATTGCTTATTGCAAAAGTGTGTTCCCTCATCACTTATGATAGCTCGTGGAGTTCCGAACCTCGTAAAGATGTGTTTCTTGAGAAAATTAAGCACTACCTTGCCATCATTGGTTTGAGTTGCAGCCGCTTCAACCCACTTCGACACATAATCCACTGCAAGGAGGATATACTTGTTGTTGTAGGATGAGGGAAACGGTCCCATGAAATCGATACCCCACACATCAAAAAGCTCAACTTCTAGAATATTCTTCAAGGGCATCTCATTCCTTCTTGAAATGTTTCCCGATCGTTGGCATCTATCACAAGCTGTAACAAAAACATGAGCATCTTTGAACATTGTAGGCCAATAAAACCCAGATTGCAACACTTTAGCCGCCGTTCTGTTTCCTCCAAAATGTCCACCACACTCAAGGGTATGGCAATGTCTCAGGATCTCCTCTACCTCATCTTCTGGCACACATCTTCTTATTACTTGATCAGCACAGTGCCTGTAAAGAACTGGTTCTTCCCAATAGTAGTGCTTTACATCAGACAAGAACTTCTTCTTTTGTTGATGTGAGAGTTTTGGTGGCATGATCTTTCCTGCAAGAAAATTAACAAAGTCTGCATACCATGGGAGAGAGTTTGTAGATGTGATGACAAAGAGCTGCTCGTCTGGAAACTGATCACCAATGGGAGGCTGATGCAATTCTTGTTCTTCTGGTTGTTCAAGTCTTGAGAGATGGTCTGCCACTAGATTTTCTGTACCCTTCTTGTCTCTTATCTCCAAATCAAATTCTTGGAGTAAGAGAACCCACCGGATAAGTCTTGGCTTGGCATCCTTCTTGGCCATAAGGTATTTAATTGCAGAATGATCTGTGAAGACTATTACCTTATTGCCAATTAGGTATGATCTGAACTTGTCGAAAGCGAAGACGATGGCAAGTAATTCCTTCTCTGTTGTGGCATAGTTGAGTTGGGCATCAATGAGGGTCCTGCTAGCATAGTAAATAGCATGAAATACCTTATTCCTCCGCTGTCCTAGAACCGCTCCTACTGCATAATCACTTGCGTCACACATCAATTCAAACGGGAGCTCCCATTCCGGAGCTACAACAATGGGTGCAGACACAAGCTTCTCTTTTAGGGTGATAAAGGCCTTCTCACACTCTTCATTGAAGTCAAAAGGAGTACCTTGCACAAGTAGATTCGAAAGAGGCTTGGAGATCTTAGAAAAATCTTTGATGAATCTTCTATAGAAACCTGCATGGCCAAGAAAACTCCGGATCCCCTTTACTGAAGTTGGTGGTGGTAGTTTCTCAATTGTCTCTATCTTCGCTCGGTCAACCTCTATCCCCTTTGATGAAACGCGATGGCCCAAGACAATTCCTTCTTTTACCATGAAGTGGCACTTCTCCCAATTAACCACAAGATTGGTTTGTTCACATCTCTCCAAAACCAATTCGAGATTAGTCAAGCAATGATCAAAGGAGTCACCAAAAACAGAGAAATCATCCATGAATACTTCTATAATCCGCTCCACCATGTCTGAAAAGATCGCCATCATACATCTTTGGAAGGTAGCTGGCGCATTGCAAAGGCCAAACGGCATCCGACGGAATGCAAATGTACCATAAGGACAGGTGAATGTGGTCTTCTCTTGGTCTTCTGGTGCAATAGCTATTTGGTTGTAGCCCGAGTAGCCATCTAGAAAACAGTAATACTCATGACCTGCAAGACGATCCAACATTTGATCAACAAAGGGTAATGGGAAGTGATCTTTCCGGGTAGCTTTGTTTAGTTTCCGGTAGTCTATGCAAATCCTCCATCCCGTGATGGTCCTTGTTGGAATTAGCTCATTATTTTCATTTTTCACTACCGTCATACCACCCTTCTTTGGCACTACTTGCACCGGGCTAACCCATGAGCTATCAGAGATCGGGTAAATCACTCCCGCATCTAACCACTTCAACACCTCCTTGCGAACCACTTCCTTCATGGTAGGATTTAGTCTCCGTTGTGCTTCCACTGATGGTTTGCTGTTTTCTTCCATTAAGATCCGGTGCATGCACATTGTTGGACTTATCCCCTTTATGTCTGCTAAAGACCACCCAATAGCTGATTTATATCTTCTAAGCACCCGTAACAACTTGTCTTCTTCTTCATGAGAAAGGCTAGAAGAAATAATTACCGGTAAAGATGATGACTCACCAAGAAATGCATATCGTAGATGATCCGGTAACGGTTTGAGCTCAAGAGCAGGTGGTTTCTCAACTGAAGGAATTGATCGAGAAGGGCCTTGTCCCAAAGGTTCAAAATACCTCCGATTGTTGGGACCAAAAGAATCCATCCAATGAATAATCTCCATGACGTCTTCATCTTCAAGAGTAGATGGAGTGGGATGAGTCAAGCTTGCTTCCAACGAGTCTTCTGGCTTGGTAAAGTGCTGAGAGACTAATGTATCCAATGCATCGATGCAAAAACAACTATCACTAGCTCCCGGATATTTTATAGCCTTTAAGACATTGAAAGTCACTTCTTCTTCCTGTACCCGAAGCCTTAATTCTCCCTTCTGAACATCTATAAGTGCCCGTCCGGTTGCCAAGAACGGTCTCCCTAATATGAGAGGGATCTCCTTGTCTTCTTCCATATCCAGTACCACAAAATCTGCAGGGAATATAAACTTGTCTACTTTGACGAGAACATCTTCAATAACTCCCCTTGGATGCTTAATAGACCTGTCAGCCAACTGCAAAGAAATAGTGGTAGGTCTAGCCTCACCTAATCCAAGCTTTCTGAAAATAGACAAAGGCATTAAATTAATGCTTGCACCAAGATCGCACAATGCCTTCTCAAATATAGAATTCCCAATGGCACATGGAATAGTGAAGCTTCCCGGATCTTTGAGCTTTTGAGGCAACTTTCTCTGGATGATAGCACTGCACTCTTCAGTAAGTGCAACAGTTTCATACTCCTCTAACTTCCTCTTGTTCGATAGGATGTCTTTCATGAACTTCACATAGCTTGGCATTTGTTCAAGTGCATCGGCGAAAGGAATGTTAATGTGGAGCTTCTTGAAAACATCAAGGAATTTAGCAAATTGTTTATCTAATTTGCTCTTCTTGAGGCGCTGAGGAAAAGGAATACTCACTTCTGGCTGCTAAGGAGGTAATGGTTGAGCTTTAGGCATGACTTCATCTTGTTCTTGATCATTCTTTTTGGACTTTTCACCTCTTGAAGGCGTCTCCAATTCTTTTCCGCTTCTCAAAGTGATTGCCTTGCATTGTTCTTGTAACGCCCCTATGTGGGGGTTAACAGTTTTTAATGAGATAAAATAAAAATAAATAATAAAAGTAAAACCTTAAAAATAAAATTTGCCCGGGACTTAAATGAAAACTCTCAACTCAAAAATAAAATATAAACGATAAATAAACCACAGTTTTAATGTAGCACCTTAAATTTAATAATATAAACTGTTGTCATCATCATTTTAACCCTCATCACATTGTAATACAGTCACAGAAAGTAACAATTGATGCTTACATTATCATGAAGAACATTCTCAACAATTGAAGCAGTCCCAATGTAATATAGCTACATCACTTCCTCAACTATATTTCTCGTAGCCACTTCACACTTAGTGAGTCCTGAAAAGATATAAACATAAGGGTATGAGCAACACTATGCTCAGTAGAGAAAGCCATTACCCACCTTTAGGTTTTTATTACCACATTAAAATCTGCATGGTTAGTAAGTCACATCATATTTCAGATTATGAGGTTTATTATGATCACATCTTATGGATACCGTAGTTAATCATTACCAAGTGTCATAATTACACATTTATACAAATATTACCAATCATCATTGTTCCTAGGTATCCATGTTAAATTGAGTATCACTCAACTCATCGAGACCCAAATGGGCGCACTTGATCACCCTATAAACATTCCAAGGGTGTTCCGGTGAGGGGACATCAAGCCCCGAGTCCTCACCAAATCGATTCCTGTACAGTGTGTTCTGGGACTTTCAACCCAAGGAAGCGTCATCGCCTTCCCCCTATTTTACCTTTTAGGGTATTCATGCCCAAGGACGTAACCGTCGCCCTCTTCATGTCTCACAATTTCTCTATATTGAATCATTATCAATAGAGTTAGTTTTCCTAACCATGCTTCTCAATTTATAACATGTGTCAATTCATTATGTTCCTCGCCGTACAATACAAGACGAGTCCATGTCATAGTTTCATATGTGATAATCATATAATATCAGTTCAACATAGATATATATATATTGCGGCAAAACAATCAATTTTAATTCTATAAAAACCTCACAAAAGATGAGTAATAGAATCCCTACCTTTTAAGCTTATCAACAGTCTCTTAATCCTGGAATCAATTAACGTTAGCTCCATACTCCCTTGATCCTAAGGCGTGCATAAGGACAATTAAAACTAAAGCACAACATACAACTACATTCATAAAATTTATTTTAATTTAATCTTAGAATTTCAAGAAATAACCACTGCCCATAGAGGTATTATAAAGTTTAACAATATAAATTTTCTGTCTAGGGCATATACACTTAGACTTCATACATATGCTCCAAAATAGCAACAAACGTATACTTAGGTTTAAGAACGCAAATTTGAATAATCCTTTAGTATAAAAGAAAATTTATAAATGAAAGACTAAATTTGTTCATAAGATTCTAACCTCGGATTATGGTTAGTTGGAAGCTTGAAATGGCTTCAAAACAGGTTCCTTTACTTCGGTATGACTGAAATTCTTGCTCAAATGGAGGTGATGGTGGCTGATTTTTATGGCTGCCTTGAAGAAGTTCTCTAAGTATTTTGCTTCAGCAAAGAAATGAGAAGAAGAGTGTGGGAACCGTGGAAGAGAAAGGAAGAAAAGATGAAGTCTTTGAAGAGAAGTGATGGAAACAATTATAGAGGAGACATGTTGAAGCATGTCACGGAGGAAATAAAGAAAATGAGGGTCAAGAGTAGTTGGAAAAGATATCCTTATGTCTCATCTAAAGACTTTAACACACATAATGCCAATATGACATTTTTGAGATTTATTAGAAGTTCTAAGGCTTTTTAGTAATCATACTAAATAAATATAGGAGAATTTTAGAAAACTTAAAAATAGATAAAAATAAATATTATAAAATAAATTTAAATGAAGCAATTTTTTTTTTATACATTAAAAATTAATTTAATTACCTCAATACCCGTTAGGAGAATAACGGGTGTCACAGCTCTACCCCCCTTAAAGAAATTTCGTCCTCGAAATTTCAATTCTAGCAATACTAGTAAAAATTTTGATTCCATTATGATTCCAATTCCGAGTCTAAACCGTTAATGTTGTTTATCTTCCAAAATTAAGTTATCGTATCTCCACTTATTTACTTGCATAATAAATCTTACTCCTAAATCCCTCAATGAGAGTATTTCTGACAAGTTTCAACTTGTAACACCGTATAATAGTCTAAGAATCTGATCAGGCATACATATTGACCATACCATGATTCCAGTCCTTCATTGTCCATGGACTGTGATTTACAATCACATTTAAGGAGATTGCCAGAGAAATTTTATATACTTCATCTTTAGGTTCCTTTTCCTTTTTGAGTAAGGAAAAGTCAAATAGATTTGATTTCATACCTCAACTAATAAACTAAAACATAATCATAAAACATATATCACAAACACTTCTATTCAAAACCATACATTAAACTTATTCATAGAGATATTAAGCGGAATCTCTGGTTGCAAACATACCCGACATATTTTTCATTAAACAGCTATCCTCATGACACAAACATTCAACCCAAATAATATACTCATATTTCATATGGAATATCCCCATAACTGACTCTGGTACTTCCACATAATATTAACAGAATATTACACATTACAAACATAATACGGATACGTTTCGAGAGTACAAGGCACTCCGTATACCAGCTATCCATATCATGCATGCTTAGAGGATACAAAAACATCGATAAACAAAAGATCGGACCTTAAGAAGGATGCGTTTCGAGAGCATCAAGTACTTCGTATCCAGCCATCCCGGCATTAGGCTCAATGAATCTAAAAGATTGAACAACAACGTACCACAAGAAACACAGAATACAAGGCAAACGGTTATTCGTAACACACGGAATATGGACACACATGCCTACATGCCAAAGATAAAACAAAAAGATTACAGATGGAGATTCAAATCAATTGGCCGCTCCCGGCTTTCCCTTTCCCATTCAAGCTTGGATGTTGCAGTGTCGGATTCTGGATGTATGATTTGCATTTTATCTATCAATTCCTCAGCTGTTGAAGCAGTGACAAAGATTTGTCTCTCCGATTCTGTAGTGATGTTTTCTTCCACAGCGTAATCTAGAAATTTCAAAAGACCGTCATAAAAACCCTTTACGTTCAGCAGTCCCAAAGGTTTGGAATAAAAGCCCAACAATTGCCCACAAGCAACTATAAATATTTCCTCAAGAGTACCTAGACCACCAGGTAATGCTATAAAAGCATCAGAATTATAGATTATGTCTTTAAAATTTTTAGGGATACTCCTGACTCCTTCTCCCTTACCTGTGGCTTCCTTACAAAGGTTTCCTTCAACTGGAATATGAGGCCAAATTCTTACATCAGTAGCGTCGCTAGACCTAGCTGCTAGTGCCATATTTACCATCATTTTTATACTACCACCCCCATAGATTATGTTAATCTTCTTGCGTGCTAGGACTTGCCCTAAGTGATTTGCAGCTTCTAAATAGGCTTTATCTTTTCCAAGGCTGGAACCACAAAAGACACAGACATTCTTTATTTTCTTCGTGGACTGGGAGGTAGACATATTTGGTTTATAGAAGTGGTTGCTTAATGTCTGCTCCACTTAGACTTCGGGTTCTATATGAGATTTTAAAGATGAGAAATATACAAAAAGGGCTAAAGAGATAGACGAGTAGGTAATGAAAAGGTAATCCAAAGATTTAAACAAAATATTGTGCGGATAAGAAAGTAAGATAAGGTGATTGATAGTTTTCAGAAAATCTGATTCACTTTTTGAAAAAGATTAGACTCTAATTGTATAACTTTTGACAATTGAGAACAATTCGACAGAAGACCGTCTTGACGCAACTGTAGACTTTTTGACAAATATACACCAAGTCGAGAAATTTAATATAAACGACAAATACTGTAGAACTTTTGAAATTTGAGACACAAATCTTGAAATATCTGGATAAGTTTTTCAAAATTCAAACATATTACTGTACCGTATGTAATGTGTCTGATAAGATAATATATTTTATTATATATATATTTAAGAAAATCATAAATTAAATAAGATATTAACACTTACTGTATCAATCTAATAATCACAATTATTTCAAACACAAAAGCAAATATTCTGAGTAAAAGAAAAACACAAACTGTTGAACATCAGCTAAAACTGCTTCAAATAAGCAAAGACTAAATAACCTTTATAGTGCGATGACTTATTCCCCATCCAGTTTTCTTATGGCTTGGCAAACAGGATCTAGAAATACCATATTCCTGAGGCGTTGTCTTTCTGTATAAAATTTAGGCCAGAGTTTAAAAATAGCTCCTTGAACATATCCACTAGGGTGACCGTGGAGAGGAGGATGGATGCTATCCAAGTTCTCCTTTGAAAGTCCATCCCTACAAAACCTTATTTTATCCTCTCTATTCGTAGACATATAACCAGGTGAAGTACATTTACCGTTACAATTTTGTCTTCCACATTTGTTACAAGTGACCACGATGGCACGAGCTCTTCTTTTCATTGCACTACGACTGGTACCTGTTCCTGGTAAACCGACATCTTGACTAAAGTTACTCGGACGGATTTTCCCCTCTATCAACATTCTCACATCACAAGGGATACCAAAACGCATAAGAATCCACAACCGAGTAATTCTAGCCTTGTATTTCTTTCTAAGAATCTTTTGGGAGAGTGATGGGAAATACTTTCTCAGGTGTTGGTACTTTGGGTCCATGATGAGATGAAAGAAGAGTAAATAGAAAGGAAAAATTAAGATAGTAAATTGCAGAATCCTAGAATTCCTTCTTCTTTTAGAGGAAAAGAAGAATTTTTAATGAAAAAGAAGAGGATTTGCGATTTAGAGAGAAAATAACAAATTAAGAGAGAAAAAGTGAACTCGGAGAAATAAGCTCCTATGCACAGTAAACGTATATGTAAACAATGATTAAACCACTGTATATGACACGTATAGAAACCACGTGGGAGAGACAGTGTGAATCAAACTGATTTAAGATTTGAACTAGGCCCAAATGTTCTTAGTTGAAAATGGTCAGGTTGTTTCGGGCCTTAACACATTTAGAACGAGTTAAATAACAAACATAAAATTGAAAACCAATTTGTATACATCTTAAACCCAATTTAAAGCCCACTATAGATAAAGTTAACTATAAACAACAAATCTAATTTAACGACAACAAGGATCTTCCTGAATGATCCAGCAACTCAAATAATTTTGTTTTAATCAAAACCTTATTGAACAATGCATACACCCATATGTTATTGATAATACTTAACATCTATCAATGGATTCATCATCATTGCTACCAAGGGTTTAGAATGTGACTAACCTTGAAATCAATACGATTTACGTCTTTCAACATAGACCATATCAATGAACAAAGACACTTGATGTTACTACTTAAGAACATCTACAATCCCCACAATTCTACTTATACAATATATAATTTCCTCATATAACAAAACCTTAGGTAACCAAAAGATTCACTGATACACTTAAATACAATGTACGTAACGAAATATTCCAATTTTGAGATTCATGCATTCTAGACTTTATACAGTCTCAACAGACCAAAAGTCTAACATTTATCTCTCTTAAGATTCAATACCATGATTCCCAACTTATATCATATTCCTCAAATAAATAGAACTTTTAAGAAAAGTTATTGACACTTATGTGCTCCATCGAATCCACACATAATCATTACTTAGGTTTGAATCAATTACGAAAAATTTGGCATATCTATGTCAAACTTTAAAATCAATAAATCAAGCCTTATATTTCTTATTGTTTTTCACGAGACAAAAGGCTTTTAAATCCTCTTATCTATACGAATTTCTCATCGTTTATACGAATTAAATATGCTTATAGATCCAAATATTATACGAATTTCTCATAAGCATTCTACTTATAAACTCATTCCATATAATTATCATTCTCTTATAACTATTAATACTTTCCTTCTACATAATTATTGTACTCATATAACTATTGATATTTTCATTCTATGGCCTTTCCATGTTACATCCTTTTAGACTGTATAAATCAATGTGAAGGTTCATTTTGATGATGACAATAAAAATTCAGCTTCAAAACCATCTCAAAAATATATTTTTTTAAAGTGGTGCTACACTCCCTAGGTTAACCGAACCTAGGCTCTGATACCAAAAATTCTGTAACGCCCCTATGTGGGGGTTAACAGTTTTTAATGAGATAAAATAAAAATAAATAATAAAAGTAAAACCTTAAAAATAAAATTTGCCCGGGACTTAAATGAAAACTCTCAACTCAAAAATAAAAATATAAACGATAAATAAACCACAGTTTTAATGTAGCACCTTAAATTTAATAATATAAACTGTTGTCATCATCATTTTAACCCTCAACACATTGTAATACAGTCACAGAAAGTAACAATTGATGCTTACATTATCATGAAGAACATTCTCAACAATTGAAGCAGTCCCAATGTAATATAGCTACATCACTTCCTCAACTATATTTCTCGTAGCCACTTCACACTTAGTGAGTCCTGAAAAGATATAAACATAAGGGTATGAGCAACACTATGCTCAGTAGAGAAAGCCATTACCCACCTTTAGGTTTTTATTACCACATTAAAATCTGCATGGTTAGTAAGTCACATCATATTTCAGATTATGAGGTTTATTATGATCACATCTTATGGATACCGTAGTTAATCATTACCAAGTGTCATAATTACACATTTATACAAATATTACCAATCATCATTGTTCCTAGGTATCCATGTTAAATTGAGTATCACTCAACTCATCGAGACCCAAATGGGCGCACTTGATCACCCTATAAACATTCCAAGGGTGTTCCGGTGAGGGGACATCAAGCCCCGAGTCCTCACCAAATCGATTCCTGTACAGTGTGTTCTGGGACTTTCAACCCAAGGAAGCGTCATCGCCTTCCCCCTATTTTACCTTTTAGGGGGTATTCATGCCCAAGGACGTAACCGTCGCCCTCTTCATGTCTCACAATTTCTCTATATTGAATCATTATCAATAGAGTTAGTTTTCCTAACCATGCTTCTCAATTTATAACATGTGTCAATTCATTATGTTCCTCGCCGTACAATACAAGACGAGTCCATGTCATAGTTTCATATGTGATAATCATATAATATCAGTTCAACATAGATATATATATATTGCGGCAAAACAATCAATTTTAATTCTATAAAAACCTCACAAAAGATGAGTAATAGAATCCCTACCTTTTAAGCTTATCAACAGTCTCTTAATCCTGGAATCAATTAACGTTAGCTCCATACTCCCTTGATCCTAAGGCGTGCATAAGGACAATTAAAACTAAAGCACAACATACAACTACATTCATAAAATTTATTTTAATTTAATCTTAGAATTTCAAGAAATAACCACTGCCCATAGAGGTATTATAAAGTTTAACAATATAAATTTTCTGTCTAGGGCATATACACTTAGACTTCATACATATGCTCCAAAATAGCAACAAACGTATACTTAGGTTTAAGAACGCAAATTTGAATAATCCTTTAGTATAAAAGAAAATTTATAAATGAAAGACTAAATTTGTTCATAAGATTCTAACCTCGGATTATGGTTAGTTGGAAGCTTGAAATGGCTTCAAAACAGGTTCCTTTACTTCGGTATGACTGAAATTCTTGCTCAAATGGAGGTGATGGTGGCTGATTTTTATGGCTGCCTTGAAGAAGTTCTCTAAGTATTTTGCTTCAGCAAAGAAATGAGAAGAAGAGTGTGGGAACCGTGGAAGAGAAAGGAAGAAAAGATGAAGTCTTTGAAGAGAAGTGATGGAAACAATTATAGAGGAGACATGTTGAAGCATGTCACGGAGGAAATAAAGAAAATGAGGGTCAAGAGTAGTTGGAAAAGATATCCTTATGTCTCATCTAAAGACTTTAACACACATAATGCCAATATGACATTTTTGAGATTTATTAGAAGTTCTAAGGCTTTTTAGTAATCATACTAAATAAATATAGGAGAATTTTAGAAAACTTAAAAATAGATAAAAATAAATATTATAAAATAAATTTAAATGAAGCAATTTTTTTTTTATACATTAAAAATTAATTTAATTACCTCAATACCCGTTAGGAGAATAACGGGTGTCACAGTTCTTTAGGATTCACTTCTGTGTTGCTAGGCAAATTACCTTGTTGTCGACCACCATACATGTTAGCTAATTGACCAATTTGAGCTTCCAGATTTCGGATTTGAGCAGCTTGATTCTGAAAGTTGGTCCTAGTCTCAGTCATGAACTTGTCGGTGTTATTAGTCAACTGGAGCAAAGCGGCTTCTAAATTAGTCTTCTTCTCCTGTGGTTGAAATCCCTGTTGAGACTGCCCCATATTTTGATTATTTCTCCATGAAAAGTTTGGGTGATTGCGCCATCCTGGATTGTATGTGTTTGAGTATGGATTGTTCTGTTGTCTATTATAGTTCCCAACAAATTGTGCCTGCTCTGCTTGAGGTTGTTGAAATGGATTTCCCACTTGACATTCTTCACTAGGATGGTTGCCTTGACAGAAATCACATAAAAACTGAGGAGTCTGAATGGCATTGACTGCCAATTGGCTGTTCTGGAATTGCTTAGTAAGAGCTGCAACTTGAGCAGTCAACGTAGATAGAGCTTCAGCTTCATAAACCCCAGCTACTCTCCTTGTCATTGACCTATCACTTGGCCACTGAAAGTTATTGGTGGCCATATCCTCCAGCAACTCATATGCTTCATCCTCATTTTTCTTCATAAACGCTCCCCCTGCAGATGCATCAATAAGAGTTCTGGTGTTACCTGTCAACCCATTGTAAAAATTGTGGACTTGCATCCACTTAGGCAACCCATGATGGGGACACTTCCTTAATAGCTCTTTATATCTCTCCCAAGCATCATATAAAGTCTCGCCTTCATATTGAGTGAAATTGTTGATCTCAATCCTCATCTTTGCTGTTTTTGCAGGAGGAAAGAACTTGGCCAGGAACTTGCGAACCAAATCTTCCCAGGTGGTGATAGAATCTGCAGGTAAAGAGTTCAACCAATTTTTTGCTTTATCCCTCAAAGAGAAAGGGAACAACCGAAGGCGAATGGCATCATCAGAAACACCATTATACTTGACAGTATCACAAATCTCCAGAAAATTTGCAATGTGAGCATTAGGATCTTCAGTGGCTAATCCGGTGAATTGTATTCCTTGAATCATCTGCAAAGTCACCGGCTTCAGCTCAAAGTTATTAGCTCCAATAGCTGGCCTTCTTATGACCGGTTGGATACCCGTCGCAGTTGGTAATGCATAGTCCCTTAAGGCCATTGGTGGATGGGCCTCATTTCGAACTTCATTTAGATCAGCCATGGTGTCTTGCAACTGATTGAGAGCTTCTCTTCTCTCCTTCCTATTCCTCCGACAGGTGCGTTCTATCTCAAAATCGAGAGGAAATAAGTCACTACTCCCAGACCTTCGCATACACCTAGATAGAATTCCTGCGACAAAGAACTGCAAATAACTATAATTAATAAAATTAAAAGACAAATCCAAAGCAAAACTAGAGTTATTTTATTCGATATTAATGAAAACAAAATAGTCCCCGGCAACGGCGCCAAAAACTTGTTGTGGATTTTCTAACGCAAGTGCACGTATCGTTAACAAGTAATAAAGTGAGAGTAAAGATCGTTCCCTCGAGGACTAATTTCACTAAGTACCAAATTACTTTAACTCTAATTTTATTTGAACAACTGAAATATGGGAAACAATGGAATGATGAACTGGTAAACATAAGACAAACTAAATGTATGAAAATTGAGAAATTGCAACTTTGACAGATGAGAATTCAATATATCAAGACTTCTAGGGTTTCTGACTCACCGGATTAATCATATCTACCTTTATCTAATTTAATCAATTGACATTTATTCCTATGCTGATAACGAATTTCTCTTAAGTAGTCATTAATCTTTCTCAAGTATTAATAATTTATCCCAGTTAGCAAATTTCCTACATCTCTGTGGAAACTCTAAACTTACCAAGATTCATTACGATCAAGAAATTCATAGTGTTACACAAGTCTCATAGATATCTCTATCCTATGATGATCTCATGGCATTCAATCATGGTCTAATTTAATTATCGCTTCTCAGCCTCAAATTAAATCACAAATCATGCAAAAGGTGCGCAAACTTTTACAAGCATTAAGACTAGATTAAACACTCAACATAGATACTGAATAAACATCGAATTGAATTAAATTAAATAAAAGTAAACATTCATAATCCGGCTACATCGTAGCCCTAGAACAAAGAAAATTAGTTCATAATGAAATTAAACATCATCCTAAACAATCTCTTAAACATGAGAAGTAGAAGGAAAGAACTGTATATTTGGATGAGAAGATGATTCCGTCTCCGGGTTGCACCGATCTTCTTCTCCAAAGTAGTGTGTGTCTTCTCTCCTCTGTTCTGCAGTTTTTCCCTCGAGGACTAATGTCACTAAGTACCAAATTATTTTAACTCTAATTCTATTTGAACAACTGAAATATGGGAAACAATGGAATGATGAACTGGTAAACATAAGACAAACTAAATGTATGAAAATTGAGAAATTGCAACTTTGACAGATGAGAATTCAATATATCAAGACTTCTAGGGTTTCTGACTCACCGGATTAATCATATCTACCTTTATCTAATTTAATCAATTGACATTTATTCCTATGCTGATAACGAATTTCTCTTAAGTAGTCATTAATCTTTCTCAAGCATTAATAATTTATCCCAGTTAGCAAATTTCCTACATCTCTGTGGAAACTCTAAACTTACCAAGATTCATTACGATCAAGAAATTCATAGTGTTACACAAGTCTCATAGATATCTCTATCCTATGATGATCTCATGGCATTCAATCATGGTCTAATTTAATTATCGCTTCTCAGCCTCAAATTAAATCACAAATCATGCAAAAGGTGCGCAAACTTTTACAAGCATTAAGACTAGATTAAACACTCAACATAGATACTGAATAAACATCGAATTGAATTAAATTAAATAAAAGTAAACATTCATAATCCGGCTACATCGTAGCCCTAGAACAAAGAAAATTAGTTCATAATGAAATTAAACATCATCCTAAACAATCTCTTAAACATGAGAAGTAGAAGGAAAGAACTGTATATTTGGATGAGAAGATGATTCCGTCTCCGGGTTGCACCGATCTTCTTCTCCAAAGTAGTGTGTGTCTTCTCTCCTCTTTTCTGCAGTTTCTTTCTGTCAAAATTTCGTACTCCAACCTTCTATAATGTTCTATTTATATGCTAGGTTTAAAAGGGCAATTTTGGAACAAAATTATACTCTAATTGAACCCGGAATCGCAACGGCGCCTAGGCGCCATGATTGTAGCGCCTAGGCGCTTCACAGACGACTTGCCCTTTTTTTCGAAATCGCGCCTAGGCGCCAGGATTGTGGCGCCTAGGCGCCGCAGTGTTTATTCGCCTCTCGATGGAATAGCGCCTAGGCGCTCAAGTTATGGCGCCTAGGCGCTTTGCTCTCGGCCTCCTCTTTTCATAGAATGGCGCCTAGGCGCTCCAGTTGTGGCGCCTAGGCGCTTTGCTCACGGTTTTGGCTTCCTCATGAAATGGCGCCTAGGCGCTCCAGTTATGGCGCCTAGGCGCTTTGCTCTCGGTTTTGGTATGTAACTTCGTTTGTCTTGAGCGCCTAGGCGCCCATAACTTGACGTCTAGGCTCCATTTCATCTCGAGTCTATTTTTACTCAATTTTCAGTCCGTTTTACCCTGTGTTTTGCCATTATGCCTTGTTCCCCTTCAAAACCTATAAAAGAACATAAAACATTATCAAATCCTTATAAATTTCTCAAAACTAACAAAAATATTAAGTGAAAACTATCTAATTAAGTAGCCTAAAACTAGCTTATCAAATACCCCCAAACTTAAGATTTTGCTAGTCCTCGAGCAAAAGACACAAAAGAAGAACAAAGAACAAAACAAAAAGAACACGACTGACACTAACACATGACGTAGTTCGAGCATCAATTTAATTTTTCATTATACTTGGCCTCAAAGATTGCATAAAGTTTATGACTCAAAGGAAACTCTAACCACTGTGATCATGTAAAAAAAATTTAATTTAAATCTCAAGTTTACCATACTCATAATTCCTCGAGTGTGTGTGTGTGATGCCTCTAGCACTTTATGTACCTACACTCGGATTAGTTTATGTCAACAAGCTTATTTTGAAAGATCTCTAGATTAGTGAAATTTATGAAATCCATAGGCCTATTTTTCAAACCCACTCTCCACTAATGTAGACTATCGCAACATCAAAGATCATTAGGACTTTATTCGACTTGTAATGTGTGGCTAAGGTAAAAAGGTGTGATAAAGGATATTATAATGTAGCTCAAAATTCACCCATAAACACAATTTGTCTCAGGACCTTATGAGAACATCATTCATTTTTTTTTTCTTCCTTTCTTTCTAAGTACACCCCCAAACTTATGTTGCACTCCCTTTGTCATTCACATTTACTTGATGTATATATCAGCTTTTTTTTTTTTTTTTTTCTTTCTTTCTTTCTCTTTCTCTTTTTTTTTTTTTTTTTTTTAGCACAATGAATAAGCATAAATACACAATCCCCTGATAGCAATACCCAAAGCTGTAAACATGACTATATAATCTCTTGATGATAATATTCAAAACTTCACCCATAAATGAATGATAGTAAAACATATTTCCTTGATAAATTCTTCAAAACTCCACCCATCCTCCCGTCATACCAACTACCATCAAATAATTTCCTGGACAAACTAGTCATGCTTATGAGTGAGGGACCAAGTATGATAAAATTAATCAAAGGCTAGGCTAATTATGTGGGTAACAAAGAAAATAGATAATAAGGCTCAACGGGGTAACTAGTGATTAAATAATGTCAATGGTAGGCTTGAAAGGCTCAAACGGTCCAAAAATGGCCTAAATCATATCCTTAATGTTGTGTAGCCTAGGATTTCGCCTCGAGTGGTTATCAAATAGGTTCTAGCGTTCATTTGAGATCAAAAATATCACTTAATCAACATAAAAGTCCTCTAAGTGTAGAATATTTAGGTGATCAAGGCGTGAGTGCTCAAAGTGCTCAAAGAATCACAGCATGGCAAAAAAAATCACAAGAAAACAAGGATAGATCACAACAATTATTATCTCCTAAAAGTCATATTCAATTTCAACCATTGTCTTATCATTGGCCTCCTATGATGCAAGCTAAATAGTGCTCAAACGACACAACTTTCCTATCATAATTACTAAACAAAAAAAATGAAACCTAGCTTAAAACTTAAGTAAACAAAGATAAGATAACTGATTGACATAAACCAAACATAAAAAGTACACCACCCCCAAACTTAAGCAGTACATTGTCCTCAATGTAAAAGAAAAAAAAAATAATAAATAAACATAAACTAAAAATGGAAAATAAAAAATAAAAATAAAAATAAAAAAAAAATTAAACGAAAATAAAATAAAAGAAAAATAAAAATAAAAATAAAAAGAAAGAGAAAAAGAAAAGAACACTCCCTAAAATGAAAATTGTTGAAGTCTAGTCCTCCTCGTCCTCAGTTGCTTTCAGGATGAGCGCCTAGGCGTAATGGAAGTGACGCCTAGGCGCCTTCCTCTCGGGTCTTCACTGCAAAATCCCCATAACACCTGCAATCACCACAGAATAAACTGCATCATAATTAGCTTATCAAATACCAAAAACCTATAACTAATTAAAACACTAAATAAAACACTAAATTAACATGATAAAAACTAAAATAGATAAAGGTAAAGAGCTTGGGTTGCCTCCCAAGAAGCGCTTGTTTTATCGTCATCAGCCTGACTTTTTCTTCTTTATGGTGAGTTGAGAGTGATGATGGACTTGTTACGATCAATCCCACCATCAAAATATGGCTTCAAACGTTGTCCATTAACCTTAAAGGTTCCTTTCTCTTCATGATTTAGTTCAACTGCACCATAGGGAAACACCTTGGTGACTACAAACGGGCCCGACCATTTAGATTTGAGCTTTCCAGGAAACAGTCGAAGCCTGGAATTATATAGTAGCACCTTCTGTCCAGGTACAAACTCCTTCCGCTGGATGTGCTTATCATGCCAAGCTTTGGTCCGCTCCTTGTAGATCTTTGCATTTTCATATGCTTCATTGCGGAACTCATTCATCTCATTGAGTTGCAAAAGGCGCTTCTCACCCGCTGCTTGCATGTCCATATTCAACTGTTTCATTGCCCAATATGCTCGATGCTCTAATTCCACCGGAAGATGGTAAGCTTTCCCATAGACCAACCTATAAGGAGACATTCCTATAGGTGTCTTAAATGCAGTCCGATAGGCCCATAAAGCATCATCTAACTTTTTCGACCAATCCTTGCGAGAGTTACGAACCGTTTTCTCCAGAATCTGCTTCACCTCTCTGTTAGATACCTCTGCTTGCCCATTAGTCTGAGGATGGTAAGCAAGTGCAATTCGGTGTTTGACTCCATATTTTGACAAGAGAGCCTCAAATTGCTTATTGCAAAAGTGTGTTCCCTCATCACTTATGATAGCTCGTGGAGTTCCGAACCTCGTAAAGATGTGTTTCTTGAGAAAATTAAGCACTACCTTGCCATCATTGGTTTGAGTTGCAGCCGCTTCAACCCACTTCGACACATAATCCACTGCAAGGAGGATATACTTGTTGTTGTAGGATGAGGGAAACGGTCCCATGAAATCGATACCCCACACATCAAAAAGCTCCACTTCTAGAATATTCTTCAAGGGCATCTCATTCCTTCTTGAAATGTTTCCCGATCGTTGGCATCTATCACAAGCTGTAACAAAAACATGAGCATCTTTGAACATTGTAGGCCAATAAAACCCAGATTGCAACACTTTAGCCGCCGTTCTGTTTCCTCCAAAATGTCCACCACACTCAAGGGTATGGCAATGTCTCAGGATCTCCTCTACCTCATCTTCTGGCACACATCTTCTTATTACTTGATCAGCACAGTGCCTGTAAAGAACTGGTTCTTCCCAATAGTAGTGCTTTACATCAGACAAGAACTTCTTCTTTTGTTGATGTGAGAGTTTTGGTGGCATGATCTTTCCTGCAAGAAAATTAACAAAGTCTGCATACCATGGGAGAGAGTTTGTAGATGTGATGACAAAGAGCTGCTCGTCTGGAAACTGATCACCAATGGGAGGCTGATGCAATTCTTGTTCTTCTGGTTGTTCAAGTCTTGAGAGATGGTCTGCCACTAGATTTTCTGTACCCTTCTTGTCTCTTATCTCCAAATCAAATTCTTGGAGTAAGAGAACCCACCGGATAAGTCTTGGCTTGGCATCCTTCTTGGCCATAAGGTATTTAATTGCAGAATGATCTGTGAAGACTATTACCTTATTGCCAATTAGGTATGATCTGAACTTGTCGAAAGCGAAGACGATGGCAAGTAATTCCTTCTCTGTTGTGGCATAGTTGAGTTGGGCATCAATGAGGGTCCTGCTAGCATAGTAAATAGCATGAAATACCTTATTCCTCCGCTGTCCTAGAACCGCTCCTACTGCATAATCACTTGCGTCACACATCAATTCAAACGGGAGCTCCCATTCCGGAGCTACAACAATGGGTGCAGACACAAGCTTCTCTTTTAGGGTGATAAAGGCCTTCTCACACTCTTCATTGAAGTCAAAAGGAGTACCTTGCACAAGTAGATTCGAAAGAGGCTTGGAGATCTTAGAAAAATCTTTGATGAATCTTCTATAGAAACCTGCATGGCCAAGAAAACTCCGGATCCCCTTTACTGAAGTTGGTGGTGGTAGTTTCTCAATTGTCTCTATCTTCGCTCGGTCAACCTCTATCCCCTTTGATGAAACGCGATGGCCCAAGACAATTCCTTCTTTTACCATGAAGTGGCACTTCTCCCAATTAAGCACAAGATTGGTTTGTTCACATCTCTCCAAAACCAATTCGAGATTAGTCAAGCAATGATCAAAGGAGTCACCAAAAACAGAGAAATCATCCATGAATACTTCTATAATCCGCTCCACCATGTCTGAAAAGATCGCCATCATACATCTTTGGAAGGTAGCTGGCGCATTGCAAAGGCCAAACGGCATCCGACGGAATGCAAATGTACCATAAGGACAGGTGAATGTGGTCTTCTCTTGGTCTTCTGGTGCAATAGCTATTTGGTTGTAGCCCGAGTAGCCATCTAGAAAACAGTAATACTCATGACCTGCAAGACGATCCAACATTTGATCAACAAAGGGTAATGGGAAGTGATCTTTCCGGGTAGCTTTGTTTAGTCTCCGGTAGTCTATGCAAATCCTCCATCCCGTGACGGTCCTTGTTGGAATTAGCTCATTATTTTCATTTTTCACTACCGTCATACCACCCTTCTTTGGCACTACTTGCACCGGGCTAACCCATGAGCTATCAGAGATTGGGTAAATCACTCCCGCATCTAACCACTTCAACACCTCCTTGCGAACCACTTCCTTCATGGTAGGATTTAGTCTCCGTTGTGCTTCCACTGATGGTTTGCTGTTTTCTTCCATTAAGATCCGGTGCATGCACATTGTTGGACTTATCCCCTTTATGTCTGCTAAAGACCACCCAATAGCTGATTTATATCTTCTAAGCACCCGTAACAACTTGTCTTCTTCTTCATGAGAAAGGCTAGAAGAAATAATTACCGGTAAAGATGATGACTCACCAAGAAATGCATATCGTAGATGATCCGGTAACGGTTTGAGCTCAAGAGCAGGTGGTTTCTCAACTGAAGGAATTGATCGAGAAGGGCCTTGTCCCAAAGGTTCAAAATACCTCCGATTGTTGGGACCAAAAGAATCCATCCAATGAATAATCTCCATGACGTCTTCATCTTCAAGAGTAGATGGAGTGGGATGAGTCAAGCTTGCTTCCAACGAGTCTTCTGGCTTGGTAAAGTGCTGAGAGACTAATGTATCCAATGCATCGATGCAAAAACAACTATCACTAGCTCCCGGATATTTTATAGCCTTTAAGACATTGAAAGTCACTTCTTCTTCCTGTACCCGAAGCCTTAATTCTCCCTTCTGAACATCTATAAGTGCCCGTCCGGTTGCCAAGAACGGTCTCCCTAATATGAGAGGGATCTCCTTGTCTTCTTCCATATCCAGTACCACAAAATCTGCAGGGAATATAAACTTGTCTACTTTGACGAGAACATCTTCAATAACTCCCCTTGGATGCTTAATAGACCTGTCAGCCAACTGCAAAGAAATAGTGGTAGGTCTAGCCTCACCTAATCCAAGCTTTCTGAAAATAGACAAAGGCATTAAATTAATGCTTGCACCAAGATCGCACAATGCCTTCTCAAATATAGAATTCCCAATGGCACATGGAATAGTGAAGCTTCCCGGATCTTTGAGCTTTTGAGGCAACTTTCTCTGGATGATAGCACTGCACTCTTCAGTAAGTGCAACAGTTTCATACTCCTCTAACTTCCTCTTGTTCGATAGGATGTCTTTCATGAACTTCACATAGCTTGGCATTTGTTCAAGTGCATCGGCGAAAGGAATGTTAATGTGGAGCTTCTTGAAAACATCAAGGAATTTAGCAAATTGTTTATCTAATTTGCTCTTCTTGAGGCGCTGAGGAAAAGGAATACTCACTTCTGGCTGCTGAGGAGGTAATGGTTGAGCTTTAGGCATGACTTCATCTTGTTCTTGATCATTCTTTTTGGACTTTTCACCTCTTGAAGGCGTCTCCAATTCTTTTCCGCTTCTCAAAGTGATTGCCTTGCATTGTTCTTTAGGATTCACTTCTGTGTTGCTAGGCAAATTACCTTGTTGTCGACCACCATACATGTTAGCTAATTGACCAATTTGAGCTTCCAGATTTCGGATTTGAGCAGCTTGATTCTGAAAGTTGGTCCTAGTCTCAGTCATGAACTTGTCGGTGTTATTAGTCAACTGGAGCAAAGCGGCTTCTAAATCAGTCTTCTTCTCCTGTGGTTGAAATCCCTGTTGAGACTGCCCCATATTTTGATTATTTCTCCATGAAAAGTTTGGGTGATTGCGCCATCCTGGATTGTATGTGTTTGAGTATGGATTGTTCTGTTGTCTATTATAGTTCCCAACAAATTGTGCCTGCTCTGCTTGAGGTTGTTGAAATGGATTTCCCACTTGACATTCTTCACTAGGATGGTTGCCTTGACAGAAATCACATAAAAACTGAGGAGTCTGAATGGCATTGACTGCCAATTGGCTGTTCTGGAATTGCTTAGTAAGAGCTGCAACTTGAGCAGTCAACGTAGATAGAGCTTCAGCTTCATAAACCCCAGCTACTCTCCTTGTCATTGACCTATCACTTGGCCACTGAAAGTTATTGGTGGCCATATCCTCCAGCAACTCATATGCTTCATCCTCATTTTTCTTCATAAACGCTCCCCCTGCAGATGCATCAATAAGAGTTCTGGTGTTACCTGTCAACCCATTGTAAAAATTGTGGACTTGCATCCACTTAGGCAACCCATGATGGGGACACTTCCTTAATAGCTCTTTATATCTCTCCCAAGCATCATATAAAGTCTCGCCTTCATATTGAGTGAAATTGTTGATCTCAATCCTCATCTTTGCTGTTTTTGCAGGAGGAAAGAACTTGGCCAGGAACTTGCGAACCAAATCTTCCCAGGTGGTGATAGAATCTGCAGGTAAAGAGTTCAACCAATTTTTTGCTTTATCCCTCAAAGAGAAAGGGAACAACCGAAGGCGAATGGCATCATCAGAAACACCATTATACTTGACAGTATCACAAATCTCCAGAAAATTTGCAATGTGAGCATTAGGATCTTCAGTGGCTAATCCGGTGAATTGTATTCCTTGAATCATCTGCAAAGTCACCGGCTTCAGCTCAAAGTTATTAGCTCCAATAGCTGGCCTTCTTATGACCGGTTGGATACCCGTCGCAGTTGGTAATGCATAGTCCCTTAAGGCCATTGGTGGATGGGCCTCATTTCGAACTTCATTTAGATCAGCCATGGTGTCTTGCAACTGATTGAGAGCTTCTCTTCTCTCCTTCCTATTCCTCCGACAGGTGCGTTCTATCTCAAAATCGAGAGGAAATAAGTCACTACTCCCAGACCTTCGCATACACCTAGATAGAATTCCTGCGACAAAGAACTGCAAATAACTATAATTAATAAAATTAAAAGACAAATCCAAAGCAAAACTAGAGTTATTTTATTCGATATTAATGAAAACAAAATAGTCCCCGGCAACGGCGCCAAAAACTTGTTGTGGATTTTCTAACGCAAGTGCACGTATCGTTAACAAGTAATAAAGTGAGAGTAAAGATCGTTCCCTCGAGGACTAATGTCACTAAGTACCAAATTATTTTAACTCTAATTCTATTTGAACAACTGAAATATGGGAAACAATGGAATGATGAACTGGTAAACATAAGACAAACTAAATGTATGAAAATTGAGAAATTGCAACTTTGACAGATGAGAATTCAATATATCAAGACTTCTAGGGTTTCTGACTCACCGGATTAATCATATCTACCTTTATCTAATTTAATCAATTGACATTTATTCCTATGCTGATAACGAATTTCTCTTAAGTAGTCATTAATCTTTCTCAAGCATTAATAATTTATCCCAGTTAGCAAATTTCCTACATCTCTGTGGAAACTCTAAACTTACCAAGATTCATTACGATCAAGAAATTCATAGTGTTACACAAGTCTCATAGATATCTCTATCCTATGATGATCTCATGGCATTCAATCATGGTCTAATTTAATTATCGCTTCTCAGCCTCAAATTAAATCACAAATCATGCAAAAGGTGCGCAAACTTTTACAAGCATTAAGACTAGATTAAACACTCAACATAGATACTAAATAAACATCGAATTGAATTAAATTAAATAAAAGTAAACATTCATAATCCGGCTACATCGTAGCCCTAGAACAAAGAAAATTAGTTCATAATGAAATTAAACATCATCCTAAACAATCTCTTAAACATGAGAAGTAGAAGGAAAGAACTGTATATTTGGATGAGAAGATGATTCCGTCTCCGGGTTGCACCGATCTTCTTCTCCAAAGTAGTGTGTGTCTTCTCTCCTCTTTTCTGCAGTTTCTTTCTGTCAAAATTTCGTACTCCAACCTTCTATAATGTTCTATTTATATGCTAGGTTTAAAAGGGCAATTTTGGAACAAAATTATACTCTAATTGAACCCAGAATCGCAACGGCGCCTAGGCGCCATGATTGTAGCGCCTAGGCGCTTCACAGACGACTTGCCCTTTTTTTCGAAATCGCGCCTAGGCGCCAGGATTGTGGCGCCTAGGCGCCGCAGTGTTTATTCGCCTCTCGATGGAATAGCGCCTAGGCGCTCAAGTTATGGCGCCTAGGCGCTTTGCTCTCGGCCTCCTCTTTTCATAGAATGGCGCCTAGGCGCTCCAGTTGTGGCGCCTAGGCGCTTTGCTCACGGTTTTGGCTTCCTCATGAAATGGCGCCTAGGCACTCCAGTTATGGCGCCTAGGCGCTTTGCTCTCGGTTTTGGTATGTAACTTCGTTTGTCTTGAGCGCCTAGGCGCCCATAACTTGACGTCTAGGCTCCATTTCATCTCGAGTCTATTTTTACTCAATTTTCAGTCCGTTTTACCCTGTGTTTTGCCATTATGCCTTGTTCCCCTTCAAAACCTATAAAAGAACATAAAACATTATCAAATCCTTATAAATTTCTCAAAACTAACAAAAATATTAAGTGAAAACTATCTAATTAAGTAGCCTAAAACTAGCTTATCAATAGTCCGCCATCCAATTACATGAAAAACCTAGATACATATGCTAACCTCTAAGGAACCATAACCGGTATAAATTAATTAATTAATAAATAATTAAATAATAATTTAATCAACCATAATTAATTAATAAACATTCACCACATAATTCATGACAACATATATAATTTATAGAAATCTAGAGTGCCAACTCTCTATTAAATTAAATTCAAGCATAGGAGAGATTAAGATCACAAAATTTACACATATAACATGATCACAAACTTATAAATTTATGTAAAAACCTCGGCTCTGATACCAGTTGTTGGAAATAGGGTGCGTAGCAGAATTTAAAAAAAATTTATATATCCGAGTAATTTTCAAAACACAAGTTTGTCATGCTATATGTATAAATTAACTAGATCTTACTAACCTTTTGTGTGCCGAAGAACCTCCGTAATCCGTGTAGAGAAGTAACATTCTAGAAGAGCCTCAACCAACTGGTCTTCTTTGCTATTCTCTTTCCACGATCGGAGTGAGTGTGGGCTCACACGTATAGCTCTTCCAGCGGTGACTCTCCTTCCAACCAATCGAGAGAACCCAAAGCAAATGTTCATGATTTGTGAACAAAAGCTCTTAGGGAGTTTGCAGATTCTCAATAGCAGAGTATCACTCTTAATCTCTCAATTCATCTAAGTAATCATAAGACTTACTCCCTTTTATATATAGATCGGTCCTGGGGTCAGTCTTTATCAGATTAGGTCTCAAAAACTTGAAACAGAATCAAGTTTGGATCAATATCTGATAAGATTCACGTAGAAATGTGTAATCTTATCTTTCGCTGATTGGCAGGCCGAACAGCCTGATCGGTAGGCCGAACATGCCCCATCGGTAGGCCGAATATGCAGATTGGCAGGCCGAACTGTCGCGTAAATATCTCCGTGAATCTTTTATTTTCCACTCGAGATTTTATAGGATAAAGTCTCGATTTTAATTCAAATAACCCAATAGAGAAGTTATCAGATCAAAACAACTTTATCAAGATAATCTCTAAGAAAATAAATCAATTCACAATAATTCTACAAGTTTATCTTAATCTAATTTATCCAATTAAATCAATCGATAAACTGACAAGAATTATCCGATCCCAATAATTCAACAAGTTTATTTAGAATTAATTTTATCATAAAAATTAATTCAGCCAATAAACAGACATGAATTATTTGATTCTTTCAAATTTTAAACCAATCTGACAAATTCGACATAAGTCACAAATTATTGGAAAAGCACGGCGTATCGTTACAGGACTTTGTGAGCTAGTAAAGGGGACCAAAATGGACCTATATAGTTCAAGCTCCTGATAATTATGAAATCCAATATCCCAGATATTCATTTCATAATTATCAACTCCAACGCTACTCCACTAAAAGCTTGGAGCTGCACTCTCGAACTATATAAAATTACAAAGCTCGTATAGTTAAGTCTCCATGACATATCATAATGTATCGTATCCCCATATAATAATCCATAATCGGCTTAAGGACAAGTTCTGTCTTACCTTCCCGATTATTTTTATCTTACGTTCCATTATCTCACAATTAGAAAACTTACCATCTAAAGACAGTATACCATTTGGTTACACCTGTGTATCTAAATGGTTGAGTACTCCAGTTTTCCAATTATAGGACAATGCATATAAGAAGATATCATTACTCCTAAAGAGGTGTTATGGATTATGAATAACAAGTCTATGCCATCAAGAGTCATGCCTCCAACGTACCGACATGCATACCACTATTAAGATGTGGGTGTCACCCTTTGGTACATCAAAAGGCATAAGTCAAGACAACGGGCCTACTATTCATCTCAGGATTAAGACACAACACAAATGATTGTCTAAAGTGAATCGATTTGCCGAGACAGAATTATTAATCCAAATCAGTTCACTTTATGTCCCGATCCAACACATTGTCACCTATGACAACATGCTAATGTTTCTATTCACGGAGTCCACCTCCGATGGTCAAGACAAACCATCTCCCAAAAGGGATATAGACAACACAACAATCTTTGCATGAATAAAGCGCCCAACTTTATTCCCTCGATTGCGGATCTTATAATTTAGACCATCACCTTAAGAATCGTGTCTTCCGCATAATTTGTCCATCATATGCCCAATTCTTAAGGTTTAGACCGACAGTCTCAGACTATTGTTTGCTTAACATACATTCAACAAATATGAACGTAAAGAGGACAAGATTTGGTATATAAATAATGAATAAATTCTTTATTGATAAAAATGTCTATAAAAACTTATTACATTTTTGCTCCTTAGGGCATACATGTCTAACACTTCACTTATTGCTTAAAAGTAAACCATTGGTTCATTGATTGAAGAACGTATACAAAAACCCCATTGGACGATGATTACTCTCGCGAGTTAGCTAGAGAATGAAATGATAGACAAGAATGTTTTAGTGGTATACTTACCAATAAAAAAAAAGTAAACCACTGGTCTAGGACTGAATTAAAAATTAGGATAATGTGGATTATATTTTGTAACTCATAAAAGAGTTATTTTTAAAAACGAATAGGTGGTAGAAATTGATAGCTCACTTCAAAACTCTAACGTAACCTAATTAATTTCAACAACCACTAAGAGTAATGCTAACATATATAGGCCTCATTTATGGTATGTCACAAGTACCAAAACTTCAGTTAATTCCCAACTAGTACATGGTAATCAAGCTTTTGTTTAAAACGTATTCAAATCTACCTCTATACCCATGTGTCAAGCTGAGAAGTGTGCAGTCAATAGGCTACATTATTGGACGGGACAAGATACAACATCTATCAGATTGTTGTTGTTAGGATTGGTGCCATATAGAATAGATCCTTTGATTGTATTTATAACATTTTGGTGAAATAAACAATGATACAAATATTTCATGTATTAACAATGGTCCTCATATTATTTTCATATTAATGTTTTAGCAAACATGTGATTCATGATCATTAGAACCAACTCTTTGAATTGGGCATATATGGAGTTTATATGTGGATAAATTCGATTCAGAGATTAATGATCTAAATTATATAATTCGCAATCTATGAATAAGGTTGGGCATTTTATTCATGATAAGACTATAATGAGGATCTAGTCCAATTAGGGAGGTTACTTATCTTGGCCGTTGAAATGGATTAACTCCACGGTAGACGCATTAGACAGCTTATCTTCTTTGGTGAAGTTGTCATCTGCAATACAGTTAAGGCCATAATTATGCGAGCCTAGAAGCCTGTTTTGACCACTCCTAACACTAAAACCATCGCCGCGGACCCATCAACATTTATCACTCGACATGTTGCCACCTCAACTCCTAATAGGCAGGACACCCAAGCTAATAAAAAAAGGCCACAAAGTCTGCACCTTTTGTTGATGCTTGAGATCAGCACAACACCACATGCGAGGGCGCATGATGGTCGGGTTCCCTGTTTTGGCTAGCTCTATCCGTCTGGTCGAATATGCAAGAAGAGAAAAGGTCTCGGAGTAAGGGGACACCAGTTTGGTTTCTGCCAAGGGCACTCCGTGTTAGACATGTATGCCCTAAAGAGTAAAAATATAATACGTTTTTGGAGACATTTTTTATCAGTAAAGAATTTATTCATTTATATATACCAAATCTTGTCCTCTTTACATTCATATTTGTTGAATTTATGATAAGCAAATAGTAGTCTGAGACTGTCAGTCTAAACCTTAAGAATTAGGCATATGATGGACTGATTATGCAAAAGACACGATTCTTAAGGTGATGGTCTAAAACATATGATCTGCAATTGAGGGAATAAAGTTGGGCGCTTTATTCATGTAAAGATTGTTATATTGTCTATATCCCTTTTGGGAGATAGTTTGTCTTGACCATCGGAGTTGGACTCCATAAATAGAAACATTGGTACGTTGTCATAGGTGATGATGTGTTGGATTGGGACATAAAGTGAATTTATTTGGATTAATAATTCTGTCTTGGCAAATTGATTCACTTTAGACAGTCATTTGTATTGTATCTTAATCCTGAGATGAATAGTGGGCCTGTTGTCTCGACTTGTGTCTTTTGATATACCAATGGGTGACTCCCACATCTCTATAGTGGTATGCATGCCGGTACGTTGGAGGCATGACTCTTGATAGCGTAGACTTGTTATTCATAGATATGGAATCCATAGCTCCTCTTTAGGAGTAATGATATCCTCTTATATGCGTTGTCCTGTAATTGGAAAACTGGAGCGCTCAACCATTTGGATACATAGGTGTAACCGAATGGTATACTGTCTTTGGATGGTAAGTTTTCTAATGGTGAGACAATGGAACGTAAGATAAAAATAATCAAGAAGGTAAGACAGAACTTGTCCTTAAGCCGATTATGGATGATCATATGGGGATACGATACACTATGATATGTCATGGAGACTTAGCTACACGAGCTTCGTAATTCTATAAAGTTTGAGAGTGCAGCTCCAAGCTTTTAGTAGAGTAACGTTAGAGTTGATAATTATGAAATGTATATCTGGGATATTGGGTTTCATAATTATCATGAGCTTGAACTTTATAGGTCCATTTTGGTCCCCTTTGCTAGCTCACAAAATCCTGTAACGACACGACGTCTTTTTCCAATAATTGGTGACTTATGTCGGATTTATCAGATTGGTTTAAAGTTTGTAAGAATCAAATAATTCATGTTTGTTTATCGGTTGAATTAATTTTGTAAGAAATTAGTTCAAGATAAACTTGTTGAATTATTGCGATCAGATAATTCTTGTCTGTTTATCGGTTGTTTTAATTTTGGACAAATTAGAACAAGATAAACTTGTAGAAGTATTGTGAATTGATTTATTTTCTTAGAGATTATCTTGATAAAGTTTGTTTTGATCAGATAACTTCTCTATTGGGTTATTTGAATCAAAACTGAGACTTAATCCTTTAGAATCTCGGGTGGAAAATAAAAGATTCGCGGAAATTTTTTCTCGGGAGTTCGGCCTGTCGAATGACATGGTCGGCCTGCCGAATGACGTGGTCGGCCTGCCGAATTGGCCTGTTCGGCTTGCCGATCAGAATGTTCGGCCTGCCGATTAGTGGGAGATAAGGTTACGCATTTTCTCACGGATCTTATTAGATATTGATCCGAACTTGATTCTGTTTCGAGTTTTTGAGACCTAATCTGATATGGACTGATCCCAGGACCAATAGCTATAAAAAGGGAGTGAGTCTCATGATTTACTTGGATCAATTTGAGAGATTAAGAGTGATACTCTTCTAGTGAGCATCTAAAAAACTCCCTGAGAGCTTTTATTCACAAATCACGATCACTAGCTTTGGGTTCTCTCTATTGGTTGGAAGGAGAGTCACCGGTGGAAGAGCTGTACGTGTGAGCCCACACTCACTCCGGTTGTGGATAGAGAATAGCAAAGAAGACCAGTTAGTTGAGGCTCTTCTGGAACGTTACTTCTCTATACAGGTTGCGGAGGTTCTTCGGCATACTAAGGTTAGTAAGATCTGTTTAATTTATACATATAACATGTCAAACTTGTGTTTTGGAAATTACTCTGATGAAAAATTTTAAAATTCTGCTGCACACTTTGTTTCCAACAATTGGTATCAGAGCCGAGGTTTTTACATAAATTTGAAAGTTTGTGATCATGTTATATGCATAAATTTTGTGACCTTAATCTCTCCTATGCTTGAATTGAATTTTATAGAGAGTTGGTACTCTAGGTTTCTATATAATATATATGTTGTCATGGATTATATAGTGAATGTTTATTAATTAATTATGGTTGATTAAATCGTTGTTTAATTATTTATTAATTAATTAATACTGGTTATGGTTCCTTAGAGGTTAGAATGTGTATCTAGGTTTTTCATGTAATTAGATGGCGGACTATCATCTCCGTTTAGGAATTGTTATTTAATTTTTAATTTGTAAGAATTTTGTAATTAAATAATTATTCGGAGAAGACGGATCTAGAAGATTGATAATGGCGCCTCCAGGTATTTCCTGAGTCTCTAATTTTATGTTTTTGAATTGTTGAAAATAAAATTAATGAATTGCATTAAAATTGTTTTTTCTAGATTGAGGGTTTTCTGCTCGGTCGGCATGCCGGACCTCACAGTTCGGCAGGCTGAAGGTCACAGATCGGCAGGCCGGACGTGTGGTCTAGCATGCCGATCGAGCAGCAAAAAATTTGGTGCTCTGTCAGCAAACCGAACTTTCAGTTCGGCAGGCAGAACCTGCATGGATCGGCAGGCCGATGTATTAGATCGGTAGGCCGATGAAGCAAGACCGGTAGGCCGATCACCCAGATCGGCCTGTCGATCGAGAGCTGCCGAGTGACCAGAAAAGGTGCAATTTTTTCGGTGCAGTTTTAATTTTATTTTTGGGACGATTATGAGAAACATTAAATTTGGATATGACCAGAAATATGAAGTATTCGATTCATACGGGATTGAAGACTTGAAGATGGATATTACATGAAGAAGGATACAGCTTGAGGATTCAAGGATGAAGAATCGAAAAATGTCTCGATTATTCTCTTGTAATCTTATTTTTCTATTATCTAGGGTGGAACCATAATATTACGGTTATTATTATTTTGCTTGTAGCTTTGCTTGAATGCTTTGCTTGTCTGCATTATAATATGATTTACCATGTATATTGATAACATGTCATATAGGATAGGGAGTGCCGTTCATATTAAAATTGTTCATGCATAATTTTAAAATAAAACCTTGACTTCAAAAGATTGAATGGGAGAAGGTTTTCGAAGAGAAAACCTAAGGCCTCCATCGTTGGTCCATAGGAAGAACATGGTGGTCCCGACCCCTAGGGATTTCTATCATGTACCAGATTGGATCTCTAAAAGGATAAGGTATTTTAGTATGATTTATGGTTGCACACCCCTAGGTGGTGATTTTAAATCATGGATAAAATATTGAAACGGTGGTTATACACTCACGTTAATTTTATTATTAACCTCCCCTAGGAGCTATGTTAATAAAATTAATGGCCAAAGAAACGATTATTAGTGTATGTTAGATCATACGGGTCCTGGATGGCATATATTAATCAGGAGGGGATCCATGTTCCTGATTGAATTTAGCATGACTCCCCTAGGAGCTTGTTGAATTCTGAGTTGGAAATTATCGTTGTAAGGTTGTGATATTTTCAAGGTTTTGACACATAAACACATTTGTATGATTTTACATAATTGTGTTATCTTACTAAATTATTATATATGTTTGCTTATGTTTGGTGTATGATTCTTTATTGTAGATTGAAAATGTCTAAAAACGCTTTATCATCGATACTTGACAAAAACCAATTAACCGGTGAGAACTATAACGATTGGTAACGGAACCTAGACATCGTCATTTCCTTGAGAAACTGAAATATGTTCTGACAACTCCTTGTCCTCCCGAGCCTACGGGAGACTCAAGTAATGAGCAATTCCAAGCGTACGACCGCTGGAAAGATGCTAATGATCAGGCTCGCTGCTATGTTATGGCTAGCATGAACAACGTGCTGCAGGCTCAACATCAGGATCATGAGACTGCGAAGCAGATCTTGGCTAATCTTGAGGATATGTTTGGAGGCCAGGCCATAACAAAGCGGCAAGGGCGCTTCGGAAACTCTTAAACTGTAGACAGAGGCCGGGGACATCTGTAAAGGAGCACATGATGTTGGTCATGGGTTACCTCGCTGAGGCTCAAACTAATGGCGCCGACATCGATGCTGAAACTCAGATGACTATGGTCTTTGAGACTCTGTCTAAGGAATTTATTCCGTTTAGAGCTACTTTTAATTTAAGCAATAGACGGGATATGACCTTGACAGAACTGATGAAACAGTTACAGGAGTTTGAACTGTTGATTAGGGAGTCTCCTGCTGGTGGTGAGGCCAATATGGTAGCGGCTTCTGGTTCCAATCCTAACTCTGGGAATGAAAAGAAGCAGCGGGCCAAGAGTGGGAAGTCTTCTATTCCTGTTGCTACCAAGAGCAAGAAGAAGAAGAAAAAGAACCCAAAGAAGCTTAAGTGCTTCTTCTGTGGTAAGGTCGGGCATATAAAGAAGCATTGCAAGGACTTCCTTTCCAAGGGAGGTAGGTGTGATCTTCTATATTTAGAAACTTGTTTGGTTGAGGAATCCAGTGACATCTGGGTCATAGATTTCAGTGCAACTAATCATGTTTGTGTTTCTCTGCAGGGATTCAAAGAAACGAGAAGTCTACTTCGTGAAGACTTAACGCTTCGGATGGGTGATGTATCCTTGGTCTTAGCGAAAGTAGTGGGAGATGTCCATCTTTATTTTGATAATTATAGGAATTTAATTTTGCGTGACTGTTTTTATGTTCCTAAATTTAAAAGGAATTTAATTTATGTATCTTCTTTATTTAAAGACTCCTACGTGGTATCTTTTAATGAAAAAGTGGTGATTCGTAAAAATAAATCTTTTATCTGTTTTGGATGGATGCAAAATAATCTATACTTTATCAAACCTAAGATGGACTTATTGCTTAATGCTGAAATAAATGATAATGACTCAAAAAGACTTAAAACTTCTCACTCTAATAAGACTTATCTTTGGCATTTACGCCTTGGTCATATTAACCTGAATAGGATTCAAAGGTTGGTAAGGGATGGACATTTAAGTCACTTAAAGGTGGAATCTATACCTCAATGTGAATCTTGTTTGGAGGGTAAAATGACCAAACGACCATACGGGTCTAAGGGCAATAGGGCCGAAGGGGTTCTAGAACTTGTGCATAGTGATGTTTGCGGACCAATGAACATCCGGGCATGAGGAGGGTATGAGTACTTCGTCACTTTTATTGACGATTACTCAAGATATTGGTATGTGTACCTGATACACCACAAAAGTGAAACTTATGATAAGTTCAGGGAGTTTCAGGCTGAAGTGGAAAAGCAATTGGGTAGACCCATAAAAGGCATTTCGATCTGATCGAGGTGGGGAATACCTTTCTGATGAGTTCTTGGGACACTTGTTAGAGAATGGGATTTTATCCCATTTGACTACGCCGGGCACTCCACAGCAGAATGGTGTAGCGGAGAGAAGGAATAGGACTTTGTTGGACATGATTAGGTCCATGATGAGTTATTCATCATTGCCTTTATCCTTTTGGGGATATGCACTACAAACCGCATGTTATCTTTCGAACAATGTGCCTTCAAAATCGGTCCCTAAAACTCCTCACGAGTTGTGGACAAGACGGAAGACATTCTTAAACCATATTCGCATATGGGGATGTCCGGCTCATGTCCTGTTTAAGGATCCGAATAAGTTGGAAGCACGTTCGAAAGTTTGTGTGTTCGTAGGATATCCAAAAGGGACTAAAGGGGGTTATTTTTATAACCCAAAGGAAAATAAAGTCGTGGTTTCAACTAATGCAACTTTCCTTGAGGAGAGTTACATGGACAACTTTAAACCTCGAAGCAAAGTCGTGCTTGAGGAGTTAAGGGGTGATTCGTTCACTCTGGAGGTTCCGAACGAAACCATTCCGATCGATGTAGAAAAACCAAACAAACCTGAACAACAACCTCAGGGGCTTCGGTGTAGTGGGAGGATCGGGCGTCAACCTGAAAGGTATATGTTCAATGGGGAGGTCTTCTTGGCTGAACCGGATGAACATGACAGGGATCCTTATACTTACACAGAAGCTATGGAGGATGTTGATTCAAGACTCTGGACATAGGCCATGAACATAAAGATGAAGTCTATGGAGACTAATCGGGTCTGGGAGCTTGTGGATCTTCCCGAAGGGGTAAAACCCATAGGGTGTAAGTGGATCTATAAGAGGAAAAGAGGAGTGGATGGAAAGGTCGAAACCTTTAAGGCTAGACTGGTAGCTAAGGGTTATACGCAAAAGGAAGGAATCGATTATGAGGAAACCTTTTCGCCTATAGCCATGCTTAAGTCCATCCGGATTCTCTTGTCCATAGCTGCCGCTCTCGACTACGAGATTTGGCAGATGGATGTCAAGACGGCTTTTCTAAATGGCTGTCTTGATGAGTCCATTTATATGGAACAACCAGACGGGTTCAAGGTCGCGGGTCAAGAGGGTAAGGTTTGTAAGCTGCTAAAGTCTATTTATGGACTTAAGCAGGCTTCTCGTTCTTGAAACATAAGATTTGATCAAGTGATCAAGACTTATGGGTTCTCACAAAATGTGGATGAACCATGTGTTTACAAACACATTAAGGATGGGAAAGTGGTTTTTCTACTGCTTTATGTAGATGACATTCTGCTAATTGGCAATGACGTTGGGGCATTGTCATCGGTCAAATTATGGTTGACCAAGCAGTTTGACATGAAGGACTTGGGTGAGGCTAATTTTGTTCTCGGTATCCAGATCTTTCGGGATAGGAAGAACAAAATGATAGCTTTGTCTCAGGCCGGCTACGTAGATAAAATTCTCAGGAGGTTTGCAATGCAGGATTCCAAGAAAGGTGGGCAACCATCTAGGTCTGGAATTACTCTTTCTAAGAAAGACTCTCCAAAGTCTTATGAAGAAAGAGAATATATGAAGAAGGTACCTTATGCTTCAGCAGTGGGTAGTCTCATGTATGCCATGCTTTGCACACGACCGGATATTAGCTATGCGGTCGGGATTGTAAGTCGATTTCAGGCGGATCCAAGACCGAACCATTGGGTTGCGATAAAGCATATTTTCAAGTACTTGAGAAGGACTCGAGGGTATATGCTTGTGTATGTTATCCCAATAATAACTACCCAAGAGGGGGGTGAATTGGGTTTTCGAAACTTTTACAATTATTGGAACTTTTCTAAAGTAAAATGCTTAAGAAGTAAATATGAGAACGAGATAATACGAGCACAACCAAGCAACAATTAAGCAACAATAAAGTGAAGAGTATGGAGAAGAAATGCAAACGCTATTTATAGTGGTTCGGCCAATATGCCTACGTCCATTGTCGCCAAGCTAAACTCCTTTGCTTGACCTTTTGCACTAATAGACCGTCTTTTTGGCATGATCACTCCTTTATACAACCGGTGACTTGCTCAACCCGAGGCTCACCACAACTTCTTACAAAGTGACAATTTTTCCGGAGATTGTCTAACCAAGAATTCCCCAAATTTACAAGGCTTTGGAAACCAACAATGAAAATAATGTAGTTGTAATTTTGGTACACTCACAAGACATACACTCCAAAACAGAAAGAGATGAAAATACAACTATGGTATGTGTTTGGAGGTGTGAGTAATTCTCAATTAGAGTATGAAACAATTTTGGCTCAAGAGAAAGTGTGTGTAATGAATGCTTGAGAAGAACAATGTAGAATAATGTCAAATTTTACTTGTGTTCCTTCATCATTTATTGCACATTGAATGGATAGGTATATATAGCCTCCTAGTGCTTAGAAACATCTGAATAAATCAATTTTGAGTCAAACTAGCCGTTGCAAATGGATCTCCAACGGTCAGAAAACTAGCCGTTTCAGATAGTTCGGCAGGCCGGAAGTAAAGATCGACAGGCCGAAGAATGAGGCGCTAAAAATCAATTTCTCAACAGTCACCAGATCGGCAGGCCGGTTCACAGTTCGGCAGGCCAAACTTTCAACCATCGGCAAGCCGAAAGTTGAGTTCGGCAGGCCGCTAAAGCTTCTGCAAAAACAGGTTTTGAAAACCCTCAGATCGGCAGGCCGAAGCAGGGAGTTTGGCAGGCCGATCTCCATAACTTCGGCAGGCCGAAAATGCCTTCGACAGGCCGGCAGAGCCTTTGCAGTGAGGGGTCAAAAAAATCCCCAGATCGGCAGGCCGAAGCAGGATTTTTGGCAGACCGATCATCTTCGGCAGGCCGACCAAATTTGGTCGGCAGGCCAAAATGCCTGTGTGACCTGATTCTGAAACCTGTTTTATAACAACTTATTTAAGCACTTCTAAAACAGTTTAAATCATAATTTTCACATGTAATATGAATTCAAAAATAACATTAAATGCAAGTATGCAATGTGAGTGTGTGGTCTTGAGCTTTCTTTTGATCATTCAATTTTGAGAATTGCTCACTTACATTTCTGGACTATAGAATAAAACTTGTAATCTTCAAGTCCTTGTGAGTTCCCTTTCAAAAGACTTTTTCCACAAGCTTTCTTGAACTGTCTTCACTTCATTTCTTGAATAGTAAGCTTAGAGACACTCAAGATAATTATTTACTTAAAAGAATATTTTGCACATATAAAAAAAATTGTATTTGTTATCATCAAAATAGCATTGTGAAACCTTGGAGCCAACAGTGTATTCGGTTGAGGATTTAACTCCTCTAGGATAGACTGATTCAGATTTTCAATCCTGTCTGGATTCTAAGAAATCGACTTCGGGGTTTGTGTTTACTCTGGGTGGCGGTGCCATCAGTTGGAGAAGTGCAAAGCAAGATTACACTTCGGATTCAACGATGGAGGCCGAGTATGTGGCGGCTAGTGATGCTTCGAAAGAAGCAGTGTGGCTCCGCAAGTTCCTTAGGGATCTTGAGGTAGTTCCTGGTATGGATAAAGCGGTATCACTGTACTGTGATAACAGTGCAGCGGTAGCTAATGCTAAGGAACCAAGATTTCACAAGAAGAGTAAGCATATTGATCGGAAGTATCATGTGATAAAGGACTTCGTTGAGGGCGGGCATGTCACGGTGTGCAAGATCGCGTCAGAGGATAATTTAGCTGATCCATTTACGAAGACACTTACTGGGAGAGTCTTCGAGAGGCATGTGGAAGTTATGGGGATGCAAAATTTGCTGTATTTACTCACTTAGTGCAAGTGGGAGATTGTTAGACATGTATGCCTTAAGGAGTAAAAATGTAATACGTTTTTGGAGACATTTTTTATCAATAAAGAATTTATTCATTTATATATACCAAATCTTGTCCTCTTTACGTTCATATTTGTTGAATGTATGATAAGCAAACAGTAGTCTGAGACTATTAGTCTAAACCTTAAGAATTGGGCATATGATGGACTGATTATGCGGAAGACACGATTCTTAAGGTGATGGTCTAAAACATATGATCCGCAATCGAGGGAATAAAGTTGGGCACTTTATTCATGTAAAGATTGTTATGTTGTCTATATCCCTTTTGGGAGATGGTTTGTCTTGACCATCGGAGTTGGACTCCATGAATAGAAACATTAACACGTTGTCATAGGTGACGATGTGTTGGATCGGGACATAAAGTGAATTGATTTGGATTAATAATTCTGTCTTGGCAAATCGATTCACTTTAGACAGTCATTTGTATTGTATCTTAATCTTGAGATGAATAGTGGGCCCGTTCTCTCGACTTATGTCTTTTGATGTACCAATGGGTGGCTCCCACATCTCTATAGTGGTATGCATGCCGGTACGTTGGAGGCATGACTCTTGATAGCGTAGACTTGTTATTCATAGATATGGAATCCATAGCTCCTCTTTAGGAGTAATGATATCCTCTTATATGTGTTGTCCTGTAATTGAAAAACTGGAGCGCTCAACCATTTGGATACATAGGTGTAACCGAATGGTATACTATCTTTGGATGGTAAGTTTTCTAATGGTGAGACAATGGAATGTAAGATAAAAATAATCGAGAAGGTAAGACAGAACTTGTCCTTAAGCCAATTATGGATGATCATATGGGGATACGATATACTAAGATATGTCATGGAGACTTAACTACACGAGTTTCGTAATTCTATAAAGTTCGAGAGTGCAGCTCCAAGCTTTTAGTGGAGTAGCGTTGGAGTTGATAATTGTGAAATGTATATCTGAGATATTGGGTTTCATAATTATCATGAGCTTGAATTTTATAGGTCTATTTTGGTCCCCTTTTCTAGCTCACAAAATCCTGTAACGACACGGCGTGTTTTTCCAATAATTGGTGACTTATGTCGGATTTATTAGATTGGTTTAAAGTTTGTAAGAATCAAATAATTCATGTATGTTTATCGGTTGAATTAATTTTGTAAGAAATTAGTTCAAGATAAACTTGTTGAATTATTGTGATCAGATAATTCTTGTCTGTTTATCGGTTGTTTTAATTTTGGACAAATTAGAACAAGATAAACTTGTAGAATTATTGTGAATTGATTTATTTTCTTAGAGATTATCTTGATAAAGTTTGTTTTGATCAGATAACTTCTCTATTATGTTATTTGAATCAAAACTGAGACTTTATCCTTTAGAATCTCGGGTGGAAAATAAAAGATTCGCGGAGATTTTTTCTCGGGAGTTCGGCCTGTCGAACTGGCCTGTTCGGCCTGCCGATCAGCGGGAGATAAGGTTACGTGTTTTCACGCGGATCTTATCAGATATTGATCCGAACTTGATTCTGTTTCGAGTTTTTGAGACCTAATCTGATATGGACTAACCCCAAGACCAATAGCTATAAAAGGGAGTGAGTCTCATGATTTACTCAGATCAATTTGAGAAATTAAGAGTGATACTCTTCTAGTGAGCATCTAAAAAACTCCCTGAGAGCTTTTGTTCACAAATCACGAGCACTAGCTTTGGGTTCTCTCTATTGGTTGGAAGGAGAGTCACCGGTGGAAGAGCTGTATGTGTGAGCCCACACTCACTCAGGTTGTGGATAGAGAATAACAAAGAAGACTAGTTGGTTGAGGCTCTTCTAGAACGTTACTTCTCTACACAGGTTGCGGAGGTTCTTCGGCACACTGAGGTTAGTAAGATCTGTTTAATTTATACATATAACATGTCAAACTTGTGTTTTGGAAATTACTCTGATGAAAAATTTTAAAATTCCGCTGCGCACTTTGTTTCCAACACTCTGATGCTTAAGTCAATGTTCTGACTAGGAAAAACAAAGAGAGAGGCAGAGTCAGCAAGGGGAGAATGACTGCACCTTTATCGAGGAGTTGATACTCCTATTTGTAGAGTTTAGTTTGGATCTGTGTATGGGTAGGGTTTTGCTCGTGGACTGGGTATTGTTAGAAATATATGCCCTAAAGAGTAAAAATGTAATTTGTTTTTGGAGACATTTTTATCAATGAAGAGTTTATTTATTATTCATATACCAAATTGTTGTCTTCTTTATGTTCATATTTGTTGAATGTATGATAAGCAAACAAAAGTCTGAGATTATCCATCTAAACCTTTAAAATCAGGCATATGATGGACGGATTATGCAAAAGACATGATTCTAAAGGTGACGATTTAAACTATAAGATCTGTAATCGAGGGAATAAACTTGGGACGCTTTATTCATGCAAAGATTGTTATGTTATTTATATTCTAACGGGAGATGGTTTGCCTTAGCCATCGGAGGTGGACTTCAAGAATAGAAACATGAGTGTATTGTCATAGGTGGCGATGTATTGAATCGGGACATAAAGCATAATTGATTTGGATTAATAATTCTGTCTCGCAAATCAATTCACTTTAGACAATCATATGTGTTGTATCTTAATCCTGAGATGAATAGTGGGACCGTTGTCTTGACTTATGTCTTTTGATGTACCAAAGAGTGACATCCATATTTTTATATTGGTACGCATGCCGATATGTTAGAGCATGACTCTTGATAGCGTAGACCTATTATTCATAGATATAGAATTCATGGCTCCTCTTAAGGAGTTGACGATATCCTCTTCTGTGTTATCTTATAATTGAAAAACTAGAGCACTCAACCTTTTGGATACATAGGTGTAACCGAATGGTATACTATCTTTGGATAGTAAGTTTTTCGATGGTGAGATAATGAAACGTAAGAGGAAAATAATTAGAAAGATAAGACAAAATTTATCCTCAAGCCGATTATGGATATCCTATGGGGATACGATACATTATGACATGTCATTGAGACTTAGCCATTCGGGCTTTGTAATTCTATATAGTTCGAGTGTGCAGCTCTAAGCTTTTAGTGGCATAGCGTTAGAGTTGATAATTATGAAATGTATATTTAGGATATTGGGTTTTATAATTGTCGGAAGCTTAAACTATATAGGTCTATCATGTCCCCTTTGCTAGCTCATATAAATCCCGTAACGATACAACATGCTTTTTCAATAAATTGGTAACTTATGTCGAATTATCAGATTGGCTGAAATTGCATAGGATTAGATAATTCATGTTTGTTTATCAGTTGAATTAATTTTTTAAAAAATTAATTCAAGATAAACTTGTTAAATTATCAGGATCAGATAATTCATGTCTGTTTATCGATTGAATTAATTTTGAGTAAATTAATTCAAGATAAACTTGTAGAATTATCAGGAATATTTATTTTCCTAGAGATTATCTATATATGGTTGTTTTGATTAGATAACTTCTCTATTGAGTTATTTAAATTTAAACTAAGACTTTATCCTAAGAATCTCGGGTGGAAAATAAAGATTCGTAGGGATCATTTATCATTAGTTTGACAAGCCGATCTTTCAGTTTGGCCTGTTGATGAAGTAAGTTCAGCATGCCGATTTGCCAGTTCGGCCCGTCGACCAAATGATTTATGATCATGCATTTTTAGATGCAATTTTTATCAGATATTGATCCTGATTCAAATTTTTGAGGCCTCATATGATAAGGACTAACCCCTGGGCCCAACCTCTATAAGTAGAGAGTGAGACTCATAAGTTATTTAGGTCAGTTGAGGAATTAAAAGTGAGCACTCTAGTCTGTGAGTCTTTACAACTCCCTAAGAGCTATTGTTCACAAATCACAAACTTTAGTTCTAGGTTTCCTCGATTGGTTGGAAGGAGAGTCATCAGGGAAAAACTGTATGATATGCGCCCACATGCACTTCGATAGTGGATGGAGAATAACAAAAAAGACTAGTTGGTTAAGGCTCTTCTAGAACGCCTTTCTTTTCATAGATTGCGAGAGCTTTTTGGCAAATAAGGTTAGTAAGATCTAGTTAATTTATGCATATAGTGTGTCAAACTTGTATTTTGAAAAATACTGTGGTACAAAAATTTTCAAATTCCACTTGCGTACTATTTTTCCAGCAGGTTTTGCCTTTGAACTGGGTGTCCAACGATAAGTGTTATGATTTTCAAAGGAGGATTGCCCAATGAAAGACTAAGATGGTGTCATTTGTTGGTCTTTGGATATGACCCACTACTATGTGATTTGGTTGAATCTGACCATCTTGCTAGTTGAGGTTGTTCTTCATGGTTTCTTTGGCTAGGTTAGATTGGTCTAGTCAGACCAATCCTGGTTGGACGGATCTTGGTCAGACAGAATCCTGGTTGGACAGATTGATCATGATCAGACTAAACCTGGTTGGACGGATCTTGGTCGAACTGATCCTGGTTGGACGGATCTTGGTCGGATTGACCTTGGTCGAACGGATTGATTCTGGTTGGACAGAATCTTGGTCGGACAGATTGATCCTTGTTGGACAGATCCTGGTTAGACGGATTAATCCTGGTCCTTTTTAGATTGGACCTTTTTGGCCTAATCGATGGCCTTTTCGGATTGGTCTTCTTGGCCAACTTGGTTGGGTGCTTAGTTTAAAAAGTGTATAGACTTCAGACAGTTTTCTTATGAAGATTTTCCCCCCAATAGTACCCCCTAAACTTTGGTGATGGTGATCATCAGCACTGAAGCCTTGACGTGGTTGGGAAATCTTTTTCATGAGTATATCCAAATAGTTGGTCTTGGGCCTGGTTGGCTTTTTTCTTTGGACATTTCGTCTTGGACCTAGTTGGCTGTAGCCAGGGTCTCGGTTTTCTCTGGTTGGCCATAGCCTTCTTAGACCTGGTTAGACTCTTTGTCAGACCTGAGGCATTTGTTGGCTGTAGCTGTTGGAAACAAAGTACGCAGCGAAATTTTTAAAATTTTTCATCAGAGTAATTTCCAAAACACAAGTTTGACATGTTATATGTATAAATTAGACAGATCTTACTAACCTCAGCGTGCCGAAGAACCTCCGTAACCTGTGTAGAGAAGTAACGTTCCAGAAAAGCCTCAATCAACTGGTCTTCTTTGCTATTCTTTATCCATAACCGGAGTGAGTGTAGGCTCACACGTACAGCTCTTCCACCGGTGACTCTCCTTCCAACCAATAGAGAGAACCCAAAGCTAGTGTTCGTGATTTGTGAACAAAAGCTCTCAGGGAGTTTTCAGATGCTCACTAGAAGAGTATCACTCTTAATTTCTCAAATTGATCTGAGTAAATCATGAGACTCACTCCCTTTTATAGCTATTGGTCTTGGGGTTAGTCCATATCAGATTAGGTCTCAAAAACTCGAAACAGAATCAAGTTCGGATCAATATCTGATAAGATCCGCGTGAAAACGCGTAATCTTATCTCTCGCTGATCGGCAGGCCGATCGGGCCAGTTCAGCAGGCCGACCACGTCATTCGGCAGGCCGAACTCTCGAAAAAAAATGTCCGTGAATCTTTTATTTTCCACCCGAGATTCTAAAGGATAAAGTCTCAGTTTTGATTTAAATAACCCAATAGAAAAGTTATCTGATCAAAACAAACTTTATCAAGATAATCTCTAAGAAAATAAATCAATTCACAATAATTCTACAAGTTTATCTTGTTCTAATTTGTCCAAAATTAAAACAACCGATAAACAGACAAGAATTATCTGATCGCAATAATTCAACAAGTTTATCTTGAACTAATTTCTTACAAAATTAATTCAACCCATAAACAGACATGAATTATTTGATTCTTACAAATTTTAAACCAATCTGATAAATCCGACATAAGTCACCAATTATTGGAAAAACACGCCGTGTCGTTACAGGATTTTGTGAGCTAGCAAAGGGGACCAAAATGGACCTATAAAGTTCAAGCTCATGATAATTATGAAACCCAATATCCTAGATATACATTTCACAATTATCAACTCCAACGCTACTCCACTAAAAGCTTGGAGCTGCACTCTCGAACTTTATAGAATTACGAAGCTCGTGTAGCTAAGTCTCCATGACATATCAAAGTGTATCGCATCCCCACATCATCATCCATAATCGGCTTAAGGACAAGTTCTGTCTTACCTTCCCGATTATTTTTTATCTTACGTTCCATTGTCTCACCATTAGAAAACTTACCATCCAAAGATAGTATACCATCCGGTTACACCTATGTATCCAAATGGTTGAGCGCTCCAGTTTTCCAATTACAGGACAACGCATATAAGAGGATATTATTACTCCTAAAGAGGAGCTATGGATTCCATATCTATGAATAACAACTCTACGCTATCAAGAGTCATGCCTCCAACGTACCGGTATGCATACCACTATTGAGATGTGGGTGTCACCCTTTGGCACATCAAAAGACACAAGTCAAGACAACGGGCCCACTATTCATCTCAGGATTAAGATACAATACAAATGACTATCTAAAGTGAATCGATTTGCCAAGACAGAATTATTAATCCAAATCAATTCACTTTATGTCCCGATCCAACACATCGTCACCTATGACAACGTGCCAATGTTTCCATTCACAGAGTCCAACACCGGTGGTCAAGACAAACCATCTCCCAAAAGGGATAGAGACAACATAACAATCTTTATATGAATAAAGCACCCAACTTTATTCCCTCGATTGCGGATCATATGTTTTAGACCGTTACCTTAAGAATCGTGTCTTCCGCATAATCAATCCATCATATGCCCAATTCTTAAGGTTTAGACTGACAGTCTCAGACTACTGTTTGCTTATCATACATTCAACGAATATGAACGTAAAGAGGACATGATTTGGTATATATAAATGAATAAATTCTTTATTGATAAAAATGTCTCCAAAAACGTATTACATTTTTACTCCTTAGGGCATACATGTCTAACAATCTCCCACTTGCACTAAGTGAGTAAAAACAGCAAATTTCGCATCCCCATAGCTTCCACATGCCTCTCGAAGACTCTCCCAGTAAGTGTCTTCGTAAATGGATCAGCTAAATTGTCCTCTGACGCGATCTTGCACACTGTGACATGCCCGTCCTCAACGAAGTCCTTTATCACATGATACTTCCGATCAATATGCTTACTCTTCTTGTGAAATCTTGGTTCCTTAGCATTAGCTACCGCCGCACTGTTATCACAGTACAGTGATACCTCTTTATCCATACCAGGAACTACCTCAAGATCCCCAAGGAACTTGCGGCGCCACACTACTTCTTTTGAAGCATCACAAGCTGCCACATACTCGGCCTCCATCGTTGAATCCGAAGTGTAATCTTGTTTAGCACTTCTCCAACTGATGGCACCGCCACCGAGAGTAAACACAAACCCCGAAGTCGATTTCCTAGAATCCAGACAAGATTGAAAATCCAAATCAGTGTATCCTAGAGGAGTTAAATCCTCACCCGAATACACAAGCATATACCCTCAAGTCCTTCTCAAGTACTTGAAAATATGCTTTATCGCAACCCAATGGTTCAATCCTGGATCCGCCTGAAATCGACTTACATTCCCGACCGCATAGCTAATATCCGGTCGTGTGCAAAGCATAGCATACATGAGACTACCCACTGCCGAAGCATAAGGCACCTTCTTCATGTATTCTCTTTCTTCATAAGACTTTGGAGAGTCTTTCTTAGAAAGAGTAATTCCAGACCTAGATGGTTGCCCACCTTTCTTGGAATCCTACATTGCAAACCTCATGAGAATTTTATCTATGTAGTCGGCCTGAGACAAAGCTATCATTTTGTTCTTCCTATCTCGAAAGATCTGGATACCGAGAACAAAATTAGCCTCACCTAAATCCTTCATGTCAAACTGCTTGGTCAACCATAATTTGACTGATGACAATGCCCCAACGTCATTGCCAATTAGCAGAATGTCATCTACATAGAGCAGTAGAAAAACCACCTTCCCATTCTTAATGTGTTTGTAAACACATGGTTCATCCACATTTTGTGAGAACCCATAAGTCTTGATCACTTGATCAAATCTTATGTTTCAAGAACGAGAAGCCTGCTTAAGTCCATAAATTGACTTTAGCAGCTTACAAACTTTACCCTCTTGACCCGCGACCTTGAACCCGTCTGGTTGTTCCATATAAATGGACTCATCAAGATAGCCATTCAAAAAAGTCATCTTGACATCCATCTGCCAAATCTCGTAGTCGAGAGCGGCAGCTATGGACAAGAGAATCCGGATGGACTTAAGCATGGCTACAGGTGAAAAGGTTTCCTCATAATCGATTCCTTCCTTTTACGTATAACCCTTAGCTACCAGTCTAGCCTTAAAGGTTTCGACCTTTCCATCCACTCCTCTTTTCCTCTTGTAGATCCACTTACACCCTATGGGTTTTACCCCTTCGGGAAGATCCACAAGCTCCCAGACCCGATTAGTCTCCATAGACTTCATCTCTATGTTTATGGCCTTTGTCCAGAGTCTTGAATCAACATCCTCCATAGCTTCTGCGTAAGTATAAGAATCCCTGTCATGTTCATCCGGTTCAGCCAAGAAGACCTCCCTATTGAACATATACCTCTCAGGTTGACGCCTGATCCTCCCACTACGCCGAAGCCCCTGAGGTTGTTGTTCAGGTTTATTTGGTTTTTTTACACCGATCGGAATGGTTTTGTTCGGAACCTCCGGAGTGAACGGATCACCCCTTAACTCCTTAAGCACCACTTTGCTTCGAGGTTTAAAGTCGTCCATGTAACTCTCCTCAAAGAAAGTTGCATTAGTTGAAACCACGACTTTATTTTCCTTTGGGTTATAAAAATAACCCCCTTTAGTCCCTTTTGGATATCCTATAAACACGCAAACTTTCGAACGTGCTTCCAACTTATTCGGATCCTTAAACAGGACATGAGCCGGACATCCCCATATGCGAATATGGTTTAAGGATGTCTTCCGTCTTGTCCACAACTCGTGAGGAGTTTTAGGGACCGATTTTGAAGGCACATTGTTCAAAAGATAACATGCAGTTTGTAGTGCATATCCCCAAAAGGATAAAGGCAATGATGAATAACTCATCATGGACTGAATCATGTCCAACAAAGTCCTATTCCTTCTCTCCACTACGCCATTCTACTGCGAAGTGCCCGGCGCAGTCAAATGGGATAAAATCCCATTCTCTAACAAGTGTCTCAAGAACTCATCAAAAAGGTATTCCCTACCTCGATCAGATTGAAGTGCCTTTATGAGTCTACCCAATTGCTTTTCCACTTCAGCCCGAAACTCCCTGAACTTATCATAAGTTTCGCTTTTGTGGTGCATTAGGTACACATACCCATATCTTGAGTAATCGTCAATAAAAGTGACGAAGTACTCATACCGTCCTCGTGCCCGGATGTTCATTGGTCCGCAAACATCACTATGCACAAGTTCTAGAACCCCTTCGGCCCTATTGCCCTTAGACCCGTATGGTCTTTTGCTCATTTTACCCTCTAAACAAGACTCACATTGGGGTATAGATTCCACCTTTAAGTGACTTAAAGGTCCATCCCTTACTAACCTTTGAATCCTATTCAGGTTAATATGGCCAAGGCGTAAATGCCAAAGATAAGTCTTATTAGAGTGAGAAGTTTTAAGTCTTTTTGAGTTATTATCATTTATCTCAGCATTAAGTAATAAGTCCATCTTAGGTTTGATAAAATATAGATTATTTTGCATCCATCTAGAACAGATAAAAGATTTGTTTTTACGAATCACCACTTTTCATTAAAAGATACCACGTAGGAGTCTTTAAATAAAGAAGATACAGAAATTAAATTCCTTTTAAATTTAGGAACATAAAAACAATCTCGCAAAATTAAATTCCTATAATTATCAAAGTGAAGATGGACATCTCCCATGGCTTCCGCTAAGACCAAGGATCCATCGCCCATCCGAAGCGTTAAGTCTTCACACAGCAGACTTCTCGTTTCTTTGAATCCCTACAGAGAAACACAAACATGATTAGTTGCACCGGAATCTATGACCCAGATGTCACTGGACTCCTCAACCAAGCAAGTTTCTAAATATAGAACATCATAACTACCTCTCTTGGAAAGGAAGTCCTTGCAATGCTTCTTTTTATGCCCGACCTTACCACAGAAGAAGCACTTAAGCTTCTTTGGGTTCTTCTTCTTCTTCTTCTTCTTGCTCTTGGTAGCAGCAGGAATAGAAGACTTCTCACTCTTGGCCCGTTGCTTCTTTCCATTCCCAGAGTTAGGATTGGAACCAGAAGCAGCTACCACGTTGGCCTCACCACCAGCAGGAGACTCCCTGATCAGCAGTTCAAACTCCTGTAACTGTTTCATCAGTTCTGTCAAGGTCATATCCCGTCTATTGCTTAAATTAAAGGTAGCTCTAAACGGAATAAATTCCTTAGACAGAGTCTCAAAGACCATAGTCACCTGAGTTTCAGCATCGATGTCGGCTCCATTGGTTTGAGCCTCAGCTAGGTAACCCATGACCAACATCATGTGCTCCTTTACAGATGTCCCCGGCCTCTGTCTACAGTTTAAGAGTTTCTGAAGCGCCCCTTGCCACTTTGTTATGGCCTGGCCTCAAAACATGTCCTCAAGATTATCGAAGATCTGCTTCGCAGTCTCATAATCCTGATGTTGAGCCTGCAACACGTTGTTCATGCTAGCCATAACATAGCAGCGGGCCTGATCATTAGCATCTTTCCAGCGGTCGTACGCTTGGAATTGCTCATTACTTGAGTCTCCGGTAGGCTCGGGAGGACAAGGGGTTGTCAGTACATATTTCAGTTTCTCAAAGGACAAGACGATGTCCAGGTTCCGTTTTCAATCATTATAATTCTCACCAGTTAATTGGTTTTTGTCAAGTATCGATGATAAAGCATTTTTAGACATTTTCAATCTACAATAAAGAATCATATACCAAACATAAGCAAACATATATAATAATTTAGTAAGATAACACAATCATGTAAAATCATACAAATGTGTTTATGTGTCAAAACCTTGAAAATATCACAACCTTACAACGATAATTCCCAACTCAGAATTCAACAAGCTCCTAGGGGAGTCATGCCAAATTCAATCAGGAACATGGATCCCCTCCTGATTAATATATGCCATCCAGGACCCGTATGATCCAGCATATACTAATAATCATTTTTTTGGCCATTAATTTTATTAACAGAGCTCCTAGGGGAGGTTAATAATAAAATTAACGTGAGTGTATAACCACCATTTCAATATTTTATCCATGATTTATAATCACCACCTAGGGTTGTGCAATCATAAATCATACTAAAATACCTTATCCTTTCAGAGATCCAATCTGGTACATGATAGAAATCCCTTCTTAGGGGTCGGGACCACCGTATTCTTCCTATGGACCAACGATGGAGGCCTTAAGTCCTCTCTTTGAAAACCTTCTCCCACCCAATCTTTTGAAGTCAAGGTTTTATTTTAAAATCATGCATGAACAATTTTAATATGAGCAGCACTCCCTATTCTATATGGCATGTTATCAATATATATGGTAAATCATATTATAATGCAGACAAGCAAAGCAATCAAGCAAAGCTACAAGCAAAATAATAATAACCGTAATATTATAGTTCCACCCTAGAGAATAGAAAACTAAGATTACAAGAGAATAATCGAGACATTTTATCGATTCTTCATCCTTGAATCCTCAAGCTGTATCCTTCTTCATGTAATATCCATCTTCAAGTCTTCAATCCCGTATGAATCGAATACTTCATATTTCCGGTCATATCCAAATTTAATGTTTCTCATAATCGTCCCAAAAATAAAATTAAAACTGCACCGGAAAAATTGCACCTTTTCTGGACACTTGGTAGCTCTCGGTCGACAGGCCGATCTGGGTGATCGGCCTGCCGATCATGAAGGTTCGGCTTCAGTTCGGCCTGCCAGTAGAGCACCAAAATTTTTGCCCCACTGTCGGCCTACCGGACCACACGTCCGGCCTGCCGATCTGCGACCTTCGGCCTGCCGAACTGTGAGGTCTGGCATGCCGACCGAGCAAAAAACCCTCATTCCAAAAAATACAATTTTTATGCAATTCATCAATTTTATTTTCAACAATTCAAAAACATAAAATTAGAGACTCAGGAAATACCTGGAGGCGCCATCATCAATCTTTAAGATCCGACTTCTCGTTCCGTCTTCTCCGAATAATTATTTAATTACAAAATTCTTACAAATTAAAAAGTTAAATAACAATTCCTAGACGGAGATGATAGTCCGCCATCTAATTACATGAAAAACCTAGATACACATTCTAACCTCTAAGGAACCATAACTGGTATTAATTAATTAATAAATAATTAAACAACGATTTAATCAACCATAATTAATTAATAAACATTCACCACATAATCCATGACAACATATATATTATATAGAAACCTAGAGTGCCATCTCTCTATAAAATTCAATTCAAGCATAGGAGAGATTAAGATCACAAAATTTATGCATATAACATGATCACAAACTTGCAAATTTATGTAAAAACCTCATCTTTGATACCAATTGTTGGAAACAAAGTGCGCAGTGAAATTTTTAAAATTTTTCATCAGAGTAATTTCCAAAACACAAGTTTGACATGTTATATGTATAAATTAGACAGATCTTACTAACCTCAGTGTGCCGAAGAACCTCCGTAACTTGTGTAGAGAAGTAACGTTCCAGAAGAGCCTCAACCAACTGGTCTTCTTTGCTATTCTCTATCCACAACCGGAGTGAGTGTGGGCTCACACGTACAGCTCTTCCACCGGTGACTCTCCTTCCAACCAATAGAGAGAACCCAAAGCTAGTGTTCGTGATTTGTGAACAAAAGCTCTCAGGGAGTTTTCAGATGCTCACTAGAAGAGTATCACTCTTAATCTCTCAAATTGATCTCTATTTTTCTAAGTAAATCATGAGACTCACTCCCTTTTTATAGCTATTAGTCCTGGGGTCAGTCCATATCAGATTAGGTCTCAAAAACTCGAAACAGAATCAAGTTCGGATCAATATATGATAAGATTCGCGTAAAAACGCGTAATCTTATCTCCTGCTATCGGCAGGTCGAACAGGCCAGTTCGATAGGCCGACCACGTCATTCGGCAGGCCGAACTCCCGAGAAAAAATCTCTGCAAATCTTTTATTTTCCACCCGAGATTCTAAAAGATAAAGTCTCAGTTTTGATTCAAATAACCCAATAGAGAAGTTATCTAATCAAAACAAACTTTATCAAGATAATCTCTAAGAAAATAAATCAATTCACAATAATTCTACAAGTTTATCTTGTTCTAATTTGTCTAAAATTAAAACAACTGATAAACAGACAAGAATTATCTGATCGCAATAATTCAACAAGTTTATCTTGAACTAATTTCTTACAAAATTAATTCAACCGATAAAAAGACATGAATTATTTGATTCTTACAAATTTTAAACCAATCTGATAAATCTGACATAAGTCACCAATTATTGGAAAAACACGCCGTGTCGTTACAGGATTTTGTGAGCTAGTAAAGGGGACCAAAATGGACCTATAAAGTTCAAACTCATGATAATTATGAAACCCAATATCCCAAATATACATTTCACAATTATCAACTCCAACGCTACTCCACTAAAAGCTTGGAGCTGCACTCTCGAACTTTATAGAATTACGAAGCTCGTGTAGCTAAGTCTCCATGACATATCAAAGTGTATCGCATCCCCATATGATCATCCATAATCGGCTTAAGGACAAGTTCTGTCTTACCTTCCCGATTATTTTTTATCTTACGTTCCATTGTCTCACCATTAGAAAACTTACTATCCAAAGATAGTATACCATTCGGTTACACCTATGTATCCAAATGGTTGAGCGCTTCAGTTTTCTAATTACAAGACAACGCATATAAGAGGATATCATTACTCCTAAAGAGGAGCTATGGATTCCATATCTATGAATAACAAGTCTACGCTATCAAGAGTCATGCCTCCAACGTACCGGTATGCATACCACTATTGAGATGTGGGTGTCACCCTTTGGCACATCAAAAGATACAAGTCAAGACAACGGGCCCACTATTCATCTCAGGATTAAGATACAATACAAATGATTGTCTAAAGTGAATCGATTTGCCAAGACGGAATTATTAATCCAAATCAATTCACTTTATGTCCCGATCCAACACATCGTCACCTATGACAACGTGCCAATGTTTCTATTCATGGAGTTCAACTCTGATGGTCAAGACAAACCATCTCCCAAAAGGGATATAGAGAACATAACAATCTTTACATGAATAAAGCGCCCAACTTTATTCCCTCGATTGCGGATCATATGTTTTAGACCGTCACCTTAAGAATCGTGTCTTCCGCATAATCAATCTATCATATGCCCAATTCTTAAGGCTTAGACTGACAGTCTCAGACTACTGTTTGCTTATCATACATTCAACGAATATGAACGTAAAGAGGACAAGATTTGGTATTTATAAATAAATAAATTCTTTATTGATAAAAATGTCTCCAAAAACGTATTACATTTTTATTCCTTAGGGCATACATGTCTAATAGTAGCCTTCTTGGACTCTTTATCTTGGACCTGGTTGGCTGTAGCAGGGACCTAGTATTCTCTAGTCGACCGTAACCTTCTTGGACCTAGTCAAGTGGATCCTGGACATGAGGTTTCTTGTCAGTCATAGCCTTCTTGGACTCTTCATCCTAGACCTAGTTGGTCGTGGCTGGGACCTAGTCTTCTTAGGTTTGCTGTAACCTTCTTGGACCTGGTCGGACTCTTCATCTTGGACCTAAGGTCTCTTTGTCTGTCGTAGCCTTTTTGGACTCTTCATCTTGGACCTGGTCGGTCGTAACCGAGACCTGGTCTTCTCTGATCGGCCGTAACCTTCTTGGACCTGGTTGGACTCTTCATCCTAGACTTGAGGTCTCTTTGTTGGCCATCCCGGGAATGGTTGGCGGGAGAGATGAGGTTACTAGAAAGGCACAGTGCCCTTCTTCTAGCCCCAAATGTTGATGCTTGAGATCAACGCAACATCTCATGTGGCGGCACACGGTGGTCGAGTTTCCTGCTCTGCCCGGCTCTGCTCGTTGTAGTCAGATCTGCAAGAAAAAAGAAAGTCTTGAAGTAAGGGGACACCGGTTTGGTGTCTACCAAGGGCACTCCAATGCTCAAGTCAGTGTTTTAACTAGGAAAAGCAAAAAGAGATGTAGAGTAGGCAAGGGAAGAATGCCCGTACCTTTTGTGGTGGAGTTAATGCTCCCATTTATAGAGTTTAGCTTGGATCCAAGTATGGACTGGGTTTTGCTTGTGATCCGGGTGTCCAGCGAAAAATGTCACGATCTTTGGAGAAGAAGGATTGCCCAATAAAAGGCTAAGATGTGCCATGTGTTGGTCTTTAGGTATGATCTACTACTATGTGATCTGGTCAGGATTCGACCATCTTGCCAGTCGAGGTTGTTCTTCATGGTTTCTTTGGCCAGGTTGGATTGATATGGTCAGAATGATCTTGGTTAGATATATCTTGGTCCTAGTCGGACTAATCCTGGTCAGACGGATTTGGTCTTAGTTGGATGAAATCCTAGTTGGACAGATTGATCCTAGTTGGACTGACCTTGGTCGGACAAATCTTGATCGAACTGATCTTGGTCGGACTGATCCTGGTCGGATGTATTGATCCTGGTCGGACAGAATCCTAGTCGGATAGATTGATCTTGGTTAGATAGATCCTGGTCGGACGGATTCTGGTCGGACGGATCTTAGTCGGACTGATCTAGTCCAGGTAGGATGGATCCTGGTCTAACGGATTGATCTTGGTCCTTTTTAGATTGGACCTTTTCAGCCTAATCGATGGCTTTCTTGGATTGGTCTTCTCGGCCAACCTGGTTAGGTGCTTGGTTTAAAGAGTGTATACACTTTAGACAGTTTTCTTATGAAGATTTCCCCCCTAACACCCTCCATGTGTGAAGGCTTGCCACGATAGAGCCCTAACAAACTTAAGTGAAGAATGGAAAAAGGAAGGAGTTTCCTCTTATTTTTGTTTGGCACATATCTTCTTTGGAATAATTGAATTTTTTTAATACAATGTTTTCATTTTTTTCTTTCATAACAAACAAACATATGGGTATCAAAATATTTTTACTCATCCCTTCATCCGTCATAGTCCTTCCATTCTTTCTCTTACCAAATAAGCTCTAACAGTTCTTTGACAAGTCAACGAGCATTGAGCAATGCGATGGGCATGATGGGCATGATGCCTGGAGTTCGACTTGGCTATATTGGTTTGGCTCGCTACAGACCTGTAATTCTCATATTTTTAGTTGACAAATATTTCCCTTTAAAATGGGAGAATAAAAGAAATGGTAGATTTTTGAAACTTTTTAAAATAAATATCAGATCTTGAAAATATTTATAGTAAATAGCAGATTTAAGATGTAAATAATTTTTATTTACATAAATAATTTATTTACTATATAAATAAGAATTAGTTACACTATAAGTAAGAATAAATTATTTACAACTTAAATCTATAATCTGTATAAATAGTTCTTATTTACATTGTAAATAAAAAAATAAATAAATTATTTATATCATAAAATTATTATTTACTACAAATATTTATAAAACTTTTACTTATTACAACTAATTTTTAAAAAATGTCATTTACTATATAATAGGAATTTTTCTTTTTTTCTTTTTTTCTTTTTTTCTTTTTTTTTGAAAGAAAAGAGCAAAGGGCGGACAAACTCAAGAAAACATTGTTCATTTTTGTCTTTTGGTGGAATAAACACCAGAAAATGGGAAATAGTTGGATTAATTTCCAGCCATTTGACCAGCCAAAAAGAAGAGAGGACAAAAAAAAAACAGGGAGGGAGGGAAAAAAAAAAAAAGGACGAATACTAATAAAAGGAGGTGGGTACACGCGCTCGATGGAAGGAAAGACTGAGGGGTGTTTCACTGTGGGCCCCAAGCCCCCGACTCACCTCCACCAGTGTGCAAGCTTACCCTCAGTTTCCGCGAAGCAGCACGTGTCAACGAATCACGGTGACCTGGTTCCTGGGACCACGTGGCACGATATTACTGGTTCAAGTCGGTGACCGAAGATCCCATCACAGCCGTCTGTTTGATCCAAAAGAAGCCGACATTGCCTTCCGTGTCTGGCCGTTCCTGGAAGTTAAGAGAGAGAAACGAGTCAAGAGAGAGAGACGCTCCTGCTCTCCCTACGGGTATGTATGTCTAACTCAACTGTTTCGTCTTCAATTTTTATTCACTGTGTTTTCTCTTAATTATCAATTTTCTGTTTTAATGATAATTTGATAGTTTGACTGCTTATAGTTTAATTTGGTGGTCTAAAGCTTTGTTCTTTTCTGGGCTTTTACTTTCTTTTCTGATTATTATGGTTTTGAGAAAAGAGAAAGAAAATGCTTGTTTTGTTGCTTATGGTATTGTAATTCTGTTGGTTTTTCTTTTGCTGGGTTAGAGGGAAATAAACTCACTTGAGTTGACCTTGATTCCTCCACGTTTACTTGGAGAATTTTGGTGTCCCGCGATGTGGGTTTTGGTTTTCTAACCTTTTTATCAAATGGGTATGCTTTTTCTTAGCCTCTTTGTTTCTTATTTTATCAAATAATAGTTATTGCTTTGAATTTTATCATTTATAATGCTCTACTGCTTTCGATTCATGTTTGTGAATTGTGATTTTTATTTGTTTATTTTATTGACTAGCTTTGTTTGTGACAAGTCCAATCCAACAATACTTTTTGAAGCTACTAGGTTGGAATTTTGGGATTCTGTTTTGGTGTAAAATAGTGTCATGTTGAAGACCCAAGTCATAAGTTGTTTCACAAATTCATAACAAATCTAAACTGATTTCTTGATGGTGATTGGAGCAGCGGGGATGGTCTTGTCCTTGTTCTAATTCGAGCTTTGATTTTGGCTGTTTTATATGAGCCATGGTCTGTTAGTAGTTTTTTTGCCTACTGGAACGACAAGGACAAGCCAATTTGTTGCGTCTTTATCTGTCAAGTGAATAAAAAAAAAAAAAAACCCAGCAGCTTAACCATGATTTCTGTCTAGAAAACTGTGATGAAAGTGGCATCACTTTGGAAATATAACACGTATCCTCTACATTCTCCTTTGGAAATTCTGAAAATCACCCACGAAAAGTAGAATGTCATGTTATTAGAAAATACGTTGTTAATATTTTGTTTTTATTATATCTAAGAAATCTGTCAGAACCCCAACTTAGCTCGTTAGTCCTAAGATGAAGAGGCCAAAGTAAGAGTCGAGTTTTCCGACACTTTGACTTCTGCTCCGAGGGACAGCTGACTTATTAAAGGACCTCAATACTGTTTATTAGTGGATAGCCTAATTAAATTGAGTACTCCAAATGTTAAATGTACTTAGACTTCCAAGGAAAATTTATGAGTTTAATATCTTTCTTGCAAGAGTGTATTTTTCAATTTTTTCCTATATTGTTATTGGCTTGTGGTGAGGATGTAGTCTGGATGAAAATGACAAGTGTCATCAACTATTCAAGCTTTCCTTGTGCTGCATGAAAACCCCCTTGGTACTTTTAGTGGCTGGAAATGCTTGTTAAATATTGATGTTCAAGCTATTTTAGCTTAGTGTGTGTGTGTGTGTAATGTTTTTTTTTCCCTTTCACAGATTTGCTTGAATGTGGATGATTTTGGGTATATTTGAAACAGTAATACATCAGCGGAATTTCTATCCTGTATTCAAGAAGAGGTTTAAAATTTGAAATTTTTGAACTTTTAAAAACTGATTGATTTTGTTTCACCAGATTTCTAATGCCACAAGTACACAAGCCCATATCTGATCTCTCAATTGCACAGCTATATCGGTTAAACTCTACAATAACTATGATAATTTGCTCTGCATTCAATTTTCTGATTCTTTTTTTGACTGTTTGACAGTATCTAACCAGAGGGTTTTTTCCCCACTGATGTTTCCTGATCAAATTGGTTGTATATATCACAAGTATAGAGCAAATGCCATCTTTAAAAATGAAGACCCAATCAAGCACGGGCTGTTTAAGAGAAAAAAATGGTCTTCGTGTATGTCAAAAGTCAAGTATAATTTCCAAAAAAGCATGCTCGCCTGTCAGAGTTCCTGAATGTACAGCAGATCTTGACGCTTGCCTACAGAATTGCCAGGATGGTATGCATATTGTGACGTTAAGTTCTGTTGTAGAATAAAAAATGGAGTTTAGTTCCCTGTCTTACAGAGCTTGCTATAGCCTATTTTCTCGCTTCCCATTTTAGGTAACCTATCGATTAGTGTACTACTAGGCACAACCAAAAGGCAACAGGAAGGAAGTACTGCTTCTTTCTAACTTTTGCTGCCTGGTTTTGTTGCCTGAATTTAAACAGCCAATTGATATGAATTTGCAGAAACCTTTTTCTACTAAGAAAATTATTTATTTTCATTGACTATGAGATATTTGATTTTCTGCTGTTATAATTTGCTTGCTATTTGGTTGAATACTATACCTCTTTAAAAGGCCTTTTCTTTTTATTTTAGTTTATATGAGTACTCAAGTTTCTGCTAAGGACATTGCATGCCATGAAGAGGTCAATCATCAGGAGTTTCTAGATGAAGAAGATTCTAAGTTTCTGAAGCAATCTTGTGATTATACTACCATGGGAAGAGTGGTAAAAAGTTACTTACTTTGTCCAACTAGAAGATATGGTATTGCTTGATATTTAAGTTTCTGCAGTGTGCCATTTTATGTGATAGTTTGTCTAGATAACTGGCTTTGACCATAGACGGCATTACTTATCCTTCATGAAGGAAAAATTTTAGCTGTCGTAGCATTTTCCAAGTGGCTTTTATTTCTACTTCTAGTTTGTGTCTTTTTTTTTTCCCATATATATAGCAAAGTTTCAAGGGTATTTTCAGTTTCTGTTGCTCTACGCAATTTTTCTCAAGTAAAAAATTTCTAGTGAGCTTGGTGTTCTTGATCATTGGAAGGCAAAGCAGCTTTTAAAATTTGTTATGTTGCTAAAAGTATGAAACACTGTCATAGCAGTGCGGTCGCCAATCCCTGAATATTTGGTAACAGGTAGTTGGAAATTCTATTTTTAAAAGTTAGCAATTGTTTTTTAGAGACTTATATTTGTACTTAGCCAGTTTATAATTTACTTTTCTTTAGTGATAAATTTTCATAGAGAATGAAAAAATACCAAAAATCTACCGCCCACCATTTTTTCGCCTTATTTTTCAAAAACTTTGTACTTTTCATTTATGGATTTTTAGATTACTTTTATGCTCATCCCAACTCTTTTCTATTAATCGCAGGAGTCTATCTATGCTTGCCCATCAAACTTGGAGACTATTTTCTCTCCTTCTTTAGAGGCTGTTGATGTCCATGGTGAGGCAAATACTGACAATGATGCAGGTATGTGTGTTGAAAAAGCTAATGATGTAGTTATGCCCTATAGGGGTTTCCGTGGATTCCATGTAAGATTGACCTCCTTAAATAACACTACCCCTGGTCACTTAGGAAATAAAAGGTAAAGCAAATAGGATCGTAGCACTCTAATATGAATAAAAAAAGTACTCGCAGATTTGGAAGTAAAATGTGGTTGTAGATGAAGAAGGGGAAAAAAAAAAAAAACCATGAGTATGCTTTAAAAAATATCGTTTTAGCTTGAGAAACTTACCTAAGTGGAAAAATTTGTAATGTTATGTCTTGTGGAGAGCTTGTATCTGACATTGTGACTTTTTCGTTAATCTGCAGTAGGGAGTGAGAAGTATCCCGATGCATCTTGGTTAGGAGCTGATGACAGTGATGAGAACCGAAGTTCAGATGACTATCAAACTTGTGATGTGTCAGACTTCTACATTTCCGACATGATCGTCGCGAGTTTTCCCTTTAATGGGAACGCATTTGATGATCCAAGTGAAATGAGTTGCTTCTCGAATTACAAACATTCGGAGCCAAACATGCTGTTCGATGTTTCTGAGAAATACATGGTACTGCCTTTTTTAGAGGACCCCATTCGAAGCAGTAGCTCCAATGATGAAAAGTCATGCAAACAAGCAATGATGGATCCAAACAATTCTGGCTTGTACCTAGCAATCGAACAGATAAGACCTTGCAACCAGGATACTGCTGTTAACTCTTCTGACTCAGATCAGGCAGAGTGCTTTGATCCACAGTTGTTTATAAGAAATTTGCCTGAATTGTCAGATGTGGTGTCCAATTTTCAACCGATTGCATTGCCCAAAGAAATTCCTAAAAAGAAGCCAATAACTCTAGTACTTGATTTGGATGGTAAGTCTAATGAGTTGCAATTAATTTCTGAAATATGTTTATCATGTGTTATGTATCTAAGTCTTTTTTTTGAAAACATTTGTAACTAATACTTTTAGGAGCGATTGGTCATTTCTTTGAAAATTCCATTGAAGAAATATGCATTTGCGTGCATGTTTTTAGTTGTTAAACTCCTGCTTTGACAATGCAGAAACACTTGTCCATTCTACGTTGGATCATTGTGATGATGCAGACTTCACCTTTACTGTTTTTTTCAACATGAAAGAGCATACCGTGTATGTCAGAAAGAGGCCTTACCTCAGAACATTCTTGGAGCGGGTTGCTGAGATGTTTGAAGTTGTGATTTTTACTGCCAGTCAAAGCATATATGCAGAGCAGCTTCTTGATATTCTGGATCCAGATGGAAAGTTTATATCTCGGCGTGTTTATCGTGAGTCATGCATCTTCTCAGATGGCAGTTACACTAAAGATTTGACAGTTTTAGGTGTTGATCTTGCAAAAGTTGCAATAATTGATAATTCTCCACAGGTACATCTCGAGCCTAACTTTTACTAGTCTTTTCGTTGGATAGCCCTTTTAATTTTTGAGGGATCTTTTTTTGTTTATTTATTTTATTTCAGTTTCACTTTGGGATAGTTTTTCATTTTTGGCTGATGGGGATTTCTGGGATGGGGATTTCTGGATTGGATTATGTCATGTTTTTCATTTTGGGATATGCTGATCCTTTTTAATCAACATGTTTTTGTGTGAAAAGAGTGGGTTCTGGGGGGTTGGTGACTGGATCCTATATCATTGCAGAGGAACTGCAATTCTCTTCAGATTTTGCCACCACCATACATAGATATGGGACCATGGCTTAGTCTCACTTGGTAATTTGTCATTATTTCAATGGTGCTTTTTCTAGGAAGTGGTAGAATAAACAAAATCTCGTGAAAATGCACACAAAGGCAGAGGAATTTTATGAAACTTTTGTCGTAAAATCAAGATAGAAAACCAAGGAGGCAATTTTTTTAAATTAGTCCTTCGCCAAGTAATTGTGGGAAAGGACAAGAGACAAGGACATAAAATGATAAAAAGATAAGGTTGGTTCAGCTTGCTTAGTGTTGACATGGAAAAGGTGTCTATTATCTGTTGCAAAGGGTTGCCAGAATAGCGCGAGCAGGGAAAGACGCGAAAGTAAAAAAAGAAAAAGCAAAAAAACTCGTCATTATTGGATTTAGTTTGGTAGCTAAGCTTTATTCTCTTCTAATCATTTCAGGTGTTTCGCTTGCAAGTCAATAACGGGATTCCAATAAAGAGTTGGTTTGATGATCCAGCAGACAGTGCTCTAATTTCATTACTTCCCTTCTTAGAGACCCTTGTAGACGTTGATGATGTTCGTCCCATCATTGCCATGAAATTTGGTAATAAGGAATAAGAGCCCTTGTCATTCTTATTTCAGCCCCATATCCCTCATCTATTTTTAGCAAAATTCCATCTCTAATCCATCTCAGATATCTTTACTTTCCAGCTCTTGAGATATTAACTATATAGTCAGCAATTATTTCTCTTACTTTGAGTTAGCCGTTATTACTTTCCCTTTCTTCCGTCCTTTCAGCTGGTTTCCCTATGGAATGCTCTGTCTAATTGTTTTTCGAAGGTAATTTAGGGTATGTCTCGTTTATTTTGATTGTACAGTTTAAGTGAGTGTACATGAATTATTGTTATATTGTGAAATGTAATTCTTGCAGAATTGCTTTTTACTATTTCTCGCTGACCTTAAAAATCTGTATCTGTATGTGTTGTAGTTAGTTGTAGCGCTTATCTCACAATTGGATAGGTGTTGATGCAGTAAATAAAGAGGGATAAGTCTAATGTTTCAAGTAACAAATGGTTGTTTAAAAGATCAAAAGCAAGCAAGTCATAATTTGAAGTGACTTGTGCAAGGAGAATATTCTAGAAAGTTGATTCTGGTTAGAAAGAAAGATAATTAGTACCAGTCTAAATATATAGTCTATAAGGAAATGCTTAAATTTAAATTCTAGAAGTTTGAGATATAGTCTTGAAGTTTGATAATTTTCTTAAGAATTTAGTCAACAATATTCGTGTATATGATAAAAAACACTACTTAAGGCTTACACATGGAAAAACATGGCTCAAAACACCCAGGCAAAGACTTGTTAAAAATGAAAAAGAAATGAAAAAAAAAAGGAAAATAGAATATAAAGAAAAATCAAAGGCAGTTCAAAGCAGGCTTTTATTTGCAGTATATGGGAATGAAACATTCTGCTGTCATTCATATGATTGTCTTTTAATGTTAGCTTCTCTATTCCTTTTCCCATGCTTGGCTTTCGTCAATAATACCATCTCAGTAGGAGGGCTAGCTCTTAGAGCAATTTAATTTCATAAGCTTATATTTTGAGTTCGTTTCTTTCCATGTTTTCTTTTACAACTTGGTATTTCCTTCTAAAATCATCCTGTTTCCAGATGCTCTAGTGAACATCTCATATGTTGTCTTTTCTTAGAATTTTCATAGAAATATGGATGTCTAACGGATTGTAGCATGCATACTTTGCAATGGGCTGAAGTTACTCGGGTCTGTATGGTGCTAAAATATATTATAGTCTGTAGTGTATGCTTGTCGGGGAAGCATTAGGAATTAGACAGAGATTAGATTTAGTTGTTATCAGGCCTAAAAATCTGATCTTCTAGTTTAACAGAGAAGTGGGGATCATAATGTAAACAAGTCTTTTTAAATTTAGCAAAGAGTATCTCATAGGCATTGCTATAAGTGTCAAAAGGAGAAAGTAAGTGCTGGCAAATCCTGTTGTGGTTGCACCTTATTGTTGATAATAAGGCTTGGGAAGGCAGCAAAAGTAATACTTTAGCTAATTGAGCTGAGACATCATTGAATGGGAAGCTCTCCTACTAGGCCTGCATTTGATATTTGATGTGAGAAAGTTTGCTTGTTTTAGTTCTTATTTTTGTGGCAACAGATGCCCTATGGATTCTTTTCATTTTTGTTTGAATTTGTTCCTTCTTTATTATTGGAGTCGATATTTTCATTTATTTTTCCATATTGAGAACACAGAAGATTGAAAATGACTTTTTCAGCGAATGAAATCTAATATACTTTCAAATGAGGGAGTGAAATGTGGAAGTAGATGAGAGTTTTACTCCAGGAAAATACTGGGTTTGGTAACAATATATTCTCAGAAGCAATATAAACCGTTGTTAATATCTCATGCAGTCATGGTTGGACTGAGTCTTCTGAGCATAAATCAGGTTCTTATTTGCTTTATCAACCTTCTTTTAGCCAGGTATTTGAAGGCTGTGAGGTATTTCATCCTTGTCTGTTTATTTAAGCAGATTAACTCTTTCCCTATATTGTCTCTCTGTTCAAGAATCATTTTCTTTTGTCTTCTAGATGCATTTTTTTTATCCCTCTTTAGCAAAATTTGTAGTCTGTTTTCTTTAATTTGCTTTCCTGTTTGTGTGTGTATTTTTCAAAATCTTTAACTTAGCTCCCGTCTGTGTGAAAACTTTTTTCTCACTGCACAACTTTGCATGTCCTGGCACACTTTATTTCACCTCAATTATTACTTTTCTCGCCCTTTTCCATAACCTTCTTTTGTGTGTGTGTGTGTGTGTGTGTGTGTTGTGCGTGGTATTGAGTTATTCTTTAAGAACCAGGATAGGTAGCTTCCCAGGGGAAGAGGGATCGATGCTGGCATGACAATTGGTTAACTTTATTCGTGTTATCATGTGTATACGTTATACGACTATGCTGCAAGACACTAATCTGATGTGTTTAATTCCTTAAAGCGATAGCAAAAATATATTTACATCAGGAAATCTATGAGGGCAATGAGACATAATATGATGATTCTCTTTACTAAAGGTAGGGGGAAGATCTATAGAGCAAAATGACGAATATGTATGGGCCTGCGATATCATCTAGACGATACATATAATTCTTGCGGTAACTCTTTGAAGAATCTAAATTTAGAAATTTCTGTGATCAAAGGAAAGGAATTTGTAGCTGGTGATATGCATTTATGAGACTGACTGAGTACATATATGAATCAAATTGGCAATCTGGGAGGGGCTTCCTGTTATGGGTTGCTGTTGTGAAGACAGAAATGGCCTAAAACTTTGCATATTTGCTTGCTACCTGAAAAATTGAGGGAGGGGGAGATAATGGTTTATGGGTTGTATGATTAAAATCATCCCTGCTTGTCATTATCTCTATCTCTGCTAGAATTGACATTCTTACTTCTATGATTTTTGCATGCATTGTCTGCAGGTCATACGGAGAACAGTAATAGATTTTCTGCTAATGCCAAATTAGTAGGTGAGCAGAGTTTTATTGCTGCTATCCTTCTGATATAGCCTTAGTATTTCTTACCGAATAGGCCTTTTTTCCCCAAAAAACATATATATATATATATATATATATATATATATATATATATATATTGTGAATGTGAAACAACATTAAGAACAAGTAAACTACATAGTCTTTACTCAACCCAGAAAAATGAAAGGAAGAAGAATTGGTAATGTAACCTCATTTGTAGACCTTTTGTATTACTATCATATTCTTTGGACTTCAACTTGTTTTGTATCATTTAATATTGCTGTGATATGTTTGCTTTACATTGAGCCAGTGGCCAAAAATTTTAGATACTTGCTTTCAGTCTTTGCTATTGCCATTACTTGTAGCACATCAATGGTGATCTTTATCCTCCTTCCTGTAAACTTCGGAACTTTTTTCCTCTATGGATGATCCAATTTAGCATACTAATTTCCCCTCTATCTATTTATTTTCTCCTCCTTTACTCTGACATTAATTCTTATAATAACTTGCACTAGTTTTAGTTTGTTTTGGAGTAAATCGCGGTTGCAGCTCATTCTGTCAACTGAATAAAATTTTTGACTTGTGAACGCAGCTTTCCGATTATTACTAATTTGTATTGAATTGCTAACGGAGCAAAACTCTGAAGAGTAACAATTGAGCAAAACATTGGGGTGTTGATCATTTATCAACTCTGCCATATGATTCTGCATGTTGCAACCTAAAGCCTTGCCTTGAATAAAGAAGAATTCCTGTCATATTTTGGTGTTATTGGACCCAAATTTCTACTATCTGACTCAAGATTCCAGACTAGTCCCAAACCCTTTTTAGCTTCTTCTTCTTCTTCCTTCTTCTTCTTGTCAAATGTGATTGAAATTCAACTAGCATTTTCTTCGGAGGATCATAGGCTCAGTTTCTCTCTGATAAACCCTCATATGAAATTCTTGGAACTCGTTTATAAGCTGAGAAAATATTGTAGCTTCGATTAAGCATATTTTTCCTAATTTCTCTGTTACCATATTGGTGCTGCGGGCCAAGTGCAGGGCGTTTAATTAGTTGTTGGTGGTTTAAACTTCTTTTTGTTTGAAATGGGATGTTTGAAAGGTGTTTGAAAACTGAGTTTAAAATCTTGAAAACAGAGAGGAGGTTCTTTGGATTTGGGAGGAATTTTGGTTCAAACCGTCAAATCATGGTTTAAAATAGGCCTCTAAAATAGGTCTCTCGCTTTTTGTCCCAAATGACTGCTTGCGCGAGAATTTACGTTTGAAACCCATGAAACAAAAATTTTGAACTCCAAAAACAGGGGTACAGAAGTCCCTTGATGCTGATCGGTTTAGACCTGTAGAAGGTAAAAGACATGACAAAGGTAAACTAAGCCCATAAAGGCTTATTCGGCAAAGAAAAAAAAATAAAAAAATAAAATATGCTTTCACCTTCTAACGAAAAAGGCCTCAAGCAACACATTTGGAATATGGCCTAACAACACTAATCAAATTTGTCCTTTTAAATGGTTATTTAAACCATTTAAGCACAAAATACCTTTTCAGAAGTTGGTTGATAAGTTAGTGATAACCTATCACGCCTCAACTTTACCAGTCTTTCCGGATTTATTTGCCATATAATCTCGCATGCGCAGGAATTAGGAAGCTTACCATAGCTTTGTCTTTGAGCATGATTTCCTTTAGGCCCTGTTTGTTACATGGGCTTGGGACTAGGATTGGGATTAATAATCCCAAGCCCATGTTTGGCAGCAGTATTTTACCGGATTATTTGGGATAATTTATCCCATTGACCACAAATAATCCCATTTAACGTGCGATTATTAATCCCAATAAAAAACATGGGATAATTTATCCCACATTGGGTTGGACTACAACCTTTATTGTGCTCTTTTCCTCTGGGAGGTCTTGTCCCCCCCCAAGCAGTGACTTCAACACTGTCAAAGTTTTGTCCTTCAGGTATGGTTTTCTCGTCTACCAAACGTTGAATTTTTTTCTCTCTCCTCCCATGATCGTGTGACAAGATTGGATCTGATTTCTAACAACATGTTGTTTAAACACCAATAACGTTAATTTTTTCACTAGGTTTTTTGGATTACATGATATTTGGATGAAATTGGATCTTTTTTTTTAGTTTTCTTTTCTCTCTTGGAAATCAGATCGTGAAAAAAAAAAGTTTTAGTTGTTTGAAGCAGAGCCGCTAAGGCATATGATTTATTGTCCACTTCGTTAAAAAGTTGGAATCTTGAAACGATTATGTTTTAATTTTTATTGATTTTAACGTAGCTTCATTTTTTTTCAAATAAGTTTTGGTAATTTAATCAATTGTTACTCACATTGCTCCTGAATTAGCAATATGTGGGAATTAATGCAAAATACTGTAATTATAAAGGCATCATAGAATTATTATATCAAATTTTATAATTTTTTTCTTCATTTTTGAGATTAGATCTCATATTTGGTTTGACTAAAAACTGCTTTGAGTTTATTTGTTTGCGTTAGATGATGCATTAAATTTCCTTTTTCATTTGAAGAAGTAAAGTTATGTGGTTTTCCATAATTATAAACTACTTTTGTTGTGGGCTTCAAATTTGAATTGGTAGAGGTTTGAATTTGAATTTCAATAATGTTCAGATCCCCAGTTCTGTAGTTTATTGCTTCTACAAGGTCTTGAATCTTTTTATCGCTTGAGGAACTATAACTTATCTTAGTCTTGTTCTATAGGTTGCTTGAAATACCCAAGTAGCATTTTTGTAATTTTTAGTTCATTTTAGTCTGACATTTAACCAACTTGTTCCTTAAGCTCATCTGGTTTCTCTTTTCTCGTTAAAAAATCCTTCTACTGTCATTTTCATTGTTTCATTTTATGCTTTTTTGCTGCATGTATCTTGTTGGCACCCAGTAATAGTGGCTACTTTTTTTAGATAAACTAGTAAACAAAATTAAAGAAAAGGAATACAAAGTACCAGCATATGATATTATTCATCCAGCTTCCTAATCTGACGGTTTACCAAACACAGGAGAGGATTCAAAATAATCTAATCCAGTCCAGTCCAATCCAGACTGAGTAATCCAATCCAATCCGGCGTGCCAAACAGGCCCTTACTGCTTTATGTTACTCCCAATAGTAGGATTATTTTTTTAGGGGATTTATGTAGGATTATATGCCTTTCACTATTTCAGGTAAATTAATTTCTCATTATTTACTTATAGAAAAATCTGCTCATTTACCTCTTGTTAAATTGCTGACCAAAATCGATATGATTGTATTGCTCGTATACTTTCTTTTTGTTTGTGCATTTAGAAAAGCACAAAATGATTGATCCAGTTCTTGCATAAGAAAACGCTAATTTCTGCTCATAGGCACAGTCAATTTGCTCTTTCACCATGAAACGTCATATAAATTGCTGAAGAAGTTATTTGAAGTAGGGGTGAACAGCGGGCGATTTGATGATTTTTGGGCGGGTGCGGTGTTGTGTTTTTGGATGGCGGGTTGACGATTAACCAACCCACAAACCGCCCACCACATGGCGGGTGGTTTCGGTTTGGTTTTGGGTGGTTGCGGGCGGGTACGGGTGGGTTGAGGCAGTTTAGACCTATGCAATTGGCCAATGTAATTTTTTGGACCTTTTTTTTAAAAAAGTGAAGAAAATATAAGATGATAATACATAAAGCATTCCCAACAACAAGAAAGTTTGATGCCTAAAGACAGTGACTATATTCTAAAGTACAAATTAAGAAACATAATCATTCATTGCAACAAGAAACATCAACTGCAGATGAAGTGATGAACAAAATCAAGAGTCCATAAAGATTAAAGCCTATTCACTGGGTTCGAAAATAATAGAATGCTACAAATGAAATGATGAACAAAATCAAGTGTTCTTTTTCTTTTTAGGGCATTTCTCTACTAACTTACTTGATTTCAATTTTGATAACTTCACAAAATAATAGGAGAATTTTCAATTTTCAATATGCCAAGAGGCAGCCGAGCCCATGCTTGGAGTGTTGGATTGTTCAATCATCTCTAAAATAAGAACAAAATCAAATAAATGATAAGTTTTTTTTTAAATATATAGGCGGGCGGGTTCGGGTTCGAACCCGTCCTCAAAAACTTAAAACCAAACCTGCCCACCTAAATATATTGGTGGGCGGGTTGAGTTGCTAACGTAAACTTGCTTTTTTTGAGATACGCGGGCGCGGGCGTGGGCGCAGGCAGTTGGCGGGTGCAGGGTGGTTTTTCTACGGCCCTAATTTGAAGAGAAGGTCCCACGATATCTTATTGTTGTAGTACTGACAATAACATATGAACGACATGAAACTCTTGAGAAGACAAATGACATGTTATTTAGCCAAACAACGAAGGTTGAGATACTGTTTTGATATTTCAAAAAACTGTATGTATATCTTTCTTTTGTTTTTGTAGGGATAAATCCATGTCATCCTTTTTTTAAAACCCTACCCGTAGCAGCATCTCAAAGTGGAAGAGTCTTGCCGTTAATTAAAAGACTATATGGTAAAATGTTTTCTTGGGATTATTGAAAGACTTCCAAAGGGCCTCGGTTAGCCTTATTTTCTGTTCATCACCTTGATGAATAGAAGCCCCTTGGTGCTGATCGGTTTAGACCTGTAGAAGGTAAAAGAAATGATAAAGGTAAAAATGAGGGCACAATAATATATTATAGTGGGATGCACAATTTAAAATTTTCCTTTAAAACAAGAATACAACTAAAATTTTTAAAAATCTTAAGACAAAAAATGAGTATAAAGTTGTGCCCCCACTTAACAATAAGTGGCTCCATTACTCTGTCACTATCTCTTACCAAGTTCAAAATAGTGTTAGGACACATTGAATCAATTAGAGAGCCAAGTCGATAGTAACTCTATGGGAGACTCGCGATGCACAAAAGGCCAAATCTGTAATATTGAAAAACCAAATGATAGATTAGAATAAGCTTGGAAAGGAAGCTACCCAAATCAAACAAGGAAACTAACATAAAAGAAAGTCAACTATGAACAAATAAGAAAATTACTTTCCATAGTCGTACAAGCACATTAACTGATTAATTCTAGAATTAAGAAACTAAAAGACCTAAATTATCCCTAACAAATTTGAGAATACAAAATAAATTCGAGGATCAACCTATGGTTCCATAATTTTCTGCAATTTTTCTCTCTCTATCCAATTCTCTCCCCATATTGTAGTTGTGCTTATAGCATACTTTACAATGGAGGAGCTTTTATATTGAAGTTGAATTATTATAAAACTGTGCGATTCTCTCTTTTTCTTTTCTTTTTTGCACTTTACTTTCTTATTCTTATATCCAATCGACTAGTGTTTTCAGTCAATGCCCAAAAGCAGTTATTGACCCTTCTTACAAAATCAATGTTAAATTCACCCCATATAATAGTAAGGGGTGCTAATTTATGTACATAAACATTATTATTGTTAGACTATATGCCCTAATATTGTGCATATGATAGACAGATTATGTTCATTTAATAGTTTTTAATGCATTTAATCAATAAAGAATTAATTATTTTCATATATCAAATATGTCCTCTTTATGTTCATTTATGTTGAGTATATGATAAGTAAACACAAGTCTAAGACTGTCAAACTAAACTATTAAGATTGTGTATATAATGGACAGATTGTGCAGAAGACATGAATATTTATGGTGATGATCTAAATATAAAAGGTCAACAATCAAGAGAATAAAGTTGGGCATTTATTGTTATATTGTCTACATCCCTAACGGAAGATGACTTGTCTTGGTCATCAAAGTGGGACCCCACAAGTAGAGACTTTGGTATATTGTCGTTGGCGATAATATATTAGATCAAGCCAAAAGATGAATTAATTTGGTTAATAATTTCGTTTAAATAAATCAATTCACTTTAAACAATCATGTGTCTTATATTTTAATCCTAAAATGAATTAATGAGTTCGTATTCTTGACTTATGTTTTCTGACGTACCAAAGGGTAACATCTTGGCTTATATAAAGATATGTATGCCAATATATTAGAGATATGACTCTTGATTGACATAGACTCATAATTCATAAATATGGAACCTATAGCTCTCTTGTAGAGTTAGTGATATTCTCTTATAGGTACTATCCTGTGATTGAAAAACTGGAGCACTCAACCTTATAGATATATATCTGTAACTGAATGGTATACAATTTGTATTGGTTATGAATAGTAAGTATTCTAATGGTGAGATAATAGACATAAGATAAATATAGTCGGGAATGTAAAACAGAATTTTATCCTTAAGCCAATTATGGATATCCTATGGGGATGTTACACTTGATGATATGTCATAGACGATTAACTTATTGGAGTTTTGTAATTTATATATAGTTTGAAAGTGCAACTTTAAGCTTTTAGCGAAATAACTTTAAAGTTGATAATTATTAAATATACGTGTAGGGACATGTCATTTTATAATTATGGGAGCTTGATCTATATATATGTCAATCGGGTCCTCTTTGCTAGATTACATGTTTTCCTAAACGATTCGGTGTGTTTTTTTCCACAAATTGGTAACTTATCTTAATTCTTGGATTGACTAGAATTTGATTGATTGGATTTAATAATTCATGTTAGTTTGTTGGTTGAATTAATTTTATGAATTAATTCAAAAATAAACATATTGAATTATTTGATATATTTTATTTGACTAAGATTATCTGTATATGACTATTTTAATCAGATAACTAATGTATTAGGTTATTTGAATTAAAACTAAGGCTTTATGATAGATACCCGGATCAAAGAAAGTGGTAATTATCCAATCAGTTCAAATCGGATCGATCGTATAACTCTTAGAGGTTGAAAACATGTGGTAGGGGTGTGCCACATTAGCCTGGTCAACTGACCCTAGTGTAGGGTGGTTGACCGCCATTTGCCAGGTCAACGATCGGTAGCTCATGCATTTTTATGACGAGATTTGATTGAAACTCAAATTTTGAAGTCTAATCTCATAAGAATAAGTTCCTATTTGATCTCTACAAAAAGGAAATTTTTTTCAATTATTTCTCAGAGCACTTGAGAAATTTTGAGGAGGTTATTTTGTTGGAAAAACTCTGAAACTCCCACAAGGTTATTATTCAACATCACAATTCTCATATGGTTGGAAGGAGATATTGTCCAAGGAAAAACTAAATGACGTGCGGCCACCCGCATTTTAATCATGGGAATAGCAAGGAAGTTTAGCTGGTTGAGGCTCTTCCAATCAAATTCTTACGTAGCAATTCTAAGAAAAATATTTTTGTTAGAAGTGCGGTTTCTAGTCTACAAGGGTCTTAGGCTAGGTGCCCTAAAGTTTAAATGATGTACTAGTTTTTGGAGACATTTAAACAATAAAGAGTTTATTATTTATTTTCATATATCAAATGTTGTCCTTTTTATATTATTTGTGTTAAATGTATGATAAGCAAACAAAAGTCTGAGATTGTCAATCTAAGCCTTTAGGATTATGCATATGATGGACAGATTATGTGAAAGACATGAATCTTAAAGATGATAGTCTAAATGAAAAGCTCCGCAATAGAGGGAATAAAGTTGGAAGCATTATTCATGTTAAAATTGTTATATTGTCTACATCCTTAACATGAGATGTCTTGTCTTAGTCATCAGAGTTAGACTCTGCGAGTAAAAACATTGGTATATTGTCATTGGTGATAATATATTGGATCAGGACTAAAGATAAATTGATTTGATTGATAATTCTATTTGGATAAATCAATTCATCTAAGACAATCATATGTGTTGCATCTTAATCTTGAAATGAATCAATGAATCTGTATTTTTGACTTGTGTCTTTTAATGTAACAGAGGGTGACATCCTAAATTATATGAAGGTACAGATACCGATACGTTGGAGATATGATTCTTGATTGACGTAGACTCGTTATTCATAAATATAAAATCTATAACTCTTTTGTAGAGTTAATAATATTCTCTTACAGGTATTATCCCGTGATTGGAATTGAGGGCCCTCAACCATTTAGATACATATATGTAACCGAATGGTATACTATTGTATTGGTTATGAATAGTAAGTATTCCAATGGTGAGATAATAGAACATAAGATAAATATTATTGGGAAGGTAAAATAAAATTTATCTTTAAGCCGATTATGAATATCCTGTGAGGATGTTAGACATTATGATATGTCATGGACGATAAACTTATTGGAGTTTCGTAATTTATACATAGTTCAAGAGTATAGCTCAAAGCTTTTAGTGGAATAGTTTTAGAGTTGATAATTGTAAAATATATGTTATTTTATAATTATAGGAGTTTGATCTATATACGTCTTCTAGGTTCCCTTTATTAGCCCATAATATTTTTTATGACGATATGACGTATTTTTTCTAAAGATTGGTAACTTATGTTATTTATTAGATTAGCTAAAATTTGATTAATTGAATTTAATAATTCATATTAGTATATTGGTTGAATTAATTTTATGAATTAATTCAAAATAAACAAGTTAAATTATTTGAGTTAGATTTTATTTGATATGGGATTATTTATTTAGAATTGTTTTAATTAGATAACATTTATGTTAGGCTATTTGAATTAAAATTAAAGTTCTATAATAGATACCCATGTCAAATAATATAGGATTTATCTATTAGGTTTAGTTTGAATTAATGAGATAAGTCTTAGGAGCTAAAAACATGTTGTGAATGTGCTGCCACTATAGTCCAGTCAACTAGACCTAGTGTTGGCCAGTTGACCGGTTCCGCCATGTCAACAAGTTGTGTGCTTTATGCATTTTACTCTGAAAGTTGATCCAAACTCAAATTTTATAGCCAAATCTGATAAGGACTAGCCCCAATTCCGACCTCTATATAAAGGGAATAATTTTATATTGCTTCTTAGATCATTTAAGAGATTTAGAGAGGAGTATATTGCTAAGAAAACTCTAAATTTCCCATAGAGCTATTGTTTTACATCTTGAATCTTAGCTCTTGGTTTCTCAAGTAGTCGGAAGGAGAGGTTACTTGAGAAAAGACTGAATGACATGCGACCATTGATGAGACTGTAAAAGTGTATATTTTCTAAGGCTTAATTCATTTATTTACGCTTTTATTTCTCATTAAATTCTCTAATTAATAGCAATTTTGTGTTAATAAGTATTTTTGTGTCTTGGTGTGTAAATGTGTTTAAAAATATGTTTTTAGTGTGTTTTTATGTTTAATAGAATTTTTAATAATTTTTAGAGTCATTTCGGTGTGTTAAAAAGTGTTTAGTCTGTAAATAGTCAAAGCCGTAAAAGTAATGCGGTTATTTTATTTTGAGTTTTAGAGTGTTTGATAGTGTGTTTTAAGTTTGTAAATATGTTTTATTATATTTTTAGTAATTTCTAAAAATATTTTCAAGTCATAAAAATTATATCTGTGTCAAATCGTAAGAGACTGGAAATTTTAGGAGTTTTATTTATTTTTAGGTGTATTTATGTAAAATAAATATTTAAATATTTTTGTAAATATTATGTTTGTAAAATAATTAATTTTAATGTTTTTGTGATTTTTAGATTTGAAATCTGGAGGAAAAACAGAGCAAAACGACATCAAAACAGATAAAATCGGACATCAAATGCATCAAAAATCTTTGAAAAATTCGAAATTCAAAAGGCAGAGGACACGTGGCGTCATGGGAGCCGCCAGATTTACTGCCAAATCAATCTCAGTCGTCCGTGGAAGAGACGCGTGTCAACGTGTCATCCGTGAATCAGCGGAATCTCAGGTACAGTCCACGTGTCACTTTCTGATTGGCGCGTGCATTACACGCGTCGACAAAGCTGCAGACGCGTCAGAGGGAATCTCAGACAGCTTGGAATCTCGTGCGGTAGACTCTACGTGTATCCGTTTTTCTAGCCGTTAGATCAGCTGAGGAAGACCAATCTGACGGTCCAAAATTGCGGTCCACTGGTCCCACCTGGGCCCATTCTCGAACGCCTCTGCCAGCCATTGGATCGCGCATTCAACGGGTCAGATTGCGCCTGTTTCGTGCTGCCCTGACCTGCGAAGCACAGGATCCCAAACTAAAATTCGCATATCGACGAGCAAATCTCAGCGTGGAAGTGGAGATAAAATCGGATCAAATGATCCGATTCTTCAAATAGTGAATTCCTTTCACTATAAATAGGGGCTCCCCCCTCATTCAGGACAGACCTTAAGGCCTTCGGGCCTTCCTTCCCTTCTTCTCCAAATTTTTTCCTTTTTTTTCTTTTTACCTCTTTTTTATCTCTTAGGTAAAAAATATATATATATATAATAAAATAATGCTTAAATTAGTGTAGAGAGTCTGGTGAGGCAGAGAGATGATCTTGTATACGTAGTACTCTGGTATGGGTTTTAACTCTATATCTGTGTGTTAATGCTTATATTTTTGTGAAATAAATTATATCTTTATGTTTCCAATAATTATTGTTACTGTTGTTATGCTGCCAATTTTTACATAAATTCAGTCATGCTTTCTTTATGTAATTTAATTGCATTGTATAATTAATATTAATAATACTAAAGTCATGCTCGTTTATTAACTTGAGTTTCTGCTGCATTATAGACATAGACTGGCACAGTAAATGCTTGGTAATTCTTGATTTATTGTAGACAGAGGATGACATAGTGTATTCTTAAACCATTTAATAAGTCGATGTGCCGCCGAATTTAACGTAATAATTTATTCCATGAAAATATATTAATTTTGATTTGTTATTTTTTTTTCTATCTTAAAATTATGTTGGTTATAATTGAGTGACAGCGGTTATAATTTTCATAATTAGTGCACCAAATCATTAGTGACAAATGATTATTTTGCTAGTTTTTATAGGAAAACCCTTACTGCATTATGGCTTGCTATATTGTCGCTTTAGGTTGACCTATATAATTAGTAAAAAGTGCTCGCAATTAATGAGAAAAGATATAATAAATCAAATACTTTAGATAATTATTATTTAGAGTTAAAATTCCATATCAGTTGCGAAACATACAAGGGATTCTCAAAGCTTCACCATTTTAATTTTATGCTTTAAATTTTGAGTAAAAAGAAAAATCACAAAAATATTTCTTTGCTTTCAAAAATTGCTTGCCTCTTTGACCGTTTATTTTTAACAATCTCTCGAGTTACAAATTTTCACCTCCATGTGGATACGACAATCTTTCTATACTACATACGTCCGTCGTTTATTATTAAGAAGATAAACATTTCATTTGGGGCGTTGCACACCCAAACATTCTGGCGCCGTTGCCGGGGAGGTGCCGTTGCTTTGTCAGATTGCTGAATTAAACTGGAAATCAGGTAAGTAATCTATCCCTATCCTTTGTAAATATTATTTTAATTATTTGCATTTTTAATTTGTGTGTTTATTATTAAAAAAAATTAAAAAATAAAAAATAGAAAATAAAAAGAAAAAAAAAACAGACGGATGCTTTTCACTTACTACTTTATTCGTTTCGGATAAAGAAAAGCTTTGCATTCTGTCTTTTGGTTTTGCAAGTTTGGGTGATTGTAAAATTTGTTGGATTCTGTCAAAAAGGCCACCGTTGGGATTCAATCTCACGACCATAAGGTTAACACCCTTGCCTAAAAAGTTGAGAATTCTAAGCGTGTCCACTGTGACCCCCCAGTGATCTGGGAATCCAATTAATTGAGCATTATTCGACTTGAAATTTTTTTTTCTTTAAAAAAAATTCAAAAATAAAAAATTAAAAAAATGATTTGGGAAATTCATCAACATTTCATTTTAAGTTTTTCCCAACAACACTTAGAACCATTTTATAATGCTTGGTGGAGATTTAAGGACCTGCTAGATCAATATCCTCACCATGGTTTTTCTAAGGATTATCTTTTAGAAATTTTCATATATGGGTTAAGTCCTCAAACTAGAAATTGGGTAGAGAGAGGAGATGGTACCACCGCTTTTTACCAATTATCTATTGACGAAGCCTATTATATGTTGGAAGATATGGCCGAATATGATTATTCGAGATTGAATAGTTTTAGGAACAATTTAATTTGGGAGAACAATTCAATTTTTTTTGAACCTTGGCCTGAAAATCAACTCGAAATTTTGGAGTCAAATTTTGAGTTACAAGAAACATATAGTGACCCAAATAAGGTGAATCTAGAAGAAACCTTAGAAACATTGGAAGAAACTGTAGACAAATATATGGAAACCATGGCAAGAATAGAACTAGATAGGCTTGAATATCATCTTGATTCTTTAGGTGCAAAAGAAATAATAGAAGAAACTTTAGAACCCACCTATTTTGAGGAACAACTTTTAGGAGAGAAATGTGAGGAGGAGAATAAAGACTTAGTTGTAGAACAGGAACAATCATCACCCTTAGTCTTAGATTCTCAACCTCAGTTGCCACAAGAGTTTACCAAAGACCATTTTTTCCAAGATCCTATGTGGCCAACACCTTCTCCACTGTCTCTAGCATTGTTTTTAAGGACCTACCAAGAATATAAAATGAGTCTAAGTTGCATGTGTTTTAATGTTTTAAATGTTGCCAATCTTGAGGGCATGTTCACACAAGACCCATATGTGGTGTCTTTCGACACTTACTATAGGAGAAATATAGGAGAAAGCCGCTCTTTGACGATTGTCCACTAGGAGCAAGAGCTGAAAGAAAGATTTGCTGATTTCAGAGCATCAAGCGATGGGAAAACACTTTTCAAGTAATATCTTTACCTTCCCTTCTTTGCAATATAGTTTATAATATATTGTGTTGTTGTGTGCTATGTTGATTTTCTTTAAAATAATAATAATAATAATAATAATAATGAGATTTGTTTTGAAAATTTAAAATGAAGGCTATTAATTAAATTTGTTCAGAATGGCTAAGTTAAGGAGTTAAATTGTTTTCTCTCGATACGCATTCTAATAAGTTTAATTTTGTAAATGCAATTGGTCTGGATTTTCAAATAAATTTCAACAAAAAATGTGTGTTTTTTGTTAGTTTTTAGTTTGGTTTGCTACAGATCATCTCTACAGCTGTGCTGATTCAGGTAATATTTTTGCTGCTTTCACCATTCTTTTATTCATTTTGAATAATGTATATTTTAGGTTGGGGGGAGAGGGTTGTGCTTAAAAGTTATACATGAGAGGATTGTACTTCAAAGTTGTGCATATGAGATTTGTGCTTCAATGTTGTGCCAAAAATTTTTCGATTTTGCCCAAATTTTTTATTTTGCTCCAGATTCTTGTACATTTTTTGTGTGTTATTTTTTTTGTGTGGGTCATAAAATTAAAAAAAATAAAAATAAAAAGTTTTGTAAATATTAGTTTCTTAGTAATTAATGTGTTATTATTTTGTTTTGATTTTTGAATTTCATATTAATGTAATATTATTTTTCTATTCTTTGAATTATTTAATTTTGTACACTTTCAAAACTTTAGGTTTATTTAACATTTTTATGTGTTTATTTTTCAAAGTGTTTGTAAGCCATTCTTTTCACACACTCACTATAATGCTTAATTGTGGTGGTAAGTCCAAGCTATGAATATTTGAGTTTTGTTATTTTGTGAAGATGAACAATTAAAGGCAACAATATTTCAAAAAAAAAAAAAGAGAATAAAAAAAAGAAAAAAAAAAGAGAAAAAAAAAGAAAAAAGAATTTGTAAATAAATAAAGTGTGTAATTATGTAAATGAATAAAGTTGGATAAGTTTGGTTTCGTAGCCTCTTTAGCTCGAGTAAGTAAGTTCTAAGGGGTGCTTCAACACCTAGTACCTTAGGCCAACTGGTCTAGGAGTTACTAACCCAAAGCTCGTTAAATGGGTTATGGAAAAAGCTTAAGAGAGCCAAACATTGCACTATCCATAATCGTAAAGTTTGTAAATATTTCTGTTTTATGTTTCTGCTCTTTAATTGTTCCAAATCAATAATTTGAAGTGTTGCTGCCTGAAGGAGTGATTTGAAGCAAAATATCATAACCATAATATTCCTAGTTTTGGATGAAACTTCATAATTATTCATTATATCCCTTTTTCTACACTAAGTCTGGCTTATATACACTTTGTTAAATAGCATATAAATTGTTCAAATAAAATTTTGGTTTTGTTAGTTTATCTAGTTGGATAAGTCGAATTATAGTTAAATGGTTTCCATTTTATGAATATTCAATAAATCATTTCAAAATTTTATCGCTTTAATTGCTAGAGACTAGCAATAAGCTGGTTGGGGGGTGTGATGAGACTGTAAAAGTGTATATTTTCTAAGGCTTAATTCATTTATTTACGCTTTTATTTCTCATTAAATTCTCTAATTAATAGCAATTTTGTGTTAATAAGTATTTTTGTGTCTTGGTGTGTAAATGTGTTTAAAAATATGTTTTTAGTGTGTTTTTATGTTTAATAGAATTTTTAGTAATTTTTAGAGTCATTTCGGTGTGTTAAAAAGTGTCTAGTCTGTAAATAGTCAAAGCCGTAAAAGTAATGCTGTTATTTTATTTTGAGTTTTAGAGTGTTTGATAGTGTGTTTTAAGTTTGTAAATATGTTTTATTATATTTTTAGTAATTTCTAAAAATATTTTCAAGTCATAAAAATTATATCTGTGTCAAATCGTAAGAGATTGGAAATTTTAGGAGTTTTATTTATTTTTAGGTGTATTAATGTAAAATAAATATTTAAATATTTTTGTAAATATTATGTTTGTAAAATAATTAATTTTAATGTTTTTGTGATTTTTAGATTTGAAATATGGAGGAAAAACAAAGCAAAACGATATCAAAACAGATAAAATCGGACATCAAATGCATCAAAAATCTTTGAAAAATTCGAAATTCAAAAGGTAGAGGACACGTGGCGTCATGGGAGCCGCCAGATTTACTGCCAAATCAATCTCAGCCGTCCGTGGAAGAGATGCGTGTCAACGCGTCATCCGTGCGTCAGCATAATCTCAGGTACAGTCCACGTGTCACTTTCTGATTGGCGCGTGCATTACACGCGCCGACAAAGCTGCAGACGCGTCAGAGGGAATCTCAGACAGTGTGGAATCTCGTGCTGTAGACTCTACGTGTATCCGTTTTTCTAGCCGTTAGATCAGCTGAGGAAGACCAATCTGACGGTCTAAAATTGCGGTCCACTGGTCCCACCTGGGCCCATTCTCGAACGCCTCTGCCAGCCATTGGATTGCGCATTCAACGGGTCAGATTGCGCCTGTTTCGTGCTGCCCTGACCTGCGAAGCACAGGATCCCAAACTAAAATTCGCATATCGACGAGCAAATCTCAGCGTGGAAGTGGAGATAAAATTGGTTCAAATGATCAGATTCTTCAAATAGTGAATTCCTTTCACTATAAACAGGGGCTCTCCCCCCTCATTTAGGACAGACCTTAAGGCCTTCGGGCCTTCCTTCCCTTCGTCTCCAAATTTTTTCCTTTTTTTTCTTTTTACCTCTTTTTTATCTCTTAGGTAAATATATATATATATATATATATATAATAAAATAATGCTTAAATTAGTATAGAGAGTCTGGTAAGGCAGAGAGATGATATTGTATACGTAGTACTCTGGTATGAGTTTTAACTCTATATCTGTGTGTTAATGCTTATATTTTTGTGAAATAAATTATATCTTTATGTTTCCAATAATTATTGTTACTGTTGTTATGCTGCCAATTTTTACATAAATTCAGTCATGCTTTCTTTATGTAATTTAATTGCGTTGTATAATTAATATTAATAATACTAAAGTCATGCTCGTTTATTAACTTGAGTTTCTGCTGCATTATAGACATAGACTGGCACAGTAAATGCTTAGTAATTCTTGATTTATTGTAGACAGAGGATGACATAGTGTATTCTTAAACCATTTAATAAGTCGATGTGCCGCCGAATTTAACGTAATAATTTATTCCATGAAAATATATTAATTTTGATTTGTTATTTTTTTTCTATCTTAAAATTATGTTGGTTATAATTGAGTGACAGCGGTTATAATTTTCATAATTAGTGCACCAAATCATTAGTGACAAATGATTATTTTGCTAGTTTTTATAGGAAAACCCTTACTACATTATGGCTTGCTATATTGTCGCTTTAGGTTGACCTATATAATTAGTAAAAAGTGCTCGCAATTAATGAGAAAAGATATAATAAATCAAATACTTTAGATAATTATTATTTAGAGTTAAAATTCCATATCAATTGCGAAACATACAAGGGATTCTCAAAGCTTCACCATTTTAATTTTATGCTTTAAATTTTGAGTAAAAAGAAAAATCACAAAAATATTTCTTTGCTTTCAAAAATTGCTTGCCTCTTTGACCGTTTATTTTTAACAATCTCTCGAGTTACAAATTTTCACCTCCCTGTGGATACGACAATCTTTCTATACTACATACGTCCGCCGTTTATTATTAAGAAGATAAACATTTTATTTGGGGCGTTGCACACCCAAACAGCCATTTACACTCCACTTGTGGAGAGAATAGCATGGAAGTCTAGTTGATTGAGGCTCTTCCGGTAATTTTCTCTTATAGCAATTTCTATAGTTTTTCTGGTATACTTAGAGGTACGAAAGATCTTTTATTAATTTATATACATAGCATGTTTAACTTGTTTTTAGAAAAACGTTTTATCTAAAAAAATTTTAAAATTCAGTGCATACTTATTTTCCAACATAGGGTATAAAGATCTTGGATTAATTTATATACATAGCATATCTAACTTATTTTTGGAAAAAAGTTTTAATTAAAAATTTTTAAAATCTGTTATGTATTCATTTTCTAACAGTTAGTTTGTTCTTTTAGAATCAAGATCTAGTCTCATTTTTATATCTCCTTAGCTATTCCTCAATTAAATTTTAACACCTAAATAAATTATATAATTATTTTTTAAATTTAGGTCCTTCACGTGTTTAAGTTATTAAGTTTAAAAGGTCCGTCGAATAAATAGAAAGGGGACATTCAAAAAGGCAGGAAAATGAGAACAACAAATCTAGACTCATTCCTTCATGTTGAAAGGATTCGACATCATAATAAATTGATGAACTAGGTAGGAAAAGCTCACACATTCCTAGTATTGAAAACGATAAGAACGATATAAAACTTGACAAACAACGTGTTCTTTATTACACTTGACAAGACACTAGTAAGCACGAGAACTTGTGATAGATGAACATGCTAGTTGCATTAATAAAAATGATTATTAGCATTCATACTCCCTGAACTTTGATTATTTTGATAATTTAGTACTTAAACTCTTAATTTAGTAAATTAATCCTTCAACTATTTTTTTTTGGCAAATTTGGTCTCTAGTACTAAAATTGAAAAAAGATTTCTAAAACTTAACAGAAATAATTAATATTAAGATTTTATTAGATTCGTTGATAAATCAAAAATATTTTTACTACCTCTCTAAACGCAAATTTCAATTTCATTCCATACTTAGATTAAAACGTAAATGCATATCCAAACGTCAATTCAGATAACAATTCAAATCACTAACTCAAATCCTAATTCAAATTACACTAACTCAAATCAAATCACTAATTCAAATCTATTTACCAAATGGAACTTAATAGGACTCGAAATCTCTATGTTAGCCGTACGATTAATATGGAATGGCTCAAATTAGCACATGAAAATCCATTCCCAACAGGAGCACATTTCACATAGAGCTGCAACAACACTCAACCTTTGTTTGCATGCCACACATCCCACCTCAGCTAGCACCATGTGCCCTTCGCTATAATGGCTCTTCCATTGCCGCCTGTTGTGTACTACCCAGCTCCCAGTTGAATCTCGCCATTTGTCCTAATAGTTCCTTTCTCTTTGCTACTAGTGCATAGAAAGAGTGATTTCAACCATTGGTATAGGTAACATGAAATGGAGACTCTATGGAGCTTATACCAAAACAAGAAGAAAAATGAAAAAAAAAAAATTATAGCTTTGTTTTTCTTTCTAGTTTTAAGATCCATTTTTAATTTTAAATTTAGATTTATTTTTCATCAAGACACCATTTGAGAGTATTTTTTGAAGCTATAAAAAGAAGGAAGAAGAAGATTCTGGAAGAATAAGCTTGGAATTTAATGCTAAAAATTAAACTTTAAGCTTTAAAAATAATAAAAAGATTTTGAAAAATGTTAAATAAATTTCAAAAATATTTTTCAACTTTTATCCTACGAAAAATTTTTCTAGTTCATAAATACTTTCGACATCAATAATTAGTGATTGAAACTTGAGCAAAGAATCTTGATAAAAATTCTATGCATGCTCTAACACCATAAAAGCTCAAAAATAATTTTGAACTATTTTTTCAATGCTTCTTAATGTTTTTCTTCAAGCTTCAAATGTTAGGTTTTAAGAATCCATCTTCGTGTTATAAGACTCGAGCATTTCCTTGATATCTACTTTAAACAATCTTGAGTTTCAAAAATTTCTAATAATTATAAAGCTTTGTACTTAAGATAAAATCATTAGTACCACATAAAATGCTTGTTTGTTATCATCAAAATACTAATATTTATACTAATTGAAACTTTGGAGCCTATAGTATATTGGAATGTAGATCTTGAACAATTCCTTAGTATCCCAATTGATCATGCATGTAGTGATGATGTCCCGATGTAGTAGTTTGGAGATAAGAGAGAGTAGATGGTTTAGCTAGCTTATCATGTAAAAATGGCGAGAAGCAATAGAGAAAGTTCTTCAGGTGGTGATGGTGCTAAGGGCTAGTGGAATAAATTGTGGGGTGTTAGAGTTCCAAACAAGGTAAAAATCCATGTCTGATGGGCTTGCAATGATGTTCTTCCTACCAAAACACATCTTTGTCGACATGGTATCTAGATCAAAAGTTTATATCCGGTTTGTAGTAACAAGGAGAATAGATTTCACCATGCTTTATGGCAATGTCATAGAGCAAGGGATATGTGGATGTCTAGTGCTATTTGGAAATATTTGAAGGCTCACCCTAGTGGTCCAATTATTAACTTACGCTGTTTCTTTTTACAAAATGCAATAAGTGGATATTGCTATTTTTTGCATGATTCGTTGGAGCATATGGGATGGATTGAAAAAAAGTGGCCTTTGAAGGGTTTTTGGTTGATACTCGAAACACTTTGAAGTGGGCTGGTAGGTTACTTGGGGACTATGGTACTTGTGCTCGCATGGAGGTTAGGAAGGGAACGACTAGAACTTGTACTAAGCAAAAATTACGGCCTCTGCCATTGGGTTTTGTGAAGGTAAATGTCAATGTAGCTATTAAACTTGATTTGGATTTTATTGGCATTGGTATAGTGGTGCAGGATAATGTAGGGTGTGTATTAGGCATGGTTACACTTCGGCTTTTTGGAGATTTCTCTCCTCATATGTTGGAGTGTTTGGCAATTCGAAAGGGTGTTCATTTTATTTTAGAGGCCAGGTTTCTTAGTTAGATTGTGAAGTCATACACGGTCAATGTGGTGAACGTGGTTTCTTATTTGACACCAAGATCTTTGGAAGCTTCGATTATTGATGATGTTTGAGAAGCGATCTCTACGGTGAATAGTGGCTCTGTTTGTCATATTTTGGTCAATTTGAGAAATACCACTTACGTGGTATTGTTTTTCAATTGTATTACTTGTATCAAAACGTTTGAAACATATTACTTATAATGAATATAAAGACACTTGTTTTTAAGTATTTTGGATTAGGGTTAGGCAAATATATGTTATTCAAGGGTTTTGGCTATTTTATCTAAGAGAAATGGTATGGATTAAAAGGAGTAAAAAAAAAAGAGTAGTCGAATACAATAGTGGTAGTAAAAAAGTAATATATTACCTCATTTACTTGTCACATTTCCTGTCAAGGGAACTTGATGGCCCAATATCTACCCAATTACATATGTTCGTTTTGTAATGACTTTGTATGGATTGCTGAATCACCAATCTTTGTTGGTTCTTTTGTTCTTGTTGATTTGACATTTAAGAATTAATTTAAGTCTTTTGTCTGGGAAGCAATCCTTAAACTCATGTTCCTCCTTGATAGGGCGTTCAGCAAGGTGTTCTGCTATCGCTCTTCCCTTAATTTATTTTTTTGTTACATACGTGATGTCAAATTCAGACAGAAGCAGTAACCATCTTGCGGTCCTTCCCCCCCCCTGTAGTCGTAGTACTCGGCTCGTCGCTACTTTGATTCAAAAGGTAACCAACAATTCTCAACTATATTTGGCTTCCGCAACCATAATCATTTATTCACTTCAATTACTTTATCCATAAACCTTTTTTTATTATTATTTCAATAGTGCATATGCCCTAAACAAAGTCAAGGATAAGCCTGCATTATTCCAGAAGCGATAGCTTCCATGCCTTCTTCAGTCCTACTGCCTCCTTCAGTGATAACCAAAAAAAAAAAAAAAAGTCTACAATGTTTAATTATGGGCTATTATAGCTAATAAATATTACGTTTAGAAGCTATTTTTTTTTCCTAATAACTGGCTACATTATTCAACTGAAACCTTAATGGATTAATAAATTAAGATAAAATCGTACATCATTTAGAAGGTTTTAACATTTATGTAAACTAAGTACATGGCTAACGTTGTTTTATGACGAGTCCATACTAGTAATCAACGACAAGTAACACTTAAATGAAAAACGACGTCTCGTTCATAGGCGACAAGAATCATGTCGTATTCATGAGCAACGACAGCAGACTTCTATTTACCGCTCGCTCTCTGTCATCTTCATTCTCTCTCTTCTCCTCTAATTCGCCAATCTGGTATGCCCGGCGCCCATAAAACACATATAGTCTCTCTCTTCCTTTTTCCCTTTTTCTTTCCTCTCCCCAATCCGATCATCAATGGCGACTCGCACTTGTCGATTCTGAAACAGAGGTCCAGCCTATGGATTCCGACTTCTCCAGGTGAAATATAATTTCCCTCTCTTTATTTCTCACAGTCCCGTTATTTTCTCATGCTTGTTCTCTTTGTTGTTCATTACTGGTACTTTTCCCCCGAAAATTTTGATGGATTATTCTTGTGAATTAAAAAAAAAAAAACTAAACTTGGTTATTCTTCTCTGAAGTTGATGGAATTTTTTCTTCTTCTTTTGTTCAGCTGAATTTGACGAGCTCAAATTCCGTGAGTTGATTGGTAAAGGTTCATTAGACTTTGAAGAATGGACTTCACTCATTTCTAGGATCGAGAGAACATGTCCCGTAAGCTCAATGACTTCACTTAACGAATTATATACTCGTTTTTTGTTTTTAATATATACATATACATATACATATATATTTATATATATTTATGGATATTGGAAGATATGTTGCCGTAAAAATGTTCACAATTTTGTTGCTTGTCATGACTTATGAGGCCTAGTTTGCTACGGGAAACATAACGCGATTATGTACTGAGAAAGAAAGAACAACTAAAGGGAATGAATGAAATACAATAAAATTAATGAAATCACAGCCCTTAAGCTTTAAATCTGCAAAAGACTCTCTCAGGGTCCTTTGTTTAATAATTTAGGGGGTAGTGTTTATGGAGGTTTTTATTTCTTCTTTTGTAAAGGTGACCCCTTTTTTCATAGACAAACTAAAAGGTTTAATAGCGAACGACCAAGGAACAAACGTTAAAAAGTTGGGGAAAGATAAACTGAACTAAGACATATTTTGTTGCTACTCAAACTGACTTCAAGGACAACTACTTTAGCCCATTCCAACATGGAATTAGGGGTATGCTAATTAATGATCAGTATGCTAATTGGGATTTGACATTGAGTAAGAATCTGGTGGTCCAAGTTGATGCTGAAAGGTTCAAGAGGACTCACTAATCTCTCTGGATTGCTGCCACTTTTACTAAGTTAATGTGTTCTTGTGCCTCTCGATTGATATTTTTCTATTGAAATAAATGGGTTTTTTTTTGGGTGAAATTGCAGGATAATATTGAGAAGATTTGTTTAGTTTATGACTCGTTCTTGTCTGAGTTTCCTCTGTGCCATGGATACTGGAGAAGGTATGCTAATCACAAGTTACACTTGTGTGCCATTGATGAGGTCGTTGAAGTTTTTGAAAGAGCTGTGCAGTCAGCAACATATTCTGTTGGTGTATGGGTCGACTATTGTAGCTTTAGTATGGCAACTTTTGAGGATCCATCTGATATACGCAGGTAATTCAACATTTAAAATAAGTAAAGAACTTGACATGGTTTACTTGCATTGGTAGCAGCGTTTCTTGGGTTTGCTAATTTCAATGGATGTGAGTGTCAAAAGTATGTTTCAGACATATGTTCAGAAAAACAATAAAAAAATAAAATAAAAACAAAATTGCAAGGCACAAATTTTCATGTTTGTCTTTGTCAGTTAGTTTATAAAGGCCAAACTTTATATAACTTATTAATAATCTAGAAGATCACAAAATTCCTTTGCTGAACGGTTTCATAGAAAAATAGAATTTGGAATATATTTGATATTCTGGAGTTTAGAGATAGGATCAAGCTTTTCTTGGCACAGGTATTGAATCTGATTTTACTATCAAGGTAGCTGGAGAGCATACAAATTCTAGGCCATTTCTCATCCAATTTCCCATAGTTGTTTAGAACATTATCAAGTTTCTGGCAGATTTTTGAGTTCATTGATCATGCTGCGCTTGAAATCATTGGCTGGGGATGTTACTTTATATTTTGATTTGAGTACTGGAAAACAGTACCATTTGTTTGTTGAATTATGGTGAGGTCAATCGTCGATTTCACTTGGAAGATTTGGAAAGTGACTGATAAATTAAAAAAGAAAGAAAATATCTGTGCATCTATGTATGTATACGAATTATGATAGATACATGCACTCATATTTTTCTAAGTATTCTCTTGAGGACAGTTATCAAAGAAAATGTTTATGGGTCTTGAGTTTTTACAATATCTTTCCTTATTCACGTGGATACATGGATGTGCGTGTGTGGTGTTGTACTGTTTTATGTTACGTGAATGGTTGGTTCAGCAACTGGATACCTTTTAGTCGCATTTTTCCTCTTGTTCTTGCCCGTCCATTCTCTGATCTGTTTGCTTATCTCTTCAAAATGTTGGCAGATTATTCAAAAGAGGCATGTCATATGTTGGTAAAGATTACTCATGCCATGCTTTATGGGACAAATACATTCAGTTTGAGTTATCTCAGCAGCAATGGAGCTTGTTAGCCCACATTTATATTGAAGCTCTTAGATTTCCCACCAAAAAGTTACATCACTATTATGATAGGTATGATATTGTCCTGATTCCTTGGAGTATGGTGAAGGGAGCGGGCAGGAAACAACTATTGAGAGCATTTTCAATGGTACATTGTGGGCACTTCATGACACTTCAGAATAACTGTATTATGCTTACACAAATTGTTCCATTAGATTGCCCTGTCATTCATTTTGTTACATACATGTCATCTCTCACATATCACAGAAACGACAGCAGTAGTTTTTTGATGGTTTGGCTATTGTTTGAAGTATCTGCTTGTTATGACACACATATGTTCATGCTGTTTTCCACGGCTGTAATATGATGAGTCTTTATTTATTTATTTTTCATTTTCTTCTGTGAAATAAGCTTGGCTAATAGCATAATTTGTGCGTGGGTGAGTTTTACTACTCAGCCAATTGTCCTTTATTTTTCCCCTCTATCGTTTATCTTACTGTCTGAGCTTGTTTAACCATGGAGCATGCAAAGCATTACATTAATTCCATATTCTCTTTAGTTTTAAGAAGTTAGCTGCTTTATGCGACAAGGAGTTGGGATGTCAAAGCAATTGTTTTGTGGATTCGCTGTCAGAAACTTTGCTTGATGATAAGGTTCCAAAATGTTATGGTGCTAATGAAATTTCTCACGTTACCCAAGACCTATTTGAGCCATCTCTCAGCTTGGATAGGTTAAAGATGCTACTTCAAAAATATCTCTCCATTGGAATGCGTTTATATCACGAAGCATGTCAGCTGAATGAAGAAATTAGCACTTTTGAGACAAATATACGGAGGTCTTACTTCCATGTCAAGTCTCTTGATGTTGATCAATTGGAGAATTGGCATCACTATCTGGACTTTGTAGAGATGCAAGGGGATTTTGACTGGGTAGGTTTTAATCACTTTTGCACTTATGAAAGCTCCACTTACTGCATTTCTATAATCATTTGTATTTAAAACTCATGGATTTTTTCTTATGTTTCTCTATAGGTTGTTAAACTTTATGAGAGATGTTTGATTCCCTGTGCCAATTACCCGGAATTTTGGATGCGTTATGTGGAATTCATGGAAACTAAGGGAGGAAGAGAGATTGCAAACTATTCTCTCAACCGGGCGACGCAAGTTTTTCTCAAGGTCTGTTCTAACTCTAAATCAAGTTTTCATTATTTATGAAAATTATGACTTTATCTTCTTTCACCTACCAACCTTAGACTAGTTTTCTTCCGTTTGAGATATTGGACAATTTTTTTTTTTTTGTTAGCCAACTTATTTTTGCTTTTCATGAAAAGGTCCATAGCACTTTTTTTTTTCCTCTAGTTAATTGAAATCAATATAATCTATTTCTTATTAATTAAGATTTGTGGGTTCACAAAGTTCTTAGAAGATTGATTCAAAAGATTTCTCTTAGTCTATCAAGTGTCCGTCACTTCCCAAACTTTTTGGTTTTATTTGTGGATGCAGGGTGTGCACATCTTTCTTGTACGCTTCAGAACTATAACACTTGAACTATAATTAGACCTATTACCATAATGCCACTTCATTTTGCCTCAAGATGCCTTGAGTAGTACTAGACAAAGTGGCTAAAATCAAACCTTCTTATGCATTTTGCATTTACCTAAAGGGTGTGTTTACTTTGCATCGAAGAGAAAGAGAAAATTAGGAGTAATTCCCTTTCCCTTTCGATAACGTGTTTACTAACCAAATTGGTATTGAGAATATTGTGGGTCCTACACACAATAGGAAATGAAGAAAAAGAACATCAATCTTCAGATCCCCTTAGTATTGATTGCCTAAATTTAATCATAATTCAATGGCTAGTTAGTTATGTAAAAGGATATTTTAGCAATTACATTGATAAGATTACCATTCCTAAGTCAGTAAACATGAGAAAGGAAATGGGATTGTTTTCAATTGCACTATCAAGTAGATAAGTAAACACTGGAAAGGGAATGAATAATCCTCGTTCCTATTACTTTACTTTTTTTTCTAGTCCCATTACCTTTACGATTACATTCCTTTATGGTTTGATAAACACACCCTAACTGGAATTGTGAGTCTGTAAGAAAAATTTATTTGATGCTGAAGCTTGCTTGATCGCTTCCTTTAATAGATTGTCTTGACTCAATTGATTTATACACGATTGTTAGATGTTTATGTCCCTAATCATATGTTCGTTGCAGAGAGTGCCAGTGATTCATCTTTTCAATGCCAGGTTTAAAGAGCATGAAGGCAATGTTTGCGGTGCCCGTTTAGCACTTGTTCAGTGTGATGCTGAGTTGGACTTGAATTTTGTGGAGAAAGTAGTGATAAAGACTAACATGGAAAGGCGTCTGGTACATCACTTTTGTCATCGTATAAAACGACTCATCAGCTTTGTGCATTGTCTAGATAATCACCAATATATTGATTTTCTGATATTGTCAGGGAAATTTTGTGACAGCTTCTAGTCTGTTTGAAGAAGCACTAGAAGTGGCTGCAAAGAAGAAGATGTTGCATACACTTCCTATTATATATGTTCATTTTTCTCGTCTTAAACACATGGTTGGTAAACAAACTTTGGTTTTTTATTCTTTAAATCTTTTAGGGCACGCATAACCAACTTGTCTCAAAGGGTTTTAGCAATTCTTTCATGTATCTTTGTTTTGCTAGGTTTAGTTATTACTATTAGTTGTACAAATAATGACTAATAATATATGTCTATTTCCTAATTTTGACATTTTCTTTTCCACTATCATCCTTCAACGTGCTTTCACAAAATTTGACTCTCTGCCTATGTTTCCATTAAAAAAACAGAAACAAAATAAAATATGAGAGAAAAATAAATAGAGTAAAGAGGAAAAGGCTCGTTATTTTAAAGTGACAAATTTTAAGTCTTATCACATGAACAAGTACGGTGCAATCTTGTTTGTGAGTGTGAGAGATATAAATTGTGCAAAACAACTGATTCTTCAATCTCATTCAAGGCTTACCTTGTAATAAAATCAAATGCATTTTTTTATGTGGTTTTATCTGGATTTTTTATATCAAGTTAATGTATATTTTTTTTAGCCCTGCATTTCAGGCTGATGTCTTATATTGAGAAGAACCTTTTTATTTTTTGTTACAGACAGATAGTGTGGACGCTGCAAGAGATGTCTTAATAGATGGCATCAAACACGTGCCTGGTTGCAAGTTACTTTTGGAGGTATATATGTCCTCAAATATCTAGTCATAGTCCAATTTCTAGTCACCTATACTGTTAATATTGACAAAAAGTTGTCTTTGCCTGTATGTTGTTTAGGAGATAAAAAAGATAAATTACTTTATGAAGTGCAAAAATATTGGCAGAGTTTTTGTTTCTTATTTTTCTTTTTTGTTTTACAAAAAATAGAGATGCCTGATTCTTTAGTCTGTAGGAGCTGATAAATTTCGCAAGAGCAAATGGTGGGCAGCGGCACATACATGTGGTGGACTCTGTCATAAATAATGCAATATCGCCAGGTCCAGATGTGTCTCAACGTTTGAATGCCATGGATGCGGAGGATGTTTCAAGCTTATATTTAAAGGTTAAAAAATCATTCTTTGTACTTATCGATATGGAAATTACCATACTTACCACCGTATTTTTATCTAGGACTGTTCAGCAGATGTCCGTAGATTAACCTCCTGTGAAGCAAAAAGGATGAAGCATAAATTTACACTAATGTGTAGCTTATTCCGACTCAATTTATTGTTCCTTGAGCGCATGATAAAAACATCAAGAATTTTACATTTGTTACCTTTTTTTCCTCTTGTTAAAAAATTAGTCCACTTCACCTGCTGTTAGTGTTTCTAATAACTGTATTCTTGGGCTTGTCAATTGTAGCAGTTTGTTGATCTTTGTGGAACCATTCACGAAGTAAGGAAGGCATGGAACCGGCACATAAGACTCTTTCCGTGCTCTGTACGAACAGCTATTCATGAGCAGCCAACTACAAAGATAAAATCTCTGGAAGTTGCTAAGGAAGGAAGAAAGAATAACATTGTCAATAAGGATCAAGAACCATCTCAAGATTGTGATCCTGAATACCTGGTAAAGCTGCCTTTAGAAGATAAGAGAATGTCACCACTAGAAAACTATGATTCCAGGCCTGGCCACGAACCCAATAATCATATATCACACCAGATAGTGTCGGCACGAGAGAGTGATAATATTCAATTTGAGGAAGCCCACACTAACCAATTTCAGTTGGGAGAAGCTGATAATGACTCACGGAAGAGAGTGATATCACCATCTTTTAAAGTTTCTGAGCAGTTGCAAAAAGATGTTCCAGAAACAAATGTGTCGTCTATACATTTAGTAGATTCAGAGGTTTCTCAGCAGCCCAGAGAAGATACTACCAAATGTCAACTTGCAGAGGGAACTGAATCTGAACAAGCTTTAAAAGAACAATCGAGTGGAAATGATCTTATGCAAGATTATGACCATGAGCCTAAGCAAGATATGAAGACTCTTTCACTGGATGGTCTTTGTTTACATCCTCGGGATAATTCATCTCTAGATTTAAATCCATCCGTGTCTTCTGCGTGTAAAGATCCTGGTGATACCAGCAATTTGGATGGAAGCATGTTAGATAGCAATCAACACAATACTGACGAAGGGTCTCTTACTTGGAACCAAAGAAAAACTAACGCTTTTGATTCCCCTCAAACTGAAAGTGAAGTAGTTAATTTCTCATCTTCCGGGAGCCATCAAAATATTTCAATAGAGCCACCACATCAGCCACATATGGCCGCAAATAGCAGCAAAAATTGGCATCAAACAAATAACTCTGGTAAAGTTCGTAGAGAATCCAAATTTGGGTCACGAGGGCACTTACAAAGAAGACCGTGCCAACATCAGAGGCAGGTTTCTCCACGACAGCACCCACGAGCTGAATGGGGCAGTCCAATGTCTCTGAGTCAAGGTTACCCTTCGCAGGTTGTGCCTCCACATAGCCCACAAATTCAGCAAGGCAGCCAAGGTCAACATCAATATCAAGCTGCTACTTCTGCTAGTGTAACACCACCGCCACCTCAGAGTACCTGGCCAGTGCAGAATATGCTGCAACCTAATTACGCTGCATCACCTCAGACAATGCAAAGTAGTGGAGATCATGGGATGCAAAACAGCCAGGCTTATAATCAAATGTGGCAATATTATTACTATCAGCAGCAACTTTTTCAGCAACAACAGCAGTCACCGCCTCCTCAACAACAACAGCAGCAATTCATTTTGTCCCAACATTATCAGCAGCAGCAGCAGCAACAACAACTTCAGCAACAATATTATTGTCATCCGCAACAGCAGCAACAGCACTATCCACCGCAGCAGCAACTTTATCAACAACCTCAGCAGCAGCAATTTTATCAGCATCCTCAGCAGCAGCAATTTTGTCAGCATCCTCAGCAGCAGCATCTTCAGCAACAGCACCAGCTTTACATGCAACAGGTAGTACAGCAACCATCACCACCCCAACAACAACCACAACAACAACAAATAGAACAAAAACAACAACAGCCGCAAAACAATCGATCACAGTTTCAGGAGTTGCATGACAACTATTATCAACAGGTATGCTTCGCAATCTCCTTTCACTAACAAATATTTACTCCTTTTTCTGGTCAAAATGTGTATTTGGTCTGTCGTACTTTATTAGTCAATTGACCGCTTGCTCTTGCTCACAAATAGAACATTTCTTTGGAAGACAATGGAGCTAGATTGTCGGGGCCGGGGCCAGCATCACATAGTTTGGCTTCTCAGGTGAGTTCAACATGGTTTGTGATTGAGGTATATTACTTTAGAGAAAGCAAGACATATCATAGAGACGTACATGCACCAATATGATGAGCAAACCAGGGCTCTGGTTATGGCCCTTTTAACTCATAGACAGGTGGAAAGTTCATTATATGATTGTGCAATATCTTGCTCAAGTAGACTCCTTTACAAATTATAAATTGATACGAGTCTCTTTTGAGTTCACGTAGGACCAAGAAATTCCACCACCAGATGCAAGTGAACCAGATTTATCTGCTGCATCTCTCTAATTTCCAACGGCAATCTCGAGGCAAAAAATGACATGGGTTAACCATTAATGTCGGCTCTAAATCCGTTCTGCTTAGTCTGAGTTACGTGAGTAACCAATATCTTACATGGCTATAAGGGGGGATTTCTAACTTTTATACGTATTTTGGTAGAGAAGGTAATTATGTTGTTATGTTGACTTTATCTGCGGTCTTTGTTAATGGTAAATCGATGAAAATTTTGAGCTTCCAGAGATTTTCAGGTGCACTCACGATGTTCCTACGACTCTGGCAATTTGCTCGAGCCAAAAGTGAGGAATTATTTAAATTTTTACAGGGAATGACAACGGCCTACCAAGAAATCAAAGCTGGTTTAATTTTTTTTCTCTTTAGAAATAAAGAGAGGATAGTTGAAGTAGAATGTCAAACCTAAAACTACTTCGATTCTGACAGAAAAATAAAATAAAATAAAAAAGCAGCAACATCAACTTTGGGTACTTCATCAAAGAAATCAAAGAACTCCAGAGGGATTGTGAACGAGTGGACGATGGTTGACTTCGTTCAAGGATTAAAATGGTCATGACATCATCATTCTATGACGAAATTGTCCATTTTTGATGTTCTTACATAGACAGGTGATATTAAGACATGAATGACTAGGTATGTTGGGTTTCTATTTCGCACTCATTGATATTTGCAATATTAAATTTAGAGGCAGCTGTAGTTGAAAAATTGGTCTTTTGTATGATGGTAACATTCCTCACATATGGTTGATGTCTTGGACGTGTACTGCGTAGTCTTGGTGCTCGGCCCTCTTGTTTTCGGTCGATCAAATTTCATCCATCAATTACTGAGAATTTGTCAACAAGCAATGTGTGTACTCAATCTTTGATGTACCTTAAAGAGGGGTACAAGCTTCTTTCTTTTCGGTGTTTCATACGAATTTACTATTTGATCCGGTTGTTGATTGGGACGGTGATTTTTCTATAATTTATGGCTATTGAATTGGTGATTGTATTTCTTTTATCATTCCAAAATAAAAAAAAAAAAAAAAAAGAAAAAAAAAGAAAAGGAAAAAGAAAAACTTGATGTCCTTTTTAGCGAGACTTGAACTTGGTTAGAATTATGCGATTGAAGAGTGAACCGGACCAGGCCGAAACCCCCCTCTTTGAAACAAAAATTGCTATTTCAAATTTTCCTGGATTTTGTATTACAAGTGTTACCATGTAAAAGGGAACCAAAAAAAAAAAAAAAGAAATCAAAGAATTGAAGACAAACAAGCATAACTAATCTCCGAATAAAATGTAATTGAGTTCTGTGGTTCTTGCTCTTTGAAAAAGTTGTTTGCACTGTATATGCATAAAACAAAGTTGTATGCAGTATGGTTGTAGTTTACTCTAGAGAGAAAACAGAAGCTCTTATTTGTAATTGTATGTGTTGAATGAAGCAAAAAAAACATAGAAACATTCAGTGATGAATGGAGAAGAGTCGCATTAAATCAGCTTCTAATACATTACAAATGGCAAAATACTAAAATTCCCTCAGAGGAAAAAAAAAACTTTGTTGATTTATGTATAGGTTCTCAATTTCTTCCCTCTTTGTACACTAAAATCCCCTCAAAAACACTTTTTCCTTTAAAAAAAAAAATCCACATGCAAGCCACTTAGTCAATGACAACATCAAACTTAAAGAATTCTCCAAAGGTTTTCAAAGTCCTTCTCTTCTAGTATACTAAAATCCCCTAAAAAGAAAATAAAGAAATATGCACGTAAAGCAAACCAATTAGTCCAGAACAACATCAAACTTGCAGGTTAATCCATAACTTCTTTATCATATCCTCAGTCAGCTCTTTATGGAGATGATTGACATCAGGGTTACTATAGGTGCCTAAAAGCAGGATTGATACTTCAGTTTCTCAATTGCAACTTCAATCTCTAGAAGCTTTTCTACAAATTAGACTCTAATTTTGGTCAAGAAATCATTGCTTGACAACAATTTAGGCCTTCTTGGATAGCAAAAGGTTACCTCTACACGAAGCATTTCCACCAAGATTTTGATAGCTATTGATTTTTCCTCATCATCAGCTATGATTCTGTTTACTTTCTCAGTAGTCTTTCACTTTCACCTAGGAACCGAGATAAGCCATTAAGGAAAGAAACTTCTTGCAAAAGACACTTGTCTGTCTCTTTTTCTCCACTAATTTCCCAAGAAATTTTTTCAAGTCAGCAAACTAAGAATTGACATCCACAAAATTACCTTCAGATACCCTAAACAACAAATGAAATTTGGCTAAAATTCTTGATAATTGTGTTTCGATTTGTCTTGAAATACGAACACATTCGTCCATGTCTAAGCTCTCAACTCTTCCACTCTCAAGCAATTCCATTAAACTCTTCCATCCCTTTAATCTCCCAAAATATGATTTTAGGAAAAAGTGTTTTTGAGGGGATTTTAGTGTACAAAGAGGTAAGGAGTTGAGAACTTATAGAAAATCAACAAGTTTCTTTTTTGAGGGAATTTTAGTATTTTGCCTTTTGTAATGTACTAGAAGCTGATTCAATATGACTCTTCTCTATTTATCATTATATGTTTCTATGTTTGTTCTGCTTCACTTAAAACATACAAATAAGAGCTTCTATCTTCTCTCTGGAGTAAACTACAACCATATTACATGCAACTTTGTTTTATGAGAGCTGGTTTGCTCATCATATGAGTGCATTCATGTCTCTATGATATATCTTGCTTTCTCTAAAGTAATACATCACAATTACAAACCATGCTGAACTCACCTGAGAAGCCAAACTATGTGATGCTGGTTTCAGCTCTGACAATCTAGTTCTTTTGTTTTCTAAAGAAATTTTCTATTTGTCAGCAAAAGCAAGTGGTCAATAGACCAATAAAGTACAACAGATCACATACATGTTTTGACTTATAAAAGAGTAAATATTTGTTAGTGAAAGTACACTGTAGCCATATGGCTATAGTAAAATACCACCATTTGAAAAAGATTAGTGCACTACAAAGTCAATGTCTTTTGAGATCTCAAAATCTTCCTAGTTTGTAAACAATAGTAAAATACCACCATTCAAAAAAGACTGGTGCGTTGCAAAGTCAACGTCTCTCAAGATCTCGGAATCTTCCTAGTTTGCGAACAAATTTAGCAAGGCCTTGCAAAGAAAAGGAAAAAAAAGACTACATGAGAACAAACATAATACTCAATACTTGATGTTAGTGGTTCTTATTTATTAAAAGAAGAAGGGTAATTTACATATTAAATCCAACTCAATTATTATACGTACCTTTCTCAGTAATCCAAGATAAATCACTTCTGGATTGAGTTAGCTTTAGATCTTTTGGCAAGTCTTTTCTTCCATTAATTGAAGCTAGACTCTAGACATAACCAAAGGCATGAAATCGTGTCATCTGATCTCTAATGAGAAGACTCCTAACCTTCTTCAAGAAAAGGCCTCTCTCATAAGGACCTCATCGTTCGTCCAAAATGCTACTAGGATCTTAAAATTTCCTTCTAGAGGACCAATTGACAAATGTTTGGTCCAAAACTAATTTTTAGAGGATTCTTGCATTAGCCACATTTCAATAGGTTTTGTACTATCATATTTGGCCCTTGGATAATAAAACAAAGCAACAAATCCATTTCCACTTTGTAGGGTTTTGCCACGACTCGAAAAAAGGGGTCATGACGTGAAGGCTTGATTTAGGAAAATAATTTAAGGAACTTTTTTTTAAAACTTGTAATCAAATTGTAAACCGAAATTAGTAAATGTGATTTAATTATTTTTCTAAACCAATCCCCAAAAAAATAGAAGAATAAATAAAACATTTTTTTCAATTTCTACTTATTTGTATAAATGACTATTTTACCCTTAGAACATATAATCCTAGGTCTACTCATTTTAAGATGTCTGAAAACTTTACCGAATATTTTAGGGTTTATAAGAGAATAATATTTTCAAAGAAAACCTCAAAACATAACCATTTAGGAAAAACACCTCTGGCATTAGTTCGGGATTAGTACACAATCCTTACTCATAAATGGGTTCACTTCTAGAGCTAAAGAAAAGCGACACCTGCTAGATTTCATCGGCCTCCTAAACAAGGCTTCCAAAATTGATTCACCAAGACTTGACTCGTTTTCCCTTGCTAAGTCACTATCGTTCCCAAACTAGAGATTAGCACATTCTCCTATGATAATAGTCAACTATGGCACTATACATGGATAACCAATCCATACCGAGTATTATGTCAACTATGGCACTCATGGTGTTTATTTCCACTTGACTAAGTGTAGAAGTTAAGGACATATAGAATTCAAGACTCTCGGTTTTCAAACCTAGAATGCTCACAAAAGATTCAGATGTAAGAGAATGCGAAGCACCAGTATCAAACAAAACATAAACTATAGAGTGTGAAACAAGAATCATATCGTCAACGACGTTGCTCCCGTGGGCTACAAAGTGTTCACCTGCCATGCTGTAGACTCGGCCTTGCACTTTTCCTTTGCCTTTGTCATTGAAATTTTCTTGCATGTGGTTTCCTTGTCTATATTGCTGAGTAGTTAGGGACTGTACACTCCTCGAGGCTTGAGGCCTGAACTAGTGGAAGCTTGGAGATCGAAAGGGCTGCATCAGCTGACATGGAACCCGTGGGGGCATCAAGGGCTAGTAAGACGGTCGTGCAAATGACAATTGCAGCTGAGGCTAAATAGGGCCACCTTCCTTTTGGTTTTGGCATGGATAAGTGTTTCCAAGTAGAAGACATTTTTGTTTTATGTGGCCATGTTGTCCGTAAGAGTAACAACTGTAAGGCCCAAATTTAGTACTATTACCATATGAGTTACTACTCTAAGAGTTAGCGTTGTTGTTGATGCTTTGGTCCTAGTGGTGCTTACCTTTCTTATTTTTCCTATGAGGTCCACCTGAACCCTTGTTGGCTTCCTTAATCTAGATGTAGGCTAAATTATCTTTCTCAACTCGTTCTGCTGCAAAGACCAGGCAGATATAATAACGAATTTAGAGGGCTACCAATAACTTGTGAATCAGTGGTTTCATTCCTCTTTGAAACTTAGCACACCGAGTGTCCCCAGTTCTCTAAAGTTCTAGCATATACTTGATTAGCTCTAAGAACTTAGCTTCGTACTCCATAACTTTCATGTCCCCTTGTTGCAATTCTATAAATTCCATCACCTTATCCTCGTGGTAATTACTTGGGAAATATTTCTCATAAAAGAAGTCCTCGAACTTATGACAGGTCATAGTCTCAAGGTTATAAAGCCTCTGCAGCTGAGTCCACCATATGTCAGCACATCCCTCGAACTTATACAGGGCAAACTCGATTTGGTATTCCTCTGGTACATCCATGGCATTCAAATATTTCTTCATGGATTCGAACTAGTATTTTGCCTATTAGTGGTCACCTTTACCATTGAATATCAAAATTGATGCCCTACAGAATTCACAAAAGTAGTTCTGCTTCCTTTCATCATCATTTTGCCTGTTGTAGGCTTACGTTGTCATCCCCTAGAAGATTGCATACATCTCGTTCAGACATCTTCATTCAGAACAAGTCACGAGTTAACAGCTCTTCTATGCGGAAGCATCTTCTAAAAGAAAGGAAAATTGGACTACCAGTGATTTTCTTGATGTCTGTATATATACGCAATCCCCAAGGTTCAAAAACCTAGGGCTCTGATACCAAATTTGTTACGACTCAAAAAACATGGCATGACGTGGAGCCTTGATTTATGAAAATAATTTAAGTTGAGGAATTTTTTTTAACTTGTAATCAAATTGTAAACTGAAATTAGTTAAATGTGATTTAATTATTTTTCTAAATCAATCCCAAGAAAATAGAAAAATAAATTAAACATTTATTTCAACTTCTGCTTATTTGTATAACATGACGATTTTACCCTTAAAGCATATAATCCTAGTCTACTCATTTTAGAATGTCTAAAACCTTTACCAAATATTTTAGGGTTTATAAGAGAATAGTATTTTCAAAGAATACCTCAAAACATAACCATATAGGAAAAACATCTTTGGCATCGATTTGGGATTAATACATAATCCCACATTCGAAGTATGCAATAGGAAATTTAAATAAGTGCGATACAAACGACATCAAGCACAGTCTGAATGCAAAGTCCAAGAGAAGAGAAATAACAGAAATTAAAGTTCTACATGCCTTGACAAAATTAAGGAAAAATAACTGCAAATATAAAGGTCTTCCACTTGAGGCCCAACTTCGTCTCGAAACTACAGAGCTTATGGCCTACTCGGTACCATTCTTAATATTAAAACACAAAAAAATGAGCAAAAGACCCAGAAGGATGATGTTTGAGAAAACTTTAACATATCAAAACAATTAAGACATTTAAATAAGCAATAAGTGATCAAGTAAATAATTGGAATACCAAAGATTGTAAATGTAATAAAATGATTTAAAAAGAGATGAGACAATTTTATATAAATTTTCCATTTCCACATATATCTTATACTTAACATACTCATAATGCTTCAGCCAATGCCCACACTACGGAGTCCCTCGACAAGGTTTAGGTAGGGTGAACAACGGGTGGTTTGACGATTTTTGAGCGGGTGCGGGTCGGTTTTTTTAAATGACGGGTTGGCGATTAACCAACCCATAAACCGCTCGTAAAAATGGTAGGCGGTTTTGGTTTGAGGGCGGGCGGGTGCGGCGGGTTGGGTCTACACTAATGTACAATATAATTTTTTGAGCTATTTTTTATTTAAAAAAAGTGAAGAAAATTTGTAGAAAATATAAGATTATAATGTATGAAGCATTCCCAACAACAACCAAGTTTGACGCCTAAAGACAATGACCATATTCACAACAAATTAAGAAACATAATCATTCATTGCAACAAGAAACATCAACTATAGATGAAGTGATGAACAAAGTCAAGAATTCTTGTTCTTCCATACAACGTGTTCATTGGGTTCGAAAAAAACATGATACTATAGATAAAATGATGAATAAATTCAAGTGTTCTTTTTCTTTTTAAGGAGTGAGGAGTGGGGGAGGTTTAGATTAGGATTTTTTTTTTTTTTTAGAATTAGGCGGGCGGGTTCGGGTTGAACCCGCCCCCTAAAATTAAAAACCGTACCCGCCTGCCAACATATATAGGCGGGCGGGTTGAACCCGCAGAGTCCTTTTTTTCGGGCGGGCCAAGCGCGGGGGCGGGCAACCGGTGGTTGTGGGCGGTTTTTGTGCACCCCTAGGTTTAGGAGCTTGCCTCTAAGATTATATTCTACATAACCCGATATCTCTGGCTACTAAAAACCAACGATCGGGAGCCATATGTCCTCGGTAGTATTTGAATTCCCTATTATGCTAAGAATTTCTTATTTCAAGTCTAAATCATAATTGCTCAAATCTATTTGTCAGAATATGAAACTACTCATATTTATATATCATATAGATTTCACAAACTTATAGCAATATATAAAAAACATATTTATAAACAATCTTGTAAGAAACATGCTCGTCACATAAAGTTTAGCAATATGGCTAACAATATCATTCAAAACATGGTTACCAAAGAAGGGATTAGAAATTCTACCTTTTCAGTAAGGCACCTAAGAATAGCCTTAGTTCTCACTAATGAAACTCGCACAATGTAAGCTCAGTCGCTGCTCAACCTTTATGGTTTCTAACAAGGTTAGTGAGGAATCAAAACAAGGACAACTAAAGCTATAAATTTACATTATGTATAAAGCAATCTCTAGTATGCCATTTAGTGCCTTAAAATGATTATAAAACATAAATTGATTTTCTACAACTTCAGAACGTTAAAGCAAAGGTTTTAGGGGTGTTTAAACATGATGAAACATGAAAGAACCCAACCAAGGCCAAACCAGAGTCTTCCTGGGCTCGGGTGGAGATGGCAGTGGCTCATGCTAGTGCCCCTTAGTCAACCGCACTATACAGGGCATGGTCAACCATGCTTCCATCGAGCTAAGTAGAGCCCAGTTTCTATCCTCTCGCGCCTAACTTGAAAATTTGCGATTTTGACTCAAATCAATTCAAAATGATTCAAAACCATTCTAAAATGTGTAGTAAACATTATATCATCATAGTAAACATATTCTCATGAATTTCATACCAACATCATCAACAAAACCATATTTCTAGCATTTGTTTGAAACAAAAATGAAAACATGCTCAAATTTGCTCATCAAGCTTGAAGCCTCTAAACATCAATCATAAAGCTATGGAAACTGGTTTTAACTTTCCTAACATCTTTCTAACATTGATATCGAACCAAAATGAAGGTTTATTGCTTGTTTTAGCTCAAGACTCAAGTTTTTGTTCATCAATGCTTAAATATGCATATTAACATAAACCAAAAATTTGTATGAACTTTGAACATGAAAACATTCATTAAACTTAAAGAAAATACAAACTAAAAACCAATTTTGGATTAGAGAAAATCTACCTCAAAACTCCTTTAAAAAACACCAAATTTTCAAATTAAAAACCAAGCTTGAACTCTTGAAGTTGGCCAGCCATGGAGGTAATGTCTTTGCTGGTTTTTGGTTAAGAGAATGAGCTGTGTTTCTTGGTTGTTTTAGCTGAGTTTAAGCTACATTTTTTGCAGGGTTTTTAGTGTTTTTTAGGCAAGAAGAGAGGCTTTCTTGGTGTTTTCGGTTGCCTTTGATTAGTGTTTTCTCTGCTTTCGGTTGGCTGCACTCTTAGCTATTCTTGGCTGGGATTTTTTTTTTTTTTTTTTGCTTTAAGAGGGATGAAAGGATGGCTGACTTGTGGTGATTTGCTGCTGCAAAATGAGAGGAAGGGGGTAGAGAGGTAGGCGTGGGAAAGAGAGAGGAGGAGAGTGTTGAGGAGTGTGTGGTTATGGTTTACTCAATATGGTGGTTGGGAACTCTATGTGGGGTTGTCTCAAGGTATAGAGGGACTAAAAAAATCTGGTGGGTGCATGTTTTAGGAGGGTTTATAGGGGCAAGTGGAAGGAGAGTAAGGAGTTGGGGTGTTTTTGTAATAAAAGTTAAATATGGAGGTGATTTTCAAATAAAAGAAAATATGGGCTGTGAGTGTAAATAATGTAAATAATGGGTATAGTTTCAAAACTAAAATTGTGATAAAAATGTATTCTAAATATGAAAATGGATGTTCTTTACGTAAAAATAAATTTTTATATCTCAAAATTGATTAGGCATATTAATTGATCGAATTTACACATAATAACTTATAGTTAAAATTTTCAGACATATCCACAAACATGCATGATATGCATGTATATGCTATAGGGCATTAACGTGTAATTAAAAATGCAAATGGCTCAATAGGCTAACTTCACACGTTCATTTTTTTTTTTTTTTTTAAACATGATAAGAAACTTGCAAAATAAGTAAGCCTAGCATAAGGACAAATCCTTATATCAGATGCCCACAGTATAGGCCCCAGCTACACTGTGTTATCCAATTAAATAATCAAATTATTTAATTTCAAAATGTGTATTAATTCAAAAACTAAATTAATAATTGGGAAAATTTCATATTAGTACCCTGTATGAATCGAAATATGAGTTTGGTACCTTCAGTTTTGGAATATTTTATATCGATACCTTGACATTTTAGAAAATATTTTTACTACCTCGGAGCCCTTTTTGAGACACAAAAAGACAAAATTATACTTTCTATAATTGACTGAAATTTTAAAAAAAAAGAGCCAAAAACTGAAAAAAAAAATATGGATCTTAGATTTTCCATTTTTCTTTTTCCTTATGCCTAAACACCCTTTTCTATTTTGCCTCTAATTAATTTGAACTTCAACTTAGTGGACACTCTCAAACCCAAGTCAGCTCTCAATAACAATAAGAGCAAACTAGCTAGAACATTTCAGAAAGTGATAATCTCAGAACTGCGACAAAAATCGCTTCCAACAATGGCATTTGCATGCTCAGTCTTTAGTCTTGTAGAGTCATCAAACAAAAAGAAGACAACAAATTACAATATTCCAACAACAATGGCTATGGCAATATCAATTAGTTCAATGAAGATCTCAAGTCTAAAGGTAGGGTTGTCATGGAAGTTTTGGTGGCCAAAAAAAATTGGGTCTTGAAAAAATTAAAAAAAAATTGTTTCGAATCTTCTTTGGTTGAAATCTTGGTAATTTTTGGGTTTCTTGCGGGAAAAAAAATTAGGTCTTTGAGGAATTCCAAATTGATCTAAAGGGTTATGGTTGATCTGAGGCTGAAATTGAAAAGGGAAAGCTAAGAACTTCTATGACTGTTCCGATAATAGCTCTTTACGTGAGCCTACCAAGTAGCGTAGTTTCGACCCCACACCCATTCTAGATGAATGCTCACTTGACATATGATTTCAAATTGAAGCCAATCATTGGCGGGCTCTCGTGCCTATTTTCCTCTCATTCATTGAAGCCGTCGTTGTCGAGTTTCTCCAAAGGAGGAGGCGGAGAAGAATTAGGCAATTTGGGGTCTTTGTGGCATGACAGAAGCGAAGAATGAAAGGAATTGAGTAGCTCCTTTCGCTATTCACCAACCAAATTCAATATTGTTTCTTTGAGCAGTAGTTTTTTTCAGATCAAAAGGGAGAAGATTGATTGTGGATTTTTGTTTCTTGTTTTTTTTTTAAAAAATTTTGAGCTTTTTTAAGTCAACAATAGAAAAGGTAATTTTGTCTTTTTGTATCTCAAAAAAAGCTCTGAGGTACTAAGAAAAGATTTTCTAAAAGGTCGAGGTATTAAAATAAATATTCCAAAACTGAGGGTACTAAACTCATATTTCGATATAACACATGATATTAACCTGAAATTTTCCCTTAATAATTTATTACCCATGAGTTCAAATAATTTACAGAGATGACACAAGGAACTATGGTTTTAGAACTTCGAGCTCTAATAAAATTAGTAATTAATTAAAAACTTAATTAATTTATCAATTTTATTAATTCCAAAGTGACTCTATTAAAAACTTGAAATTGCACTCTTAAAATTATAAAGATAATTTATTCAAAGAATTGAACCATCTATGGCCCAAGGTAAAAACATGAGCCGTAAGATCCATAAACCATCTGGAAACCCTAACGACTTTGTAAACTTTAGCAATGGGATCATAGCCAAATCCAACCCTATATGTGATAGTTGGTTCTTCCTCATACCGTAATAGATCTGGAAGAAGCTTGTATTCCATAGTTGCTAGTTTGCACAATAGAATTTTGGATTGAAGATGATCAACTAGGCAAACAATGCCGTTACAACGATAGCTGTCCAAAAAATAATCTACAATTATTTTAGATTGAATATGAATAGGTAGTGGCTTAAAATCTTGACTAACATAACAAAGATGTTCATTGTGTTTTTATCCCCTGGATAGAAAGAAAGCCTTGTGCTAATAAAAGGAGGCCTTCATTGAGTCCCAAGGCGCATTCAAGACGTCCCAAGCGACCCCAAACTCTCTAATTCTACCACCACTACTATTCTTCTTAATTATTGTCTATCTTAAGCTTTTTCATACTATAACCTTCATGCATAATGAAAACTCAAACAATACAGTAGATGTAGCTCTCTAATAGAGGCTGAACCACATAAATTTTTGTCTCTTTTATTTAATTTTTCGCACCTCATTTTCTTATTCTTGTCCTAGATAAATTTTAGAAAAAAGGATCGACATCAGGGGATTGCCAAATTGGTCATTGGCCCTAATACAAATTGATTGAAGAATTTCACTTTACAATCATGAAGGTTACAAAAGCACACCTCATTGTAACTGAAACCGGCAAGACTCTTCTACATCACAATGCCACTTAGGGTAGGGTTTATAAAAGGATATACAGTTTATTGAAAATATCAAAATAATATGTCAATGTTTGTTGTTTGGTTGAATAACATGTCGTTTGTCTTGTCAAAGTTTTGTGTCATTTATATGTTGTTGTCAGTGCTACAATGATAAGATATCGCGTGACCTTCTCTTCGAATACCTTCTTCTACAATTTATCTTACGGTTAATGATGAAAGAGCAAATTGACTATGTTTATGTGTAGAAATTAGCATTTTCTTATGCAAGAATAGGATCACTTATTTTATGCTTTTCTAAATTCACAAACAAAAATAAAGTATAGGAAAAAACCTGATAATTGGTATCCAATACAATCATATCAATTAGGTATTTAGCACTATTACCCCTAGAACTTCTCAATACACTTTCAATTTGCCCCCTAAACATTTCATTTTTGCAACCTGCCCCTGAACTTTTAAATATGTAGCAAATCACCCCCATTGATTGTGATTTTATTTTTTGACTGAAATTGACATGTGAGTTACACATGAATAGTTGATAATTGACATGAATGACCATAATGAAAACTTTGAATTAACTTTGTTTTGAATCTAAAGTTGTATTAATATTTATATGAAAAACCCTTTGTACTCTTAATTAATGACCCATGTGAAAATCATAAGCCAATTATAGTTAAAAATTTAAAATTCAGAGGGCCCCTTAGGGTGATTTGCTATATATCAACTAGGGCGATTTGCTATATAGTTGAAAATCATAAGCCAATCATAAGCCAATTAGGGTGATTTGCTATATATTTGTAAGTTCAGAGGACCACTTCTAAAAATTAAAAACTCAAGGGGCGAATTGCAAATATGTGACAATATCAGAGGATAATAGTGCCAATTACCCTTTCCATTTTGGTCCACAATTTAACAGGGGTAAATAAGCAGATTTTTCTATATATAAATAATAAGAAATTAATTTACCTTGAAATAGTAAGAGGCATAAAATCCTACATAAATTTCAAGCAGGTCGTATTAATTAGCAAAATATGAAAAGAAAAAAAATATTTTCTTAATGTGAAAAGGAAACCACTAACCAAACGGGCCCAAATATTGCTAAATTTAATATTTCCTAGATTTTGTATTTTAAGTTTTGGCTATGTAAAAAGAAAAAAAAATCAAAGAAATTGAAGACTAAAAAAAAAACTAATGTCCAAATAAAATGCAACTATTAAACTTGATCTGGATTTTATTGACATTGGCATAGTGGTGTAGGATAATGTAGGGTGTGTATTAGATATGGTTGCACTTTGGCTTTTTAGACATTTCTCTCCTCCTATGGCGGAGTGTTTGGCAATTCGGAAGGGTGCTCATTTTATTTTAGAGGCCAGGTGATGAGACTTAGAATATGCACATTTGTTAAAGATAAAATCAATCATTTTGCAATCATATTTATCGTTAAACTCCTTAATTAGCAATTAAGCATTTAACTGTATTTTAGTGTCTTAGTATGTATATGTGTTTAAAAATATGTTTTTAATGTGTGTTTTTATGTGTAATAATATTTTTGGTAATTTTTAGAGTCATTTCAATGTGTTAAATGTGTGTTTAATTTGCAAATAATCAAAATTGTAAAATAATATGTGGTAATTTTATTTTGAATCTTAATGTGTTTTATAACATATTTTAAATTTGTAAATACGTTCTACAATATTTTTAGTAATTCTTAAAAATATTTTATCTTAAAATCATATTGGTATCAAATCGAAAAAGACTGAAATTTTAGAAGTTTTTAATTAATTTTGTGTGTTTTAATGTAAAATAAATATTTTTAATATTATTGTAAATATTATTATAAATATTTTTAACATTGTTGAGGGTAAGCTCGGCGCCACCACCGAGGACGCTAACTTTGGTGGTCGGCAACGAAGCTCGGCAGACATTAAGGCTACTGCCCGACCCGACGAATCATACTCTTCCCGAGGTGCCTTCCATTTATCCAAGGACACGCCCCCAAGAAGACTGCCACCTAGGGGATGTACGGTAGCTCGGATCGGGCCGCGTTATTCATAAGGATACGTCACTGTCCATCCTTGTAGGCCAACACCAGGCAAACGTGATGCCATCTGATAAAGTCCAATCTATTGGGTGATGGACGCAACACTTGTTACTTACTGCTTGCCACACTTTGATGTGACACCTGGGTAATGGGCAAAACCCATCTTGCACCCAATCCAGCTGGTGGCCTATAAATAGGATGCATTTATGACGTTTTAGAGAGAGAGACTTCTTCACACTTAACTAGCTGCCGACCTCTATCGAGCAATACTTGCCTTGAGCATCGGAGAGCCCTTGTCTATTGACTAACCCCATTTCTCCAAATCATCCCTCTCGCAGGTACACACTCCCGGTCAGGGGCAAGCCTAAGAAGATGTCAAAACGTGCACAGCCGCACGTGGGTGTTGATCCGACGCCGGACAACGGTAAGCATCAACAAACATTGTTGTAAAATAAATATTTTTAACATTATTGTAAATATTATGTTTGTAAAATAATTAATTTTGTTTTAATTTTTTATCTTTGAATTTGAAATTTGGCGAAACAACATAGCAAAATAACACCAAAACGTGTAAAATCAGACACCAAACGCTTCAAAAATAAACGAAAATTCGACTTTATTGACATGTGGCACTATTCTAGCCTTGATTGCGCCACCAAAACGATCCAAGCCGTCCATCTCCTGCTTGTGTTACTCTGCGTCAGGCCACACGTTTGCATCGGATTCCCTCGTCAACGTTGCCTCGTGTCAGTGGGCCCCACGGATCTGGAGATTTGTCCAATCTTGTACACTTAGCTCAACGTGAAGCCTCCTTTTGAGTCGATAGATCTGCATTCTCCGACCGATCCAACGGTTAGAGTTTGTAGTCTCTAATGGCCCACTTGGGCCTATTTTCCTTCGTGCTTTGTGTCCATTGGATCATGAATTTGACGCTCTTGATTGCGCTGAGCACGTGCTTCCCATTGCCGTTCAATAGCAGATTATGGCTGAAAAGTTGCATTCTCCACATGCGAATCTCGGAGAAGAAAACGGAAGAAAAAAATGTTGAAAGATGTCTACTTAATCCGAGAAAATGTCAACGTAAATAGTAGAAAAAAATATTAAAAACTTATAAATAGTAATTTTATATTCTATAAATACCGAGCTGTTCTTGTTCCTTTCATATGCAGTGTAATACTGCTTAAATAAATATTTAATTCTTAGCTTAGTTTTTATTTTAAGTTTTTGTAAAATATTTTTCAGTTTATGTTGTAAAAATTATGTTAAATAATATTTTTAATATTTTATTAAATATGTCTTTTTAATTTTCATATTAGCTAGGGTGATAAGGGAAACTCTGGCAAAATTACTCTAAATATTTTTAGTTTTTTTTTAAAATTTTTTAAGCAGTTATAATGTTAAAATATTTTCTAAAAAACTTTGGATTTTAATATTTTTTTAGCTAGAACTCTGCTAAAATTTCAGTTTTGATTTTTCGATCACATAGACTGGCACAGTAATGCTTGAGAGGATTTTGATTAGCCGTAGATAGAGAATGACTTGGTAAATACTTAACTTTTTTATTTTGGTTATTATTTTAGTTAAGTTATGTTGAAATGCTGCTCGTTTATTAAATTGAGTTTTTGCTGTATTATAGACATAAAATGATACAGTAAATGCTTAGTCATCTTTAATTTATTATCAACATAGGATGGCATAATAAATTCTTAAAACAATTAATAAATAATTAGAAAAAATAAAATTTATTTAAGTTGATTGTCAGAACGGAACCTTTGAACCTTAGCTTTATTATAATTATTGTTTGAACCCTTTCAATTTGTTGTTGTTATTGTTGTTATTTTGTCAAGTTATTTTAAATTAATAGCACTTGTTGTTGAAATTTCATTTTAATTTTATTTGCATTCCTAGTTATTAAAGTTTCAAAATAATAAAATTCTGAAAATGAAAAATATTGTAAAAAAGTGTAAATATTGTGTAAATATTAATCCTTATATTTTTCAGTTTAAAATAAAAGAAAAGTTAATATAATAAATATACTAGAACTGAACAAAAATCCTTCCTTGTAGGTTTAACCTCGGATTCATCGAGTAATTATTACTTAAGACAACCTTATACTTAGGGTTATTTCTAATTGTACACTTTTAAGCCGTAGTCACCAACTTTCAAAGTTGGATCATGGAGTTAGACACGATCAATGTGGTGAATGTGGTTTCTTGTTTGATATCAAGATCTTTGAAAGCTTCGATTATTGATGATGTTTGAGAAGCGATCTCTAAGGTGAATAGTGGCTCTGTTTATCACATTTACGTCAATTTGAGAAATACCACTTACGTGGTATTGTTTTTCATTTTTACTACTTCTATCAAAACGATTGAAACATATTACTTATAATGAATACAAAGACACTTGTTGTTTTCAAATATTTTGGGCCAGGGTTAGGTAAATATATGTTATTCAAGGGTTTTGGTTATTTTATTTAGGAGAAATGGTATGAATCAAAAGGAGGAAAAAAATAATAGAATACAATAATAGTAGTAAAAAAGTAATATATACCTCATTTATATGTCATTTTTCCTGTCAAGGAACTCGATGGCCCAATGTCTACCCAATTACATATCTTCATTTTGTAATGACTTTGTATGGATTGCTCAATCACCAATCTTTCTTGGTTTTTTTTGTTCTTGCTGATTTGACATTTAAGTAATTAATTTAAGTCTTTTGTCTTCTCAATCCTTAAACTCATGTTCCTCCTTGATTGGGCGTTCAACAAGGTGTTCTACTATTGCTCTTCCTTTAATTGATTTTTTTATTACATATGTGACATAAAATTCAGATAGAAGCAGCAACCATCTTGTGGCCCTACTCCCTCCAGTTGTACCACTTGGCTCATTGCTACTTTGATTTAAAAGCTAACCGACAATTCTCAACTTTATCTGGCTCCCACAAACATAACCATTTGTCACTTCGATTACTTCCTCCACAAACCTTTTATTATTATTATTATTATTATTTCAACAGTAGTATGCTCTAAAAAAATCAAAGATAAGCTTGCATTATTCCAGAAATGGTAGCTTCCCACCTCCTTAATTCCTACTGTCTCCTTCAGTAATAACCAAAAAAAAAAAAAAAAAAAACTACAATGATTAATTTTGGGCTATTATAGCTAATAAATATTAGACACTAATTTTTTTTCCTAATAATTGCCTACATTATTCAACTGAATCATTGATGGATTAATAAATTAAGATAAAATCGTACATCATCTGAAAGGTTTTAACATTTATGTAAACTAAATACACGCCAACGTTGTCTTATGATAAGAGTCCATCCCAGTAATCTACAAACAACGGTTAAATGAAAAACGACGTCTCGTTCATAAGCGACCAGAATCATGTCGGATTCATGAGCAACAACAGCAGACTTCTATTTAACGCTCGCTCTCTGTCTTCTCCATTCTCTCTCTTCTCCAATTCACCAATCTGGTATTCCCGGCGCCCATAAAACACAATAGTCTCTCTCTCTCTCTTCCTTTTTGCCTTTTTCTTTCTTCTCCCCAATTCGATCATCAATGGCGACTCGAACTTGTGATTCTGAAACAGAGGCCCAGCCTATGGATTCCGATTCTCTAGGTGAAATTTAAATTTCCCTTTCTTTCTTTCTCACAGTCAAGTTATTTTCTCATGCTTGTTCTCTTTCTTGTTCATTACTGATACTTTTCCCCCCGAAAATTTTGATGGATTATTCTTGTGAATCAAGAAAAAAAAATTCAACTTGGTTATTCTTCTCGTAAGTTGATGGAATTTTTTCTTTTTCTTTTCTTCAGCTGAATGTGATGAGCTCAAATTCCATGAGCAAATTGGTAAAGGTTCATTAGACTTTGAAGAATGGACTTCACTCATTTCGAGGATCGAGAGAACATGTCCTGTAAGCTCAATGACTTCACTTAACGAATTATATACTCGTTTTTTGTTTTTAATATATATATATATACACACACACACACACATACATACACATATATTATGGAAATTTCGAAAATATCTTGCCGTAAAAAATGTTCATAATTTTGTTGCTTGTTTTGACTCATGAGGCCTAGTTTGCTATGGGAAACATAATGCGATTATGTCCTGAGAAAGAAAGAACAACTAAAGGGCATTAATGAAATGCAATAAAATTAATGAAATCACAGCCTTTTAAGCTTTAAATCTGCAAAAGACTCTCTCAGGGTCCTTTGTTTAATAATTTAGGGGTAGTGTTTGTAGAGGTTTTTATTTCTTCTTTTGTAAAGGCGGCCCCTTTTTTCATAGACAAACTAAAAGGTTTAATAGTGAATGACCGAGGAACAAACGTTAAAAAGTTGGGGAAAGATAAACTGAACTAAGACATATTTTGTTTCTACTCAAACTGACTCCAAGGACAACTACTCTAGCCCATTCCAACATGGAATTAGGGGTATGCTAATTAATGATCAGTATGCTAATTGGATTTGACATTAGGAATCTGGTGGTCCAAGTTGATGCTGAAAGGTCCAAGAGGACTGACTAATCTTCCTGGATTACTGCCACTTTTACTAAGTTATTGCGTTCTTGTGCCTCTCGATTGATATTTTTCTATTGAAGTAAATGGGGTATTTTTTGGGTGAAATTGCAAGATAATATGGAGAAGATTTGATTAGTTTATGACTCGTTCTTGTCTGAGTTTCCTCTATGCCATGGATATTGGAGAGGGTATGCTGATCACAAGTTACACTTGTGTGCCGTTGATGCGGTTGTTGAAGTTTTTGAAAGAGCTGTGCAGTCAGTAACATATTTTGTTGGTGTATGGGTCGACTATTGTAGCTTTAGTATGGCAACTTTTGAGGGTCCATTTGACGTACGCAGGTAATTCAACATTTAAAATAAGTAAGGAACTTGACATGGTTTACTTGCATTAGTAGTAGCATTTCTTGGGTTTGCTAATTTCAATGGATGTGAATGTCAAAAGTATGTTTTAGATATATCTTCAAAAAATTTAATAAAAAAATAAAATAAAAACAAAATTGCAAGGCACGAATTTTCATGCTTGTCTTTGTCAGTTTATAAAGGCCAAACTTTATATAACTTATTAATAATCTAGAAGATCACAAAATTCCTTTGCTGAACGGTTTCATAGAAAAATAGAATCTGGAATATATTCAATATTCTGGAGTTCAGAGATAGGATCAAGCTTTTCTTGGCACAGGTATTGAATCTTATTTTACTATCAAGGTAGCTGGAGTGCATACAAATTCCAGGCCGTTTCTCATCCAATTTCCCATAGTTGTGAAGATCATTATCAAGTGTCTGGCAGATTTTTGAGTTCATTGATCATGCTGCGCTTGAAATCATTGGCTGGGGATGGTACTTTATTTTTTGATTTGTGTACTGAAAAACAGTAACATTTGTTTGTTGAATTGTTGTGAAGTCAATTGTCGATTTCACTTGGAAGATTTGGAAAGTGACTGCCATAATAATAAATAAAAAAGAAAGAAAATATCTCTGTCTATGTATGTATATTTATTATGATAGATACATGCACTCATATTTTTCTAAGTATTCTCTTTGCGACACTTATCGAAGAAATGTTTATGGGTCTTGAGGATTTGCAATATCTTTCCTTTTTCACGTGGATAAGTGCATGTGCATGTGTGGTGTTGTGCTGTCTTGTGTTACGTGAATGGTTGGTTCAGCAACTGGATAGCTTTTAGTCGCATTTTTCCCCTTGTTCTTGCCTGTCCGTTCTCTGATCTGTTTGCTTATCTCTTCAAAATTTTGGCAGGCTATTCAAAAGAGGAATGTCATTGATTACTCATGCCATGCTTTATGGGACAAATACATTCAATTCGAGTTATCTCAGCAGCAATGGAGCTTGTTAGCCCACATTTATATTGAAGCTCTTAGATTTCCCACCAAAAAGTTACATTATTATTACGATAGGTATGATATTATCCTGATTCCTTGGAGTATGGTGAAGGGAGGGGGCAGGAATCCACTATTGAGACCATTTTCAATGGGACATTGTGGGCACTTCATGACACTTCAGAATCATCTTATTATGCTTACGCAAATTGTTCCATTAGATTGCCCTGTCATTCATTTTGTTACATACATGTCACCCCTCACATATCACAGAAACGACAGCAGTAGTTTTTTGATGGTTTGGCTATTGTTTGAAGTATCTGCTTGTTATGATATTGCATATGCTCATGCTGTTTTCCACAGCTGTAATATAATGAGTCTTCATTTATTTATTTTTCATTTTCTTCTGTGAAATAAGCTTGGCTAATAGCATAATTTGTATTTGTGGTTGAGTTTTACCACTCAGCCAATTGTCCTTTTTTTCCCCTCTGCCGTTTATCGTCCTGTCTGAGCTTGTTTAACTGTGGAGCATGCAAAGCATTACATTAATTCCATATTGTCTTTAGTTTTAAGGAGTTAGCTGCTTTATGCGACAAGGAATTGGGATGTCAAAGCAATTGTTTTTTGGATTTGCTGTTAGAAACTTTGCTTGATTATAAGGTTCCAAAATGTTATGGTGCTAATGAAATTTCTTGCGTTACCCCAGCTCTATTTGAGCCATCTCTCTGTTTGGATAGGTCAAAGATGCTACTTCAAAAATATCTCTTCGTTGGAATGCATTTATACCAGGAAGCATGTCAGCTGAATGAAGAAAGTAGCACTTTAGAGACAAATATACGGAGGTCTTAATTCCATGTCAAGTCTCTTGATGTTGATCAACTGGAGAATTGGCATCACTATCTGGACTTTGTAGAGATGCAAGGGCGTTTTGACTGCGTAGGGTTTTAATCACTTTTGCACTTATGAAAGCTCCATTTAGTGCATTTCTGTTATCATTTGTATTTAAAATTTATGGATTTTTTCTTATGTTTCTCTATAGGTTGTTAAACTCTATGAGAGATGTTTGATTCCCTGTACTAATTACCCTGAGTTTTGGATGCGTTATGTGGAATTCATGGAAACTAAAGGGAGGAAGAGAGATTGCAAACTATTCTCTCAACCGGGGAACGCAAGTTTTTCTTAAGGTCTGTTCTAACTCTAAATCAAGTTTTCATTATTTATGAAAATTATGACTTCATCCTCTTTCACCTACAAACCTTAGACTAGTTTTCTTCTGTTTAAGGAGATATTGGACAATTTTTTTTTGTTAGCTAAATTATTTTTCTTTTTCATGAAAAGGTCCATAATCAAAATTACGCTGCATCACCTCAGACAATGCAAAGTAGCGGAGATCATGGGATGCAAAACAGCCAAGCATATAATCAAATGTGGCAATATTATTACTATCAGCAGCAACTTTTTCAGCAACAACAGCAGCAACCACCTCCTTAACAACAACAGCAGCAATTCATTGTGTCCCAATAGTATCAGCAGCATCAGCGGCAACAACAACTTCAGCAACAATATTATTGTCATCCGCAAGAGCAGCAACCTTGTCAACAACTTCAGTTTCAATAACATCTACAACCTCAGCAGCAGCAGCACTATCCACCACAGCAGCAACTTTATCAACAACCTCAGCAGCAGCAATTTTATCAGCGTCCTTGGCAGCAACAGCTTCAGCAATAGCACCAGCTTTACATGCAACAGGTGCTACAGCAACATCACCACCCCAACAACAACCACAACAACAACAAATAGAACAAAAACAACAACAGCTGCAAAACAATCGATCACAGTTTCAGGAATGCATGACAACTATTATCATCAGGTATGCTTTGCAATCTACTTTCACTAACAAATATTTACTCTTTTTCCGGTCAAAATGTGTATGTGGTCCGTCGTCTTTTATTGGTCAATTGACCACTTGCTCTTGTTGACAAATAGAACATTTCTTTAGAAAACAATAAAACTAGACTATCGGCGCCGGAACCCAAGTGAGTTCAACATTGTTTGTAATTGAGATATATTACTTTAGAGAAAGCAAGACATATCATAGAAACATAGATGCACCAATATAATAAGCAAACTAGGGCTCATAAAACAAAGTTGTATGCAAATGGCTGTAGTTTACTCTAGAGAGTAAACAGAAATTCTTATTTGTAATTGTATGTGTTGAATGAAACAGAACAAACAAAGAAACATACAATGATGAATGGAGAAGAGTCATATTGAATCAACTCCTAGTACATTACAAATGGCAAAATACTAAAATTTCCTAAAAAAAAAAATCCTTGATTTATCTATAGGTTCTCAATTCCTTCCCTTTTTGCACACTAAAATCCCCTCAAAAACACTTTTTTCAAAAAAAAAAAAAAACACATACAAGCCACTTAGTCAATGATAACATCAAACTAAAAGAATTCTCCAAAATTTCACAGATTCCTTCCTTTCTAGTACACTAGAATCCCTTAAAAAGAAACTAAAGAAATATCCACATAAAGCAAACTAATTAGTCTATGACAACATCAAACTTGTAGATTAATACATAACTTTTTAATCATATCTTCAGTCAGCTCTTTATGGAGATGTTTGACATCAAGATTACTATAGGCGCCTCTAGGCAAGATTGATACCTTCAGTTTTTCAATTACAACTTCAATCTCTAAAAGGTTTTCTTCAAATCGGACTTTGATTTTGGTCAATAAATCATTGCTTGACAATAGTTTAGGTCTTCTTGGATAGCAAAAGATTGCCTTCACATGAAGCATTTTTACCAAGATTTTGACAGCTATTGGTTTTCCCTCATCATCAGTTATGACTCTGTTCACTTTCTCAGTACAGTCTTTGACTCTCACCCAGGAACCGAGAGAAGACATTGAGAAAAGAAACTTCTTGCGAAAGATGCTTGTCCATCTCTCTTTCACCACCAATTTCCCAAAAAATTTTGTCAAGCCAACAAACCAAGAATCGACATTCACAAAATTAACTCCGGATATCCTAAACAACAAATGAAATTCAGTTAAAATTCTCAGTAATCACTTTCCGATTTGTCTTGCAATACGAACACATTCGTCCCTATCTAAGCTTTCAACTCCCCCACTCTCAAGCAACTCCATTAAACTCTTTCATCCCTTTAATCTCCCAAAATATGATTTTGTGACTCAAACCCTTAACTTGTGGTTGGTGCGGAGCGACTTACAACCAACTAGGCTGCCTTCACTTGTATACTGAATATTTTTATAGCATACAAATATTGTTATATGTTTTGCTTATTGAATGAGGGTACAAATTATAATTTTTCTTAAAAAATAGGGGCATAACAATATGTTATAAATATCTTGTGGGAGGCACAATTTAAAATTTTCCTTTAAAATAGGAACACAACTAAAATTTTTAAAAATTTTAAGACAAAAAATTAGTTATAAAGTTGTGATTAATAATAATTTTTTGTTTAGCCGTATTTCCACAATTGACTTTACCACAAAGTGTGGATTTTGAATCCCATTATCCCCAATTTAGGGAAAAAAAAAGTATAATACGTAGAAATGTAACTTTTTCTCACGAGCAAATTTGTAGTTAATTAGCCGTTTTTACTTTATAAAACTTTCTCATCAACTAATGTTCTTATTACAGTGTATCCACGAACTTCGAAATATAACAGATGGAATATTAACAACAAAACTTCTTTTGTTAAAATATTTAATAAAAATTGGTATATAATTAAGATTTGAAAAATAATATAGTACTTTGATCATTTTGTCATGTGCAAAGCTAATTTCAATTTAATAATTTTAATTGTCAAAAAATAAACTAAAAGAATAAGAAAATTTTAAAATAAAATTTTATCTTTCACTTTCATGTGATTGTTCAGGGATAAACTAACAGTATAATGGTTCACTAAATCTCATCTTTCATTTTCATGTGATCATTCTGAGATAAACTAATACTGTAATGGTTTACTAAACAGTACAACAATCCTATTTTTGTGTGATATTGTTATTTATATTAAAACTTATAATAAAGAGAGTGTTTTTATTAATATTTCATAGTTCGAATTTTAGAGTTTGGGGTATAGTGTTACATGGGCATAGTTTAGGCTAAATTTTTGTAATTAATAAAAAAATTACTTCCCTCCAAATTATTCTTATTTATTCCTACGAAAAATACCCAAACTCTTTTTATTTTTGAGATATGTATCATTAAAAAGTTTACGGGTATTAAATTAAAATGCGGGCAATCCATTCAAACTAGTTTATATATGAAAAAAAGAACTCAACGTCCTTTCTTACAAAGAATTGATGAAGAAACAACAATCAAAGGGCAAAAGAAAAAGAGTGAAAGATAGAGAAAAGAAAAGAAACAAGAAAGCACTAGGAAAAAAGAAGAAAGAAGAAAGAAAGACATTTTAAGATTAAGTTAGCTCCTGTTTCCATAACTTCTGCGTTGTGTAAACGGTGGGAAGGGGGAAAGTTAACAAGTTGTTTTGCAACATCAACTCTCTAGGGAAAGAGGAAAATACTGTAAATGATTGTAATCTCGAGATGATCAGAAAAGCGAGGAGGGAGACTCAAGCGGCCAGTGATCATGTCGATGAATTTTTTAGCCTCATTGAAGAATTTCATGGATTGGATAAGTTTTCTCTTCTAGAATTTAGTAAGAATGCTTAAGAATGCCTTGAGACATTGGAAGGATTCAAGAAGTTGTGGAACCATGAATTATATTTTGGGAGATTAAAGGGATGGAAGAGTTTAATGGAGTTGCTTGAGAGTGGGGGAGTTGAAAGTTTAGAAAGAGACAAATGTGTTTGTATTGCAAGACAAATCAGAAAGCAACTATTGAGAATGTTAGCTGAATTTCATTTGTTGTTTAGGGTATCCAGAGGTAATTTTGTAGATGTCGATTTTTGGTCTGTCGACTTGAAAAATATTCTTGGGAAATTGGTGGTGGAAGAGAGACGGATAAACGTCTTTCGCAAGAAGTTTCTTTCCTCAATGGCTTCACTCGGTTTCTAGGTGAGAGTCAAAGACTATGATGAGAAAGTGAACAGAGTCATAGCTGACGATAAGGAAAACCAATAGCTGTTATAATCTTGGTGGAAATGCTTCGTGTGGAGGCAACCTTTTGCTGTCCAAAAAGGCCTAAACTGTAGTCAAGCAATGATTTTTTGGCCAAAATCAGAGTCCAAATTGAAGAAAAGCTTTCAGAGATTGAAGTTGCAATTGAGAAACTGAAGGTATCAGTCCTGCCTGGAGGCGCCTATGGTAATCTTGATGTCAAACATTTCCATAAAGAGCTGATTGAGGATATGATTAAGAAGTTATGGATTAGTCTGCAAGTTTGATGTTGTCATGGACTAATTGGTTTGCTTTATGTGAATAGTTTTTTAGTTTTTTTTCTAGGGGATTTTAGTGTACTAGAAGGAAGGAATTTGTGAACCTTTAGAGAATTTTTAAGTTTGATGTTGTCATTGACAAAGTGGCTTGCATGTGGATTTTTTTTTTTTTAGGAAAAAGTGTTTTTCAGGGGATTATAGTGTACAAAGAAGGAAGGAATTGAGAACCTATGGATAAATCAAAAAGCTTTTTTTTAGGAATTTTAGTCTTTTGCCATTTGTAATATACTACAAGCTGATTCAATATGACTCTTTTCCATTCATCATTATATGTTTTTATGTTTGTTCTGCTTCATTCAACATATACAATTACAAATAAGAGCTTCTGTTTTCTGTTTGGAGTAAACTATAGCCATATTGGTTACAACTTTATGAGCCCTAGCTCATCATATTTATGTATTCATGTCTTTATGATATGTATTGCTTTCTCTAAAGTAATACATCTAAATTACAAACCATGTTGAACTCACTTGAGAAGTCAAACTGTGTGATGCTGGTTTCGGCCTCGACAGTCTAGTTCCTTTGTTTTCCAAAGAAATGTTCTATTTGTCAGCAAAAGCAAGTAGTCAATTGACCAATAAAATACAACAGAATACATACACAATTTGACCGGAAAAGGAGTAAATATTTGTTAATGAAAGTAGACTACAACCATATGGCTGTAGTAAAATGTCACCATCCGTAAAGATTGATGCGCTATAAAGTCAATGTCTCTCGAGATCTCAAAATCTTCCTAGTTTGTGAACAAATTTAGCAAGGCCTTGCAAAGAAAAGAAAAAAAAAATGCTACACGAGAACAAACATAAATACTCAATACTTGATGTTGGTGGTTCTTATTTATTAAAAGAAAAATCCAACTCAATTATTATATGTACCTTTCTCATTAATCCAAGATAAATCACCTGTGGATTGAGTTAGCTTTAGATCGTTTTGGCAAGTCTTTTCTTCCATTAATTGAAACTAGACTCTGAATGTAACCAAAGGCATGAAACCATGTCATCTGATCTCCAATGGGAAGACTCCTAACCTTCTTCGAGAAAAGGTTGTAGGAGAAAAGGCCTTTGTCACCTTCTCTCATAAGGACTCGTTCGTCCAAAATGCTACTAGGACCTTAAAAATTCATTCTAGAGGACCAATTGACAAATGTTTGGTCCAAAACTTATTATTAGATGATTCTTGCATTAGCCACATTTCAATAGGTTTTGTAGCACCCCATTTGGCCCTTGGATAATAAAACAAAGCAACAGATCTATTCCACTGCGTAAGGTTTGTATTCCAAACCGATACATACTCATTGCCTTGGGAGTTATTATAGGGCAATTGTATGTGATGAAATTCTTCAGCATGCATTTCAAAGGAGTGGATTGTTTCCTCACCTAACAACCAATAATCGATTCCCTTGCAATACAGCTCTTTGTTGGTGCCAAAAAAATAATACTCGTCATTTTCTTCTATCTCTATCTCGATTTCTCTCCATTTGTAATCGTGGCCCGAGCTAAAAACATGAGCCTTAAGATCCATAAACCATTTGGAAACCAAAACAACTTTGCAAACTTTAGTAATGGGATCATAACCAAATCCAACCCTATATGTGATAGTTGGTTCTTCCTCAAACCGTAATGGATCTAGGAGAAGCTTGTATTCCATGGTTGCTGGATTGCATAATAGAATTTTGGATACAAGATTATCAATAAGGCAAATGATGCCGTTACAATGACAGCAGGCCAAAAATAATCTACAATTATTTTAGATTAAATATGAATAGGTAGTGTCTTGGAATCTTGACTAACATAACAAAGATGTTCATTGTTGTTTGTATCCCCCTGGGCCTGGATAGAAGTAAAACCTGGTGTTAATCTTTCAATGTCATCTTTGAGGCACTTGAAAACATAAGATGCCGCCTTATTGTTGCTACTGGGGAGATGTTTCATATGGGGTCTTCGACAAGAGTATCTATGAGAATGCACCATGACTTTTCAACATATTTTAACTGTAAAAAGGACTCGGGAGGTAGTCATTGTTCAATGGTAGGTAGCCCACCGTTCTAGATTGTCAAGAAAAGAGGCAAATATCAAGTTGTAGCTGTCTACAACTTTTGAACAAAATGATCAAAATGATGGTACCTAACTAACACAATTTATTTGACTTTTTGAGTGAAATTAGGTGAAAGGAGGAGGGAGCTTATGGCTATAAATACTAGCCATTTTATTCATTCCTATCGTCCCATCCTTGAGAGAAAACGATAAGCTTTACATAGAAAGCTTGAGAGAAAATTGAGAGCAATTTTCTTGGGTGTAATTGGGTTATGGATTTGTGAGCTTGTGAGGTTTTGAGTGTTGTAAACATTTATATATTTTTCCCTTAGTAAAAGATCTACAACAGCTCATAGACGCAGCTTAAATTGGATGAACCACTCTAAATGTTGTGTGTTCTCTTTTACTTTATTTGGCTCCATTAATCTCGTTGCTCGGAGAATTTCTTTCTCAATTCCCAACAACTGGTACCAAAGCTTTGGTGGTAGTGACAAAGTTTATTGTTTTTTGTGAAGTTACTATTCATGTGAATAGTAAAAATTGTTGGCTGTACAGGCTTGTCGACAACATTGTTCTAATTGACGGTGGCTCACAGAAATACTTAACAAACGATCCAAAGGAACTAGATTTGAGTGGGAATGATGGCCGCAGATGAAGGGAAGATTAAAATTGATAGATTCGATGGTGTAGACTTTAGATTCTAGAAAATGCAAATTAAAGATTATTTGTACTAGAAAAAGTTGTACCAACATCTCTCAGGATGATGAAGGAAGATGAGTGGGCTTTTCTCGATAGACAAGCGCTAGGTGTAATTCTACTGACGTTATCCCACAATGTTGCTTTCAGCATAGCAAAGGAGAAGACCATAGCAGGTCTTATGGCGACGCTTTCAAGTATGTACCAGAAGTTGTTGGCGACAAATAAGGTTCACTTGATGAAGAAGTTGTTCATCTTGCGAATGTTGGAAGTGCATTTGTTGCTGATTATATCAATGAACTTAATTCCATCATAACCCAAATGAGTTCTATCGAAATTGAATTCGACGACGAAATTCAAGCATTGATTCTCTTGTCCTCATTACCGGAAAGCTAGAATGCCATGGTGACGGCAGTTAGTAACTCTTTCAGGAACTCGAAATTACAATGTAGTAATATTCATGACTTACCCTTAAGTGAAGAAATCTATTGAAGAGAATTAGGTGCTGAAGCTTCAACTTCTTCCGCTTTGCACATGGAATCAAGAGGGAGAACTTTTGAAAGAAACTCTAATCAGAGCAGATCTAAGTTTAGATGGGGAAAGTCTACGTCTAGAAAAACAGAAGCTAGCTGCTAGAATTACGGCAGGAAGTGTCATCTTAAAAAGGAAGGGTCATCTTAAAAAGTAATGTCAAGCACCAAAGAAGTATAATGTTGCAAAGGATTTAGCCAACGTAACTGAAGATGGCGGTGACGCTTTAATTTTGAGTGTTAACAGTTCAATTGAATCTTGGATTTTGGATTCAAGGGCATCTTTTCACTCCATCCCATGCCAAGAAATCATGGAGAATTATTTCAGCGATGATTTTGGGAAGGTTCATCTGGCTGATGACGAGACCTTAGATATTGTAAGAAAAAAAGACACCAAAATGAAGTTTCCAAACGGAACTGTGTGGAAGCTAAATAATGTGAGACATATTCCCGGTCCAAAAAGGAATTTAATCTCCATAGGACAGCTTGACGGAGATGGTTATTGTATAACCTTTTTAGGTTGTGAATGGAAGATTACCAAAGGAGCTCTTGTCGTAGCTCATAGGAAAAAGGATGGTACTCTCTATGTAACCTCAAACTTTGAGAATACCATTGCAGTTGCAGACGTTGGAAATAAGTCAAGTCTATGGCACCAAAGGCTTGGACACATGAGTGAGAAAGGGATGAAGATAGTTTTGTCAAAGGGAAAGCTAACAAATCTAAAATCTGTGGACATGGGTCTATGTGAGAACTGTATCTTCGGAAAACAAAAGAAAGTCAGTTTCTCAAAAGTTGGCAAGACACCCAAGGCAAAAAAGTCATAGTAAGGACCCTCTCTTATTCAATCTCTTGGATCCTCATCATACTATGTCACCTTCATTGATGACTCTACAAGAAAGGTGTGGGTTGATTTCCTAAAAAGAAAGAAGTCTTTGACACATTCAAAAAATGGAAAGCCATGGTGGAAAATGAAACTGGCTTAAAAGTAAATTGTCTGAAGTCTGATAATGGAGGATAATATAGAGATCAAAGATTCAGAGAATTTTTTTGCTATAAATGGGATCAAAATGAAGAAGATTGTCCCTAGGACACCACAACAAAATGGTGTTGCTGAACGCATGAATAGAAATTTGAATGAACGTGCCGAACATGAGGCTATATGTAGGCTGACCCAAGATGCTGTGGGCAAAAGCCGTCAACAGTACTGCAACCTACTTGATAAATCGTGGGCCCTCAGTTCCTTTGGATGGAAGGTTACTAAAGGAAGTTTGGAGTGGAAAAGAGGTAAATCTTTCACACTTCAAAGTGTTTGCTTGTATCTCTTATGTTCATATAGATTCTGTTGAAAAAAGCAAACTTGATGCAAAATCCAAAAAGCGTGCCTTTGTTGGATATGGTAGTGATAAATTTGGATATCGATTTTGGGACTACGAAAATCGAAAAGTCATCATAAGCAAAGACGTCATTTTCAATGAGAAAGTAATACACAAGTATAGGTTAAGTGCAGAATCCAGTAGCCCCATTGATAATGCTGAAAGAGAAAAAAAATTGAGTTGGAAGATGTATCTAAGACAGATGTTCGACCACAAGATCAACATGGTCCTGAGCCTAAATTTTCTCAACGAGGACCACGTAATCTAGTGGTGACACACTTAAGCAGAGTTTCTAAACCAGTATAAACTATTCTCCTTCTTTGTATTATTTATTGTTGACCGATAATGGAGAACCAAAGAGTTATGGTGAAGTAATGCAAGCGGAAGATTTAGTCAAGTGAGAGCCTACCATGAAAGATGATATAGACTCACTCATGTCAAATCAAACGTGGCAACTAACTGAACTACCAAAAGGCAAGAAAGCTCTCCATAACAAATGGGTGTTCAGGATCAAAGAAGAGCATGATGGAAGCAAATGCTACAAGGTAAGATTGGTGGTAAAAGGTTTTCAACAAAAAGAGGGCATTTACTATACAGAAATTCTCTCTCTAGTCGTGAAGTTGACTTCTATTAGACAAATGTTGAAAATTGTTGTTGCAGTAAACTTACATCTTGAGCAATTAGATGTAAAGACAGCTTTCCTTCATGGTGATTTGGAGGAAGAAATTTATATGATGCAATTCATAGAAGCAGGCAAGGAAAACCTAGTTTGTAGGTTGAAAAAGAGTTTGTATGCTTAAAACAAACTTCAAGATAGTGGTATAAGATGTTTGATAACTTCATAAGCAATAGCAATTTCCAAGGTGTCAAGAAAATCATTGCTGCTACATCAAGAAGTTCAACAACAACTTTATTATTCCATTGCTCTATGTAGATGATATGTTGATTGCAGGATCTGAAATGCAACAAATCAATAATTTGAAGCTAGAATTGTCGAAGCATTTTGCGATGAAAGATCTAGGTGCTGCAAAGTAAATTCTTGGAATGAGGATCAATAGAGACAAAAAGTCAGGGATTTTAATGCTGTCATAGGGTAAGTACATCAACAAAGTACTCTCTAGGTTCAACATACAGGATGCTAAACCAGTAAGCACTCCATTAAGTGCTCATTTCAGACTCTCCAAGGAACAGTCACCAAAGACAGAGGAAGAGCATACACACATGGAAATGGTTCCATATGCCTCAACTATTGGACGTCTGATGTATGCCATAGTTTGTATCAGACCAGACATTACACGCGCAGTGAGAGCTGTTAGTAGCTACATGAATAATTCGGGCAAAGTACATTGGGAAGTAGCAAAATAGATCCTTAGATATCTGCGGGATACCACAGATAATGCACTTTGTTCCAAAAGTGAAGATATGACACTAACAGGCTATGTGGATGCTGATTTGGCTGGAAATATCGATAATAAAAAGAGCACTACAGGGTATGTCTATATTGTAGGAGGCACAACAATGAGTTGGGTTTCTCAACAACAAAAAATCATTGCTCTCTCCACAACAAAAGCAAAATATGTTGCTATCGTAGAAGCCAGCAAAGAAATGGTTTGGCTTCAAGGTTTCCTAGAAGAACTTGGCAAGAAACAAAAAGACAATGTCTTATACAGCAACAGTCAAAGTGCAATACACTTGGTGAAGAATTCGTCTTTTCATTCCAGAACGAAGCACATACAGGTGTGGTACCATTTCATTTGGCCGATCATTTCTGAAAAATTGGATTTTAAAACTTGAAAACACTAGTGGAACTCAAAATCATGCTGATATGTTAACAAAAACGGTAACCATTGACAAGCTGAAGTTGTGTTCAGCTTCAGTCGGTTTGCAAGCATAAGAAAATGAGGAAGTCTTGCTACAAATGATCAAGGTATGAGGACAGATTGAAATCAACCTTCAAGTGGTAGATTGTTAAATGATAGGCAGCCCACCATTCTAGATTGTTAAGAAAGGAGGCGAGTCTCAAATTATAGCTGCCAATAACTTTTGAACAAAATGGTAAAAAATGATGGTACCCTAGCTCAATTTGACATTTTGAGTGAAATTAGGTAAAAGGAGGAGGAGCCTTATGGCTATAAATATCAGCCGTTTTATTCTTTCCTATCATCCCATCCTTGAGAAAAAATAATAAGCTTTACATAGAAAGCTTGAGAGAAAATTGAGAGCAATTTTCTTGGATATAATTGGGTTATGGGTTTGTTAGCTTGTGAGGTTTTGAGTATTATAAACATTTATATATTTCTCCCTTAGTAAAACATCTACAACAGTACGTAGACTCAGCCTAAATTGAATGAACCACTAAATATTGTGTGTTTTCTTTCATTTTATTTCGCTCCATTAATCTAGTTGCTGGAGGAATTTGTTTCTTAATTACCAACAATCATGGCATAGTTTCCACGACCACATTTTCTGGCAGGTCAAAAAATCTGGCCATGTTTCTGCCTCAAACAAAAATCATTATCTAATCAAGTTACTTCACATGATCAGAAAAAGATATAGAGAAGATAATTAATCCATCGAAGCATATATGTGTTACGTTACTAAAAATATAAACAACTGAAACACAAGACCAGCAACCCAAAACCAAAAAGAATTTTTTTTCTTTTTTTCTTTTTTTGAAGGTAAAATGAAAATAGTTTTAGGGAAACAAATAAATAATAATTTGATATATGTGCCCTAATTCGCAAATAATAAAAAAGGGAAGGAAACGGAAACCACGCGGAAAAAGAAAAAAACTTGATGACATTTTTAGAAAGTGGCAAGGATTGTATAAAAAGCCATACCCAATTTAATTACCAGAAAAGATAATATTTCGATTCTCTTGACTTTGAAGTTCAGGTCGCTGTAGGTGATTATATTTATAAATCAATAAGTGAAGTCAGAGGAAAATAAATACTTCAGTCATTAATTTCATTTTGCCATCCAAACTTTAAAATATGTTATTCAGTCCCATGAACTATGAAAAGTTAGCAACATTGCTTCTTCTGTCAAAGTTTCATTTCCGTTGGTTTATGCTTAGGTGGCAATAAGTTTATAATATTAAAATCTAATTTAAAGTATAAACCTTAACTATCATTAACAAAAAAAAAAAAGAAAATAAAGTAAAGAGCAGTTTTTTTTAGTTAATAGTGTTTTAAAAATGTAAAATAAATTTGCATACTTTTTAAGAGAAATAAATAGCAAATTTGAATAACTCAATATTTTATAAGATACCAAAGACCCAAAATATCCCCACTACCATATATGATTTTTCTTTTTTTTTCCTTCATTTCCCACATCTCTCTCACTCTCTTTGACTCTCTCTGTGTTTTGATGTTGCTGACCTTTCCTAGCCGGTGCCAAGCTCACAAAGTTGTTCTTGAGATAAACCAGAAGGAGAAGATCAATTAAATCTTTGAGCTGTCTCTTCGGCAGAAAGATGGAATCGTAAAGTAGATCATCTCAGTTGCTCTAATCTATGCGAGCCCCAGATCAGAAATGGCATTGTCGCCGAGGTCGAGAGACGGAGCTGCGCCGCTGACTAAGAAGATAACGAGATCTTAGGAACATCATCGCCAGCATTGGAGTCTCGAGGATCGACGAAGACGATCGTGGAAATTGAATGAGCTGGTTCAATGATCCTCAGGACAAATGTCGGCATCACGAGCCTCGGCAAAGATGTGGAGGCCACGATCGACCTCTTTTCTGGCGAGAATTTACATCCTTCACCTACGAGAAGCTGATCCGTAGAGGAACAACTAGCATGAGAGAGGAAAGAAAAAAATAAGATCTGAAAAAAGTAAGAAAAAAAAAAGGGAAAAGTATATGTGTTTGTTTGATTTTGGTCAGGAAGAAGAAAAAAAGAAAGAAGAAAGAAGAATTTGTTTTGCTTCTTGTTTTCTTTTTGTGTATTTTTGTTTTGGCTTAGATTTAGCACGAAATACTATATTTCCAAGGAATTATTATATTTTCGGGCGCCGTCATTCTTGTTCTCGGTGGTGTCAGGCAACATTTGCGATAGATTTTTGTCTTTATCGGATAATATTGCATTTATAAGAAAATATTATATTTTCTAGTGGTCAACCACGTGGCCAATAAGCTTTTATATTTACTATGGGATACTGTATTTTTTAAAAAAAAATACTATATTTTTAGAATACGGATGATGTTGTTGATGCTGGTGATGTCCTTTTACATTGCATGTAAATTTTTGTATTTACTGAGAAATACTATATTTCGTGAGAAATATTTTATTTCTCAACCAGTAGTAGTCTTACAACATTGTCGATGAATTTTTATTGTTATATAAAAATACAATATTTTCATGTCAATATTGTATTTTTTGGCCGCTAGTAAAGTTGTCGGTGTCGATAATGTCCGACAACATCCTCAGGAAATATTTTATTTTTAGGAAAATACTGTATTGATAGAAAAATACTGTATTTTTTTGGCCATCATCGGTGCTAGTGAGGGAGGTGAGGAGGAGAAAAATGTTAGGTTATTTTCATATTTTTGTTCTTAATTGCTCAAGAGATAGATCCTAATTTTTTTATGATATACTATATTTACTATACCTTTTAAAACACATAACATTATTTACTAATTCTTAAACTAAAAATGATATTTGGCTCTCTCTTTACTGTGGCTATTCATAAATTGAATAGCGCAACACAGACCCATACAATATCTCCTATTTGTCTACTTCATTGAAGCACGTATCTGATCCACAAATCAAGAGTACATATTTTTAAATAAAATAAAATTAGAGCACATATTCGTAAAAGAAAAAAAAAAAGGTGAGAGCACATACACCAGAGGCTTCTAATTCATAGCCTAATTGAAGCATGAATTTGAACCTCCTGTAGGAATCCCAAAATTATACACCAAGAAAATGAAGAGAGAGGAGTCAGTGTAGCAACAAAAGGACGGCAAGGAAAGCAATGTTAGAAATCTGGAACGAAGACTTGAAATACGTATAGAATATGTTTTTCTTAAAGCGTTATTTATCACCTTTTGGTTGAGATTACTTATGCGAATCCCTGCAAATCACTTTCCGGATATGACAAGCTTTTTTTGTGTTTCTACACTAAGAGATAATGAAGAATACACGAACGATAACGAACACAGTTATTAGTCAACAACTATAAAAGGAGGCCTTCATTTAGTCCCAAGGCGCATTCGAGACGCAACCAGCCACCCCAAACTCTCTAATTCTCTGCCGCCACTATTATTCTCCTTCATTATTGTCTATCTTAAGCTCTTTCATACTGTAACTTTCATGCATAATGAAGAACTCAAACAATATAGTGGATGTAACTCTCTCATAGAAGCTCAACCACATAAATTTTTGTTTCTTTTATTTAATTTTTTGCACCTTTTTTTCTTGTTCCTGTCCTAGATAAATTTTAGACAAACGGATCAACATCAAGGGATTTCCGAATTGGTCATTGGCCCTAATACAAATTGATTGAAGAATTTCACTCTAGGATTGTGAAGGATACAAAAGCATACCTCATTGCAATTGAAACCGGCAAGACTCTTCGATGTCACAATGCCACTTAGGGTAGGGTTTATAAAAAGGATATACAGTTTTTTGAAAATATCAAAATAGTATGTCAACATTTGTTTGGTTGTTTCTCTTCTCAGAGTTTCGTATCGTTTATATGTTGTTGTCAGTGCTACAGTAGTAAGATATCGTGTGACCTTCTCTTCAAATACCTTCTTCAGCAATTTATACTTCGTGTACAAGATTGTACAAGAAAAAATGGCTTCTCTCGGTTGCCGGGTTAGAATCAAAGAGTACTGAGAATGTCCAAGATTGAAAGATAAATGATTGCACAAGGAAAAATGCAAGAAGTATGGGTCCATTTGGTACATAGATTCAAATTAATGATTTAATTTGACTTAGTATGATTTGAATTAGGATTTAAGTTAGTGATTTGAATTATTATTTGAATTAACGTTTGGATGTGTATTTAAGTTTTAATCTGAGTATGGAATAAAATTGAAATTTGTGTTTGGAAAGTAGTGAAGATAGTTTTTTATTTATTAATAAATCTAATAAAATCTTAATGTTAATGATCTTAAAAAATATGCAAGATTGATCTTAATTTAGTCCTCTCTTCATTAGGAACATAATTAAAAAAGAATCTTCTCAATTAGATATCAAATGAAGAAGTTGTGATTTTTTTTCTTCAAATATAGGAGAGAGAATTTTTGTTTTTACTGTAGCAAATATATCCGAGTGTCAAAAGTTTTAAAGGATGAGAATTCTAAAAATTTGGATTCTTGATACTCAAATGATTCAGATTTTTGGGGAAACAAACATGTAACCGAAGGATTCTTGATACTCGAATCCAAATTTAAGTCCATTGAGTTCAAAAAATACATGAACCAAACATAACCTAAAAGTATCAAAGTCACTTAAGTTGATAAGAGGTAGAAAACTACTTAGGTGTGTATAAGAAGAAATGTTTATGAAGTAACATATGATAGATATGTTTTAGAGAACTATAAAACAAATACAAAATAACATATTTGTAAAATAATAATAATAATTTTGATGAAATGGATACGAAAATAGATAAGATATTAACGTGGAAGCAACCAAAAAAGAAGTAAAAGTGAGAAGCAACAAAAATAAAAGAATAAAAGATGTAAATCAAAAAAGGAAGGACAAGAAAAAAGAAAAAAAAAGAAAGAAAGAAAGAAAGGGAGGATGAAACATTTCATCCTCATGTCAAAACCATACGCACTCACTAGATAAAAGATAGAAAACTACTTAGATGTCCATATAAGATGGAAAAATAAATATATTTACATTGCATATTTGAAGAAAAAATATATAAGAAAGTATCAAAGTAATATACTCAAGTAGGTTTTGTGCAAAAATTATACATAAGTAGGTAAAAGGTGGAAAACTATACCTAAGTAGCTTTTGTGTAAATATTTACATGGTAAAAATAAAAATTCACTGTGTAAATTAAATAGTATTTTCTGTTAATATTGTATTACTGTAAAAATACACTTCGCTTGACCACCTGCAGCAAGGACATACAATATTACTTTTGTAATATTATATTACTGCGTAAATACAAATATTCACTGACGACTTCATTAGACCGCTAGAAGTCGAGAAATACAATATTAATTTTTAAATACTGTATTAACGTGTGTAAATACAAATATTTATTAACGACTTTGCCGAACCACGCCTATTGCCTATTCCCATCGAAAGTTGCAAAAGCCATCACCAGAAAAAGTAACAGTAAGCTTGAATCTTATTACTCAAAGCTCGTCCCTAAGAATAGAATCCCTTAAATTAAAGTCTCGCATGCCTGCAAAAACCTTGTTGTGTTTCCTGTCAGTTTAGTTGGTATAAAGTATGAAGTTTATAGCCTTATGCGTACCCCCTGAATATTGGTAGTTTATATAGTCTAAGCAGCTAGAAAGTCTTGCCCGAGTGAAAGTAGCTTATTCTACAGCCGAGAGATTGAATCCGTATCCTCTCCCCTATAGCCTAGAGCTGGCCTAAGCCTATTTCCAGTATCCAACCGCAAAATACTCCACTTACAAGAGCCAAAACTTGAACACATACACGAGCCGATGGATGTGGCTAATAAGGGAAAAATCCTAAAATGTCCTTTTTTGATAGTTCAAGAATAGTACCTTTCCTTATATATGCTTGCAACTATGTGTAACCACTAGTATTGCATTTCATTACATGCTTAAAGCATTAACATGAGTTAATCAGAACCTGCTGTCGTTTTGCAAAATGACAAAGTACAACTCGATGAACAATGTCCTCCCTGATAGGCACGTCAAAGACATCACCGGCTAAAACCATGAAGCCCTAATCTTCATTATGAAAATTTATCACAGGAATTACCAAGTCCTGATAAAGCCTTAAACAAAGATATCTTGAATCAATATAACCAAATTTTATAACCGAAAAACAATGAAGAGACGTAAGGCCTCTTACGCATATTCAATCCATAAATATTAAAGACAGGAAAATAAGAATCAAAACCTACATTTATTAGGAGAACATCGCGATCTGCCACCTCCAGAGAATGTGAGTTGCGTGGAAGCACGGATCTACAGCATCATCATTGCGAGCCGTCTTCTTTGCCACTGATTTGAACTATGGTAAAACGACGGATCTTAGTCAGAAATCTGTATCGCCCAAATTTTCCTCTCCTTCGTGCGATTTCACAAACAAGAAGCTCATTGCCTCCTCTGCGTGGTTTTGCAAGCGACAGCCATTGTTGACGGAGAAATTGATCGACAGAAGATCGCGTCTTCGTCTTATGACGGTGACTCTTGGTAGATTCTGACAATGGACGACAAACCAGTGACGGACTCTGACTAGGAAATCGACAGAAACGGGTGGGAAGAGAGAGTCATGGGAAGGGAAAACGAAGAAGAAAATGAAAAGGAAAAAAAGATCAGATGTGGGTTTCGTCGGGGAGAGAGAGGAGAGAGAAACGGAGTATACAGAGGAGAGAGAAATGGAAACCGTGGTAGAGAGAGGGAGAAGAAAAGGGAAAAAAGAAAAAAGAGGAAAAAATCTAACAGTACAAACAGGGATGTTTTTGGGTTTTTAAGTGTTAAAAATAAGGCTGGTCCCAAAGTGCTTTTTGTTTCAATTTTGAAAACTTTATGACTTAATTTACTATCCAGTTGGTAAAATCTGTGATTTAGTATAATTACTCTCTCTTTTTTCTCCAGCTTGGTATCTTTATTGGTTGAAACAAAAAAAACTCCTCTATTTAAATTGTTATTTAGTTGCAATATGTGGTCAGTTGAAGAAGGCAAAAACATTGCTTGTCAATCAGATCCACTCTATATAAACTTACTTCATGCATGCAAACTATTAATATAACAACATCAGTGCCTTGATTTCTTAAGGGAAATCTAAAATGCCTCAAAAGCAATGTTAACAAGAAAATAGCCTGCTTTATGACTAGATAGATTGACTTACTTTTCCATTCTCTCTACTCTGCTAGAGTTTTCTCTTTTCTTCTCTCATTCTTAGGGCACCGCCTCTGCAAGAGGCAACGAAGGGCTGAAATCCGGCACCGGCCTTGGGCTGGCTTCCGTGCTCCCAGCACTTTAGGGAGGTTTTTGATGAGACGATGCTTTCTCCAAAGATTCCACGAATGGTGGTCAGAGTGGAGGGTTGGTGTTGGTTTTGGGGGACGGTGGTCCCGTGCACGATGCATGGGTTGTCACTGGCCATGCGCATGTGCCAAAGACCTCAAGCCCCTTAGGTTATGTGGTGCGTGAGTCGGCCACAACGGAGAGGAGTGAAGGGGCGGCTATTCTTCTATTGTTCTTAAACAAGTGGGTGGCTCGATGGTCTTTGTTGCTTGGAGGTTTGGGCAATCTCAGGGGCACTGTCCTTATCCGATGGCATCTCCACAGATTGGCAATAGTGGGCAGCTGCAAGCGGTGGGGTGATTCTCGTCCATTGGTGGATTGTCTCCTCTCCGTTCTCTCTCCGGTTAACAAGCTTTGGTGTGGCTTCCCTCCTCACCTGTTGTTGGGGTTAGATCGTCGTGGAAAGTTTTGGTCTTCTTGTTTAGGTTGTAACGTTTTGTTCTAGTTTATATGCTTGTCAAATAAGGACGTTAATATTTTCGTCATATTTTTTTGTTATTTTATTTGTCGATTGTGGTCTTCTCGACGGAGTCTTTTTGGCTAATCCACAAGTTGTTGTCCTCAGTGGCATTGTGTTAGATTTTGATACTATTAGTCTCTCAATCTTGTTTGATCGGGGTTATTTACTTCCTATAGTGGTATATTTAAAAGAGTCATGTTTGTACTCGATTTGTTGTATGCCTTTTAGGTTATATCTCATTGGAACTCAATATACTTGTTACCCATTGAATGTTTTCAACCGAATTTATTGGTAGTTTTGGTTTATTGTTAGAGTTGAGTCACTACATATATTGTGATGTATCATGTCTAAATTAGTGATTGTACTATTCTAATTTTGAATGCAGTTTTTATTTTCAAAAAATGACGATAATCCTAGTTCACGCAACTTCTTTTTTTGGTTATAAAACTTGATGACTTATATATTGTGCTTGATAAAAAGTACACAATAGCACCTAATAAACAAAAAGACCTATTAGTGATTGTACTATTCTAATTTTTTGAATGCAGTTTTCATTTTTTTTTAACAAAAAAATTATAATAATTATGACTTGATAATCCTAGTTCACGCAACTTCTTTTTTTATTTTTCGGTTATGTCATACATTCGTAAAACTTGATATATTGTGCTTGATAAAAAGTACACAATTGCATCTAATAAACAGAAAGACCTATTTACATGTTGGATGTTATTTAAATAATTAATATTGTAATTCTTCTATCAGCATCATTGTTTTCTTTGATATTGCAAAATGATTCACAGGGATGACATACTTGTGCTACAACCAATTTCTAGCTGCCCCATAATCTACCGTTACTCTGTACATGTGGGAAAAATTCTCAATCTGTTAATCTATGCCTGATTGGTTCCTTTTCCTTTTGTGCTAACCTAGATGTGAATTAAGTGACTTCCTTGACGTCATTACAATGTTTTAAATTCCTCAAATAGGGTATTGAGGCGTTTTCCTTTTGTGAGGGGAGGTGTAAGGCCTCAAGGCCTTTCATTGCATAAGCCTTGATATAAAACCATATGATAATTCAAAAAATATGAGAAATCAAACATTTAAAAGCAATAGTTATAAATGACAACTTAACATCTTAAAAGTCATATTTATAGTCGATAAAAATAAGAAGTCTAAAAATAACAAGTTTTATAAGCGAGAAGTCTCGAATAAAAAGGTCCTAAAATAAATTAGTTTTATTAACACCAATGCCTAAACTTTGAGGTCTCTCCCACTTTTTCCCATAAACTTTTTAAATCACCACTTTAGCTCTAAACTTTGAAACTCCTTATTTTTCCCTTGAACTTTAAAAATTACCACTTTGCCCCTTAAACTTTCAAAGCTCCTCACTTTGCCCCTGAACCTCCAATTTTTTATTTGAGTAGTCAGAATTAAGCCTATATGATTTACACATGGAAGTAATAAAATCTCATTTTTATCCTTACAGGAAACCTATGTATGAATCACGTATGTATAATTCTGTCCCTTCAAATGAAAAATCAAATATTCAATGGACAAAGTGAAGAACTTTATGTATTGGAACACAAAATTAAATGACACATTAAATATGCTATTTTTACACTTTTTAGGGCAAATATAATAGTAGCATTAGCATTTGCATTAGAGATGGTCTTAGAAGGAGATTATTTTGGACATATTGTTGTTGGAATTTTCCAGTAATTGCATTGTTGTTTGTCGCAAGGGCTAGTTTTAACCTCAATATGTTAGACATGTATGCTCTAAGGAGTAAAAATATAATACGTTTTTGGAGACATTTTTATCAATAAAGAATTTATTCATTTATATATACCAAATATTGTCCTCTTTATGTTCATATTTGTTGAATGTATGATAAGCAAACAGTAGTCTGAGAGTGTCAGTCTAAGCCTTAAGAATTGGGCATATGATGGGATGATTATGCGGAAGACACAATTCTTAGGGTGACGGTCTAAAACATATGATCCGCAATCGAGGAAATAAAGTTGGGCGCTTTATTCATGTAAAGATTGTTATGTTGTCTATATCCCTTTTGGGAGATGGTTTGTCTTGACCATCGGAGTTGGACTCTATGAATAGAAACATTGGCACGTTGTCATAGGTGACGATGTGTTGGATCGGGACATAAAGTGAATTGATTTGGATTAATAATTCTGTCTTGGCAAATCGATTCACTTTAGACAATTATTTGTATTGTATCTTAATCCTGAGATGAATAATGGGCCCGTTGTCTCGACTTGTGTCTTTTGATATACCAATGGGTGACTCCCACATTTCTATAGTGGCATGTATGCCGGTACGTTGGAGGCATGACTCTTGATAGCGTAGACTTGTTATTCATAGATATGGAATCCATAGCTCCTCTTTAGGAGTAATGATATCCTCTTATATGCGTTGTCCTGTAATTAAAAAACTGGAGCGCTCAACCATTTGAATACATAGGTGTAACCGAATGGTATACTATCTTTGGATGGTAAGTTTTCTAATGGTGAGACAATGGAACGTAAGATAAAAATAATCGGGAAGGTAAGACAGAACTTGTCCTTAAGCCGATTATGGATAATCATATGGGGATGCGATACACTATGATATGTCATGGAGACTTAGCTATACGAGCTTCGTAATTCTATAAAGTTCGAGAGTGCAGCTCCAAGCTTTTAGTGGAGTAGCGTTGGAGTTGATAATTGTGAAATGTATATCTGGGATATTGGGTTTCATAATTATCATGAGCTTGAACTTTATAGGTCCATTTTGGTCCCCTTTGCTAGCTCACGAAATCCTGTAACAACATGGCATGCTTTTCCAATAATTGGTGACTTATGTTAGATTTATCAGATTGGTTTAAAATTTATAAGAATCAAATAATTCATGTCTGTTTATCGGTTGAATTAATTATGTAAGAAAATTAGTTCAAGATGAACTTGTTGAATTATTGCGTTCGGGTAATTCTTGTCTGTTTATCGGTTGTTTTAATTTTGGACAATTAGAACAAGATAAACTTGTAGAATTATTGTGAATTGATTTATTTTCTTAGAGATTATCTTGATAAAGTTTGTTTTGATCAGATATCTTTTCTATTGGGCTATTTGAATCAAAACTGAGACTTTATCCTTTAGAATCTCGGGTAGAAAATAAAAGATTCGCGGAGATTTTTTCTCAGCAGTTCGGCCTGCCAGATGACGTGTTCGGCCTGTCGAACTGGCCTGTTCGGCCTGCCTATCAGAAAGTTCGGCCTGCCGACCGACGACAGTTAAGATTACGCGTTTTCATGCATATCTTATCAGATATTGATCTGAACTTGATTCTATTTCAATTTTTTGAGACCTAATCTGATATGGACTGACCCTAGGACCAATAGGTATAAAAAGGGAGTGAGTCTAATGATTTACTCAGATCAATTTGAGAGATTAAGAGTGATACTCTTCTAGTGAGCATCTAAAAACTCCCTGAGAGCTTTTGTTCACAAATCACGAACACTAGCTTCGGTTCTCTCTGTTTGTTGGAAGGAGAGTCACCGGTGGAAGAGTTGTATGTGTGAGCCCACACTCACTCCGGTTATGGATAGAGAATAGCAAAGAAGACCAGTTGGTTGAGGCTCTTCTGGAACGTTACTTCTCTACACAGGTCGCGGAGGTTCTTCGGCACACTGAGGTTAGTAAGATCTGTTTAATTATACATATAACATGTCAAACTTGTATTTTAGAAAATACTCTGATGAAATTTTTTAAAATTTCGCTGCGCACTTTGTTTCCAACAATTGGTATCAGAGCCAAGGTTTTACATAAATTTGCAAGTTTGTGATCATGTTATATGCATAAATTTTGTGATCTTAATCTCTCCTATGCTTGAATTGAATTTTATAGAGAGATGGCACTCTAGGTTTCTATATAATATATATATATGTTGTCATGGATTATGTGGTGAATGTTTATTAATTAATTATGGTTGATTAAATTGTTGTTTAATTATTTATTAATTAATTAATACCGGTTATGGTTCCTTAGAGGTTAGAATGTGTATCTAGGTTTTTCATGTAATTAGATGGCGGACTATCATCTCCGTCTAGGAATTGTTATTTAATTTTTAATTTGTAAGAATTTTGTAATTAAAAAATTATTCGGAGAAGACGGAACGAGAAGTTGGATCTTAAATATTGATGATGGCGCCTCCATGTATTTCCTGAGTCTCTAATTTTATGTTTTTGAATTGTTGAAAATAAAATTGATGAATTGCATTAAAATTGTATTTTCTGGATCAAGGTTTCTTCTACTCGGTCGGCATGCCGGACCTCACAATTCAACAGGCCGAAGGTCACAAATCGGTAGGCCGGACGTACGGTCAGGCAAGCCAACAGTGGGGCAGAAATTTTGGTGCTCTGCCGGCAGGCCGAACCTTCATGTTCGACAGGCCGAACCTCCATGATCGGTAGGCCGATTACCTAGATCGGCCTGCCGACCGAGAGCTACCAAATTTCCAAAAAAGGTGCAATTTTTCGGTGCAGTTTTAATTTTATTTTTGGGACGATTCTGAGAAACATTAAATTTGGATTTGACCGAAAATATGAAGTGTTCGATTCATACGGTATTGGAGACTTGAATATGGATATTACATGAAGAAGGATACAGCTTGAGGATTCAAGGATGAAGAATCGATAAATGTCTCGATTATTCTCTTATAATCTTAATTTTCTATTCTCTAGGGTGGAACCATAATATTACGGTTATTATTATTATTTTGCTTGTAGCTTTGCTTGTCTGCATTATAATATGATTTACCATATATATTGATAACATGTCATATAGAATAGGAAGTGCCGCTCATATTAAAATTGTTCATGCATAATTTTAAAATAAAACCTTGAGTTCAAAAGATTGAGTGGGAGAAGGTTTTCGAAGAGAGAACCTAAGGCCTCCATCGTTGGTCCATAGGAAGAACATGGTGGTCCCAACCCCTAGGAAGGGATTTCTATCATGTACCAGATTGGATCTCTGAAAGGATAAGGTATTTTAGTATGATTTATGGTTGCACACCCCTAGGTGGTGATTATAAATCTTAGATAAAATATTAAAATGATAGTTATACGCTCACGTTAATTTTATTATTAACCTCCCCTAGGAGCTCTGTTAATAAAATTAATGGCCAAAGAAACGATTATTAGTATATGCTGGATCATACGGGTCCTGGATGGCATATATTAATCAGGAGGGGATCCGTGTTCCTGATTGAATTTAGCATGACTCCCCTAAGAGCTTGTTGAATTATGAGTTGGGAATTATCGTTGTAAGGTTGTGATATTTTCAAGGTTATGACACATAAACACATTTGTATGATTTTACATGATTGTGTTATCTTACTAAATTATTATATATGTTTGCTTATGTTTGGTATATGATTCTTTATTGTAGATTAAAAATGTCTAAAAATGCTTTATCATCGATACTTGACAAGAACCAATTAACCAGTGAGAATTATAATGATTGGAAACGAAACCTGGACATCGTCCTTTCCTTTGAGAAACTGAAATATGTTCTGACAACCCCTTGTCCTCCCGAGCCTACGGGAGACTCAAGTAATGAGCAATTCCAAGCGTATGACCGCTGGAAAGATGCTAATGATCAGGCCCGCTGCTATGTTATGGCTAGCATGAACAACGTGCTGCAGGCTCAACATCAGGATTATGAGACTGCGAAGCAGATCTTGGATAATCTTAAAGATATGTTTGGAGACCAGGCCATAACAAAGCGGCAAGGGGCGCTTCAAAAACTCTTAAACTGTCGACAGAGGCCGGGGACATCTGTAAAGGAGCATATGATGTTGGTCATGAGTTACCTCGTTGAGGCTTAAACCAACGGAGCCGACATTGATGCTGAAACTCAAATGACTATGGTCTTTGAAACTCTATCTAAGGAATTTATTTCATTTAAAGCTACATTTAATTTAAGCAATATACGGGATATGACCTTAACTGAACTGATGAAACAGTTACAGGAGTTTCCTACTGGTGGTGAGGCCAATATGGTAGCTGCTTCTGGTTCCAATCCTAACTCTGAGAATGGAAAGAAGCAACGGGCCAAGAGTGGAAAGTCTTCTATTCCTCCTGCAACCAAGAGCAAGAAGAAGAAGAAAAAGAACCCAAAGAAGCTTAAGTGCTTCTTCTGTGGTAAGGTCGGGCATATAAAGAAGCATTGCAAGGACTTCCTTTCCAAGGGAGGTAGGTGTGATCTTCTATATTTAGAAACTTGTTTGGTTGAGGAATCCAATGACATCTGGGTCATAGATTCTGGTGCAACTAATCATGTTTGTGTTTCTCTGCAGGGATTCAAAGAAACAAGAAGTCTACTTCGTGAAGACTTAACACTTCGGATGGGCGATGGATCCTTGGTCTCAGCGGAAGCAGTGGGAGATGTCCATCTTTACTTTGATAATTATAGGAATTTAATTTTGTGAGATTGTTTTTATGTTCCTAAATTTAAAAGGAATTTAATTTCTGTATCTTCTTTATTTAAAGACTCCTACGTGGTATCTTTTAATGAAAAAGTGGTGATTCGTAAAAACAAATCTTTTATTTGTTCTGGATGGATGCAAAATAATCTATATTTTATCAAACCTAAGATGGACTTATTGCTTAATGCTGAGATAAATGATAATGACTCTAAAAGACTTAAAACTTCTCACTCTAATAAGACTTATCTTTGGCATTTGCGCCTTGGCCATATTAACCTGAATAGGATTCAAAGGTTGGTAAGGGATGGACCTTTAAGTCACTTAAAGGTGGAATCTATACCTCAATGTGAGTCTTGTTTGGAGGGTAAAATGACCAAAAGACCATACGGGTCTAAGGGCAATAGGGCCCAAAGGGTTTTAGAACTTGTGCATAGTGATGTTTGCGGGCCGATGAACATCCAGGCACGAGGAGGGTATGAGTACTTCGTCACTTTCATTGACGATCACTCAAAATATGGGTATGTGTACCTAATGCACCACAAAAGCAAAACTTATGATAAGTTCAGGGAGTTTCGGGCTGAAGTGGAAAAGCAATTGGGTAGACCCATAAAGGCACTTCAATCTGATCGAGGTGGGGAATACCTTTCTGATGAGTTCTTGGGACACTTGTTAGAGAATGGGATTTTATCCCATTTGACTGCGTCGGGCACTCCACAGCAGAATGGCATAGCGGAGAGAATAAATAGGACTTTGTTGGACATGATTCAGTCCATGATGAGTTATTCATCATTGCCTTTATCCTTTTGGGGATATGCACTACAAACCGCATGTTATCTTTTGAACAATGTGTCTTCAAAATCGGTCCCTAAAACTCCTCACGAGTTGTGGACAAGACGAAAGACATCCTTAAAACATATTCGCATATGGGGATGTCCAGCTCATGTCTTGTTTAAGGATCCAAATAAATTGGAAGCACGTTTAGAAGTTTGCGTGTTTGTAGGATATCCAAAAGGGACTAAAGGGGGTTATTTTTATAACCCAAAGGAAAATAAAGTCGTCGTTTCAACTAATGCAACTTTCCTTGAGGAGAGTTACATTATCGACTTTAAACCTCGAAGCAAAGTGGTGCTTGAGGAGTTGAGGGGTGATCCGTTTACTCCGGAGGTTCCGAATGAAACCATTCCGATCAGTGTAGAAAAACCAAACAAACCTGAACAACAACCTCAGGGACTTCGGCGTAGTGGGAGGATCGAGCGTCAACCTGAGAGGTATATGTTTAATGGGGAAGTCTTTTTGGCTGAACCGGATGAACATGACAGGGATCCTTATACTTACGCAGAAGCCATGGAGGATGTTGATTCAAGACTCTGGACAGAGGCCATGAACATAGAGATGAAGTCTATGGAGACTAATCGGGTCTGGGAGCTTGTGGATCTTCCCGAAGGGGTAAAACCCATAGGGTGTAAATGGATCTACAAGAGGAAAAGGGGAGTGGATGGAAAGGTCAAAACCTTTAAGGCTAGACTGGTAGCTAAGGGTTATACGCAAAAGGAAGGAATCGATTATGAGGAAACCTTTTCGCCTGTAGCCATGCTTAAGTCCATCCGGATTCTCTTGTCCATAGCTGCTGCTCTCGACTACGAGATTTGGCAGATGGATGTCAAGACGGCTTTTCTAAATGGCTATCTTGATGAGTCCATTTATATGGAATAACTAGACGGGTTCATGGTTGCAAGTCAAGAGGGTAAGGTTTGTAAGCTGCTAAAGTCAATTTATGGACTTAAGCAGGCTTCTCATTCTTGGAACATAATATTTGATCAGGTGATCAAGACTTATGGGTTCTCACAAAATGTGGATGAACCATGTGTTTACAAACACATTAAGGATGGGAAGGTGGTTTTTCTACTACTCTATGTAGATGACATTATGCTAATTGACAATGAAGTTGGGGCATTGTCATCGGTCAAATTATGGTTGACCAAGCAGTTTGACATGAAGGACTTGGGTGAGGCTAATTTTATTCTCGGTATCCAGATCTTTGGGGATAGGAAGAACAAAATGATAGCTTTGTCACAGGCCGGCTACATAGATAAAATTCTCAGGAGGTTTGCAATGCAGGATTCCAAGAAAGGTGGGCAACCATCTAGGTCTGGAATTAATCTTTCTAAGAAAGACTCTCCAAAGTCTTATGAAGAAAGAGAATACATGAAGAAGGTACCTTATGCTTCGGCAGTGGGTAGTCTCATGTATGCCATGCTTTGCACTCGACCGGATATTAGCTATGCGGTCGGGATTGTAAGTCGATTTCAAGCGGATCCAGGACTGAACCATTGGGTTGCGGTAAAGCATATTTTCAAGTACCTGAGAAGGACTCGATGGTATATGCTTGTGTATTCGGGTGAGGATTTAACTCCTCTAGGATACACTGATTCAGATTTTCAATCCTGCCTGGATTCTAGGAAATCGACTTCGGGGTTTGTGTTTACTCTAGGTGGCGGTGCCATCAGTTGGAGAAGTGCGAAGCAAGATTGCACTTCGGATTCAACAATGGAGGCCGAGTATGTGGCGGCTAGTGATGCTTCAAAAGAAGCAGTGTGGCTCCGCAAGTTCCTTGGGGATCTTGAGGTAGTTCCTAATATGGATAAAGCGGTATCACTGTACTGTGATAACAGTGCGGCGGTAGCTAATGCTAAGGAACCAAGATTTCACAAGAAGAGTAAACATATTGATCGGAAGTATCATGTGATAAAGGACTTCATTGAGAGCGGGCATGTCACGGTGTGCAAGATCGCGTCAGAGGACAATTTAGCTGATCCATTCATGAAGACACTTACTGGGAGAGTCTTCGAGAGGCATGTGGAAGCTATGGGGATGCGAAATTTGCTATATTTACTCACTTAGTGCAAGTGGGAGATTGTTAGACATGTATGCTCTAAGGAGTAAAAATGTAATACGTTTTTGGAGACATTTTTATCAATAAAAAATTTATTCATTTATATATACCAAATATTGTCCTCTTTACGTTCATATTTGTTGAATGTATGATAAGCAAACAATAGTCTGAGACTGTCAGTCTAAACCTTAAGAGTTGGGCATATGATGGGATGATTATGTGGAAGACACAATTCTTAGGGTGACGGTCTAAAACATATGATCCGCAATCGAGGAAATAAAGTTGGGCGCTTTATTCATGTAAAGATTGTTATGTTGTCTATATCCCTTTTGGGAGATGGTTTGTCTTGACCATCGGAGTTGGACTCCATGAATAGAAACATTGGCACGTTGTCAAAGGTGACGATGTGTTGGATCGGGACATAAAGTGAATTGATTTGGATTAATAATTCTGTCTTGGCAAATCGATTCACTTTAGACAATCATTTGTATTGTATCGTAATCCTGAGATGAATAATGGGCCCGTTGTCTCGACTTGTGTCATTTGATATACCAATGGGTGACTCCCACATTTCTATAGTGGCATGCATGCTGGTACGTTGGAGGCATGACTCTTGATAGCGTAGACTTGTTATTCATAGATATGGAATCCATAACTCCTCTTTAGGAGTAATGATATCCTCTTATATGCGTTGTCCTGTAATTAAAAAACTGGAGCGCTCAACCATTTGGATACATAGGTGTAACCGAATGGTATACTATCTTTAGATGGTAAGTTTTCTAATGGTGAGACAATGGAACGTAAGATAAAAATAATCGGGAAGGTAAGACAGAACTTGTCCTTAAGCCGATTATGGATAATCATATGGGGATGCGATACACTATGATATGTCATGGAGACTTAGCTACACGAGCTTCGTAATTCTATAAAGTTCGAGAGTGCAGCTTCAAGCTTTTAGTGGAGTAGCGTTGGAGTTGATAATTGTGAAATGTATATCTGGGATATTGGGTTTCATAATTATCATGAGCTTGAACTTTATAGGTCCATTTTGGTCCCCTTTGCTAGCTCACAAAATCCTGTAACAACACGGCGTGCTTTTCCAATAATTGGTGACTTATGTCGGATTTATCAGATTGGTTTAAAATTTATAAGAATCAAATAATTCATGTCTGTTTATCGGTTGAATTAATTATGTAAGAAAATTAGTTCAAGATGAACTTGTTGAATTATTGCATTAGGGTAATTCTTGTCTATTTATCGGTTGTTTTAATTTTGGACAATTAGAACAAGATAAACTTGTAGAATTATTGTGAATTGATTTATTTTCTTAGAGATTATCTTGATAAAGTTTGTTTTGATCAGATATCTTTTCTATTGGGCTATTTGAATCAAAACTGAGACTTTATCCTTTAGAATCTTGGGTGGAAAATAAAAGATTCAAGGAGATTTTTTCTCGACAGTTCGGCCTGCTGGATGACGTGTTCGGCCTGCCGAACTGGCCTGTTCGGCCTGCCTATCAGAAAGTTCGGCCTGCCGACCGACGACAGTTAAGATTACGCGTTTTCACGCGTATCTTATCAGATATTGATCCGAACTTGATTCTGTTTCGATTTTTTGAGACCTAATCTGATATGGACTGACCCTAGGACCAATAGGTATAAAAAGGGAGTGAGTCTAATGATTTACTCAGATCAATTTGAGAGATTAAGAGTGATACTCTTCTAGTGAGCATCTAAAAACTCCTTGAGAGCTTTTGTTCACAAATCACGAACACTAGCTTTGGGTTCTCTCTGTTGGTTGGAAGGAGAGTCACCGGTGGAAGAGCTATACGTGTGAGCCCACACTCACTCCGGTTGTGGATAGAGAATAGCAAAGAAGACCAGTTGGTTGAGGCTCTTCTGGAACATTACTTCTCTACACAGGTCGCGGAGGTTCTTCGGCACACTGAGGTTAGTAAGATCTGTTTAATTTATACATATAACATGTCAAACTTGTATTTTGGAAAATACTCTGATGAAAATTTTAAAAATCCGCTGCGCACTTTGTTTCCAACACAATATTCATGTCATTAGGATTTTTTTTAATGTATTTTAAACTAAAGAGCAATTAAATATAGGAAATTAATTAAATAGAAATGGAAGAGAAAGAGTTGAAGAGTAAATAGGACACAATTTTGCTTCTTATAATATCTAAAGCCTAGAGATATATTTAACCATACATACATAAGGGTGTTTGGAAGAGTAGTTTAAACCATCCGTTTGGTTTTGAGAACTGTAGTATGTGAAAACTTTACACTGTAACTTTTTAATATAGCCTATGAAAGCTTTACATTGTTCATAGTTCAAACCATTGGTTTGAACTATTCTTTCAAACACCCTATCATGATATACAATTGTAATATCTGTTATTTTAATGGGTATAATGGTATATAAATTAATTATTAATGTGTCAATTTAAACTTTGTAAAATTTTGATTTGCATCCAAAATTATTCTATATTATTTACTCTACCTATTTTTAATTTTTCTAAAATTTTTCCTACTCCTATTTAGCATGTTTACTAAAATGCCCTTGGAATCATTAGTTAATTACAAAAATGCCATTTGTCATTTCCTTCAAAACTTTCCTATGAAGTCTTCCTTATCTCCTTCTTTCTTTTTTACCACAGAATCTTAGACAAACATCCCACATTCAACGAGATGATTATTATTATTTTTTTCTTTTTTCTTCTTTTTCTGTATTTAATCTTTCTTCCTCTGTCTCCCTCTTCACTTTCTTTCTTCTTCTTCTTTCTTTCTTCTCTGCTTTCATTTTTCTCCCATGGTAGCTACCATACCAAGAGAAACCTAAGAGGCCAAACCTCAAAATCCCACCCATTTTTCAACAGAAATCGCATAAACTTCATCCTAGCAACTTATAGAGCTCGGAAACAAGGAAATTTTGGTGATCAAAATAATGTATTTGGCTTAAATTTGAGGTAAACTTTTCAAACTTAAAATTTGGATTTTGATTATGTTTTAAGTATAGAAATCTATGGAAATTAGTTTATATTGTATAGAGATGATTATATATTATTTATACATTGTTTTTATGCTTAGAAAGCTGTTAGAAAACCAAGATTTGAAGAAAAACTCAAAAATTAATATTTTGGGCTCTCTGTAAGAGTTTTTTCTAGGTCTTTTTTCACATAAATTACATCTCGTTTTTTCCATAAAACTACATGTCTTTTTCTTAAACACTAGCTTCAGGCGGGATTCAAACCTTCAACCTCAAGGATAAATAAAGGAGACTAAATCATCAGGACAATGGTGGTCATTTGACAACTTATGTTTTAGAAATAATAAATAGTTTTCTATAAAATTTGTAGTTTCAAATAATTTTAATTGAATGAATATCAAACTTTTTAATTACTTTATTTCTAAATATTTTAAAATTGTATTATTTATTTTAAAAATTCATTTTAACATATTTCGTACCAAAGTAAAATTCGTATATTTTTATTTTATTGTTATTTTATAATTTACTAAAATTAAGTTGAAAAAATTGATATTCACAAATTTAGTACATTAATAATTATGACACACTAATAAAAATAAATGATAAACTGACATAATTAAAAATTAAGATTTAAGTTAAAGTATGATTATTTTATACTTTTTAGGATAACGACGTATTTGGAGCTTACGTGGTGAATTTGATTTTGTAAGCTGGAAATTATCAATGGATATATTGCAAAGATGTAAGGATTCTATTACTCATCTTTTGTGAGATTTTGGTTAATTACATGTGATTGTTCTACATTGCAAGATATGTATATGATATTTTGAAAATACTACTCATAACATAATGATATGAAACTCGTCCTATATTATACAACGAGGAATAAATTGATTTGACATATTTTATTGTAAATTGAGAAGCATGGTTAGGAAAACTGACTTTATAAATAATAAATGATTATAGAGAAATGGTAAGACACGAAGAGGGCAGCAGTTACATCTTTAGGCATGAATTCCCTAAAAGGTAAAATAATGGGAGGTGATGACACTCTTTTGGGTTGAAAGTCTCAAAATGCATTATATATGAATCAACATGGTGAGGATCCAAGGCTTGATGTCCCCTTACCCGACACTCTTGAAATGATTGAAGAGTGAAAAAGCGCGCCCATTTAGGTTTCGATGAGTTGGGTGATGAAATACTCTATTAAGACGTGGATACTTAGGAACATTGATAAACTATAATACTTGTATGTAAGTATATGTATGAAACTCAGTAATGGTTAACGTAAGGTATCCACGGAATATGATCATAATAAACCTCATAAGATGAATAATGGTTGAAACCTAAGTAACCATATAAGTTTAATGTAATAATGAATAAAACCTAAAGATGAGTAATGATTTTCCCTACTGGGTATGTCGATGCCCATTCCTATTATATTTACATCTCTCAGGTGGAATTCAGTGTAACTTGTTTGACGAGGAATAGGTGACAACACTGTTGGTTTTGTGTCGGAAAATCTTAGTTTATTTGTAACTCGTCCAAATCATGTAGAATTCATAATATTTTTGTGGTGGCTGTGCTAAGTTACATATGTGATTGGAAATTATACAATAATGATGATGACTGTATTTTTCATATTTTGTACTATGCTAAAACTGTGGTTTGTATTTAAAGCTTATTTTTATTTTTTGCTTATTTTAAAGATCCATGGGTGTTGTTTTATTGATTTGAAATGATATTGTAATTAAATCTATTCTTATTTATTCAATACTGCCTGTATAAGGGTGTTACAACAATTATTTTCATAATGCTTTTCGCACTTTAATGTAAGCTTTTCCTTTATTACCATCTTATTTATTATTATTAGTTGGACTAAAGTAAAATACGATAAATGTCTAAATCAATTTACCCATTTTTACGGATAAAAAGGTAGAAAAATAACAATTACACAAATTTGTATATAAATCATAGGTAGTTGCTTTTGTTTTTGTTTTTCTTTTTGTTGTATCATATGTGAGGTTGTGGTAGTTTATTAATGTTATATGCGTTTTTTACTTTTATAAAGTACATTGCCAGTGGTATTATATTCAGAAATTTTTGTATATAATCAATTGGTATTAAAAGGAAGTTAGGGCTATATCACATCTCATATTTAAGCTGGCTTTTTTAAAAATATATTTAGAGACACATTTTTTTTGTTTATAATTAATTAGTATGAGTAGATCTCATTGTTGACAAAGTTATAATTATGATTAAATATATATATATATATATATATATATATATATATATATATATTTATATATATATTTTACAGCTATAATTCTCAATGAATTTTAAACAATAATAAAATGACAGTTTTAGATTAATAAATGAATTTGAAAAAAAAAAGAGAGAGAGAAGATATTGATACTGTAATGCGAAATTCTCCCTCCACCAATTAGTTTTTATAAATATTAAGCTTTTTATTTTTTTTAATTAATATTAATATCAGAAGTATTTCTTAAACTCTCTTAAAAAAATCCATCACATTCAGAATTATTTATCATTTTTGTACCATAAGAACAGTTTTCTAAGGGTAAAAAAGCAATTATAAATGGGGGGCAGCATTGGGAATCTAAAGTTATCTATCAACATACTATCTTTTACCCATATACCATGAACAACATGTTGTTATTTAATTTCAATTTCAATTTCAATTTCAATTTTTTCCAACAAATTTATCATTTGACAAAAATTTTAATAAATTCTTAAGATCACATTTATATTATTTTATTTAATAAAAATTTTCTAGTATATGTTTGTGTGCGTGTATATATATATATATGGACATTTTAAAACAATTTTCTATTTTCTCTTTTGTTGTTCACTCATTCCTTTTCAAGAAGTACATTAAAAAAATAATAAATTTGAGAAAAAGCATTAGGAAGAAATGAGGGCGAAATAACTGAGTATGACAAATTTTAAAAATTATGCGCAAACAAACGAACAACACAAATGCATTAAAATTCTAACATTTACTAATGTACCGGCTGTTTGGCTGAGTGGTGGGAACTCTCACCACAAACTCAGTTATGAACAATGTAAAGCTCTTACATGCTATAGTAACAATAAAAAAAAAATTGTTATAGTGTAAAGCTCTTACATGCTACAGTAAAAGTGGTTCTAACCAACGGTTCCCAACACCCTAGTAATATACATGTTTGATGGAAGAAGCGGTTACCACCGCAGCGTTGTTTCTTTCTTCTTCTTTTTTTTTTTTTGCCTTTTCTTTTTTACAATTGTAGCGTCATTTTTTTCATACAGAAACTTCATTAAAACTAGAGAAAGTACAAACGAAATCGCTTAAACCGTTAAGGATAGAAACTATCCCTAACCAATGTTGGTTCCACTATTGTTTGGACTAGCAAAGCAGACAATGGAGCGTAGAAGGACAAATAACAGGTGTCAAATCAGAAAGGGGAATCCCTGCTCAACACCGCTTAACATAGAGCTCAACCAAGGCTCTTTGCAACTACTCATCGATTGACAAACCTAGTCGATAAAGCCTAATTCTTCCCTAGTGGAGACAAAAATGACCTAGACTAGATACAGATCTAGTCAAATATAACTACAAACCCTGCTTCTCACGAGCAAGTAAACCATACATAATAAGTCCAGAGATGGGAAAACCATCTCTATTATTACAAACAGATCAGAAACAACACACAAAAAATACAAAAAATAAGGCAAAAACATCGTCGTATTTATTGAACAAATGACACGGTCTCCACAGCAATCCCTGGTGCTAAAGTTCGCCCAGACACTTGAAGCTCTCTTCCCATGCCATCTACCTAGCAGAGGATACTTATGGCCTCTCCGCCACCATTCCTATAGCTAGCCCAAACCACCGCGCCCCATCCATCGTTGGTAGCACGAACCTATCTAGGCCCCTCAACGCTAGCACATTACAGGCGGCAGCAAAGCCCGCTCAAGCCAAACCACCGAGGCTCCTCCCACACCCCTCCAACCCAGCCTAGACCCAGTTGAGCTCTGCACTCCCCACAGCTACTGCAGACGGCCCGCCCTCCTCGATGCCTAAACTAGATCGGTAGAGTCCCGCCATAACCTAGCTCTACACCCAAGCACCAGCATGCTCCAATCGCGTCTCCCTTGCTGCATGAACTCTAGCTTTGGGTAGATTGTCTATCAACCACCCATTAGATGGAAAACAGAGGCCAATGGGCTGGTGATGCGTGGCTTGCCGGCCACAGCTCTTTCTCTCTCTTTCTTGTGGTCGCTCTTTCTCTCACTCACACTTCGCTCAAACCTTTTTTTAACTTTTTTTTCCAATTTGCCTGAATTGATTTTTGAAATATTTATTACCGTAGCGTCGTTTTTGTATTGGTGGAATTCACAAAGAAAGAGCACAAAAACGACAACAAAAAGACAAAATAAAAGGAAGCAGGTCTTGGGAAAAAAGGAAAAAAAAAGTTAAGACAAGGTGCTTGCTTCACGGTTTTGAATATATATAGGCCCCATTTGGTTTCATTTTTGAAATGTTTTTTGACATTTTCAAAAATACAAAAAATAAAAACTATCTTGAAAACTGGTTTGGTTAATAAAATTGGTGAAAATGAAAATGAAAACATTTTTCAAAGTATGTTAAAAGTTGAGATTTTTTAAAACAAAAAAAAAAAAAAACTTGTTTTGGTTTTTTCCAAAATTCTCATCTCCCTCAAACTCTCTCCTAAGCCCCTCTCTGTTGAAGCATATCCCATCTTCGACGTCCTTGCTCATCGGATTCCATTGTTGGCCTAGCCGTCAAAGTCCCACACCTGCCACTGGAGCACGTTGGAGGTCGTCATCAAAGCACACACCCTAGCAAATCGTTGCTCAACCATCGTCGATCACCGTTAAATATTGGCGTTGCCCAGCTGCGAAAATCGCAGTTCGCTTGCCCACACTGGAGTACATCCCATCTCCGTCAATCTGACCTAGAAACCCACCGCAACAATCGCGATCCACCACCTAGCGATGCATATGTCAAAGTTCCACACCAATCTTTGGATTGCGATGAAGGTGATATCTAAATCACACCAGAGTTGGCGATGTGGGCTAGTGGCGCGATGGGCTAGGGCATTCGATTTTGGCTGGTGCATCGTCGAGGGTAAGGGTAGGGCTCGTCGGGATGGGGCTAGGCCGTCGGGGGACTCGCCATCTCGTGGGTCGTCGGCCTCGACCATCGCTGGTGTCTTGGCCTCATAGGAGCAGAGCAGACCCCAACTATCATCGTGTTATTTTTTTATGTAATTTGTGTTATTGATTACAATTAAAAAATTAATAATTAGTTATTTAAAAATTAAATTTATGTTTTATTTATATTAATAATTTTTTAATTAAAAAATATTTGGGTTCAAAAAGCATAACACCGTATACAATCAAACATAATTTCAAAAACAATCTTAGCACATTTTTCAAAATATTTTCATTTTTAGATTTTTTTAAAAACAAAAACCAAAAAGAAAACACTACCAAACAGGGCCATAGATTTTTGAGAAATCAATCATCTAGTTTCCTAGGAAAAAAAATTGTGAAACAAGTTGTTTGATATTGTTTTCAAAATAGATGAAAATGTTTTTACTTTGAAAAATGAGAATTTTTTAGGAAATGTGCTAAGAATTTTTTTAAAATTTTGCCTCAAAAAACATACGAAAACATTTTTAAAAATTTTGAGAACAAAAGTAAATGGGGCCGATTTTCATATTTTGAAAATCCATACGGTGATTTAACTATAGTTTGGCAAAAAAAAAGACATGTGATTCGCAAAAAAAAAATAAAAAGGACATGTGATGATAATTTTGTGAAAACTGTCATCGAAGATTTTTAATTTTCTTTCAAAGAAATGCGGGAATGGAACCCTAAAATAATAGTTGTCTCTCAAAAATAATACAGAACAATGGGGTTCAGAATCCCAAATCAGTAGGGCAAAAACATATAAGAATACGCGGAGCTACGAAAACTTTCCTAATGCAGTCAGTGTCCAAGCATTCCTGTCTGCACCGCCTCCGGCTGCCTAATCAATTTTTTGTCATCGTCAAGTTGATTTTAGGGAGAATTTTAAGTGTTTTAGTTTACTTTAATGTTGGATTTTAGTGGATTTATTAGAATTTCCTTTTTGAAATTTATTTGCAATTTGGTATTAAAGATTTGTATTAAAATTGGTGTGAGATATGTTTGTAAACTTTACTGCCTTTGTGAAATTAGTTACGAATTTTGGTGTATAATGTGGATTTTAATGTAAGATTTATAAAATTAATTGTGCATTTGGATTTTAGTATTTTTTTTTTTATGGATTTGATTGTTAACCCATGAGGACCACAACATTAGTTAAGTTGAAACTTGAAACCACACTACACGTAAAGTAGAGAGCTGGACACTACAAGATAATAAGCAACTATCAGTGTTTGGAAAAATCAGTTAGAATTTGAAGTAAGAAATTAAAAATTATAGTATGTGAGGCCTATATATTATAACAAACTTTTGTTTTTCATTATAGTATATGAGAACTTTATACTACAAACTCTAACTTGTTTTTTCAATAAGCTTTTCAAACAAAGCCTATGTCTCTCTGTGTATGGTTCAAATTGTATTGTTTTGACATAACTTAATTGAGTTAGAACTTATACGGTTAATGAGACAATTAGCCCGATTATATTTATTGAATTAAAACATGACTCTAGTTTGTAAAAATTCTACAAATGTCTTAAAATAATATCATTAAAATTATTACTATGTAATTATATAGTACAATATGTGATAGCATTAAGATAATTACTATGTCAGTAAGGACATTTTTAAGATATTTTAAATATTGTGTTAGATTTTAATTTCATAACAATCATTTGATCACGTATTATAATTTTTTCTAACTTATAATTTCATTAAAGCCAACAATAGGTTGAGAGTTCGAGTCCGCTTAGCCCCATTTGAAAGTGATGACATTCTCTCTCCTCTTGTATTAAAAAAAAAAAAGCAAAAAATGGATCCTATTTGATGGGACCCAATCTTGCAATATAGGGCCCATCTATGGTATCCGATGGGGTTATAATCTGGTCAGCAGATTGGAGTTTTCAGGAGGTACTGCTATTAAATACATAAACTGAACTTTTATAGCGGAAATGCCCGATATGTGGAAGGATAAGTGAAGCCACCAAAAGCCTTGAAATTAATACGCTTGCTTGCGTTCTGAGCACCCCATATCAGTTTAAACAGCAATCTGAATCTGAAATAAAATAAAATAAAAAAAGACGACACGGAGGAGGAGCAGAGTGGGGAAAATGGCGTCGCTTTCTCTCACATGCAAACCATGGGCAAACATTTTCTCTCTCTACAGCAGGAAGACTCCTTCTTTCTCTCTCTGTCGGCAGGCCGAGCGATTGGACTTGGCTCCTCGAGCTCAGACCTCAAGCTCGCTCCGATACACTCCTCTTAGCCTCAGGTTGGTGATTTCCCGGTCGATTTCATGTCTGATTACTCTTGGAATTGTGGACTCAATCAATACGAAGAGCTTGTTAATGGAAGATTTTCGTGCTTTGTTCTGAAAATTTTGACCTTTTTGCTTTTAGATTTTCGTTTGGAAATGAGGAGATATTGAGGAGGGGGATGAAAACGAAGAAGAATGGTTGTAGGGGATCTGGTGCGGTGTGTTACGCTGCGCCTCTCTCTGTTCGACATCTCCAGTGGATCTCAACCGTTTCTTCTGCGTAATTTCTCTTTACTGTCTAACTATAGAACTTTTATCTGTATTCGTATATACATGTAAGTGGCACGGTTCAGCTTGATTTTCGATCTTTGTAAGCAACAAGAGTTTTTCTTTATCTTTTTGTTTTAAGTTTTTTGGTTGGTGCAAGAATTTCACCACAAAAAGAGTATCGTTAATATTACAGTTTTAAGCCATGATCATGATCATCATCAATATCTTTATCTCTCTTTCTCCTTTTTTTTTTTTTTTTCCTTTTCATACGTGCATATAAATTCAACTTAATCCATTATATATTAGTCAAAAACGTATAAAATAAAAAGGGAAAATCCGTAAGATTCGTGTGTGTTTCCATTGAATTAAACAAGTTTTTAACTGTGGCTTTTCTGTTCCTTTTTTGTGATTTGTCTTGGGATATGGATTTTGAAACAGGATGGTTTGATTTAGTTTCTTTGAACTTTGAATGACTGAGTTGCTTGTTGTAAATTTTAAGTAAGAACATTGCATTAGTTCCCGTTAGTTTGTGGGATTAAAATATCAAAATAATGGGATGAGGAAGCATGAACCATCCTTCCCCCATGAAAAAACAATGATACCCGTTTAAGATTATAGATGATTCGTTGTTTTTTTTAATATATCTTGATCCCTTTTTTTCAGTTTCGCAAAGTTTGCATTGGTTGGCCTTGCTGTCTGATTGTCTTCAGAGCAGACGGTTCCGTCAACTGCCATTTCATACACTTTAGTAATGTGCCAATCAAAATGCTATGTTTATATCATTGGATGAAACCAGAATTGTTTAAATTTTAGACCGTTCCACTAGAGTTGTGGTATATACACTGTGTTCTGCTTCTTTGAGAAAAGATGATATGTAAATTATGCATTGACGGATAGTTTGAATACTATTTCAGGATTTTGATGCTTGCCAGAGGCACGGCCATTCAGAAATCCTTCCTTGTTCCCTTTTTTGCGATACAAGCACCAGCAAGCGTCATAGCATGGATCAAGTACACCTTTTTGAAAATTCTCCAGCTTAACCCATGGTTTTTTTTTTTTTTTTTTTAATGAAAAAAAAGTGTACTGAATTAAAATTTTCTTTTCCCTATAATTACTCCAAAGATCCTGCAAGTATTATCATGTGGGTAAACTTTAAATGGATTTGTACCTTTGTAAATTTATATTAGTTTGTGTTACAGGGGTGAATATGGTATTTGGACCGCATTTTTAGCTCTTCTTGTTCGCCTCTTCTTCTTTATTCCTGGTATGTTGGCCTGATCTACTTGTTCATGTGTTTGGCACTTGCATTTCTTTGCGCCCTGCTCTGACTTTTACTGTCTATATCGTTTTGTTCCTTCTTAGTAATAATCCTAAATTGGGCTTCTGGTGTCTTTAGGTGAGCTTGAGTTGCCATTTCTAGCATTACTATTAGTGATTGTGGCTCCTTATCAAGTAATCAACCTAAGGTAAGTTTATTGTTTAAGACTAAAGAGACCAGTGCTGTTGTGAGACTTTTAGTTTGTATGCTTAGTTTTTTTTCTGTTTTTCTCATCTTCTTTATTGGCAGGGGAACACAAGAAGGTGCTATTATATCCTTGGTGATTGCAGGGTATTTGGCTTTCCAGCATTTCTCACGAACGGGAAGTTTGCAGAGGGCATTTGACCAAGGTGCAATTGTTGCCACTTTAGCCATCGTTTGTATCACTACTGTGCCATTTTTGCTTCTAGTTTAGTCCATTGTACACCTGTAGAGGGTGCTATTATGTCAATGGAGCAAGTTATCCTTGTATTTAGGAAATAATTGTGAGAGCAGTCATGGTTTTCTGATGTTTTACTTCTCTTGTCTTTTTTTTTTTCTCTTGTTTTGGCAAGAATACTATAAATTAAAAACCTAATATGTGAATTAGTTTTTCTGTTTTAAAATATATAAGCAAGTTCGTCAACTTTTGCATTTTTCATTCATTTTGTATTCTATGTATGGAACAGTCTTTAAACAATTAAATAACACTACTTTCTTGTGGTAAATTTCTTGCTATTCTATAATATCACAAAAAATATGTCCAAAAAAAAAACGATTTTGCTGCAGAAAAAATCATGTCGAATGCTGGATAGCTTTAGTGAAAGCATTTAAACTGTCTAGTGTGTTCAGGGTTATAAGATGATGCAACCTTTGATTTAAATCTGCATCAAGTCGAACAATGTCGTCTTTGTGATTCAGAACGATTGGCCTCAGTCATCATGTTACCGTCATTTTTCCTTGTGCTAGCATTTGACCATCAAATCTTCATCTGTTGTTCGTTCTAAAGTCAATAGACAACTTGATATAATCATTACACTGTATGTTTCAAGCTTTGTATTACTTTGGGTCGGTACTTTTTTCCCCTGGAAATTTTATTGTTAGTCAGATAATATGCTATCTAATGTTGAGTGTCCCTTTAGTAGTAAATTTTTCTGAAGCCTGATGGGGATGTATAATAATTTATTGTGCTATTGCTGCGTAGAGAATGACGATGGCCTACGAGTACAAGAACCTATTCTTTCCTCTTCTGTTTTTTTCCTAGAGCTTTTTAGTCTACTAAGAGGTATACATAGATGAAGTATAATAAATAAATAACTCATGGTAACAATGAGGCCTTGAGAGAACATAATAGCTCAAGATTCTCTTTGCCCCGTTGAATTTCAACTAGTGTGCTTCCAAGTGAATGAACTGCCTTCTCATTGCAGAGAGCATAACTGGGTAGGTAGTTTTCTTTCTGTTCACTGATAAGTTGCTGCAATGACGGACCCCAAGAGACCATATGCGATGAATAACATTGTTCTGGAGTAGGAGACAGAAACAGCTGAGCTGGGAGTCCCTACAGGTTCTGAACCATAGATAGAAGATCCACTTGGTGTTTCAAAGGTTGGGGTGGTTGGAACTGCTGGTGGTGGCATCATGGGGGTGGAATTAGCGGGTGTAGTTGTGCTGCATTTGCAAAAAGATAGATAAAAATTGCATTAGTTTTTCTTTTGCCTTCTTTAGGACATAGAAAATGATGTTAGAGGTCGCCTTGAAACTTTACCTGGGTGCTGTTCGGGGTGATGCATAGTGACAGTCACCATTAGCTGCAATGAAGAGACAGATAGGTTTTTTAGAGATTGATCTAAGTCATATCCATTCAAAGCACTGGAGCACAAATAGAATGATAGGACAAAGTTGGTTCTTTGAAAACACAGTGGAAGAGTGAAAAGAGTTGGTAATTTGATCTAAAAGTTCTGGTAAAGTTGATTTAAAGCCGGACATAAAATTCAGCAAGAGCTCTGCTGTTGAAAGAATAGACCACTGGTTTCTGATGGGTATTTTAGTAAAACATAATTTTGAAGAGTAAAGTGAGCATGATGAAATAAGCAAAAGTTTTCTATTGGAAGTTTGCTTTGTGAACTTTCTTCCAGGAACAATAAACCACAGAAGTAAGATTGGAATCCCTATTTTACAGGCATACTTGGATAACATGTCCAAATGATTAGAACAGGTTTCCAGTGTAGGATCTTACTTGGGTCGGTGTTGGTTAGCTGAGCTGTTCCTCCAAAGACACAGCTGGTTGGAACTGGGTTCTTTTGGAAATACTCGTTGAAGGCGTAAGAAGCGTGGTCACGGACAGTGTTTGGATTGTAACAGCTTGCACCTGGCTGAATTGCAGAACAGTCTGAACCTCCATAGCCGCAAGCATAATCAAGGGCTACCTGCAGAGCGGTGTCTGAAGCTGTTGGGCTTGCAATACACCAACTGCTACTAGATGACACAGGAGTTGTGCTCGGTGCTGTTGGCGTTGGTTGTGTCATGGTTGGTGTTGGTGGGGTTATGGTTGGTGTTGGTGGGGTTATGGTAGGCTGTGTCATGGTCGGCGCTGGCGGGGATTCAACAATTGGTGTTGGCGTAGTTGGAGTTGGGTTGACAACTGGAATTGTGTCCAACTGGTCTGTGAACACAGAATCTGAAAAAGGTATCTGATCTTCTTGATTGCCCACAACCACATCTTTCTGGATTGCTTTTAGAGGAGGCTTTTCTGCAATACTTGAACCTGAAGAAACTAAAAAAAAAATTTAAGTTCTCCATTTCTTATTTCTCTTATGAGACGAGGGAAAGAAGTTGGTAAGATTGATATCCAATTGTCTTATGTAACACCAGAAATTTGCATCAACTGATTAAACTAAAATATGTTTCCAATGTCCAAACGAAGAATGACTGAACATTTCATATGTTTACTTTGTTTTCCTTTTATTTTCGAAATGCACAAAATGAAGGCAATTTTATTGACATATTACAAAAGAGTGTGTGAATACTTGAAATCAGCAATATCCTGAACTGAAGCTAACTTGATGATTGCAGTCACTGTTCTTGTAATGTTGATAAAATATGGATATCATGATTCATAAATTAAATTTACTAAGAGAACATTTTAAATTACGAGCTTTACATTGAAGTTTTCTCTTAACAATTGTAAGACATTTCAAAAAAGCGAAATAAAAAAAAATGATATCCTCTTGGAATGTTTATAATTTTTTTACCTGTAGCATGCACAAATAATTTTGTCCCTAGATATTTATTCATTTTCTTATTTCCCAAAATTCTACAATTTTTTGTTTATGCTATTATTAATTTTCAGCATTGGTGCATCTTCTTATCAATAACCAGAAAATTGGACTCTTATAAAAACCATTTATTTCCCCTCCTAGAAATGGAATTTTGAAAAGGAAACCAATGACAAAATGGAAAAAGTGTGCTGATATAAATAAGAATTTAGTGCTAAGAGAGATCATTAACAAACATCCAGGCAAGAACCAAAAGCTTTGAAGGTAATGCAAATCACCTGACATGAAGAAAAGGCACAAGAAAAATAGAGGTATAACACCCATTTCTCTTCAACCTTCTTCTATAACTTGGTGCTGGATTCTTTTTCTCTCTAGTTTAGAACTATGAGGGAGAAGCTAGGATGTACTAATAAGAGAAGGACCAACGGTGTTAATGCAAAGAAGAGTTTTTATCCTTATTTCTCAGTGTATTTATTAAATATAAATCTTTTGGAATCATAGCTTTCTTGGATCGCAGAGAGATATAGAAGGGAGAATTGAGAATATAAGAAAACTTGAGAAAGGAGGAATTGGATAGTTGGGGAGAGCAAGCAAGAGAAGGTGCATAAAGAGAAAAAAAGGCGCATGAAAAGGGAAATGCTAAACAATGATTTGTTGGGAATGTAATCTGATGGTTTTTGGCTGAGATATGCATTTGTTAAATGTTGACACTTGACACCAATGTTGTGGCACTTCTCCTTTCTCTGCTTTCATGGTACTGAATCAAAAGGTATAAAGAATGGGTTGTGAAGAGATTTCACTCTTTGTTAAAATCTCGTAGTTTGTAACCAGGAATGTTGTCCCCTAGTCGGTTTTTTAAACTCCTTTCAGCTTCTCAAATACAAAGTGCACAACAATTGTAGCCTGCCCAACGGCTAGCAAAAGTAGATGATTCCTTGTAGACAAAAATTATATTAAACGAATAAATAAATAAAAGGAATACATACAAGTAATTTAAACCATGCATAAAGTTTTCTGATTGCCCAATATAGTAACAATTTACTTATCCATAAAGGAAGCATATAGAGCTTTCTGATTAGACTAGTTGGCGTAATGTGCACAAGTGGTATATATGAACCAACCATCAGATTTATATTCTCGAAGGCATTTTGATTCAGCCTAGACATGCCCACGTGGGAAAACTACCCTGGTCTCCAGAACATGTCTATATTTTAGAGTTTTTGGCGTATTTGTTCTCCATTTTTTTTTTTAATGTGATCCTTAATTTTTTTTGTTAATTACGTTCTTGAACTTAATTAAACGTGACAATTAAGACCTAATTATAAGTATTTATTAAAAATTGATTCTTAAAACAGTTACGTGAGATTTACTCGGCCCATTTACAGGGGCAAGGGCAAAGATTTAAATAAATATATGCTCACGGTGGCAACTGATTGCCGATGCACTCATAATTGAAGTCAGCACCTATTCCCCAATCCGTCATTCTTGAATGAGTCTGGCCTGGACCGGATAGTCATTGTACTCCTTATCCTTGTGGGTTTCATGCTTCTCACTCGATTCTCTTTTGTCTCAGTTTTGATGGGCGTTTGTGATACGTCTTAATTTCTACACTTAGTTAAATTGAGAGACTCAATTACAACAAAAAGGAAAAAAAAAAAAAAAAAAGTTAAAAGACCATATTGCAAAAAGGGAAAAAATTAAAGGGTGGATGTGCCAAAAATATATTTATATTTCATTAGGTTATCTTCTAGTCTCTTTCTTCAAAATAAACATACTTGTATTTTTTTTTTTTTTGGGTTGGAAAATCTAGAGAAATGCCTCTTTAACAAAGGATATAATGGTTCATATTCTTTTATAAATCCTATAAGATTTTTATCCTTATTCTAATTTAAAAAAGAAAGAAATAAAGAAAGTAAAACACTCGTATTTCGACTTTGTTGCCAAATCTTTGCCTATGCATGATCTTATAGTGGAGAAATTTAAACTCTTTACTTTTTTGTAGAATCTCGTGTGAATTTATTATTATAGACTACATATGTAACCACGTCACAATTTTACTTTGATGTAACGTACTATCTTTAAAGAATACTAGTACTACACCAACTGAATACATTAGAGTGAGTTATTTCAACCAAGAAAGAAAAAAAAAAAAGAAAAACTATAATAAGAGGGGCTAGTGTCCTCATCAAATGAGGTGTCATTTTTTCTATTAGATTTACATCTAACGATTCAAAATTAACAACATCACCAAAATGTTAAATGAGCCATACCCACTAAATCAGGAAAAAAAAAAAAAAAACTGAACCCAAGAAAAAACCAAAAAAAAAAAAACCCACAAAAAAGCAATAAAAAACAATCTACCTCAAGCAAAATCATATGTGAAAAAGAAGCCACTAATAATCACCTATTTGAAAATACTAGCGTTTTGGTGGGTGGAAATTACCCTCGAGACCCCAAATTGCAATAGTAGTTGCGATTGGACACCTTCTGTTGCAACCCCATTGCAACGAAAATCACAATTCGGTCAGGAGCCATTGCAACCAAGGTCACAATTAGGTGAGGAGCCATTGCAACAAAGGTCACGATTGAGTTCGACTGAGGTTGCGACTCAGAGAGCATTCCCAATCCTCCGCCTCCATGGGTTGGGACCCACCCTTCCGGACATCAATTATGATGATACAACTAATGGGGTGAACAAAAAAAAATTCCTAATTTTTATTTTAATTTTTTTTGTAAGTATTCGATAAAGAGAGAGTTGTTTTTAGGTGGAATTCTCCAACAGTATACATATAGAACTTTATTTTTGACACTGATGGATATAAAACCGTGCCTCATTAATGAGTAAAATAACCCGCCGCATAGCAGTCATTCCCAAAGGAAAAAACAAAAACACTGAAGTACATTCGAAAAAATCTCCTTAACTTGATCTTTAGTTTTATGCCACTATCTTAGAATTTTAAACTATTAATGTGGTATTTGGTAACCTTAGTTGGGACTACAAGTTTTAGCTATGAACGATGCATACTTTCACGTGCTATAATATAAAACAAAACTAAGCTATGGTATAAAACTCTTATATGTTACAATACTTTTAGTTCAAACTCTTAGGGCCTGTTTGTTTCGATATTCGAATCACGGTTCGAATCATTTTACTACAGTATTTTCTCTCACAAAAATTTAAATCTTCATTCAAATACTCTATTCAAATACTTGAATCAAACGGTTCGAATCATTTTGTTTTCGATATTTTCAATTTATTTACCAAACCACCCATGAGATGATATAAGTAAAAGAAAATGAGGACAAAAATTACTGTTCTGCTCCGCGTCCCTGTTGTGAGAGGTCATTACTATAGATTTACCAAGAAATATGAGAACCAAGCCATTCGACAGTTGTAATCAAGAGGCAGAACTTCTTTTTCTTTTTTTCTTTTTTTTTTTGTTGATTAAGAGGTATCATCCTAAGTTGAACTCAACTGGGCTGATATATCCATTTACTATTATTTTGGTTTCGCTTGTTCTTCGAGTTCACGATTTGCTTAGCTCAATACTTTTTTTGCTTTATTATCGTGATTAAGGAACCTAACAAACTTCGTAGCAACTTAAACAGGAAAAGAGGGGGAAAAAAAGGCAACAACAACAACAACAAACTTTACTCAAGGGCGGGCTAGTCTTTTTCATTTCGAGTTTTTATGACGTTTTCTTTTTCCACATTGAAAGGGGTTCCATGGCGGTACGACTTGGAAGTTTTAACCAATGCAAATGCTAAAGTTGAATGACATTCTCCAACTGTAACGCAGACCTGCTGCCATTTGTTTCATCATCTTCTTATAAAAAAGAATATAATAATAATAATTTAATCCCTATAGGCACTTGAGTTTCATTTCAAATCTTATTTTGATTCTTGCCTTTTATAATGTCTCACTTTGGCCCTTTGTTCTATTTTTTTTTTCCGCTTTTGCTCCCTGTAATTAGTCGATAAATATTTGAATAACAAAGACAGCAAGTGCAAGAATAGTGTTAATTTTTGTGGACTCAGTTAAATATTGGGAATAAGACGTCAACAATTCCATTTTTATATTTGAGAAATAGAAGATTCGCCACAAGATTACAGAATGGGCTTCACCTGAAGCACCCAAGTGAAACGGTGTTCTCCAGGAGCAGGTCATATTCTCCAATACTACTGACTCGAATTCAGAACCCAAAACAAGCTGTTCTTCAATGCAAGAAGTTGTATGTGGTTCTTTTTTTTTTATTTTTTCTTCTTCTTTTCATTTTTTCCTCTCCCTTCAAGGTGGTTTACAAGAGATATAAAAAAATAAAAAATTGAGTATAATGTTCTTCAATGTTTGCCGGCCTAATTTACGTACGGAAGCAGAGCTTTAGGTCAGTATATGTACTTAACTTGTAAAGAGCCCCTGAGCAGCCTGATCCAGTTTACCTCGGAATTCATGGCATAAAGCTTTTGGGCATATCAGGCCACCCTCTAGCAGATCCTATGATGGAAATTGCTCGAGCAGAGCTAGAGCTAAAATGGATCCTGTTAAACCCATGGGGTGTACGATGATGAGCTATCGTTTCTGAACATGTTTGCACTGTGAAAGTTGGCATTCGATGTCACTCCACGCTCCACAAAGACAGTTCATCAAACTAAACGATCTCATGCCATTTTGTAATGCAAAAAGTAAAGGGTTATACCTGGAAAATTACGATAATCAGGCTCGATTCCATCGCCATTTATGTCCTTATGATTTGGTGTCACGTACTTCCCAACTGTGACAACTACACCAGATCCATCATGAAGTTGAAACACAGATTGAATCAAACCCTGTCAAGAAACACTGGGCATACCATCAAAATTATTTTAACAAGAAAAAATATGTTGCAAGGTACTTGATTTATTTTGATACATCTAAACTGCACCTTAAATGAAATAAATCTAACAAGAAAAAATATGTTGCAAAGTAGATTTATTTTGATACCTCTAAACTGCACCTTAAATGAGATAAATCAGGGCCATCACATCACATCACATACGAATCCTTACAGGTAAAAAAGGGGCAACACATATTCAAAGCTGGATTGAAACAAACACTAAATTTGATTTCTACTTTCAACCTATGAAAGGAAATCTTTCGGTTGCACTTAAGTTTATCGACTTTTAAATACAGTGTGGGTTCCAGATGGATCAAGTACTCCAACAATACTTCATAGCAAATAAATAAAACAATTACTACAACAATACGATTAAAATTTGTTAATTATCTGAAAAGAGTTAAAATGTTAAAACTACGACCAAATATTTTGACCTTGCCAAATGTCCTTTCACCCACAAGAACAGCTCTACAATTATCATGCAATGCAGAAGCAACCTGCAAGAAGCGCCACCAGTATTTTAAATGCCACAGATAAAAAGCCAAAGCAATAAGTACTGTTGATAAACCAAACTTCTTACAACTTCACTTGCACTAGCAGTGCTGTTATTCACCAAATCTGTATCAAAATTGAAACAAGATCCTTGTCATAAACTAAAAAAGTAAACTAGACAGCAACACAAGCATTTATTACAGAAGACTCGAGAAATCATTGCTGCAAAAAACGTTTGCTGATTGGGACAAATTGAGGATGCGAAGTAGTTAAACAGGTTCTCCAATTTAACTTGTTTCTCCTAAATAAATATTGACAAGGGAAGAGGTTGCAGTTTAGGCATACAATAACGGGAGCTTTAGTTAATAATGCAGTATCTGCAACAATAGTTTGCTGGCACTGAGGATCCCTTCCAACAGTGTAAATCACCTGTCATAAGCATCAGAAAAGAATAATACGATTATTTTCAGAAAAAGAATTCATGTCCTTAAGGTTTTGAATCTCACAAATAAACTTACAGTATCCCCTTCGTTCAAAAAGAGTTTGGCACTTTCTATTCCAGCCTGAAGTTTGCCAAGATATTGAATCAGATACGCCAAAATTATACAATTCAATTGTAAGGAAGTAAAAAAGCTAACTCCTCCCAAAAAAAAAAAAAGTAAAAAAGTTAACATGCAGATCCAATTAAACTGGTTGCATGCATAAATGGACATAATTGAACATGCAGATCCCCAGACTTCTAAAAATTCGAACAAATGGTGTCTCATTTATGATTACTTTTTCAGGCATAACATGCAGGAACAAGAACGAAACCGTCTAGGTTTAGTGTTTTTCTCAACTTTGTAACGAGTTGAAAGAAACTTCTTTAAACAAAAGGATAATTAAATCATTAAACCAAACGTAAACTCAAGTTAAATATAAGAGGCAAACTTCATACAAACCTGCACCAGTCCTCCAAGATTATCTCTAAGATCCAGAATGAAATATGATGCACCCATGTCTTGAAGTCGTTTCATAGCTGCCATGGACATTTTCCTTTAATATAACCATAAGATAAGCTAAACCAGATAACTATATTTCTAGGTAAAAAACTCGAGATCTCTGGTGTTAAGGTAAAGGTGCAAAGCATAAGCACCCAAGCAAGCAAAAATAAAGTATTCAGAAGACGAATGACAAAGGAGAAAATTGCAGCTAATTTTGGGTTGTTCACATGATTGAGTGAAAAGCCATAAAAGGGACCTATTCTATTGAGTCTGCCAATGGAGCAATAGTTTTCATTTTACTTTTTCAATCCAAAGGGTACATAGTTATACGTAGCTTGGTTCCCACATACACAATTACATAAATACCCTTATTCCTTGAGACCAGAACATTTAAGGAGAAAATATATATATATATAAAAGTTTCCTCTGAAGGTTTACTTCAAAGATAATCAACGAACTGATAAAATGTGTAAGAATCAGTCATTTGAATTATACCAATGACCAAATCTTTTCTAGCCAACGCATTGAACTCTTTCAAGCGCATGTACCCAACTGATGTACTGCCGTTATCCATTTTATCAAACCAGTAGAACACAGGGGTCCGTGCAACAACCTGTCTCTCATTTTCTATTCATTGAATAGGCCCACAATTCCCATGCTTCACATAAAAATGACAAAATTTATTCTAAAGAACAATTCAAAAAAAGGTAACAGAAAAAATATGCTGAAAACAAGATTGATTAAAATGAAAGCCCTTTTTCTTTTACAGAAAGCAAGAAATTTACAACAAAAAGAATCACAACCTTCAGGGTAGCAGATGTTTCATTGGGGCCCTGTAACAAAGATAACACTTCAAATGCCGATTTTCCTGCCACATCCATTCCATTAACGGATGACACTTCATCCCCCTGCCAAAAGAAACAGAATGTTAACTCCTCAGGCATGCTAATTTATTTAAAAGAGCAATTATTTAAAAAATATATATATATTTTATCAAAACAGATATTGTCATTTGATATATCACTAAAATCAACAAATGGTAGATCCAAACAAATAATCATCCAGAGGGGAAAAAAGAGCGGAAATGGAGAGAAGAGACATGTGGCTGTTTTGACAGATTGAAGATTAAATTTTGACAGTGTAAACCATTGTAATGTGAGAAGGTAATTGCAACCCCAAATTTAAAAACTTAAAGAAGCAGCAAGTCTAACATTATTCACATCAAATGTTTTTAGACAAGAAATTTGGAATGTCAGATCATCCAAAGAAATTAAAAATTTAAAGTCAAATTGCAAAGAGAAAAAACAGATTAAGTCCAGCATATTTATCTCTGGAGCTACCTGTCTCACGCCTCCAGAATGGGCAGGACCATCCAATACAAGCCCTAGTACCTTCAGTTTCACACCACCATTTTCGTCTGGAACTTCCCTAATGCTTATTCCAATACCACTCAGGTCATACCTTGCCATCTCGGAGAACTTTCAATGGTGATGAATGCAAGATAGCCATGAAAAATAAGAGCACTGTAATGCTTGTAAGTAAAAATAGCATGTATACGTAAGTAAAACCAGTAATGTTGTAACTAAAGGACATAAAAGTGAAATGGAAATAATGGTCCAAATCTAACATGAAAATCACTGTATTGACATATACATGTAAATCAGACATTAAAATAATTTAAATAATAAATGCCTATCGTATCTGAATGTTTGTAACCTATGCAAATTCTCTTCAAAGGAAACTCGAACTTAAAGAAGAAACAGTCCAACAAAAAGGTGTCTTGGTTAACGGGACAAAAAATGCATGAAACATCAAGATTCTGCTATTAAAGAAAGACCAATATCTGGTTTTAAATGAGAAAGAAAATAAACTATTCTCTAACTGCACTTACCACAATTGATCCATGTTGACTAAATTGTTCAAATGTCATACAAGCCAACGAGACAGAGAAAAGGAACATATTTTTCTCTTTTTGGGGAGAGAAGAAAATTTACCTGTTCAGGAGAGAGAAACCGAGTGTAAGGATCGGCCATGCTGGCCAACATACGCTTGATTATATCATGAGCCTTCGATCTTGTCTGGATTGAACCTCCTGCTTCCGCTGAGACAATTCAAGTTCCAAGAATTCACCTTCGGAAACCGAAATTCAACTACAAGGCAAGAAAAGAAAAGAAAAGAAAAAAAAAAGAATCGTTCTGAGTTCACCTGCCAAGTTTCCGCCGACCATCGGCGGCTCCCGGCGTCGAGAAAGCTGCCGTTGACGATTTCCCAAGCTTCCTCCACAACTCCCTCACTGGTTAAGACCAAATCGGAGTCGGTCTCAGCCCTATCTTCGAAATCTTGTTCTCGGCAATACTCGGGAGGAAATTGGAGGGAAGAAGGGGATTGGAGAGCTAAGAAAGAGGGCGAGGAGATGAAAAGGCCAAAGGAGAGGGCTCCGATTAGGGTTTTCCTGGTCCAATTGGGGATGAATGGAGGAAAATTAGGGGTTGGACACTGTGGGATGGGGAATAGTTGGGGTGAAATGTTGCAAACCAACCTCGTCTTTGTTGCTAAGACTCTCAGAGTGTGTGCGTGTGTGTAAGGTTAGGGCGTTAAATTTGGTGGAATTTTGCCGTTTCGGTGATGTTTCGCGGGTGTTTAATAATCTAGCGCTGGGTTAAAACCAGCAACAATAGCAAAGGATTATAAATTAAATAAAAAACTAGAGTTTAAATCTTTTTATTTTTTATTTTTATGTTTAAGTTTTTAGTTTTTATAAGCATTTTTTGAACAAAATACTTCTTTGATGTTTGTGAAAAGCTTTTTCTATTTACCTTTTTAATTTTATATTTGCGAATAACAAATTAAAAATTCTATTTACATGCTTGTATTGCATTACTTATACAACAATTTGGCTTTTTGACTTAATTTATTAAATAGATTCAAAAGCTCTTTTGAAACAAAAAAGTATTTATTATGAATTATCCAAACACTAATTAAAAAGCTCTAATTTATATACAAAGCACAAGAACGTAAAATAGACATTTTGATGTAGTTAAAGATTAACTAATTAAGTAACATTTTGGCATGGTATTCATATCATGTTACTAGTATGTTTGGTTTGATTTTCTATTGAAATGTATGTTATAACCTCTTATAGAGATTTGAGGACATCTACAATGTAACGACTCTTCTTACGTAACCATTTCTAAATTTCATAATCTTAATACTTAAACATATTTTAATATGAGGTTCTTAAATTTGCGGATTTTTTTTTGTTACAAACTTTGAAGTGAATTCTTAACATAATAATGTTAATTTCTCAAACGTGATTAAAATGTGATAATAATAATTTCTTTTAAACATAACCATAGTCTCTTAAGACTTAATTTATTATATCATATATTTACTTTTTAAATCGTAGCCATAATAATTCCTTAAAACTTATCCTTTAAACATAGAGATAGTTATTTAAAAACTATTACTTTTAACACATATTTTAATTAAAAAAATCTATTTTGAAAATAATTCAAAATTGAATACCATTATAAAATCTTATTTTAAATGCTCTGTAATGCTTTATCAGATTATTTATATATTTTACTTGTACTTTATTATTTTAAAACTAGCATAATTATTTTCTTAAAACTTAGTCTTTTTAAAACTAAACATAATAATAATTTCTTATAATTTATTTATTTAAGTCTAACATATTAGTTTTCTTAAAGCAATAACAAATATTCATTAAAAATCATACTTATTCTAACGTAAAACTCCTACAGTCATTTTTATTCTAAATGATCTTATATTTTCTTACTTAAAAATTCATGCGTATTTGTTGCATTTTCTAATACGTTATTTTTAAATCTTAACATTCTATAGACTAGGATTGTATGACTCTAACCCTGATTTCCAAAACATTATCTTATTTACTTTTTAATGCATACTTAATTTAATAAAATAAAAATGTGCATAATTTTGTAAACTTATAAATGTGGAAATGTTACATTTGCATGAGCGGTATTAATTCCCACCTCCATTGTTCGTCCGTCGCTTGCCACCGCCTAGTCAAGTGATGCTAACAGGTTCCTTACCTACAACATGAACACACTTAAATGAGCTTTTGCTCAACAAGTAGGAAGTTCAGCTCACAAAACAATTTGAAAATCATTTGATAAATCAGTGCATGATCATGTTATGCTTGCTTATTGATTTTTTTTATGGTCAATTATTCAAACTTTATCTTAACTTACTGTTTGGGCCTAGGTGATCATACCAGTTGCGCACGCGATCATCGGGAAGTAAAGGCTCACGAGGTCCCTAACAACATCGAGATCATAAACTGTATTACGGTCATTAGAATTTGCAAAGTCCTAACAACACCATCTTCTCTTTTTTTTTTCATCAAGCCTCTCTGTGTATCGAGAGGTTAGTACGACACCCTTAAATTATCTTGCTTAGTTTCACTTGTATTATTATGTGCATGCAGTATAACATGTTACTACATCGCACTGCATATCAATACTAAAAACATGCTGAATTAAAAGCAAGTAAACTATTGATTTTAATACAGCACACATCGTTCATAACTTCACAAGATGCTCACTCATCATATCTTAGATATATATATATATATATATATATATATCCTAACATAATTATAGCGGGGCATATCACTGAATATGCATTTCATATTTTTAGAACTCATGTAAAAATAGTTTGATTTAAAAACAATTCACACTATAGGCGAGATTCCTACTTACATGTTTCAATGAATTAGGCTTCCCTATAGATTCTAAATTCCTTCTTTTCTAATAAAAACAAATCTATACAAAACACCCATTTGGAGTGTGTAAAAGTTAGACGTGTATGCCTTAAGGAGTAAAAATATAATATATTTTTGGAGACATTTTTATTAATAAAAAATTTATTTATTAATTATATTTCAAATCTTGTCCTCTTTACGTTCATATTTGTTGAATGTATGTTAAGCAAACAATAGTCTGAGACTGTCGGTTTAAACCTTTAAGAATTGGGCATATGATGGATAGATTATACGGAAGATATGATTCTTAAGGTGACGGTCTAAATCATAAGATCTGCAATCGAGGGAATAAAGTTGGGCGCTTTATTCATGTAAAGATTGTTATGTTGTTTATATCTTTATTGAGAGATAGTTTGTCTTAACCATCAAATGTGGACTTCGTGAATAGAAACATTGGCATATTGTCATAAGTGACGATGTTTTAGATCAGGACATAAAGTGAATTGATTTGGATTAATAATTCTGTCTCGGCAAATCGATTCACATTAGACAATCATTTGTATTGTATCTTAATCCTAAGATGAATAGTGTGCTCATTATCTTGACTTATGTCTTTTGATGTACTAAAGGGTGACATCCACATTTTAATAGTGGTATGCATGCCGGTACGTTGGAGGCATGACTTATGATAGCGTAGACCTATTATTCATAAATATAAAATCCATAGCTCATCTTTAAGAGTAGTGATATCCTCTTATATGCGTTATCTTGTAATTGAAAAACTGAAGCGCTGAACTGTTTGGATACATAGGTGTAACCGAATGATATACTGTCTTTGGATGGTGAATTTTTTTATGGTGAGATAATGGAACGTAAGATAAAAATAATCAAAAAGGTACGACAGAACTTGTCCTTAAGTCGATTATGGATGATCATATAAGGATACGATACATTATGATATGTCATGGAGACTTAGCTATACAGGCTTCATAATTCTATATAGTTTCAAGGTGCAGCTCCAAGCTTTAGTGGAGTAGCGTTGGAGTTGATAATTATGAAATGTATATCTGGGATATTGGGTTTCATGATTATTAGGAGCTTGAACTATATAGGTCCATTTGGTCCCCTTTACTAGCTCACAAAAATCCTGTAACGATACGACGTGCTTTTTTAATAATTGGTGACTTATGTCAGATTCATCAGATTGGTTGAAATTCGATAAAATCAAATTATTCATGTCTGTTTATCGATTGAATTAATTTTGTCACAAAATTAATTCAAGATAAACTTATTGAATTATTGGGATCAGATAATTCTTGTTTGTTTATCAGTTGATTTAACGTTGAATAAATTAAATCAAGACAAACTTGTAGAATTATCAAGAATTTATTTATTTTCCTAGAGATTATCTAGATAAAGTTGTTTTAATTAGATAACTTTTCTATTGGGTTATTTGAATAAAAACTGAGACTTTATCCTATAGAATCTTGGGTGAAAAATAAAAGATTCGTTGAGATTTTTGTTGCAAGTTTGGCATGCCGATCCTCAAGTTTGGCCTGCCGATGAGGCAAGTTCGGCATGCCGGCTAGACAGATCGGCATACCAACTGTATGATAAAAAGATAACGTATTTTCATATGGATTTCATCAGATATTGATCTGAATTTGATTCTGATTCGAATTTTTGAGGCCTTATCTGATAAGGACTGACTCTTGGGCCCAACCTTTATAAAAAAGGAGTGAGTCACATTATTATTTAGATCAATTGAGAGATTAAGAGTGATACTCTGCTGGTGAGATTCTAAAAACTCCTTGAGAGCTCTTGTTTACAAATCATGAACACTAACTTTGGGTTCTCTCAATTGATTAGAAGGAGAGTCGCCTGGTGAAAGAGCTGTACATGTGAGCTCACACTCACTCCGATCATGGATAGAGAATAACAAAGAAAGCTAGTTGGTTAAGGTCCTTCTGGAACGTTACTTCTCTTCACTAATTGAGGAAGCTTTTTGGCATTTACAAGGTTAGTAAGATCTGGTTAATTTATGCATATAGTGTGTCAAACTTGTGTTTTGGAAAATATTCTGTTATAAATTTTTTAAAATTTCACTGCGTACTATTTTTCAACAGTAAGAATACTTCATTTCATGCTATTTAGATTTTAGCATAACCACAAGAATTTGACCACTCTTCTAAATCGTAAATTCTTTTATCTATTGATCATGGATTTCACCATTTTTATTACAAGGATTATTTTTTACTAAATCCTCATAATATTTAAACTTTTTCTTAATTGCCATTTGTTTGTATCCAAGTTGATAATTAATTAATTTTAAAACAATTAATTAATTATCTATCGTCGTTAAATCTATGAGACTTTAATCCATTTAGACATTTTCTAAATTCATGATTCTTGCCTTAATCCTAATTGGGCTTCTTTTAAATTCATTTAATGGGCATGTAATTGGTTTTTAAGTCCGTAAGCTTGAAAATGATATCATATCGTCATATATATTCTATCGATAGATTGTCTCCCAAGCGGCATTCTAGACTGAAATGGGCATTGGACCCGTGCTTAACAATATGGTATTAAAGCTCTATCATATCGGGTTTTTATGCTTGCCGTAATAATATTCAAATGAAAATTATTAAAGTTTATCTTTGAAATTCTTACCTATTTAGCTTGAAACTTTAAATAAAAATCGCTCTATAAAATAATACCTGAAATTGTTAACTCACTAAATCTCAGACCTATATAACCTCTCTAAAATACTGTAATTTCTTGGTTTAGTGAAAAATCAAATTTTAAATTCACGCAATTTTTGTTTGTAAAAACTGATACCAATAGAGTAGTTTTAGAAAATTTATGTGAAATCGCATATTAAACATAGTTTTTCTTTTGAAGTTTTTCCTCCATAAAAGTCACTCATTTTAAATGTGTTTTTTAAATAATTTTCTTATTTGTTCTAAAGTCCCGGTGACCATTTTTTTGACAAAATTGTTTTCCGGCTAAAACTTTGAAATTTTTACCGATTAAAAAGTTTTGACTATTTTTATATACATCCAATTTAGAAATAGATTTTCACAAAACTTTCTTCATAAAAGTTCTTCATTTTAATTCAAACTAAAACTTTTATTTTTAACAAAAATTGTAGTTCGGCCTCAAAATGACCCAAAACTTTAAACCAGTTTTCTACACAAAAATGCAGTTTTTGGATTGTTTTAGAAAACTATCCATAACTATATCTTAGAGGCACATTTTGGAGAAAATTTCTTCATGAAAGTTGTTCATCTCGTCAAAATCTAAAACTTTTGTGTCTGGTAAAACATAAAATTCAGACCCAAAATGGCCCGAAAATGGCTAAACATTTCCAGTAGTGCTGGAACTATTTTGGATAGCTTTTGCAAACTATTTTAAATAGTTTTAGGGGCTGTTTTTAGATAGTTTTTAGGACTTTTGTAGGTAGTCCCTAAAAACTATTTAGTAGGCCTATTTAGGGTCAAAACTATGTTTTTTTGTAGTCACGGGTTTTTGTTTAAAACGTCGAAAACTAAAGGTCTTGTTTTTAGTAAAGTTTTAAAAATCGATTTTAATGCCTTTGTTTACATGTCCAAAATTTGTGGAAAACTTTTTCACAAACCAGAATTTGCAAAAACATAATCTTAACATGCCATGACTAACTTTTTATATCACATACAAGCACAAACTGTACTAATCACACATAAATAATTATTACAACACATTTCCTCACCCAATCATCAAATCCCTCATAAACTTATAAACTTTATCCTCAAGGAAATTTGTGGAAAAGTTTAGATTACTTACCCTTGATGACAACTCTTAGGTGGGTGATCTTAAAACTTCTAGTTCCACTTTTTCTTCCTATTGGATCAACACTAAAACAAAACTTAAACATATAAAAACCTAGTTTTGTTTTGATCTTCATTTAGAAGCTATCGAAGTAAAATATTTTCTTCTCTTTGTTGGAAAAAGAAATGGGAAAAAAATGGATATTACTTAGGTCCAATATTCTGACACTACCTTTGTCTTCTTCTTCTCTTTTTCTATG